>CM035434.1:16490545-16878045 GCA_020310875.1 Ceratopteris richardii
GTATACATAGCCACTTGTGGACTTGCGTGTGTGCACATCACCTGCCATGTCTAAATCACAAAATCCTTTTAACTCCAATGGAACCTTTCCATAACATAAGCATTTACTTTTGGTCCCTTTCAAATATCTCAAGATAGATTTGATTTCATCCCAATGAGCTCTACCAGGATTAGCCATGAACCTGCTATCAACTCCCACTGACTGCATGAGCAATGTGTGGCCAAGTAGCAACCGTAGCATATATAAGTGAACCGCAAGCTGATGCATATGGAACACGCTTCATGTAACTGGCTGCATCATCATCTTTGGGACAGTCATCCTTGGAAAGCTTAACATGTGGCTGAAATGGCACGCCAAGAGGCTTAGCATCAGCCACATTAAATCTGTCCAGCACTTTTTCAATGTACTTTTCTTGGGATACCTGCAAAGTATGCTGCTACCTATCCCTTTTTATACGCATACCAAGAATATGCTCAGCTTTCCCAAGGTCTTTCATTGAGAATGCAGAGTTCAGCTGCTGTTTTAGAGCATTCAGAGTGCTCTTTTTCTTCCCAGCCAGCAGCATATCATCTACATACAGTATAAGAATGATTGGGCTGCCATCTTCATCCTTTTTGGTGTACAAACAGTGATCTGCATTGCATGGCTTCTTTTAAACCCACGTTTGAGCATAAATGCATCAAACTTCTTAAACCATTGTCTTGGGGACCTGTTTCAGCCCATATAAGCTCCTTTTCAGTTTGCATACCAGATGTTCTTTTCCAGGAATGGCATATTCTTCTGGCTGTTTCATGTACAGCTCTTTGTCTAAATCACCATGCAAAAAGGCTGTTTTAACATCCATTTGGAATACTTCCAAATCCAAGTCAGCTGCGAGAGCAAACACACGTGAAGTGGTCATTTTCACCATTGGAGAGAACACTTCTTGGTAAGCAATGCCCTCTTTTTGGGCATATCCCTTAGCAACCAGCCTTGCCTTATACTTGGGTTTGCCATCAATAGTTTTGATTTTGTACACCCACTTGTTGGGAATGGCCTTCCTTCCTTTGGGTAACTCAACCAAATCCCAAGTATCATTTGCATGCAAGGCCTTTATCTCTTCTTGCATGGCTAACTCCCACATCTTCTTGTGCTCACATAGCTTTGCCTTTTTATAAGTAAGAGGCTCACCCTCATCTGATAACATGATATAATGTATAGAGGGATCATATCTATTCACCGGCCTCCTAGGATGTATAGATCTTCTTACCCAATGACCCACGTTACCAGGCAATGGATCTACATCAGGAGGTACATTAACTTCTTCATTGTTAATGGCCTGCTGTACATCATTTCCAGCCCTGTTTTCAGCATGAATAGGTGGCTGCATATGCCCTTCAAGAGCCTCATCTTGCTGTCCATTATCTTTTGGCTCAAAAACCATTGGATCATCAATATTTCAGTCCTTTGTGGTGCATCCTGACGGTCAAAATTGGCCTAACAGGTGGCTGATCATGTTTTGAAGCAGCCTCACCTCATTAAAAACAACATCCCGGCTGCATGCAACTTTCTTGAGCTGAAGTATCTAAATTTTGTAGCCCATCTCACTTTTTTCACCATATCCCATGAAGATGCCTTTTATGGACTTAGCATCAAGTTTGTTTCTCAGCTCAAGCCGTATATGCACAAAAGCCTCACAACCAAAGACACGTAAGTGATCATATGAAGTAGGTTTGTCAGACCAAACCTCCTCTTCAGGGATGTCACCTTTCAAAGACATATGAGGGTATCTATTGCATATATGTACTGCAATTTTGAGTGCCTCTCCCCAAAATCCATGAGAGAGATTAGCTGCGGACAGCATGCATCTCACCCTCTCACGAAGTGTCCTATTATAGTCTTCCGCCACACCATTAGAAGAGGGGTTGTATGGAGGAGTAAGCTCCCTCTTAATGCCCAAATTTTCACAAAATTTCTTAAATTCAGCATTTGTGTACTCATCCCCATTATCTATACGTAGGCATTTCAGCCTTTTACCTGTTTGGGTGGTCACAAATGCATGAAAACGCTTAAACATAGCAAATGTTTCATCCTTAGACTTAAGCAATTGAACCCAAATTTTTCTAGAGATTTGGTAGGCATGCTACATACATCAGAATGAACAAGATCAAGTACATAAGATTTACGAGACACACTAGAGTAAAAGGAACGTTTCACTTGCTTTCCATATTGACATTCATTACAAAAATCAAGCTTCGTGCCTTTTGCATCAAGCTTCTTTAAATTACAAAGCCTAATGAGACCCTTTTGGTTCATTTGGCCAAGTCTCTTATGCCACACCTCCATATGGGAGTGAACTTCAGCAATAGAGAGTTCCCTTCTTTGTGCCTTTCATAATCAGCCTTGACCCCTTTGTCATTTTCCATGATCCTCTCTCAAAGAGAATGCTATAACCATGCATATCCATTTGACCCACGGAAAGCAAGCTTTTCTTGATCCCTGGTACATAACGCACATTATGCAAGACAAGCTCATTAGTGCCATTTGTAGAGGAAATGCACTGTGCCAATATCCTCAATGGAACATGCGTGATTGTTTCCAAGGTATACATGGCCATGGCTGCCTGCAATAGAAGTAGAAAAACACTCCTTGATAGGAGTTACATGAAAAGAAGCACAAGAGTCAACAATCCATGTCTGGGCCAATGCATCATTAACGGTCAGCAAAGCATCAATAAGATCACTTTTGGTGATCGACATGACCTTTGAATGAACATTTAGAGAGGAATCAAATGCATAAGTATCATCAGCTGATAAGGTAGTGCATAAAATATCCGCAACATTTGAAAGCTCTTCCATGACTACATTAGAGGCCACATTGGCCTTCTCCTTGTCCTTTTGGCTTTCCTGTGCATCAATCTTGTCTTCTTTCTTCTCCTTCTTCTTATCTCCAACATTCTTCTTTCTTTCAAGCTGTGCCTTGTAATAGCGACAATCAGGTTTCTTGTGGCCCTTCCTTCCACACCGATAGCATGTCACATCATTGCTTTTACCCTTGCTGCAATTACCCCTTTCCCTGCTCTTACTCTTGTTCCTTTGTGCATTATTACTTCTCTTATCTGTTCTTCCTCTAACCATGTTGGCTTAGCTTCCACCACCACCTTCTTTTCTCTTGATCTCTTCATTAAGTATAGAACCCCTAACACCATAAAAGGTCAGGTTGGGGTTATTGGACAATGAGACTACCAATGTCTCAAGAGTCAGGCAATGTCATAAGCAAGAAAATGGCTTTAAGCTTGTCATTAAAAAGAGCCATACCTAAGTCTTTCAACTGTGACAAAGTACTTGTAAAGAGAGATAAGTGCTAAGCTGAACTCTTGGACTCATCTTGTTGCATGCCAACAAGCGTTTGCATCAAATTCACTTGGTTAACAGGCGTAGTGTTTTCATAAGTTGCTTTCAACTTTGCCTATATTTTTGAAGAAGAGGTCAAACCTTTGAGATCTACCAAGATTTCATCAAAGACATCCATCTTGATATATGTAACAGCCTTCTTGTTCAAGATAAACCATGCATCTTATGACATGTCCTTTGGTTTTTCTGCCTCCAATGCCCTATGACAATCCTTCAGAAAGAGAATACCTTGCATTCTCTCCTTCCACAAGTCGAAACCTGTTCCCTCAAATCGTTGAATCTCAAATAGATGCTTCACATTTGAGGAAGAGGACGCCGTAATTGCACAATGAAGAGGTTAGTGCTGAAATTTTGGACAAAACGCACCAAAATGAGGCAAAACGCACCAAAATCAGGGTACCACCTCTAAAAATAGTGCACAATAGCTTCAAACACATGTAAGAGCAAAATGGAGCACAAAATCAAAATATGAAATTTTCTGAAAAATTAAAATTCAAGCAAGCTAATTTGTGCTTGAAATCAACAAATTTGACTTCTTTTGACCTCAATGCACGTACATAAGGCTATAAAGTAGTTGTTAGAACCAAATAGTAGCAAAAGCCCCAAATTTTGCTTCAGAAATTTTTGAAATTCTCAAAACAATGCCACAAATTGCTGTACATAAGCAATTTCTTTTGTCACAATCCAATACATAGAGTACTAGACCTGTGTATTGCTTCTATGATCTGCAAAAATCCTGAAAACAGCTTGTTATGGGCTTTTGAGATGCCCAGAGTGATCCTCTTGGCCTCAGAGCAACTTTCTTTGCGATGAAACTCTCTAAAAATCACAAAGGGTTGAAGTAATCCTCCAAAAACAGCACTTTTATCACGAAAAAGAAGTTTTTTCGCGATGAAATTCTCCCAAATGAAAGAAAACACCTTCAACCTAACATAGGTTGAAGTAGAAAAGCACTTGGAGCAACTTTGTCGCGATAGAACAGATCAAGGCTTTGATGCCAGTTGAAAGAGGCCGCGTAGAGCTACGTCGTGGTATGCTCGGTTGCTCCAAACGCAAAGCGAGTGGGTTGTTGCATGATGAGAGAGAAAGTAGAGAGAGAAACTTGCACAAAATTTTGAAGAAGAAGATGGAGAAGCTGAAGTTGAAGAAGTCCCAATCAAGTTATGAGAGATTTGGGACTAAGTCTTATTGATAAGTGACTTTTAGGTCATTTGGGCATGTTCACACATGGCCAATGACCAAAAGTCATAAAAATAATGTAAATGCGTATATCTTCCCAACTTGGGGTCCCAAAAATATAACAAAAATATGTCTGGAAAGCTCTCGAAGAGAGCTTTCACATGGAAGGGTCAAATTATACAAAAGGAGAGTCCTTGGGGCCTTTATCCCAAACACATTCAACCTTTTGTTATAGATTTATATATTACATACATTGTATAGTTATTATTTCATCAAGAGCATTATTTAGAGAGTAGCCTCTTGCTTCTCGTTTACAGTCTCTTTTCTTGTTTATTTTTGTAGTCATTCATCCATCCTATTCGGCTCAAGAGTGTGTGTTTACGCTTTAAGGTTTTAAGTGTTGGAAAGATCTTGTGAAATTATTATTGAGCCTACTACACTTCTAATATTCCATATTAAAGCTTTTGTGCACATACATAACTTGTTCCTATTAAATGGTGATCATTGATTATAGAGATAGATTGGAACAAGGTGACAAACTTGAGGAATGTCTAACTATCCTATGTGGAGTTTCATGTCGATAAATTTGCCATTTCCAAGAATTAGTGGAATATTATCAATTGTAAACGTCCAAGTTCCAAGACCAAGGTAGTTGGTTCAAGATGTTGACTCTTCTTCCAAGAAGCTTGCTTTTCTATTTTTTGCTTTGTAGACTCAAGAAGAAGGAGAAGTTGTCTCCATCCATAAACAAAGGGAAGCAAATTCAACCTTTTGAAAAGTAGTCCTTATGGGATTCTAGAGATCCTCAAACTCTCTATGTTATTGCTATTTGTATGAAGCATCACATCATTCCTCGATTTAGGTCATGTAGAATATCTTGTAAGGTTTGATTGGAGTTGGAGAATCTCTATCAAAGCGAAAAATTGGCTAGGAAAGCTCATCTAAGAAGGCAATTAGTCAACACACACATGAAAGTTGGTTTGAAGCATGAGGAATTGATGATAAACTACTTAATGTTGGAGTCTAAATTTACGATGAAGAGATGAGAAACACATTTATTAATTCACTTCCATCTACGTATCGATGTTTTTTATCTCTTTCTCTCTCCCTATAAGAGATAGGGAAATTTCATTTAAAGAGTTGTATTTCTTGTTGCTTCAAGATGAAGATCAACAAATGAGTATGGAAGAGAATGATGAAGCTATGGTATCATCATCCAAAGGCAAGAGGAAGGAGGAGATTAAAAAGGAAAGGGGGACAAAACAATCGAAGAAGGAAAGTAAGTCATCTTCTTCTAAGTGTTAAACTACATCTTTGCAACCTCTACTTCAATTACTTCATCAACACCTAAGGAGAAATCTACTTCATCCATATATACACCTTAGGAAGGAAATATGCCATTATTTCATGAAACCAAGTCATCATATTGTAGAGTGCAAAAAGAGAATTTTAAATGAAGAGAAGAGAGTTTTAGGTAACAATGTTGAAGAGGTATTAAAAGATAAATTTTCTTTTGAAAAAGAATCTTTTGCATGCATTAGCATATAAGGAGTGTCTTTTGATGGAGCTATATTGAATGCATTATTGGAAAATCCTTGGATTTTTGATTATGGAGCTACTAAACATATGACATGACAATAAGGTATTTTCATCTCTTACTAACTCACAGATAGAAGAGTGACCGTAGTATATGGCCATGGTTTGGATGTTGGTGGTGCGGGAGAAGTCAAGAGCATGTGGTAACTTTTCAATTTCTAATGTTGTATTTGTACTTGAGATCAAGAAGAATTCTCTTTATCTCAACATTTTTGTTGAATAGTTATGAAGTTAAGAAAGATTCATGTTAAATCCTTACATCTAATGAAGAGCATTGTTTATTACAAAGTGAAAAGAAAAGTGGCATGTTTGTCTTGTATAAAAACAGCCTTGCTAACCTTGCGAGATCTTCTACACCAAAGAAAAAATGAAGCCTTGACATATAAGATTTGATCCATCAGTTATACAATTCTCGAATCTATGAAGGACTAATGTATGGTTTAAAGTTTGCTAACTTTTGATTTACGAGATGATGCAAAATCATGTGAAGGATATCTTGAGGGGAAGTTACATAAGCTTCCATTCATGAAGCATTGATTTTTCACCCACAAGCAAGCTTAAGAACATTCATTCAAATATGAATTGACCTATGAGAGCATACTCTTTGCATTGTCGTAGATATTTTATCACATTTATTGAGGATTTTACTAGATATTCATGTGTATATGGTTTAAAATCAAAGTCACAAGTTTTTACTACTTTCAAGGAATTTATTGCTATGATTGAAAATGAAAATCAATCCAAAATTCAGATTTGAAGAAGTGATAGAGGAGGAGAATACATGCCAAATGACTTCATGTCGTATTGGACAACAAAAGTAGTTTCTCATGAACTCGTTGTTGCTTATACTGAGTATACTCTTGAGCAAAATGATGTTGTAGAGAGAGAATCATATACTTGTTGAAATGACTCGTAGTATGATGCCTTGAAAGAAGCTTTCACCAAAGTTTTGGTTTGACTCTATTCATGTAGCTAATCACATCTTAATAAGGCTTCAACAAAAGCTTTAAAGATGATCACGCTTTATGAAGCATATTATGGTAAGAAACCCAATGTGAATTACTTTACATTTTTTAATTCTTCTTATTTTGTTCACATTGAGAAGAAGGATCATGATAAGCTTGATGAAAAAGCTATCAAAGATGATTTTGTTGGTCATGTTGTTAAAAGCAAAGGTTATAGATTCTATATTCTAGAAATAGGTAAGAATCAAGATCTTACTCATGCAATGTATATGTCGATAAAAGTCAGAATTATGATAAAAATTCAAAAATTCTAGGTTTTATAAAAGAAGGTAATCATGCGTTTTGTGAAAGGAATTCAGATCCTTCTTTTTAGCCACACAAGGATAACCAACCTTCTTAAACCATTACTTATGTATATAAAGGGAAAGAAAAAGAGATAGTTGTAACCATTTCTACATAAGCTTGATTTTACACACCATTATCACAACTTTCATCATCTTCAATTTCTTTTCAACCTATAAAAGAGAAATCAATTGAAAAGTTGGAGTGTGTCTTGGAAGCTAAGAGAGAAGAGAGATAGCACCCGTCTTTAAGAAGATTCCAAGGTGCTACTTGTAAACCTCACAATTTCTAAAGGAAGGACAAGAAGTCTAAAAGTTCATATCAAGTAAATTATGCAATAGTTTTTGAAATTTATAATATTCTTGCTTTGGCTTATGTTGAGAATGAACCTATTAGTGCGAAAGATGCATTATGTCATCCTATGTGGAAAAGCAATGCAAAAGAGATTGATTCTTTTCATAACAATCAAACATGGAAGCTTTATGATCTACCTAAGGAAAAGAAAGCAATTGGTATTAAGTGGATATTCAAGATCAAAAGAGAAGTTGATAGTACTATTGGCAAGTATAGATTAAGGTTTGGTGTCAAAGGTTATGCACAAAAGAAAGGTATAGACTATGGTGAAACTTTTGCACCTACTTATAGAATGACCATACTCAGAGTTGTGCTTTCTTTAGTTTCATTGTTTGGTTGGAAAGATACCAATTAGATATTAAGACAACGTTTCTCATTGATGATCTTTATGAGGATGTCTACATTTCACAACGAGAGGGTTTTGAAGAAAAAGGTAAAGAACAACTTGTTTGCAAGTTAATCAAAGCTCTTATTGTTTGAATCAAGCACCAAGAGCTTATTACCAAAAGATTCATTTATATCTTATTTGTGTGGGTTTTAAAAATTCAAAAGCTACTGCGCTCTATGTTAAGTTCGAGGGAGATGTTTAGATTATAATAATCATTTATATGGAGGATATGATCATGACAAATCCCAAAGAATTTGATCGATAGTTTTTTAAGTCAAAACCTAAGAAAGTATTTGGTGTAAATAATCTTGGTTCTTTACATGATTATTTTGGCATTCAATTCATTCATAAGAATAGTTGTATATATATGACATAGAAGAAGTACATTGAGAAATTGCCAGAAAGGTTAGAATTGCAAGATTCTAAACCTAGGTGAACTTTATGGATATTAATGCGTCTTTAGAAGCAAAAGCAA
Source organism: Ceratopteris richardii (assembly GCA_020310875.1). NCBI lineage: Eukaryota > Viridiplantae > Streptophyta > Polypodiopsida > Polypodiales > Pteridaceae > Ceratopteris > Ceratopteris richardii. The sequence goes on from CM035434.1 coordinate 16,499,237, forward strand.
AGTGAGATTCGTTTGATGCTATTTTATATAGTAAAGTGGTTACTTTCTTGATCAATCTTTTTAATTCACGTTTTGATATTCAGTTTGCTGTTTCTCAAGTATCAAGTTTTATGCATAAACCTCTTAATCCTTGGAAAGAAGTTAAGTGAATTTTCAGCTATTTGAAAGGAACTATAAATTATGTTTTTTTTTATAATAAAGTCATCACATTTTATGCTTCAAGGATTTGTTGTTTTTGATTTTGGAGGTGACAAAGACAAAAGCTCTATAGATGGCTGTTGTTTTTTTGTTGGAGAATGCCTTAATTTTTGGCTTTTTAAGAAACAACCAATAATGGCTACATCTTCAAGTGAAGCACAATATAGGGCTTTCTTTATAGATACTCTTGAAACCATATGGGTGTAGAAAAGTTTAAGTCAACTTCATGTATATCTTCATCGTCCTATGCAAATTTATTTAGTTATTCGAAATGCTATTGCTATTGTTAAGAATCCTATTCATCTTGTAAGGACAAAGCATATAGAAGTTCATTATCATATGTTCCTAAGCAGGTATTTAAAAAGCACATTGAACTTGTATACGTTCGTGCAAGTAAGAATGTGGGAGATATTTTTATTAAGGCATTATCAAGGGACATGCATAAGAAATTATGTTTATTATTGAATCTAACGCCAATATGACATTGAGGGAAAAATTGTTGGAAAACAATGTTGCATTGAGGGTGCTAACTCTAATTTCCAGCAAACCCTTATTTTAAAGAATGGTAAAAACTTTTTTTGCATTTTTGGATAATATATTTCAAGAGCTATCTAATGGTATATCACACTTGATCATATGTGACCTAAAAAGCTTTCAAAAACCACACCCTAATTTTTGAAATGTGCTTTTCAAAATGTAGTATTGAGTCGATACTGTGCATAGTGGAGCTGATATGCTATATAGTCTTGTGGTTGACTACCATGAGCTTGTAGTTGCACTTTCCTTTGAGGGTGAATTTGGGGTTTACCTATATTCATTCTGGTATATATTTGTAAATTAGATAATTATACACCCAAAAACTGAGTTCACAAGTTTTCAATTGAAAAGCAAGGATTCTCATACAAAAGAGCAATAACCAGATTTTTTGCATGCTTTTATGAAAAGCTGGCGCAAGAGAGGCTAAAAGCTTTATATAGGCATCATAGGGCACACTCAAGGGATTAGTTCATCACTCTCTTGTGATCACTAGGTCAAAGTGCTGCTGAAGGAGGTTGTGGTGTTGTTATTGGAGCTTTTTTGGGTGATTTGCTGTTTGCCCTCTTCTTCTTCACACACTACCCAAGTGTGTGCATGGTGAATATTGTAACTATTTAATGTATTTTCACTTATTTTTCAACTCTTGCTGCAATTCTAGTTAATTACCTACTAGCTCAAAAGGAAAAGCTTTGTAGCTGCTTATTTCAGAGAAAAAACCCTGAATTCTGTTAGGGTTGCAGATTTTTGTCCTAATTCCAGCACGTAGGCTGTTTCTTTCATAAACAATTCTATTCTTGTTTGAATATCATGGGATTGAGGGAGGCCACCCACATTCTCAGTTCCTTAACCATCCCACATATACCCATTGGGGTAGATCACACATATCTTGCACTATCCCTCAAGGGGGACGCCCACATAGAGCAGCCCATGACATGCACCCCACACACCACCATTCACTTCACACACGAGCTAGCACCTAGTTCAAGTAACGATTTTAATTGAATACGTTAGAAGTGTAGTAGGTCCAATAATAAATCCACGAGATCTTTCCAAGTTCCAACACACCCCTTAAACCAAATAAGATACATGAATGATTACAAAAATAGACAAAAGATGAGATTGTAAACGAGTAGCAAGAGGCTACAATCCCCTTGATGTAGGCCATTGATCCATCGGGTTATTGATATCGAGATGATGTCGAGAGTTTAGTATGAGGATATGGGCAAAATAGAGTGTGTATAGAATGGATTGAAGCTCGTGTTGTAGAATCCTCCTGTATAGTGGGTAATATGAGTGGGTTCTTTGGGTCAAATATCTCACACTTATCATTGCGTGTCCTTGCATTGAAGTCTCCCATGAGGAAGACTTCCCCCAGTATAGAGTACTCTTGATGCCCTCTGATGGACAGGTATATGGTGAGCCCTTCTCTCGACTAGTAATGGCAAATCTCAATCCAAAAGAGGCAAAATAGCATACCACAATGTAGATAGCCCTCTTTTTGTAGGTTGCGAGAGCTGCAACTGAGTACCAAAGGTATCTGACCTATGAGTCATGTGCGATAATTTCTATCTTGCTTTGAAGTCCATCGTTGAAGAGTATCACTACTTCTCGTGATCCTCTCCGAGTGTTGGGGGTGTATGAAAGAGGGTGTGGAGAGCCACATGGTGATGTATGAAAGAGTGTGGAGAGCTACGTGGTGGTGTATGAAAGAGGGCGTGGAGAGCTATGTGGTGGTGTTCTCTATTGCTCCAAACATCAAGGTTGTGAACTACTCCGTGAGGAGCGAGAAAGTAGAGAGAGAGAAGCTTGCACATAAATTCGGACAAGAAGATGGAGAAGTTGAGGCTGAAGAAGTACCATTCAAGTTATGAGGGTTTTGGGACCAAGTCTTACTGACAAGTGACTTTTAGGTCATTTGGGCATGTTCACGCATGGCAAATAATCAAAAGTAAAAAAGAAAAGTAAATGCCTATAACTCCCAATATGGGGCTCAAAAAATATAACAAAAATATGTTTGGAAAGCTAGTGTAGAGAGCTATCTGTGGGAGGGGTCAAAATATACAAAAGGAGAATCCATGGGGCCTTTATACCCAACAACCTCCCACCTAAAGGACCAAGGAGGCTCCTTCAAGCTAAGTAACTCCCACCATTTATATACATAGCTGATGTTGTGCCTTGGGTAGACACTTTGTGAGAGCATCCGCAGGATTTCGTGAAGTATTGACCTTGATCGGAGTGATGAGGCCATCCTCTAACACCTCTCTAATGAAGTGGTATCTCACATCAATATGCTTTGGGCGAGCATGGAACATGACATTCTTTGCTAAACATATGGCACTCTTGGCTATCACATCCGAGCACAATTGCCTTTTTAGGCATCCCAAGCTCATTGCACAAACTAGCCAACCAAATGGTTTCTTTGGAAGCCTTTGTGGCTGAAATATATTCAGTCTCTGTAGTAGATAGTGCAACTATCCTTTGAAGTGTAGAGCACCATGAAATAACTCCACCTACAAGGGTGGTGTATACATAGCCACTTGTGGAATTGCGAGTATCCACATCATCTTCCATGTTTGAACCACAAAACCCTTTCAACTCCAATCAACACTTTCCTTAACACAGGCATTTATCTTTGGTCCATTTCAAATATCTCAAGATAGATTTGACCTCCTCCCAATGAGCTTTGCCAAGATTAGCCACAAACCTCCTAACAACTCCCACTTCATGAGCAATGTCTGGCTGAGTGGCAACCATAGCATACATAAGTGAACCACAAGCTGATGTGTATGGAACACTTCATGTAGTTGGCTGCATCATCATCTTTGGCACATTCATCCTTGGAGAGCTTAACATGTGGCAGCAATGGCAATCCAAGAGGCTTAGCATCAGCCACATTAAATCTGTCTAGCACTTTTTCAATGTACTTTGCTTGTGACAAATGCTAAGTATGCTGTTGCCTATCCCTTTTTATTCGCATACCAAGTATATGCTCAGCTTCCCCAAGGTCTTTCATTGAGAATGCGGAGTTCAGCTGCTGTTTTAACACATTTAGAGTGCTCTTTTTCTTCCCAGCCAGCAACATATTATCTACTTCCAGCACTAGAATAATCATGCTTGCATCTTCATCCTTTTTAGTGTACAAACAATGGTCTGCATGGTTTCTTTTGAACCCATTTTTTGAGCATAAATGAATCAAACTTCTTAGACCATTGTTTGGGGGCTTGTCATCTTTGATGATGACATGAAGCTTATTGTCCATTCTAGTTAGATCCTCCGATTTGGCCATTGTCAATCTTTAGTAAACAACTTATCTGTTTGGGATTTTAGTTTTTCAAGTTTTAGGGTTTGATGGGTTCTGAGGAGGGGAGTGAGGGTGGGGAGGGAGGGAGGGCGGGGCGAGGGAGGGAGGGAGGAAGGAAGGGGGGAGGGGAGGGAGTTTCACTGTAATTTACTTTATTCTTTGTCATTTGCATTTTCGTATGTGCACTTTGTCTCCATTCCCCTTTTTCTTTTTCATGCATGTGCACTTTGTGTTCATATTTGGAGCTTCTTTTTATGTTCTAGATTGACTTTCATTGTGTCGCTGTCCACGTGTACTCCAAGGTTTCAACAATGCTTGATTTTACCAACAATGTTGTGTGCCTGTGTTTTTGAACATCATTAAGGTATTGTTTGTTTTTCAAATATTGATATCATGGGTTTGTTTCACTTTTCAGTGGCAGGAGTTCCAGAAATACCTAATGTATGGTAAAGAAGATTGATGAATACCTAATGGATGGTAAAGAAGGTTAAAGAAGGCCTAAGTATCTGCTTGAGGCGGTGCTGAATTCTGAGATGAGTGCTGGCAGTCGGTGTAAAAGGCAATTGTATGTTCTGTATTTGTACATGATAGAAAAGATGTTAACCTTTTTTTCTGTGGAGGCTAGTGAGCCTATGCATTATACTGCGTACAAGCAAAGTTACTAGAATGCTTGCAGCACCTTGTCTCATAATTCATGGCTCCTGGCAGTAGACTCCCCAAATTGAGTCAAGCTCCTTGTAAAAGCTGTGTATCTAATGACAGCCTTAGCTTGTGTGGGGTGACAGATGCAGATGAGCCTGGAAAGTTTATTCATGCAGAGATGCCAGGGGTGGTATGCATAAAAGTGTGAATATTTTATTCATTTTGATTTGGAGTTCCTCTTTCTCCAGGTTTTGGGAGCCCATTGCCTTTGGCTTTGTTTAATAGACCTGTTTGATGTAATCTATCTTCTAATTTTAATGCATATCTTCAACTTTTATGATGATGGTTAGGGCGGCTGCATTATGACTGTCTTTCTAAGAGTTTTGTCACCCATGGGAATGTTTTAAAGAGTGCGCGATATTAAATATTGTGATGATCCTAATGCAGTGCAGCGAGTTAAAAGTATCTGTTTAATAGACCTGTTTGATGTAATCTATCTTCTAATTTTAACACACATCTTCAACTTTTATGGTGATGGTTAGGGTGGCTGCTTTATGGCTTTCTTTCTAAGAGTTTTGTCACCCATTGGAATGTTTGAAGAGTGCTGTATCTTAAATATTGTGATGATCCGAATGAAGTGCAGTGAATTAAGAGTATCTGTTTGTTGTATGTGGAGAACAGTATAGTTGTGCGGATACAAACACAATCATCTCATGTGGTTTTTTTTTTTTTTGGAAGAGTATCTGTCATCCTAGGTCATGTTCATGTCATATTGCGAATACAAAAGTAGCTTATCTCATGTGGTTTAGAGAAGGGATATCTGTCATCTTAGGTCAATTTCCTTGTATTTGTGCTAGTTACTCTATGCAGACGAGTACTAATAACATTATGGGATAAAATGTCAAAGTAGTTGTAGAGAAGACTTTGATTGGATCAAAGCTAACTGGGGTTGCTGTGTTCATGTCATATTGCGAATACAAAAGTAGCTTATCTCATGTGGTTTAGAGAATGGATATCTGTTATCTTAGGTCAATTTTCTTGTATTTGTGCTAGTTTCTCTATGCAGACAATGAGTACTAATAACATTATGGGATAAAATGTGAAAGTAGTTGTAGAGAAGATTTTGATTGGATCAAAGCTAACTGGGGTTGCTGTGTTCAACATATGAGTATGATGGAATACTGTCTTTATTAGAGGAAAAACGGAAGATTTACTTTGAACAGTTGATTTGCTATCATATACATTGATCAAGGATATTTGTTATTATGATCATGTAGATGATGTTTATTTCAGCAATAATGTGTGAGATGTTTAGAGCTCTGATATGTATTGGGATTTTTTAAGGCATTAAGTAATAAGAGATATATGACACTACTTTCAGAGTCTTAACTTAGAACTGTATTTGGAATTCAATGTTAATTAGTACAAGCTTTGATGGTGATTATCAGGAAGATGCTCAGCTGATTAAGGCGCCTGGGTGAGTTGGAAACTTCAAGTGAAGTGGTTGGTGTTATAGACTGAAATCTCAAGATGCAGAAGATGGTGTGACTTCACCTGGTAGCAGGTTTTAGCTTGTGCAGTCCTAATTTTAGTGGTGTTCGTGCTGTAAGATGCCTGCATTCAGTGTGTGGCAAAAAAGGGTTGCCTTCATGAGTGAAGATTTGGATGCATTGAAAAGTGATGAAAGCTTGGACTTACATGGAAGAAAAATGAATTTGAGATAGATTCGAAAACCTGGATGCCAATCTGATCAATCATGCAAAAGAGTGGAGTGATCTATAATTTTTTGTCTTCGTTTGCAAGTTGGTATTCCTGTTTAGTGAAAATCTCCTGTTCAGATTTTGCAACTTCAGCGTAAATTATGGATTCACCACTTTTTGCTTTCATAAGGGGAATTTCTTTCCATTTGTGATATTTACCAGTGGAATACGATTCATTGTGAGTGTCACCTGTCCTTATTTTCAGGAAATGGAAGTTCTGAAGATGTGTTTTCTGGAGTAGGTACCATTTTCACATATTTTGTTTTGTTTTTTTTTCCCCTGGTTTTTTCCCCTTTCCTGCTTGAGCCCGGCACTGTTGCCGTTATGATATGCCTAGTTGTTCTGTTGATGCTTCATGAGGTACATGCATGAAGAGAATAGCAAATGTGTGGATTGTAGAGGAATCACCCATATTGCATCATGCAATAAGGTTGATTATATGTCAAAAGGATTGATCAATGGAATGGTGGATATCTAGCTTACACTTTAAATTTAAAAGGATGAAAATTATTTATGTACAAGTTTTGGTAGTCTTTTGTGATAAAAGAAGCATTTCTGCTTTGTGATATTTTACTCTTGTAGTTGAGGTACATTTGTCTTTGATGTTCTTATTGGCTTCATTTTTATATTTATATGTTTAGATATTTACATATTGCATGAGACATATAAGAGATGACTAGTTCATCTGGACTCTAGGGGCACTGGGCACCTTGTATCATGCAGTAAGTTTGATTGCGTTTTGAAAGGATTGTTGGCTTAAACGGAGGATACTAAGTTCTGATACGTTCTTTTTTCTCCCAAACATCTTATTTTGAAGTGTGTTCTTCATTTGAGAGAAATTTGGGAGCAATCATAAATGCCAAGAATAGTGAAGTATCTCTCTCTTTCTCTCTCTAATCAATTAAAGAGGAACAAGAAACAAGGACATCAGGAGAGAGACAGAGCAGGCTAATAAACCTACTGACCCTTTAGTGAGGGCACATTCTCTCTTCAGCTTATCACGTTTAATTTCAACTACCATTTAATGTTTAAATGGGGGACACTCCAGAATTTTTGAATATTTTGCATAACAGAACCAGTGATTCCTCAATGGGAAGTAGTCAATGGGGGTGTCATGGAAGATGATGGCACATCTTTCCTTCCATATCTTTCACATTGTTTCACTTCTGACTGCATTCCATGGGCTTCCTGCCATGAGAACTTGTGGGGATGTTGGACTGATCTTCAGAACCTTTTGCTCTTAGGGCACACATAGAACATGTCCCTGATGTCCCCTTTCTTGTGGCATCTTTTGCACCGAGTGATAACACCAACAATTTGTGAGATATCATGGTAGTTCAGGCTCCCTCGTGGAGAATTCTTCAGAGAAGATTGCTTGCTTCATTTCTTTCTCTGGGTGCCATTGAGTTCGCGACCATTGTGAATCCCACTTTTGATTTAGGGTGTGGGCAAAGTTGCCTTTTTTGTTGAGTCTTGGACATGGGGTTGAGTCTTGTACATCGCAAATCCCACCATTCTCTCTTTCGAGGCCTTTGACATGGGGTTGACAACTATGTTGAAGCAATTCGGTGTCTTTCCTATCACAATATTCGATTCTTCTTTTGATCAGGAGCCAATCTGGATAGTTTAATCTATAAGATTGATACACATGTCTTCTTGTCGAATCTCTTGGTTGACTCGGTAGTTCCAAAGCTTCCAATATCGAAGGTTTTTGAAACAAAGTCATTTGGCTTGATGGACATCTTTTCATGTTGGCCTAATCCCATTCATGGAACTTAGGGTACCAAATCAGATTCCTCAGGGAAGGCTTTTTCTTAGATCCTGGAGCTGAAAGTGAAGTTTGAATAAAGTACATTTGATGCTTTGCAATCCTTCAGTAGTCTGTCCTTAATGTTTCTATCTATCTTTGAAACTTTCAACCATGTTGAAATCCATCAACTACTATCAATGAGGAAGGGAGTGACTGAAGGGACCTCCAAATTCAACATGTGCTTTAGATTAGTTGGGAGCATATATTCCTATGATTGTGAAGGAGAATGGGACCCTGCAAAATATTGTTGTGACCAGTTTGTTTTGTTCATCAATGATGGATTGGTTGAAGGGAGGAACGCATCGAGCACAAATACTAGTTGTTGTTCCACCTCTACCCCTGAAATGTTTAGTAGTGAACCATGAGTAGAGGGGGAAACTTTTTTAGGTATTTTCAATCGCTCTTCGTTATTGATCTGCAGTGCACTCTTGTAGATGGATATAATCTAGGTTTATATATATATTTTTTTACATGTGCTTTAGAGTAGTTGGGAGCATATATTGCTATGATTGTGAAGGATAATGGGACCCTGCAAAAAATTGTTGTGACCCGTTTGTTTTGTTCATCAATGATGGATTGGTTGAAGGGAGGAACGCATCGAGCACAAATACTAGTTGTTGTTCCACCCTCTACCCCTGAAATGTTTAGTAGTGAACCATGAGTGGAGTGGGGGAAACTTTTTAGGTATTTTCCATCGCTCTTCATTATTGGTCTGCAGTGCACTCTTGTAGATGGATAGAATCTAGGTTTAAATATATATTTTCTACGTGAACAGTTATGGCCCTATTCAGATTTGGAAGGTTTTTGACATCGAATGATTATTTTTAAAATTTTATCTGGAATGTCTGTCTTCTTCCCTTTGTTTGCTTCCTTATTTTGGATCGTCGCAGGTCCTAGGCTTTCCCAATCAAGGTCATTTCTAGGGTTGCAGATTGGGATGTCTGTGTTCTTCCCTTTGTTCTCTTCCTTATTTTGGATCATACTTGGATAGTTGCAGGCTCTAGGCTTTCCCAATTGAGGTCATTTCTAGGGTGGTTGTTCCACCTCTACCACTAAAATGTTCAGTAGTGAACCATGAGTGGAGGGGGGAAACTTTTTTAGGTATTTTCAATAGCTTTTCATTATTGATCTGCACAACTTGTAGATTTATAATATCTAGGTTTAAATATTTGTTTTTTTACATGAGCATTACAACTCTATTCAGATTTGGAAGGTTTTTGACATTGAATGATTAAAAAAAAAATAAAATTTATTTGGGATATCTGTCTTCTTCCCTTTACTCTCTTCCTTATTTGGATCATACTTGGATAGTTGCAGGTCCTAGGCTTTCCCAATCGAGGGCATTTCTAGGGTTGCAGATTGAGAAGCTTCGATTTATCATTCCTTTTATCTCAATGCCCACTACTTCCTTATGAAAGATGTTGTGTCAAGGTTTTGCTCTTTGCATGTGGAGTAATCATCTTGAGAACTGTTCCCACTGAGTCTGTAGAGTCATCCACCTTGCTGAAACCTTTGGGGTAATCAAAACCAATGATTTCCTCCTAAACCTCTGTCCCCTTAGGTTTTTGGGATTGTTCTAATTTCTTTTAACTGTGACAAACCCATCCTTATCAATGTCGTCCAGGGATTTTCTTGATGATCTCACCACTAGCATACGATCCTCGTTCAATTTTGCTTCAGTAAATGGTGTTGGGAAGAGCAACAGGGTGGGATGGTCGTCTGCTTTGAAGTGTGGTTGAGAGTGGTGTTCTCTATATTGATATTTTTACCCCTCTAGTTTCTTTGTGAGGGGACAACCTCTGGATGTGTGGCCTTGGAAGTGTGGTTGAGAATCATCTACTCTATCTCGACATTTTTGCTTCTCTCTAGTTTCTTTGTGAGGGGACCACCTCTGAATGTGTGGCCTTCGGTGCCACAACAAAAACAAGTATTGGGGAGGTTCTTGTAGCTGTGTTCCTATTCAAGGTTAACTCGGGCCTAGTTCAATGTTGATCACTGTGGGCAAACATTTGCTTAAAATAATTTTCCATACAAATCTACAAGTGCGATCAAATGTTGAAAGTGTGGGTAGATCCCTCTTAAATCATCCACATTCATCTTGATAGCCATTGGATGTGTGGCCTTGGAAGTGTGGTTGATAATCATCTACTCTATCTCGACATTTTTGCTGCTCTCTAGTTTCTTTGTGAGGGGACCACCTCTGAATGTGTGGCCTTGGGTGCCACAACAAAAACAAGTATTGGGGAGGTTCTTGTAGCTGTGTTCCTGTTAAAGGTTAACTCGGGCCTAGTTCAATGTTGATCACTGTGGGCAAACATTTGCTTAAAATAATTTTCCATACAAATCTACAAGTGCGATCAAATGTTGAAAGTGTGGGTGGATCCCTCTTAAATCCGATCATCCACATTCATCTTGATAGCCATTGGTCTATCTAGGGGGACCACAATATCTGTGCTGAATTGATACAAATAATAGGGGAGATGCAGGAGCTCAATCCAGAGCAGATGTGTGATGGCTTGACATTGTTCGTGAAAAATTTCAGATACCACCTAAATAGGCACATAGTGGTCTTTTTGATCATCCACTCGTTTGCAGAGCTTGGAAGCCATAGCTTTGTCATCAAACACTAGGAGAACATGGTTCGCTAGAAGAAATTGGCATTGCTTGATGTTTGATGACAACCATCCTTTCTTGCACCATGAATGCATGTTTCGATCAAGGGACATGGCTTTAAACATTTTCCAATGATTTAGCACTTCTACTTTAGGGAGAGAAACTGCTTGGGGGGAGATCTCGATAAGCACCTTAGTACCTCCTTGCCTTGAATCATCTCGGCCCCTAGGGTCTAGGTTGCTTTTAACCAACAAAACAATCTCCATGAGCATGAGGATCACCACTCTTGAATGATGAGGCATAGTCCTCCAGTGACAAGCATCCCATGGGGGATCAGATCCCTGAGGACTCACTCGAGCTCTCAATTCTTTCAAAGTGATCTCTAACTTATGTCCAAACTAACAATTGAACCCCTATTTCCTCTTAGGAGGGGTGGTTTGACAATGAGAAATTGATTGATCAAACTTTGAGCATCCTCTGAAAATCCTTGAGCTGAAGCATACTGGATAAAAAAGACAACCAAGATGGAAACGAGCCTTGAAAGGTTGCTAATTCGCGAATCATTTTTTTAAGAAAAGGAAGCACATCCTTTAAGGTCATGCTGTTAAAAATTAACTAGGGTGCAAAAAAAACAACGATTCATTGAAGCTTGAAAAAATGGAAATGGATTTTGGTAACATCACCTGTCACTCTCATGGACTACATCTAGCTTTTACGGGTTGCTTTGAAAAAAAAAGGATTTTGCCTACATCACCTTCTCTCTCATGGACTACATGTAGCTTTTACAAGTTGTTGTGTTGTAGATAAAGCACGTCTTTTAGATGTTCAACCGCTCATGAAATCGCCATTTGGAGACGATCACAGGAGTTATTCTTGGCATGCAAAGAAGACGGAACTGAACGACTTCCAAAAAAAAAGCCACCTTCCCTAAAGAAAACGGCAGTGCACATAAGAGCTTATGGAGCTTTCACACCAGGATCGATGCAGAATCGAGATGAAAAATCGAAGCCACGAGGCAAATGTTTGCTGTGTTCTCTTTTAGATATGTCCATCATCAACATTGTTTTGTGTAGGCAATATTGGAGATATAGATCAAGAGCTTCGGGCATGTATTTCTTAATTTTTATGAAGTCTGTTAGTTTGTAGCTTCATATGTTTTCATTGATGCTAATCGAAGTCGTTTATTGATTATAAGCTAGCAGCCTGGTTTGGAGCAAAAATATTTACATGCTTAAAGAGTTCATATATGAACTTCATAAAGTATGTTTCCAATTGTGCCAAGAAATTATAGTGGTGTATTTTGAGTGCGAAAGTTTCACAAGAGCAGCACCCATACATGTATTTTATGCGTACTTACAACTTAATACCCTAAACATCACTATGCATCTTTTATAACTCAACTTTTTGTGGAGTGCATCTATTGGATCGAGGAAGCTTTTTGATAGTGTTTTTACTGAATATCGTACACAATGGAAGTGTGATAGGCTTCTCCAAGGACACCTTAAGGCATAGGATAGAACCAAGGTTGTAAAATTCAGTTACTATCGTTAGACCATATAGTGGCCAAACTAGTGAAGTAAACCTTGGACAACCTTTGTCAAACATTGTAGAAGACTGATATGCAAAGTGGAAAATGAATAGATTCACTATGGAATAGAAGTGCAATAAGATAGGTTGTTTAGTAAACAAAACTCTCAAAAAATAAGTTCTAAAATGTAGCATAACTCCAAGATAGGTTGTTTGGCAAGCAAGATGCTCAAAAGTTAAGTGCCAAAAAGGAACAAGTGTGGTGGGATACCCAATTCCTTGGACACAAAATGGGAGTATGAGGGACTTTGAGATAAACACAACACCCTCTAAACTATGCACTAATATGTTCTTGAAAAAAGATTGCCATACCTTAGAAAGGAGTTTGCATTTCCATTCTTTATCAACAATTTTTCTTTTCCTTTTCCCATTGAGGTGCTTCCATGTGTGCTTGAAACTTGATCTTAAGTCCATTTCTTCGTGATGAATGATTCTTTGTCATGGATAAGGATCTTCATCCATTTTCTTGCATGATCTCTTTCTGTCTTTTCGCATGCACCTATCAATCTCTTGCACATCTCAACTTGCAAGAAACTTGCATTTCCTTTCCAAGCTAAGAGATAATCCAATAGATCACCCATCTAGATATTCTAAGTTCTTAGATTTTAGGGTTGCAAAACTATAGCTCTTTCATATCTAACAATATCCCAAGAATATACATCTTTCTGTCTTGGGTTGTATTTTATGCCTTAGTTCTTGTTATTTAATTGGCATAAATGGGATATATCATGTTTTTTTTATCATACCAAGCTTCATTTGGTGTCAAAGAGTGTATTTATTTCAAATAGACACTTGTTCATGATGTATATTATAGGGCTAGTAGTAGCTCACTAATGAATGTGTACTTGCATCTCATTCAACATAGCCATTGCTACTTCTACAATGTATATATTTAGTGTCTTTGCAGCCCTATTATATTAGGATGTACGCTTGCAAATGGATCACCTATCCATGCTATCTTTATACAAGAGGTTAAGGACATTATTGTTAAAATATTGTTGTTCGTTTGACTCAAAATTTTAATGTACTTGGTTGTCTCCTTGTCTATTTGTGCATTAAAAAACTCAAAGCAGTAGATCACATTTGATTTTTGGTTCAAATGATAATTCCATATCTTCCTTGCATTATTTTCCATGGGAATCACAAAATACATATTGCTTTAATAGATGCTTTTTTTGGTTAGTAGTCACATGTTTGTATGTATGAATTCTAAATGGTGGTTGCTTATATGTCCTTGCTTCTTAAAGGGAAGCCTTACTTGGTTTTCAAGCAAACAAAATTTACATAAATGATGCATACAACTTGATGTGAAATTCAATAATTCCCTCATCAAGATCTTCCTTTGTGTATCTCTCATTCTTTGGGGGTTTATATTCTCAACTCTCTTATGCCACAAATCAATTTCAACAATTTTCTTTGACCATGTGTGTAGTATATAGTTTTTGCGGTCTTGATTATCACATCCATCGTGAACATCATTTCGTGATTTTTACCTATTTCAATAACTTGGAAATCAACCTTCAAATCCTCAGAAAGCATCTATCAACATTGAACCTTACTTGATAATAATTCTCTATTATTTGACCAATTAACATGAAATTCTGAGTGATTGAAGGTACATGAAGTAGATTTTTGATACACCTATCCATGTGGTCCATTAAACAGCAAATTTCCTTCATGCTTTATCACATGTGGAGTGTTATCTTGTATTTCTACATTCCATTGATGGTTCCACACATGCAAGTTACATAAAAACATTTGCATTGTAGCTCAAATTACTACATCCACTATCTATGTATTGTGTCATCGTGCTCGTCCGTTCTATTATTCACATATGTTAAGGCAAAAAAAATCATTTTCTAATTCATTAGATATGCGTTCATAATTATCTTGTACTCCCTTTGTGATAACAACCTTGATTAAAGTAACAATTGTAGAGAGTACAACTAAGGAAGCAAAAAACTATAACATGTACTTAGAATGGAAAAAGTGTGAGACTTAAAAGAGTGAATAGAACACGAAATAGAAAAAATCATGTTTTAACATTGATCCACAGGGATCATGATATTGATCCATAGGGATCAATCCATTTGTGAGAGGGACAAGGGCTAGCTAACCAAGGTCCCAAGCTTGGGGGATACCCTAAGGTACTTAGTAATGGGAATAAGTGTTACATAATGGCCACATGTTCACACTAGGAGTAGAGAGTAGCGTACATGCTCTCTCTGTCTATCTATACTGTGGTTAGTGCTTGACATGTGTGGCAACAAGTATAGAAGGCCGACAAGTTGCTCTGGACATGGAAGACGTCAGGTAGGAACTCTCGGTGCCTGACGGGATCACATGGGCACATCGTCCAACTTGTGCACATAGAATACTTGCAGGGGGCTTGCTGCATCATGACTTTAGTCTATGAGGATGGAAATAGGGGCACATGATTCTAGGGTCAGAGGTCCTCATGGCCTAAGGTTAGTCAATCCTTCCACACATCTACTCTTGACTCGATTAGTGCATAACCTTCTAAAGAGGCTAAGTAGGTGCATATGATCAACACAATCGCAAGAGGTAAGAGATGACTGTCTGCTCTGGCTGACAGGGATGATAATAAGTCCATACTTATCCCTCAACAGAAAAAGAAGGCAATGAAAGAAGGATTATGCTATGGGCGTCTAGGGTAGCATCTGTTCAAGGATTCTCCTAAGAAAAAGAAGATAGCCACCACCATAGTCATAAATCCTACTCAGGAAGGGAGTGATGATGAGGATGAGTTTGGAGATCACCCATCACCGTTATCATCTCCCATAGTGACTATGACAGTCACAAAGAAGGTCCCGACTATGCCATATGTTATGCTTTCGTTAGTGGCATAGAAAGGATATCAGTTTCCTGATATAGAACTCATTGTCATGAGGGTAGTCGTGGTAGGACAGCCTGGTAATCTTTGACATTGGGTCTACACAATATCATTAGTTCTTGACTAGTCATGAGGTTACATCTAGAGACTATGCCATTAGAGTATGCCTACACAATAGAGTTAGCAAATGGGAAGGGAACGGAGACATGGGATCAACGAGTTGTTGATCTACCTATTCAGATCCAGACCTATGAGGACATATTGGATTTTGAGATAGCGAGACTAGCATGTTTTGATGCAGTTCTTAGTAAGAAGTGGCATGCGAGGAAGAGATGAGTCATTGACTTTGCTTCACATGATTATCAGTTTGAACATGAAGGAAAGCAACTACTAATCCGTGGAGAACCAGATCTCCAAGACACGTGATTGGTAACTGCTATGAAGTTGCTCAAGATTGGCTGTAAGTACATTTATTTTCTTTATGTTGTGCATTCATCGTGTATTATGATGGATTCATGCACTCATGGAGACTCTAATTGGAATGCTTAAACACTTTCAGTGAAAGTGAGAGCAAAATTCCAAGAGTTGTTCCTAAAAGAATTACATTTTGGTTTGCCTCCTTGCAGGAACATAGAGCATAGAATCAAATTGGTACCGAGAGCGAGTCCGATTCCTCGGCCACCATTTCAAATGAGTTTGTAGGAGGAAAATGAAGTCCGCAAGGTCATGGACGAGTATCTACAGAAAGGGGTGATTAGACCTAGCTATTCACCCTTTGCCACACCAGTTCTTCTAGTGAAGAAGAAAGATAGATCTTATAGGATGTGCATCAATTACCAAGCACTCAATAAGATCACTATGAGACATAGATATCATATGCCCAGGATTGATGATCTTTTAGGTGGAGCCGTTGTATTTCGTAAGATTGATTTAAAAAGTGGCTACCATCAGATTAGAGTAAGAGATCATGATGTATGTAAGTTTTAGAACACATTTTGGCCATTATGAGTATTTGGTCATGCCATTTGATTTGACTAATGCACCAACTACATTTATGATATTAATGAATGATATTTTAAGACCATTCATTGGAAAATGTGTTTTTGATTTTGTTGATGATTTGTTAGTGTATAATAGGAATGTACATGAGCATGAGAATCATCTAAGCTTAGTATTGAATGGTTTAAAAGCAAATAAGTTGTATGTTAATCTAGAGAAGACTCAGTTGTTTCTTCCAAAGATAGAGTATCTAGGGCATGTGGTATCAGTCAATGGGGTTTAGCTCGATCCCAGAAGGTTTCAGTTATATTATCTTGGCCTACTCCTCAAGATGAGGGTTAGTTATGGTAATTTCTAGGACTTTTCGATTTCTATCGAAAATTCATCTCTTCATATTCGTCGATAGTAGCACTTATGACGAATTTGCTTCAAGGAAAAGTTCCATTTGCATGGAAGCAAGAGTAGCAAGATAGTTTTGATACTCTATAACAAGTTGTTTCAGAGGCTCCTAATACTCAAAGTGGTAGATTCATAGAAACCCTTTGAGTTAAAGACAGATGCTAGTGGCACAACCATAGGGGCAGTTTTGAGCCAAGATGACATGCCAATAGCTTTTGATAGCAAGAAATTGACCAGTGCACAATGCAACTGGCTAGTGGATGAACAAGAGTTGTATGTAGTGGTGCATGCACTTAAAGTCTGGAGACACTATCTTTATAGTGCATACTTTAAGGTATACAAAGATCACCATACACTTAAGTATTTTTGTAGTTAGTAAGATCTTTGAGGAAGACATGCTCGTTGGGCTGAGCTCATGCAGGATTTTCACATGGAAATCCTATATAGAAGAGCAAAAAGAATATAGTTGCTGATGCATTATCATGAATAATGTATCAAATGAGCTTTATAACTCTAGAAAGCTCATTGCTTCAAGAGATAAAGGAAGCACAGGTGGAAGATCCACATTTGCTACAGATTATTAGAGCCATCAGTGATGACTCTATTATAGGAGATGGGATAGTTCTTGCTGTTTCTTCCCCTAGCAGAGTGAACAAGTCCATTCCGTATTCCAATTTCTCATAGGAGAACGGAATAGTCAAACGGAAAGGAAATGTTTGCATACCAAATTCCCAGGATTTGAGAAGAAAAGTCATGCATGATAACCATGATGTGCCTTGTGCAGGACATCCAGGTGTTGACAAGACAATACAACTTGTTAGATGAACATTTTGGTGGCCTAGATTAGCCACATATGTCCACACTTATGTTAAAAAATGCTTTATGTGTCAAGTCCACAAAGCAGAATAGGTAAAGACATGAGGTCTTTTGCAATCTTCACAGATTCAAGATCATAACTGGGACAATGTATCCATGGACTTCGTAGTCGGGTTACCGCGGACTCAAAGGAAGCGGGATACTATCCTAGTTATGGTAGACAAATTAAGCAAGATGGCTCATTCCATACCCATGCAGGAGATGATAGAAGCTCCACAGATAGCAAAGTTGTTTATCCAACATGTCTTTAGATTGCATGGGTTATTGACATCCATAGTTCCAGATAGGGATGTCAGGTTCATAGGATACTTCAGGAAGTTTGTATTTGACAAACTGAAGGTGTCATTAAAGATAAGTAGTGGTGATCATCCTCAGATAGATGGTCTGATCAAGAGGGTCAATTAGATTTTAGAGGACATGTTGAGGGCATATGTGTCTGAGAGACATAAAGATTGGGATAGTTATTTACCACTAGTTGAGTTTGCTTATAACAATAGGCCTCACAAGGTGACATGTATATCTCCTTTTGAGATGAACTATGGCACGAATCCCAATGCTTTAGTACCATAGGCATGCCAAAGAAATGTCCAATGCTTCGAAGTTCTTAGCAAACATCTAAGCAAGTTTAGAAATAGCTAAAGCCAAGATGCAATAAGCCGCTGATTAGGGCTAATGAGTATGCTGATAGGAAGAGATATCCTAGATCTTTTGAGGAAGGAGATAGAGTCTTTCTTTAGGTACCAACTAGATCTACTTCACTCTCCACAGGGAAGTGTAGTAAGCTTTCACCAAGGTTTTGTGGACCTTGGAAGATAGTTAAAAAGCTAAGTGAAATTGCATACTGATTAGAGCTTCCTCTAGATTGTAGAGCGTATGCAGTGTTTCATGGCAATAAACTTTGGAAGTATATTTCTAGGGAGGCTAATCTAATAGAAGGTATTGTTTCTTTGCAAGAAAGTGATAGCACGGATCATTCTCCAGACAGGATACTAGATAGGAGATAGAAGCCATTGAGGAATCGTGTCACCCAAGAGTATCTAGTAGCCTAGAGAGGATTACAATTACTGTCTCGACTTGGGAATTAGAAGCTCTGATTTTCAATTACTTTCCCTCATTGATCATTGAGGACAATGATCTTTAGAAGGGAGAGAGAGAGTTAGACATTTATCCACATGGATCATGATATTGATCCATAGGGATCAGTCCATGTGTGTGAGGGACAAGGGCCCGTTAGCCAAGGTCCCAAATTGAGGGGATACCCTAAGGTACTTAGTAGTAATGGGAATAAGTGTTGCATGATGGCCACATGTTCACACTAGACTATTCCAGATCATTGCTATTTTTAGAGTACAAGAGGGTATATATGGATGGGAGGGGAGTTAGACACACATCATTAAAGTCTCTTTCTAAAAAATCACATATGGATTCGAGGGAGCTTTCCAAGAGCATAGATTAAGCTTTCCATGAGCGTAGAGTGAGCTCTCAAGATTCTAATGAAGTACAAAATGAAGAGAGAACCTTCTTATATATATTTGAGAGAGACTTCTTAACATACATCTAATGTGGATTAAATTCTCCTACAAGAACTAGTACAAGAATTAAGGTAAATGGAAAGTCCTCCCAAATACAACTAGAGTTATACAAATAATGGAGGTGCACTAATCAGAATGAACTAAAAATGAAATGATAATATGGAAACAAGAATGTAGAAGATCATTTCTCCAACAACTCCATTGTAGCTCTGTTTTGGAGACGTTAAATGCTATAGAGATGTATGCAATGGTATGATGGTACAATGGTATAAATCCAAGAGCTTTTTTAAACATGGTCGTAAGGTTATCCTTCTAGGTACATTTTCCAAAATAGTCTCACTTGTCAATATCTTCTCTCGAAAAAAATGATATTTGATCTCAATATGCTTTGTCAGAGCATGGAAAATTAGGTCCCTACCAATAGCTAGGGTATATTGAATGTCTATCAAAATGCATGTAGGAGAATCCTATATGAATACAATATATGAAAGTAATCAAAAAATCCATATAGCTTCATATGCTACAAAACATGAATCTTTGCACTCGATCTCTACGAATGAAAGAACTATTGTTGGTTGCTTCTTAATTTCATAAGAGATAGGTCCTGAGTCAAGTAAGAACACACAACTAGATGTAGAACAACAAGAGTCTTGATCTCCAACAAAATCAAAATAAGAAAGCAAGATTGATGCCTTGTTTGTACTAGAAACTATAATCTCAAGTGAGGGCAAGATATGGGAGCAATCAGGAAGCTGCCTACCCATGACTGTGATGAGGCTAATGATAGAACCTACTAAGCACACAAAGTAAATAAGAGATATCAGGATGAGTTTTGGCCAAATAGAATAGAGAGCCAACCAATTGTCTATATTCATGTTCATCTATGATCTGAGATGTATCCGCAAGTGAAATCCTTATATTAAGATCAAGTGGTGTGCTAACTGAGTGATACTGATCCATGTTATATCATGAAAGCACGGTAGAGAAATACTTCTTTTGAGACACGAAAATAACTTTATTCACCTAGCAAACTTCCATGTCAAGGAAGCAATGAAGCAATCCAATATCTGTCATGGAGAACTCAAGGTGAAGCTTCTCATTGAGAAGCTAGATGTAGTCACAATTTGATACCCTCAAAGTCAACTCATCAACTTAAAGAATAATAATAGAAACTAGTAAAACTTTCTAATATATGTAGAGTTTTGGATTTATAGAATGTTGATGAATTCCTTTGGCTTTAATAAATCAATGAATCTTTTGATACCAATGTTATGGAGCTTGCTCATGTCCATAGAGTGCTTTCTATATTTTACAAACATGATCCCCTTTGCCTTTGACTTGAAATCCTTACGATTATTCCACATAGAATTCCTCTTTAGGATTTTCATCTAAGAAATCACTTTGAGATCAAGTTGGTAGATAGGCTATGAAAAATGAGCACATACTAGAAGTGCTACATGAATGGTTTTAAAGCTTGCCATAGGGGCAAAGGCTTCCTCATATTTCATGCTATTCTTTTGTTTTATCCTGCAACTAGTCTCATACCATTAGATTTATATTTGAATGTGTAAATCCATTTAACTCCAATGAGTTGATGGTTTGTAAGTAGAGTCAAAATTTTGCTGCTTTCTATTGCATCCATCTCAACTTATAGAACTTCTTCTTTATAAATAAGAGGTTATGAATTTCTTGAATTCTATGCATAAATGCATAATTCAGTAAGTGATTTTGTTCTCTCTATTGCTTCTTAAGGATTCTTCGAGATCTTTTAGGTTGCTAGTAAGTATTTCCTTTTGAATTGTTCTTTGAAATCACTTTGTTCCCCTTTTAGGAGTAGATGGGTGGATGTGAATCTAAGCTTGGATCTTTGGTTGAGTACTCGAAATAACCATAAACGTTCACATCTTTAGATATAGTGATTTTATAATGTTCATATCATATAATCTGTAAGCCTTGGATTGCTCAATATAGTTGATAAGAAGTTTCTTAGACTTAGATGCAAGTTTTTTCCTATCTTAGGCACATGCACATATGTATCTTTGTCAAATACCCTGAAGTAAATGACATTGGGATTCCTTCCATATTAAGCTTCAAAAGGTGTCATGTGTATGAGGCCTAGTTGTGAATCCTCTATTGAGTATTTGTACGATAATGTGTACAACTTCATCCCAAAACTTGAAAGGCATATTTTTGTTCTTTGACATGGTCATTGTCATTTCAACAATATGTCTTATCTTTCTTTTTGAAACATCATTCTCAAGTAGAATGCGAGGATGCATGAATTTTCTTTTGATGCCTTCCCACTTTAGAAAATAGTCAAAGATATGAAACTCTCCACCGTCACATTATGTTTTCCTCAAGTAGCTTTGATGTGAAGAACCTTTTCCCTATACATTGGCACTTTTTACTCTAGTGTTGGATAGAGTTTTTTTCCCATGTTACCGCATACATGATACACTTATATGTGGTGGTACTTTGTATTTAGGGATATTATTCAACTCAAATTGCTGCATTTGTGCTCCTTGTGTATGCCTCTTGTGTTTGTCCCATACTTATACACACAAAACCAAAAATGGTATTAGAGCAAGTTCATTTTCTTCTCTTTTTTGGTTTTTTACATCACATCCTGTGCACTTTTTAACAATGAAAATCAACCTCGGAGCATAGAACATTAATTTTTAGCAGCCAAAAAACATTTCCATCAGCTTCACTAGGATTTTATCCCCATTTTGAAACATTTTTGGAGTCAGAATATCTATAGAGGGATGAATCGTGAGCTAAATTTTCAGCATTCATTCTAGCTTTCATTGAAGTAAAATCTTATCACATCCTTGTTCTTTAGTGAAATGGAGGGCGACAATGACTTGTTTGGCATGCTTCAAGCTAAAGATAAGCTTGATGGGAACAACTATCCAATGTGGTCTTACATGATAAAATATGTTCTTATTGCAAAACAACTATGAAACATAGTGGTAGATGTAGATCAAAGATCCATAGGTTCTACTTTGCATTCTACTCTCACAAATGGAGCTTCTTCTTCAAGTACAGTGGTTGTTCTTCAACCTACACAGGAGAAAATTAGATGGGATGCAAAAGATGCTCAAGCTCATGCATTGATTGCACTTTGTAGGTTCATATGGTTCCACACATTTGGTGATGTTCTAAATCAAGATAGGCATGGGACACTCTTGCTTCTTTGTATGCCATGTGTAATAAGTCATGAAGCATGTGCTGCATATTTGAGGAGGCAACAATACTCTTATAGGAACTCTATGAATTCTTGATCTTCATCCATAGATACATCTTAGCCTATGAAAGTGAACCTGTCCTCATCATTTTCTTGGGTTAGTATGATCTTCTTTGTTTGTTTCTTGTTATTGTATGCTACTCCTCCCTATGCCTCTCTTGTAGGATTTGAATAGTGATTTTTCTCTCTTCTATCTTGTATCTCTTAAAGTGCTTAGGAACTTCAAAATATTCCTCTTGTTGATCTTCTTCCTATGCTTCATTAGTCTCCTTACTAAGGTTTTTTTGGGTATTCTTCTATGGAAAAGACATTACAATTTTCCAAAGGACTATTCATTTCAACTTCCTTAAAGTGTTGTTCTTCTGAATCAAATTCAGGTTCCATTATGATGTTTTCATAATCCTCCTCTTCTTCATTTTCCACCTTTCGTCATCCGCTTCTTGTATTAATACCATGTATAGGCTCAGTGAGAGAACTTAGAGAAGCTTGAGGGAGGTAGAAAAGTGAGTAGCCAAGTGATGAAGTTTGATCTAGCCAACTAGCACAAGACCAACCCTTGAGCTTTAGGAGAGTCAAATAGATGTTATAGGCTTGTTATTTGTTGCATCCACCATGTAATTTGGAGCATCAATGAGAAAGATTTGATACAAAGCAGATAAGCTTGCACTTTGAGTAGATTAAAAAACTTGCTCTCTTTGGATGAGACAATCAACTTCAAATGCTCAGAGCAGCCAACACGATAACAATCGGAAAACTTCTTTTTGGAGAATGTTATGAAAAGGATTGAGTCTCTAAAAATGAACAATAGAAGAATTAACATAAACTAATGAGCTTGCAATAAGCTAAGCATTGATTGGTTGTACCTCGATTTTTCAGGGCTATGTAGAGATAGACCCCAAGACAGTAAAATGATGATTTCTCCAAATCTATTGCACCAAATGCCCTAGAAGCTTTTATATATAAACTAGATAGTGATGAATCTCCAATGAATGTTGCTCGTTCATCCAATTTTCAGCTCTGGAGAGAGAGAAACAACCTCTACAAGATAATTGTTGTTGAAGAAGATGGTGCAAAGAAATGAAGGAGCAACACAATGATGACAAAAAATTTATGTATATTGCTTCTGCGTTATGCGAAAGTGATTTAGAGTCTTTATATAAATCTTAGTGATCTTTCCATGCATCTTCTTCCATGAATTCAAATTCAAATCTAGGCGGCCTTGGTAGTTGTGACAAATCAAGCTACTTTCCTACAATCTAGGAAAAGTGAAGATCTAGTTTGATCTACTTTTTGGCGACCAATTGATTGATTGATTGAACATCAAGTTCAACTACCTCAATCTTGTGGATCACAACCTTTCTTTATCATTTTAAAAGAGTAAAATTCAAGACTTCTACATAAATGATCATAAAAGATCCTTAAAGAAATATAATTAAATGAATGCAAATGAAGATTCTTCAATGAGTATCTATGGTACCATCCAAATGATGGTTTTTTATGTAGATCAAATCCACCTCAAGCATAATTAAAGATTGATGTTCCAAAGTCTACCCCTTAGGCTAAAGTATGCTTGAGTCTTCAATATTTGATAGAGTGAGTACCTACTATTGATTTGAACCTAGAAAGTTTGATTCCATCAAGTGCCTTTGTCATCATATTCACTACTTGCTTTCCAATTGGAACAAAAGAAATGTTAATCTCTTTTGCCATGAGATTCTCCCTGACGAAGTGGTAATGAAACTCTATGTGTTTGGTTCTTACATGGAAGATAGGGTTTGTTGCAAAGTGCATAGAGCTTACATTGTCTCCAAATATGTGAGGTTTGGAATTCACAAGCCACAAATGTGAGTACAATGCTCTTAACCATATCGTCTCTTGAGTTGCTATGGTCAAAACTCTATATTCTAGTTAAGTTGAGGATAAATCAACTATTGGTTGCTTCATGGAACTTCATGACACTAGCTTTGAACTTGCAAATGCTAAGTATCTAGAGGTACTTCTTCTATCATCCTTAGCTCCTGTACAATCTGCATTTGAATATATCTTGAGATCCAAAAATGAAGAGTAAGGATAGAATATAACTTCATTGAGTGTTCCCTTGAGGTACTTAACTACTCTCTTAGTAGCATCCATGAGTGCATGAATTGTCTAGACCTCCCGCACTATATGAGATATCTACCCCTATATAAATAGCATAGATCAAACTACCAACCAAGCTTTGATACTCTTTAATATCTTCAATTTTCTCACCTTCATAAACACCAAGTTTATGATTCATCTCCAAAGGTGTACTTGTAAGTTTAGTGTTCTCTATTTTGAACTTTAGAAGTAGATTGTGAATGTATTTCCTCTGAGTTAAATACATCCCTTCATCTATGTATATGACTTGGATGCCTAGGAAGAATGTGAGCTCACCTAAATAACTAATTTTGAAATCCTCTTGCATATGCCTTTTGATCCTTTCTATGTCATTCAATTCATCTCTTGTCACAATTATGTCATCTACAATATGCAAAAAAATAGATAACCTCATTGTGATTCTTCTTGATGAACAAAGAAGGATCTGCATTGCTTGAATTGAAACCTTGATCTTGAAAATAGGTTACCAATCTGAAATTCCAAGCACTAAGAGCTTGTCTAAATACATATAATTTCTTTTTGAGTATGCATGCATAAGATATGTAATTAGGGTTTTCAAATCCTAGAGGTTGTGACATGTATACCTCTTCACTTATGCAACCATTGAGAAATGCATTCTTCACATCAAGTTGAAATAGTCTCCAATTTCTTGCAACAACTACACTTAACAATGTCTTGATTCTAGTAATCTTTTCAACTGGTGAGAAGGTCTCCTCATAGTTTATACCATGATTTTGAGCACATCCTTTGGCAACTAATCTAGCGTTGTGCCTTCAAATTGATCCATTTGAATTTCTTTTTAGCTTGTTGATCCATATGCGACCTATTACCTTTTGATTAGCTTGTATTGGAACCAAATCCCAAGTGTACATTTCTTTTAAGGCTTCCATCTCCTCTTTCATAACTTTCTCCCCATTAGGGTGAACTTTTGTTTCTTCATATGTTGAAGGTTCTTATGAAATTGAATAATTTTCCAAGTAAATTGAATGCTTTATAATAAATGTAGAATCATATTCATACATTTCATGTTTCTTTCTCTCCCTTGTTGACCTTCTAGGAGCATGCTTGGAGCATTCTCCACATTCTTGCATTTTGGTCTTTCCTTTTGACTTCCAAAGCTTAAATTCTCTTTCTTTCTCATCTTGATCATCATCAGATTGGTGGAACTATGTATCATGTGTGCTACCTAATGGATGGAAATCAAAATCAAGATCATATGGTAGGTTCACCTTCTGTTTGTCTTCATTATACCATGACCTGTGTTCTTCAAAATTAACATCTTGGCTTGTGTTTAATAGCTTGGTGGATGGATTATAAAACTTATAACCCACCTGAGTTGAATCATGGCCAATGAATAATGCCTTGGTTTACCTTTCATCTAGTTTACCTTTGATTTGTGAAGGTACATGTACAAAAGCTAAACAAGCAAATACCTTGCAATGTCTTAGACTTGCTTTTATACCATTCCAAGCTTTATAAGGAGTCATACGATGGAAGTCAATTGACAAGATATACAACTCTTGGGATTGCATATGCCCATAAATAATGTGGCAACTTCCTTTTTCATCATTGTTCTACCTGATTTAACTAATTCTTGTTTCTTCTCTCTGTAATTGCATTCAATTGAGGAGAATTATTGGTAGTCACTTCCCTTTTGATGCTTTATCCTACAAGAAATCATCAAAATCTTTGGAAAAGTATTCTCCCCTCCATCATGATTGAGTTTCTTCACTGATCTACCTATATGATTCTCCATATATGCTAGGTACTCCTTGAAGCATTCAAATACTTCGTTCTTATTCTTGATAAAGTACAAAATGGTCCATCTACTCTGATCATCAACAAAGGAAACATAATACCTTGAGCCTGCTAATGAAGATTCTTTGGTTGGTCCCCACACATCAGTGTGTACTAAGTCTAAAAGGTTGTTGTGGATGTAGCCTTTGTGATTGAATGGTTGTCTTTGTGCATTTCTAATTTGACAAGCATCACATCTATTGATCATGTGTTGAATTGATATGTTTGGCAACCCTAGGACACATTGATCCCTGCATATATCCTTCAAGGTTCTTTAATTCACATGAGCAAGTATATTCTGCCACACTTCAAGCTCATTTATGGTTTGAGACCCAAATTTGAATAGAGATATGTTCTTGGTTTATCGTACTTCAAAAGTAAATAGCCTACCATGCTTCTCAACTCTGGCTAGCTTCTTGAAGCCTTGACATGGATCTTCCACAAAGGCTCCATGTTAGGTGAACCTAACTTGCAAGCCCTTTTCAACTATTTGGCCTACACGTATTAGGTTTTTGTGATAGTGGGTACATAGAGAACCTTACTCAGAATGTTTGTCCTACCATTGGAAACTTTGTCATTACCAATCTTCTCCACATTGTGCTTGGTGTCATTTCTTGTTTGTACTTCATTTCTATGGTTTGGAATTTCCAAGTTAGATAGAAGAGCAATGGTGCCTACAACATGGTTTGAACATCCTAAATCTATTTAGAATAAATGATAATCTTCTTTTACCTTCTTTGTGGCTTAGATTCATTCGAAGTGATGGGTCTTCATGTTGTTGATCTTTTGAATAATTGTTGAAGTCTCTTCTATTGTGGATTCTATTGTTGTTGTTGAGATTGTGTGCAAATCTGCCTCTAGTGTTGCCAAATCCACCTCTTCCACCTCCTTTTTGGGTCCTTCCATTGAACTAGCAATTTTGAGTGGTGTGATTGTTCTTGTTATAGATGGCACAAGGTTGAACATCTTGACCTTTTGATTTGACATGCTTTGCTTAGATTGGGAGATCTCTTCTTCATCATCTCCCTTCTTCTTGCCTTTGTGCTTCTTGTCTTTCTTATGTGCATAAGAAAACTTGTTGAATTACCTTGGTAAGAGTTACCTTCCTTGCGAATATTGTTAGCCTCTTAGTTGAAGAGTTGTCCAAGGAATATGTTGAAATCTGGGGTTTGTAAATCCATGATGAGATCATAAGCTGTGGTGAAGGATTTCCATTGCTTATCACTTCTAATTTCATTTAGAATCTGCTTCATGATGGCCTCTTCTTCAACTATATGTCTGATGGATGGTAATTGAATTGCAAACTCCTTGAACATGGTAACAATCTTTGTGATAGTTTGTTTTGGAGTCATCTTCATTTGATTGAAGTTATTATAGAGATGGTTCTTTCTTGCTTTGATACTAGCAGAAAAGAAGGTCTCAAGTGCACCCCAAGTCCCTTGATATGTTTTGTATCCTCTAATATGTGGCAACAAGAAATCAAAGATAAAGTTCATTATGTATGAACTTGCTTGAGCATCCCTTACACATCAAAGTGTGAGTTTATCTGTCTCCTCTTATGTAGGTCCCCCTTTGGATCTTGGAGTAGGCATAACTTCATCACCCACTACAATCCCATAGATATTTCTACCTTGCAAATAGGCCTCCATTCTGATTTTCCAGTTTTGGTGATTTATTTCAGTTGTTGTACCTTGATGTTGAAGGTACAAAGCATCTCTTCCCTAATCTTGAAATACTTTCAATTGTCTCATGAATGGTCTTCCTAGAACCATTTCATAATTGCCTGCCTTTCCAAATTGACATATGGCTAAGGTGTGTTAAAACTCTACTCCATGCATAGTCAAGATCACATTTTGTAGGAGTCTTAAGGGACTTTCTACATGACCATCTGCCAATCGCAACTTCATTCTAGTAGGTCTCAAGGATAGCT
Organism: Ceratopteris richardii; assembly: GCA_020310875.1. Taxonomy (NCBI): domain Eukaryota; kingdom Viridiplantae; phylum Streptophyta; class Polypodiopsida; order Polypodiales; family Pteridaceae; genus Ceratopteris; species Ceratopteris richardii. The sequence continues at coordinate 16,527,458 of CM035434.1, forward strand.
TTCCCCATTTTCCCCAGATTTCCTTAGTAGCAATTCCTACTTTGACACTAGTGTCTAGTATGGCTTTAGTCATGTAACCTCAAAATGTGATGGAAGGCAAGTGTTTCCTTTCATCAGTTTCACTAGAATCTCCTACTTTGTCCATGTGAATTCTTATTATAGGGGCTTCCTCGTTACTTTTCTCTCTGTGTGAGCTAATTTGTTATTTAAGGTTTAATAGAGTGGTTAAATTATTCCACAATTGAGGCTTGGCTTGCATAAGCTCTTCTAAGGTTAAAGGAAAATGTACTTTAGCCTTATTTAACTCTTGTAGAGTGGTTGACACTTCCTCATAGGTCTTGTTCTCCTTGCATCTTAATGTGGGAGCATGTAAGAAATTTGATTATTGTTCTTACTCACCCATGTAGTTTAGAAGCGTGGTAAGGCTAATTGCCTCCTCTGTCTCAAAATCTTGATCAAATAGACTTTTGGTTCTATTTCTTGCTCAATCATTGGTTGGTTTATAGAAGTATCTAGTTATGAAGGGTTGGATCTCGCCTTTGGTCTTTTTCCATCTATCTTCTTGAACTTTGGACCATAGGTCTTGTGGCCAATTTTCTTCTACATCAGGAATTAAGGGTTCAATCTCCATTGTTTCTAACCCTAATTCTTTAGGTCACATTCTCTTATGTCTTATTCAAGGCCTCCATATTCCTCTCAATCAAGAACAGATGATCATGAGACTCTTTGCTGATGACACAAATGCTACTGTACATAATTACATGGCCAACATTGATACCTTTTGGTGTTGCCTAAATACTATTTTTTGAGGCATCGGACTCCAAAATTAACCACTTTGAAAATACTTTCAAGGCTATTATTGGGCATCCACCTCAAATTTTGATTGACCATAGCTATCCATTGATTCTGAGGGGTAAAATCTTCTGCATATTAGGTATTCTGATGGGATTTGATGTTTTGATGGGTCAACAATGGAATTGGGTTCTTTTTAAACTTGATAAAAATTTGGCATACTAGAAAGGTATGTAGATCAACCTGGCTGGGTAAGCAATGCTGGTCAACAGGATCCTTCTTTATTCGTTTATTTACATTTTATCTTGATGGAGACCCAAGGACCAAGAGATTGCCAAATTGGAAAGACTTTGCAGTAAGTTTCTCTAGACATGAGACCTTAATAGGAGGTGTGTGCCCAAAATTAAATGGACTACTTACATAAGCCTAAAAGACCAAGATGGTTTGGGCATTCTTGACATTGAAGGAATGGCCAATAAGTTGGTAGAAAAATGGCTAATTAGAGCTTGAAGCAATAGGGAAGCCTCTTGGGCCAAATTAATCTTTAGAAAAAAGCACTCTCTTAGGTTGGTGAGCCTTCTAGTGTGGAAGGGACTTTATCTTATCACTCTTTTTTTGTCCCCCTATCCGGTGACTCCTAGAGGCTTGAGCTTAGTCGGCTATCTATAGAAGAGTTAGAACGAGATGAAACAGTATGTCAAGATCAATAAGGATTAGAAACGGGTAACAAATATTAGAAAAAATGATTCGATCTGGTTCCCTATCAAAGGCATCAGAGGGGCTGATTCTTGGAACCTCCAAAAAGCTAGGAAACTTTGGAACAAAGGTTTTCATTCATGGAAGCACCTCTCAAATCAAGACACAAGCCAATGGATTAGGTTTGAGGACATTGACTTGACTAGGAGAGTGGACTATGAAGATTGGTGCCTATTGCAGAGTGGATTCAATGCTTGGGATTGCTCAAAGAGTCACCTCCTTATTGGGCATGACCCCCTTGCTTGGAGGGGCTAAGATGGCACAACGACAACATACTCGATAATATTATGAGATTCAAGAAGAATGTGGACTTTCATATCACGCTCAATAGGAGGTGGTGTCTAAATTGGTCGGGTTTAAGGTGGGCTTTTAAGTTCCAATCCCTTTTGCATCCCCTCATTGAGATAAAAAAGTGGTTCTTATGTGGAAAATACTCCACCATGGAATTTGGACCAATGTAAAAGATAACAAAATTTGTAGTGCTCCTCCTTGGTGGAAATGTTGCCTACATGGAAATGAAGACTTGGGACACCTCTTATTTTCATGACCCAAGTTAGTCTTGATCTAGAGGGACCTTAGGAGAATTCTACTGCTACAAGGACAAATCAACTGGAAGAAAGTGTTACTAGGTGAAGTGATTGGTTATTCTTCACTATGGAATGCTACAAGAGGCGAGGCCCTTTGGAAGATCCGGAAAGAAAGGTGTGCTTCCCACTTTGACAAGCCTCCTAAAGAATGGTTGATTGAAAAATCTCTTTTCCATTTAGGCAAAAGAATTTCCAATTGAAAGAAATCCCCACCATTTAGATATCATAGAGTGTTTTTCCTCGAGAGCAACAAGATTGAATTAAAGTGGGCCCTGCATGAGGGGGACAAAATGATTATTAACCTTCTTTGTAATGTTCTCTAGTTCTAGCAAGTTTTGTAAACAAACCCTAGTTCGTGGGATTCGGGGGGTCCCATGGGTGCTAGGCCCACTTGTAAAATTGTTCTTTTGATAAATCAAATCTTGGGAGAGTAGGCTTTAGCTGAACTTCCTTAAAAAAAACCGGATTTCTCTTCAATTGCTTTGGGTGGTTCTGGCTCTACCTACTTTGAGTTAAAATTACCTAAGCATTCCTTGAATGCTTTATCTGGAATTCTCATCTCTAGAATGGTTGGAATTGTCTTTTCTATCATATTCTAAGCACTTTCAGTGAGCTTCTTACATATTTCCAATCTTTCCTTCTCTAGATCTCCTCTAGGGTAACATCTTTTGTGATGCTCTAGACTAGCTCTTGCCTCTATCCTAGACTGATATACTTATAACCACGTTTGTAAGTCTTCGGGTATTGGATCCACTAGAATTGATCTTGCTAGGTCTTTTGTTTGGTCTTCCTTCACCACATCATTATTTGTTCTAGATTAGTTGACTTGAATAGATCCTATGCCTTGTGTAGACTTTTGTTTTTCTTCATCCAATTTCTTCATCCATTTGCTTTTGATCTTTTCTCTCCTAGTTTTCACCTTTTAGATTTTCTCTTCTTAGAGCTCTCCAAAAAACCACTTGGGGTGAGGATCCTTCTTCCTTCTCACTCATGGGACTCTCGAGTCTCTGATCACTAATGGTTTCTTTATTCTCTTTAGCTTTAGCTCTTGTAATAACTTTTAATGGTGCTATGTACTCCTTATCACTAACAGAGGACTCAATTACTTCAATCACATTGATCTGAGTAGTGAAAGATGCTCAAGAGGGATTCTAAGGGCAATCCTGGAACATGTTTTCTTTTCCACAATTTTTACAATATCCTTCCCGTGTTTTTTGTAGAGATGGGTGGTAGGGCATTGTGCACTCCTTGATGAAATGATATCCTCCACATATATAATAAGGTCCTCTTGGTGCTGGTGGTCTTATTGGCTATCTTACTGAAGCTTGAGCTCTAGATGGAGTATACATTATGTTGGCATATTATGATCCATAAGCATCTCCATAGCCATCATATTTGTAGTATTGTTGTTCATAAGTTGCTTCATATTCTATGGGATTATGGTCATAAGCATAATAATCACCATAGCCTTGCTCATGGATTTGGAACATGTTTTTTGAACTTGTCAATGGGGTTACATGTAGTGTTGATCTCTCTAGGTTCTCTTCATATTGTGTGTACTTGACTGACATTACAATTTTGAGGGTGGGGTAGTTATTTTCCCAACACTGGTTGAGGTTGAATATAACCCTGATACTCATACGGTATTTAAGCCATTGGGGGCTCTTAATATGGAGCATACCTCGAAGCCTCCCTAGTTTTTTCTGATATCCATAAGGCCTATATTGAGGAGGTTGTGGGTATCTAGGTTTACAATTGTAAGGATAGTTTTCCATAGTGTGATTGGTATATTTTTGCTCAATGTGGCAATAGAAGTTTGGTCCCTGCATAGGTGGTCTTGCATAAGGATACTTCTGTGGTGGAGCAGTTCGTCCTCTTGCATAAGCATGAGATGGATGGTCCCCTCCCCAATGCACACATCTCCTTAGTATCGGCATCCACATGGGTTGAGCTTGATAGGGTTTCAACCCCTCCTAGTTTTGAACTATTACACTTATGTGTTCCTCGAGTAGCTTTGATGTGAACCTTTTCCCTATACATGGGCACTTTTTACTCTAGTGCTGGCTAGAGGTTTTTTCCCCATGTTACCACATACTTGATACTATATGTGGTGGTACTTTGTACTTAGCGATATTATTCAGCTCTTACTTGCATTTAGTTCATCATCAATAGGAAGAGCTACTCCAGCCATCATCTTCTTCGTGTGTTTTGCTGCATTTGTGCTCCTTGTGTGTGCTTCTCGTGTGTCTCTCGCACTTCTACACACACCCAACAGTGGTATCAGGGCAGGTTCAACTCCTTCTCAAGTTTTGGTTTTTCGCATCAGTGGCATGTGTTGTTACATGTCATTATGATGCATCTTTGCATTCCAAATGTATGGTTGTGAGTGAGGTTGATTCGGATTGGTTCTTTGATAATGGTGCTTCAAAGCACATAACATTATGCAAAAGATTTTTTGCCTCTTCAAAAGATGCACCCAAAGGAGGACATGTGGTGTGTGCAAACAATGCCTCTTATCCTGTCATTGGAGTAGGAGAAATTGAGCTTACAACTGCAAATGGAGGTGTGATTCTCTTGAAAAATGCATTGTATGTGCGCACTATCAAGAAGAACTTATTTTCAGTTCCGTTGATTGCCAAAGCTGGACTTCATGTACACTTTGTTGATGATAAGTGTATGGTTCATGATTTCAGCAATGGCAATGTTATCGTGATGTCCAATACATTATGTAATGGTTTTTTATCGCATGGATACATAGAAGAGGGCTTCCTGGGATGCCTTGGTTGCTCATACTTCTTCCATGGCTGAAATGGAGCTTTGGCATGCTTGTTTTGGTCACTTGAACTTCAATAGTTTTCTTTACTTGGAAAAGAAGGACATGGTTATTGGTTTGCCTACACTTGAGTCCATTGAAAAGCATGCATGTGAAGGTTGCATTCTTGGAAAAATGCATCATGCTTCTTTTCCAAAGATAGTCATACACACACTACAAGAAAATTGCAGCTTGTCCATAGTGATGTATGTGGTCCCATCAAGACTCCATCTTTTGGGAAGCATGTATATTTTGTAGCCGTCATTGATGATGCTACTCGCCATACATGGGTGTATCCTATGAAAGCAAAGAATGAGGTATTTTCTTGCTTCAAAGCATTTTTAGCTATGGCTGAAAATTTTTCTTCACAAAAGCTTTTGACTCTATGCACGGATCGTGGTGGTGAATACATGTCACATGAGTTGAATGCTTTTCTTTGTGAAAGAGGTATTTCACACCAATGTATGGTGCCATATACACCTCAACAAAATGGTGTTGCTGAACGTAAAAATAGAACTCTACTTGAAATGGCACGATGTATAGTTAAAGGAAAGCATCTTCCTGATAAGTCTTGGATGGAAGCGGTCATGTGTGCAAATTATGTGTTGAATCGCTTCCCTACAAAAGCATTGAGAGTCATCACTCTTTATGAGGCTTGGAATGGTCATAAGCCTATGGTTAGTCATATGCGTGTGTATGTTTATGCTCTTGTGCCATCACAACAACGTCACAAACTTGATGACAAGGCAAAGAAATGTATATTTGTTGGTTATAGTACTGAAAGTAAGGGATATCATTTGTATCATCCATTGACGAACACAATTATTGTGAGTCGAGATGTGGTATTGGTTGAAAATTTAGTTTTCCCTCTACTTGAATGCAAAAAACAGCCAACAGTTAGCTCACAAGATGTGTTCGATACACTCATGCCTTTGTTCCAAAATGGTGTGCTTCACTATGGCCATGTAGACCAGCCAACTGAGGCTCAAAGGGCTGAAAAATTCGAGCAAAATAATGTTGAAAATGTAGAGCTATTCCAGGCGTCGTCTTCTCCGTGTGTTTTGCTATATTTGTGCTCCTTGTGTGTGCTTCTCGTGTGTCTCTCGCACTTCTACACGCACCCAACAGTGGTACCAGAGCCAAACTGCTAGAAATTTTGAGCCACATAGGGTTGAACATTTGCGTCAAAATATGGCTGAAAATGAGCATGAAATTCAGCCCACACATGATGTACATATTGAAGATGTTTTACATAATGAACACATCTCTATCAAGAAAACTATGCCAAAGTGGCTGAAACAAACTTTGCAGGACAGCAAATTGAGTGCACCTTTACTTGGTAGAACAAGATCAAGCTCTCACCATGCATCAAGTAATTTTGTGAATTATTCTCTTATTGCTACAACATGTAATGAAGAGCCACTTTCTTTTGAAGATGCATGTGATGATCCACAACGGATGAGTGCTATGCAATCAGAAATGGATTCCATACATAGGAATGGTACTTGGGAGTTATGTGAATTGCCAAAAGGAAAGAATGCCATTGGTACAAAGTGGGATTATAAGATTAAGAGAAAATCTGATGGTAGCATTGATTGCTACAAAGTTAGATTGGTTGCCAAAGGATATGCGCAACAATATGGCATTGACTATGAGGAAACTTTTTCACCTACTACATACATGACTACCATTTGTACCATGGTTTTATAGATAGTGATTGGGCTGGTTGTTATGATACTTGTGTGTCCACTAGTGGTAATTTATTTTTCCTTGGAGACTCATGCATATGTTGGTTGAGTAAGAAGCAACCTATAGTGGCGACATCAAGTTGTGAAGCTGAGTATAGGGCAGTTTTCACAGCTACAGTGGAGTGGGTATGGCTGAGATGCCTATTGATGGATCTTTGCATGGAGATTGATGCTGCTACACATATTCTCATTGATAGTCAGAGTGCTTTGGCTATTGCACAAAACCCAGTGTTTCATGCACGGACCAAACATATTGAGGTGCATTATCACTATGTGAGAGAGCACCTTCATGCAAGAGATATTGATTTGGTATATGTGCCTACACAAGATAATGTGGCAAACATATTCACCAAAGCTCTTCCACGAGAAAAGTTTGAAGCGTTTCGCAAAGCTTTAGGCTTATTACCTTGTGGACGTTGATCTGTCACTCCCTGTATGTGTTCACATCAATCACTCTAGGAGGGTTTGTTACACTTATGTGTTCCTTGAGTAGCTTTGATGTGAACCTTTTCCCTATACATGGGCACTTTTTACTCTAGTGCTTGCTAGACGTTTTTCCCCATGTTACCACATACTTGATACTCTCATATGTGGTGGTACTCTGTACTTAGGGATATTATTGAGCTCTTACTTGCGTTCAGTTCATTGTCAATAGAGAGAGCTATTCCAACCATCATCTTCTCCATGTGTTTTGCTACATTTGTGCTCCTTGTGTGTGCTTCTCGTGTGTCTCTCGCACTTCTACACACACTCAACATGAACTCCCAACTTTTTGGAAACCAATTCTACCAATTCTTCCACATTCTTGGATTGGATAGACACTCTACCAAAAGTTTCATCAAACTTAGTTGAAGTTTGAGGGATGTTTAGGTCATCAGCTAGCTTATCCTCCAAGTCTATGCACTCCCGAAGACACTCATACAAAGTTTCTAATTGCTTCAAGTATACAAAAGATCTAAAATTTCCATTAATTAAGCCATCCAAAAATAATGAGATAATTTTTGGTTGGGTTGGTGGGGATATCAATCCACATATTACTTAAATCTTATGGCCACTAGTCTTACAAACTCATTACTTGCCTGTTTGAAGCTGTAAATCAAAGAAGAGGTATTATGTTTAATATCTCTCTTAGTGAACTCACCAATGAACTCTTCTTAGAATTGTTCAATGTTGGAAAATCTATTGGGATCAAGCGATTGGAATCATGTCAAAGCCATTCCCAACAATGCAAGTCCAAAAGCTTGAGACTGAATAAATAATTCATCGACGTGTTTAACTCAAAATACTTGTTTAAATTCAGCCATGTGATCATAAGAATCTCTTGATCCATGATAGTGATTCCTTAGACATTTTGCTACTTGATAAGGTCTCAGTTTTATGGATGGCTATAAAATTTTTATTTCTAGTTTTTTGATGTAGATTACTAAACAGAAGTGGTATCACGTGATTTATTATGCAAATGAATATGTGTTCTATTGTTGAGTGACATTATTCCATCACTTAAAAAAGGTGGATTGATTTGATTTGTTATTTTAAAAATTTCATGATTAGTAGAAAGTTCTTTCTTCATTTTGATCACTCTACATAGCTCAAATTGGTGAAATAGCAGAATTTGTTGGGAAGATTGGCAAGGTGGCTTGTTTTGCTATAAGAATTTTAATATAAGATTGTGCATTGGCCTAATTCTTAGCATGTAGTTGTATATTTTTTTTGTCTCAATTGGATTTGAGGGAATGCTGTAATGGCGTTGATGATGATTTTCAAGATGCTTCCCCTTTTGACATTCAACAAGTGCCAATTATTAATACAAAATGTCCCCGTCCTTCTTCGATGTGGCATGAAGAATTTCTCACTTTTTTATCTATAGGATGTCTACACATTTATCGTATTTAGAGAAAAAGAGGCTTTCTCATAGGAGCCACATGTTTTCTATTATTTTAGATCAGCTCTATTATCATGATTTGTTAGGTGCTTTTCTACAATGTGTCCTTGAAGTTGAAGTCCCTATGTTTATCTCTAAAGAACATTTTGGTTTTTTGCAGGCCATCTATCTCCTAATCTTATTGAGTGAACAATTGTTCAACCAAGATTATGGTGGTAGATTCTTCATAAGCAAGATCATGATTTTTGTATCTAACTATAATGCTTATCATGGACTGGTGTCCCTGTGATCAAGGATTAGTTCCCACTGCAACCTATACTACCTCAACAACCATTTTAGAACTGGGGTCTTGACTTCACTAGTCCTATTAATACTGCCTTAACAACCATTTTAGAAATGCATTCTTGATTTCACTAGTCCCATTAATCTGCCTGCTTTTGGCACTAAGAAAGAGTATATTATGATATGTACAAATCATGCTACTCTATGGGCCAAAGCTTGGGCACTTTGCAGGATATTGCATGGACAATTGCACACTATCTTTGATTTGCATTGTTTTCCTGATTTGGATTGCCTCTTGATTTTTTCTTTGATTGTGGCATACATTTTTGCAATGCTTTGGCCACTCATATCTATAAATTTTGGCATATTCTTAATAGAAAATCATCAGCTTATCACCCTAAGGTAAATGAACTTTCAAAAAATACAAAAAAAGATATTATTGACTGTTGAAATAGTTGGTTGATGTTTACCCAAGTATTAAAATTCTTCCAAGTCTTTAGTAGGCCTCACTCCCTTTAAGCTCACCTATGGATTAGAAGCTATTGCCCCTATGGATCTTGTGATTCATAGCTTACAAGTTGCAATACAACAAAAACTTCTTCTTGAAGAGTCGCTACTAAACAAAACTTATGATTTATGATGTTTAGAAGAAGCATGCTATGAAATACATCTTTTGTTATAGAAAGCTCAAATCTAGCAAAATTGATGACATGATCATCATTTAAACACTCCTATTTCCTTTTCTTTAACTCCCAAATGGATAAACAATGATGGAGAGTGTTAATCTCCAAAAGAACAAGATATCCTTGATGTTAGAACACTTCTATATCAAGAATAACGCAAAACCTTGATCAATTTTGAAAGACCAATGTCAAATCATCAAGATTTGCACTAACTGTGAAGAGAGTCACTACTCAGAAAATTCTGCTGCACATAACTCACTCATTGCCTAACCAAATGTAAAAAGTTTTCAATGAAACTTTGTATGAGGTGTTGGCTAATGTTTCCACACCTTCTGCAAGTTAAATCTTCTCAAAATATTTGGTGGATCTTGAGAAATGATCCAAACAATCTTCCTATGTCTGAAATTGTCCTCTTGTATTGTCGACTTTGACACGTGCAACTTCTAATGCATGGTTCTTCCAAACTAGAACCTGTTTAATCAAATGCTTTTAGCCATAGATGGCTTACCTTCCAACTTAGATTTTGACTCCTCATTTGTGCAAAACTTTACACTGTGCACTAAGTAATGATCAATTCTTTGACCATCAAGATTGCACCTGTTTCAGAAGACACTCATCACTTCTTCACATACAAATGTTCCTACACATAATTCTCTCAGCTTGTTTACAATTAGGCTTTCAAATCTTAACCATAGAAGCATTAACTATGGAATTAGAAATCTACAAAAGGATTCATAAAATGATCAAGCACAAAAGGAGAACTCAACAAATTATCGGGTGCAACTTTTTTCTTTACTCAGAAAATTTACATCTGAATGATGAGAGATGTTCACTTCACTTCTTAAGTGTCTAATGGCTCTTACAACTTCTAATTCATGATCTCTCATACATGCCCCGACTTTTCTACTTGTATATATAGGTGTTATGTGCAAACTCGTGATCATTACAAAAGTATAAGCATGTTTAATGTACATATATATACAAGCCTTTATTCTCTGATTATGCTCTAACTCCAATATTCATGTATTGATCTTTGCTTCTTTTTTGACTTAAAATCTTTGTCCAACACATCAATTGATGGTTGTCATGCACCAACAAAGAAGGTGGCAAGTTTTGAGTGTGATGGTTTGGTTCATACTATATTTATACGGCAATGGCCGAGCCACATTTCAATTGTAGACCTTAGTAGGGGAGGCATTCTTGATTGTGGTTAATGGAGAAAAATTATACCTCTATCATGTTTCAGGTTCTTATATTTGTCATCCCCCCATGCCATGTTTTAAATATTTTCCATCCCCCTCATGCCCTATTTTATTTTCTTTTACAAGTAGATTCACACATATCCGCCATGCCATGCTTTCATCCTGTTCACCATTAGTGTTGCCATTGCCCACTACTGCTTGAAGTTCCATCAATCAATGCCTTTCTCATTGCATGGTGTGTGTGCATGTGCTTGTTACCTCATGTGATTGTGCATGCATTCCCATGTGTTTGTGGTGCTTGCTGTGACATTTGCTATGGCCATGCAATTCCCCTCCATTATTTTGCTCCTCATCGAGCACATGACTCCTTCACTACTACCAGAGCACCTGTGTCACTAGATGGAGTATAGGTGGATCTTTGGTTTGGCTTCCATAAAGTGGTATCCTACATCCCTCTAGTACACCTTGATATCCGTGAACTTCATCAACTCATAGATCGATACACCTATGATGCCAACTTCTACAATTTTCCCTCTCCATCTAGTGAAACTTCCGGACTCTATATTGATCTTGCCTATATCTCCTAGTGTGCTCATCTTCCCTGCCAAGGAGTGATTGCTTTCAAGGAAAATCCCACACTACAATTCATGGAGCAGAAGTTTGGTCATACCCCTATCTCCCATGAAGATTACCTATATCACCTCGACTCAAAGTCTATTGCTTATGAACTCGTAATAGAAGCCATCTTTGTGCATAACAAGAATAACAACATCATGCTTCAAAACTGCTCTATCTTGCATTTTGCACTAGACAACCTATTCAGTTGCTTATGCAATGCCTTTACCATCAGGCCACCCATTCAAAGTGAGATCTGTGGGAGGGAATTTCTTGTGATACAAGATCCAATGGTGTGTTGAACTTGCTATTTGTTGATCATGCTATGATTTTGTTAATAATAGTTATATTCCTTTTGTGTTCTCTATAGTTAGTAGTAGTTTGGAACAACAAAGAAGTGACTTCCACATAATTCCCAATTCCTAAACCCCCTTCTACTTTGCTCTATATGTTATAGAAGGTGAAACAAAGAGCATAATAATTTTCCATCTATTGGGCTTATATTCCATTGACTAAACTTAATAGGCCTATCATACACTGCTACCATGATTTTTAGAGCAGTATAGTCCTATTGGATAGACTCAATGGGCTTATCATACACTTCTACCATGATTTTTAGAGCAGTAACTAGGGAGATACTAAGATAATAGTTGAGAACTATATAAGTGGCTGAGTATTTTCCTTCAAAGACCTTCTTTCTCCTTTATATATACTAGCACTAAATGTAGCAGGTTCTCCATATTAAGTTATATAAGTGTATGATCAAGCATTTGAATTCCCCAAGGATAAGCTCTTCATAGCAAAAAGAAGAGGAGTGCAATGTGGAACATGATTTCAAGAGCAAAGATTGCAATTAGTTCACTTTGGGGTAGTTGATGAAAATGTGTTGCACCTCTTTTAGATAATTGTAGCTTTTACAAGCCTCAGTTCCGATTTTGGCTTTGAGAGATCTCTTCCCTATTCATAAACCTTAATGGATTATCATTGATGGATAATCCTTAATGGATTATCATTAATGGATAATCCTTAATGGATAATCAACCACATCAAAGTAAAATTCTAATCTCAATGGGTAGAGGCTAGAACATAGAAATCTATATTTTTGTTGATTGTTACCCTGTCAAACATTCCATATTTTATCAAGCTTTTTCTTGATTGAATTCGTGTTGCTTTATCTACACGTGTTTCCTATATTAACTTTGAAAATATTAGTTATAGAAAGTCTATATCTTCTACTGGACCTATCTAGACCATCAACAAAAGAAACTTATTTCTTTTGATGAGTTATTCAGAATATCCGTGATTCAATTGGAACTTATCCTTTATTTCTTGAGGTTTAAGAAATCTGTGACCATCCATGAAGTCCGACTAACTATGAATCCATTTCTTTTCTGAGATCTAATGTCAGGTAGGGGATCTTTGCTAAAAACAGCCCACCCCAAGCATGTCGAAACCGAGAATAGAAAATTGAGGTTGAAGATTAATTGATTTTTATTGAGAAAATGAAGTTTTAACCTCCATCTAGGCATTGTATAAGTTAACAATAAGTTTGCTTTCATAGGGAGAAAATGCATTAGAAAATAAGATCGAATTCAAAAACCTATTTTTCTTTCAACTCTTGCATCCTTGTAGTCTAGAATCATGAGCATTCCTTTTAAGAAAGAAATATCAAAGGTCATTACTATTAATACTTCTTAAAACCCACTTATTAAACATTTTAAGAGAAGGAGAATTAAGATCAAGGATACCTAACCCTCCAGATTCTTTGGGCAAGATGCAAGTAGATCAAGCCAACTTGCTAGCTTTAACATGATTTCATCACTGTCAAGATAAACTTTGTTAACAAACTAGTGACTTGATTAAGTTGGTATTCGTTAGACATCCAACAAGAAATAAAATAGATTATACTAGGAATAATTTAACAAAATAAATTATATAGGGTTAATATAAAGTAGATTATAATAGGAGTAATATAATTATTTAGTACAAAAGCAGGCTCTGTGGATGCAATTACTCCAAGCCCAAATGCTTAATCACTTATCATAAAGTTCATATGTTCATTCATGTATTAGCACATGAATGATCTCTTGTAAAAGATTGATTTTTACTCCTTGCAAAAGTGCATAAGTGGAATCACGTCCAATTACATGTTCTTAGGAAAATCTTTCTGTTGATATATTTAGGTAGTGATGTGTGTGAACGCACTAGGACCGCCGGGGCACTTTTTTCCCTCTTTAGGATGTTTTTTTCCCCCGGCTTGTATATACGCCTAATGCCATAATGGGCCACTTATCTTTGTACATTCTCTAGTAATACATTCAGTATTGTGTGTTGTACTCCAAGCTTCTTCTTCTTCCTTGTGCTGTTCGCGTGCTTTCATAGACGTCTAACTCCAACAATTGGTATCAGAGCAGGTTGCCACTTCATCTAGGGTGTCGTTGAAATCTCTCCGGTTGCAATCTCAAAATTGCACGAATTTTGGTGAGCATACTCAGTGTGTTTGCGAGATCAAAACATCTTCGCTTTATGGTGCCGAAATCACGATCTGAGCTCGTTTCAACCTCCAAATGCACTATCATAGTGCTTGTGCAGGCTATTTCATGCTTTTGTGCCAAAGGTATATACCAGTCTTGGTTGCCAGTATAATCATCTCAAAGTCTGCAACAGGCTGAGTAGAATTTGTCTGGGCAGTTCTGTTCAACTTTTTGAGATACAATCAATTTTCTACATCAAGGTATTTTAGTCACTGGCCATGGCTGGAAGCAGTGATGTATTTCATAAGTTGACTATTGAGGATAAGCTGGATGGTACCAACTACCCATTGTGGGCTTATATGATGCAACATGTATTGGTTGCAAAAGGACTATGGAACACTGTGCAGGGTGTTGAAAAATGTCCTATCACACCTGCAACTGTTACAACTGTAGGTACTGAAGCTGATGCAGAAGGTGTCGAAGATGATGATACTCTACATATTCCTGTTTGTGCTATGGTTTCTGTTGCACCTACTGCAGAGAAATTTTGTTGGGATGGTAGAGATCCCCAAGCACATGCATTGATAGCTTTGTCTGTCAAACGTGACATTATTCCTCACATTCACTCTTGTAGAACTGCTAAGGATGCTTTGAATACACTTACCACATTGTACCAAGCTAGGAATGAGGTTCGTGTTGCTTACCTCTGAAAACAGTTGGAGAGTGAGCACATGAATGAAGGTGATTCTATGGACAATTTTCTAACAAAGATCAAAGACTTGAAGGAACAATTAATTTCTGCTGATGAGGTTATACCAGATAGCTCACTTGTGCAGAACATTCTAAATGGTCATCTTGATTCATATCAGAGTTTTGCTTCTACTCTTTGGTTGATGATGAAAGGCAATCCAAATGCCTTGTCATTTGAGGAGTTAGTCTCTGTTCTATTGCAGGAGGATCAGTCCAAGCAGAACAGGTCCATTATGCATGTTCTAGATCAAGCTTTCCTAGCTAGTCAGAAGGGCAAAGGAAAATGGAGTAATTCTGCACAATCGAAGAGGTAAGACAAAGATGAAAAGAAATAAAAAAAGCAAATTTTTTTTTGCAAGTACTGTAAAGCAAATGATCATATCATAAAGAATTGTCCAAAACTGGCTGCTAAAGAGGCGAATAAGAAAGAGGCTGGAATGGTTGTTGCAGAGGCCTCTACACCAAAAACAGAGTCTGCTAATCTTGTGCAGGAAGAAGAATGGGCGTTTACTACTGTTTGCAGTTTTGACCCATCTTCTCATGAGCAGTGCATGTCTAAAGTAGAGTCAGATGTTTGGTACTTTGACAGTGGGGCGACCAAACATATTACCTCGCAGTGCTGTTTCTTCTCTTCACTTGAGCCTACCCTTACAGGGAATACTGCTACATGTGCCAACAACTCCTCTTATCTTGTTATGGGAGTTGGTAAGATCATTTTGACTACTGCTGATGGTAGTTCTTTCACTTTGTCAGATGCTTTGTTTGTGCCAGGGATCAAGAAAAATCTGTTATCAGTTTCTGCATTAGCCAAGATTGGCTTGGTTGTGAAATTTGTTGATGACAAATGTAAAGTTCATGATATGTCAAATGGCGACATGATTATTGCTTCTGTCATTTTATTGTTGGAACATCAAGCTTACACTATGCTTGAGGTGGATTTGATCTACATCAAAGGCTATTGCGTTGAAAGAATATTCGTTGGAGAGTTTTTTTTTTCATATGCTCATTTATTGTATTTTTTTGAGAGATTTTTGATGGTTCATTTACCGTTGTAAAAGCCTTGAGCTTTACACATGTAAAGGTACAAATATAGAACCAAAATCCCATGAATTTTTGGTGGTTGAAGTTGCATTCAATCAAGCAAATCAAATCACCTAAAAGTAGATCAAACTAGATCTTCACTTTTCTTAGATTGTAGGAAAGTGAATTGATTCCCTCCAACAACCATTCCCACCTTCATTTGAATTCAAATTCAACTTGTAAAAGTCATGGAGCACTCCTAGAGTCTATGTAAAGACTTGAAATCACTTGTACATTACATGGAAGCAATATACATACACTTGTGACCATCATTGTCTTGCTCCTTCAATTCTCTGCATCATCTTCTTCGCCAACAGTAATCTTGCAGAGGCTGTTACTCTCTCTTCAGAGCTTCAAATTCAGTGCAAGATGACTCATTGGAAAGGTATAAGTGGCTAGTTTGTTCTTATAAATTTTCAAAGCATTTGGTTCAGTAGATTGGGAGAAATCTCAGTTTTTCTGTCTTGGGGTCAATCTCTACATATTCCTGAAAAATATGAAGTACCACCGGTGAATGTCGCATTCATTCCTATAGCATATTTTGCTTATTCCTTATACTTTTGTGCATTAAATACACTCAACCCTATGTGTATCACTCCCATAAAAAGATTTTTTCTAATTGTAATCACGCTGGTCGCTATGGGCATTTGAAGTTCATTGTCTCTTCCATAGATAGTAAGTTTTTTGAGCTAGTCGACCCGTGAAGCTATCTGTTTTGTATCGACTCATTCTCCTTGATGCTCCAAAGTACATAGTATGTTTCTTTGCACTTATAGCATGCCTATAAGGTCTATTTGAGTCTCCATAAGCTGAAGGGCTGGTCTTGTGCCAGTTGGTTTGACCAAACTTCGTCGCTTCGAAACACACTTTTCTACCTTCGACAAGCTTCTCCAAGTTTTTTCAGTGGTATCAGAGCTAGATCAAGATGGGTGACGGCTTTCCCTCAATGATCAAGAAGCTTGATCGACACAACTACGCGGCTTGGCAAATCAGAATGGAGGCCTATTTACAAGGTAGAAATCTTTATGGAATTGTAGTAGGTGATGAAGCTATGCCTATTCCAAGATCCAAAGGAGGACCTACACAAGAGGAGACAGATAAGCTCACACTTTGGTGCGCAAGGGATGCTCAAGCAAGGTCGTACATACTGAAATCTATCTCTGACTTTCTATTACCACATATTAGAGGATGCAAGACATCTCAAGAGACTTGGGATGCCCTCGAGACTTTCTTTTCTGCTAGTACCAAAGCAAGAAAGAATCATCTTTGGAACGAGTTAAACCAAATGAAGAAGATGCCTAAACAAACCATCATAGAGTTTGTTACCAAGGTCAAAGCGGTTGCGGATCAGTTAGCATCCATTGCAGAGTTGATTGAAGAAGAGTTCATCATGAGGAAAATTCTCAACGGCATTCGAAGTGATAAGCAATGGCAATCCTTCATGACGGCTTTTGATCTCATCATGGATGTGAAAACTCCAGACTTCAACATCTTTCTTGGACAACTCTTCAATCAAGAAGCCAACAATAGCATAAAGGAAGGTAACTCTTATCATGGTAATTCAACTAGTGCTCTATATGCAGATAAGAAGGATTATAAGCAGAAAGGCAAGAAGAAGGAAGAAGATGAAGAAGAGACTTCCCAAGCCAACTTTGCAAGAAAGAGCAAGTGGAAAGGGAAGAAGAAAGGACCAAAGCAAGACAAAGCCAAAGGTCAGAATGTTCAACCTTGTGCCATATGCGATAAGACCAACCACACAACTCAGAATTGCTGGTTCAATGGGAAGACCCAGAAAGGAAGTGGAAGAGGTGGATATGACAACAATAGAGGCAGAGGTGGACACAACTTCAACAATAACAATAGAAGCTATAATAGAAGAGACTACAACAATTATTCAGAAGATCAACCACATGAAGACTCATTGCTTCTTATGAATCTAAGCCACAAAGAAGGTAAAGAAGATGATCATTTGTTCTACATAGATTCAAGATGTTCGAATCATGTTGCAGGCAACATTGCTCTTCTATCTGATTTGGAAAGTCCAAAGCATAGACATGAAGTGCAAACAGGGGATGACACGAAGCACAATGTGGAGAAGATTGGTAATGTCAAAGCTTCCAATGGCAAGACAAACATTCTAAGTAAGGTTCTCTATGTACCCACTATCACTAAAAACCTAATAAGTGTAGGCCAAATAGTTGAAAAAGGCTTGCAAGTTAGGTTCACCCAACATGGAGCTTTTGTGGAAGATCCATGTCAAGGCTTCAAGAAGATAGCCCGAGGTGAGAAGCATGGTAGGCTCTTTACTTTTGAAGTAGGAGAAACCAAGAACATAGCTCTATTCAACTTTGGGTCTCAAACCCTAAGTGAGCTTGAAGTGTGGCATAAGAGACTTGCTCATGTGAATGAAAGAACCTTGAAGGATATATGCAGGGATCAAAGTGTTCTAGGACTGTCGAACATATCAAAGCAACACATGATCAACAGGTGTGATGCATGTCAGATTGGGAAGGCACAAAGACAACCATTCAACCACAAAGGCTACATCCACAACAACTTATTGGACTTAGTACATACAGATGTATGGGGACCAAGTCAAGAATCTTCATTGGCAGGATCAAGGTATTATGTCTCATTTATTGACGACCATAGTAGATGGACTGTTCTATACTTTATCAAGAGTAAGAATGAAGTGTTTGATTGCTTCAAGAAGTATCTTGCACATGTGGAGAATCATACAGGTAGATCACTAAAGAAGCTCAGATCTGATGGAGGGGGAGAATACTTCTCCAAAGAGTTTGATGAGTTCTTGCAGGACAAAGGTATCAAAAGGGAAATGACTACGAGGTACTCTCCTCAACTAAATGGAATTGCAGAGAGGAGAAACAAGACATTGGTTGGATCAGCCCGAACAATGCTTGAAGAGAAGAAGTTGCCACATTATCTATGGGCAGAAGCTATTTCAACTGCTATGTATCTTGTCAATCGACTACCATCCAAACACTTCAAGGTATGACTCCTTATGAAGCATGGCATGGAAGAAAACCTAGTCTTGGACATTGCAAGGTTTTTGGTTGTTTAGTTTATGTTCATGTACCATCACAAATAAGAGGTAAGCTAGATGAAAGGGCAACAAAGGCAGTGTTTATTGGATATGATTCAACTCAGATGGGTTACAGGTTCTTCAATCCTTCAACCAAGCAATTCACTACAAGTAGAGATATTGTGTTTGAAGAACACAGGTCTTGGTATGATGAAGACAAACAAAAGGTAACACTACCATATGATCTTGATTCTGACTCTCATCAATTAGGAAGCAGGCATGATACATAGGTCCAGGATCCAAGAAGTGATACAGACAATGACCAAGATGAAAGAGAAAAAGACTACAAGCTATGGAAGTCAAGAGGCAAAGAAAAGATGCAAGAGGTTGGAGAATGCTCAACACAAGCACCTAGAAGATCAGCAAGAGAGAAGAAACAACAAGAAAGGTATGGATATGATTCCACATTCGTTACGAAGCATTCAATCTACTTGGCAAAAGACTCTATTTCAGAGGAACCCTCAACCTATGAAGAGGCAAAGGGAAACCCTAATTGGGAAAAGGCCATGAACAAAGAGATAGATGCATTGAAGGAGATGGACACTTGGGATTTGGTTCCAATGTCACCGAATCAAAAGGTAATTGGTTGCAGATGGGTATATAAAGTTAAAAGAAATTCAGATGGATCAGTTTGCAGGTACAAGGCAAGATTATTTGCCAAAGGATGCTCACAAACTCATGGTATAGACTATGAGGAAACATTCTCACCAGTTGCAAAGATGACCACAATCAGGACATTGATAAGTATAGCTGCTGCAAGGAATTGGAGACTCCTCCAACTTGATGTGAAAAATGCATTCTTAAATGGTTGGATAAGTGAAGAGGTATATATGTCACAACCACCAGGTTTTGAAAACCCTAATCATCCATCTTTTGTTTGCAGACTTAAGAAAGCCTTGTATGGATTGAAACAAGCTCCTAGAGCTTGGAATTACAGGTTGGTTACATATCTTCAAGATCAAGGGTTCAAAGCTAGCAGCTCAGATCCTTCTCTATTCATCAAAAGGGATCACAATGAGGTTATCTATCTATGTGAATATGTAGATGATATTATTGTGACAGGTGATGATCTAAATGGCATTCAAAGGATCAAGAGACACATGCAAGAGGAGTTCAGAATTAGTGACCTAGGTGAGCTCACATATTTCCTAGGTATGCAGGTGATATATACAGATGAAGGAATGTATTTGACTCAAAGAAGATACATTCAGGATCTTCTTCTCAAGTTCAAAATGGAGAACACTAAACTTGCAGGTACACCTTTGGAGATGAATCATAAACTTAGTGTTTATGAAGGTGAGAAAATTGAAGACATTAAAGAGTATCAAAGCTTGGTAGGTAGCTTGATATATGCTACTCATACAAGGGCAGACATCTCATATAGTGTGGGAGTGCTTAGTCAGTTCATGCACTCATCGAGAAGACCATACATGGATGCGGCTAAGAGAGTACTTAAGTATCTCAAAGGTACAATCAACGAAGGTATATTCTATCCTTACTCTTCAGATTTGGATATCAAAATCTACTCTGATGCAGATTGGGCAGGAGCTAAGGATGATAGAAAAAGTACATCTCGTTACTTAGCATTTGCAGGTTCGAAGCTAGTGTCATGGAGTTCCAAGAAGCAACCGACAATTGCTTTATCTTCAACTGAAGCAGAGTATAGAGGCTTGACCATAGCAACTCAAGAGGCAATATGGTTAAAAGCATTGTATAGAGATTTGGGACTAGTGAGTTCCAAACCTCACTTATTTGGAGATAATGTAAGTTCCATGCATCTAGCGGCAAATCCTATTTTCCATGCGAGAACCAAGCACATAGAAGTCCATTACCACTTCATCAGGGAGAAGCTCATGGAAAAGGAGATCGGCATTTCTTTTGTTCCTGCTGAAAAACA
This sequence comes from Ceratopteris richardii, assembly GCA_020310875.1. NCBI lineage: Eukaryota > Viridiplantae > Streptophyta > Polypodiopsida > Polypodiales > Pteridaceae > Ceratopteris > Ceratopteris richardii. The sequence goes on from CM035434.1 coordinate 16,548,121, forward strand.
AGTAGCAGATATGATGACGAAGGCACTTGATGGAATAAAGCTTTGTAGATTCAAAGCTATGGCAGGTATTCAACCTATCAGAGAATGAAGACTCAAGCATACTTTAGCTTGAGGGGGAGCTGTTGGAACATCAAGCTTACACTATGCTTGAGGTGGATTTGATCTACATCAAAGGCTATTGCGTTGAAAGAATATCCGTTGGAGAGTTTTTTTTTTCATATGCTCCATTATTGTATTTTTTTGAGAGATTTTTGATGGTTCATTTACCATTGTAAAAGCCTTGAGCTTTGCACATGTAAAGGTACAAATATAGAGCCAAAATCCCATGAATTTTTGGTGGTTGAAGTTGCATTCAGTCAAGCAAATCAAATCACCTAAAAGTAGATCAAACTAGATCTTCACTTTTCCTAGATTGTAGGAAAGTGAATTGATTCCCTCCAACAACCATTCCCACCTTCATTTGAATTTAAATTCAACTTGTAAAAGTCGTGGAACACTCCTAGAGTCTATATAAAGACTTGAAATCACTTGTACATTACATGGAAGCAATATACATACACTTGTGACCATCATTGTCTTGCTCCTTCAATTCTCTGCATCATCTTCTTCGCCAACAGTAATCTTGCAGAGGCTACTGCTCTCTCTCGAGAGCTCCAAATTGAGTGCAAGATGACTCATTTGAAAGGTATAACTGTCTAGTTTGTGCTTATAAATTTTCAAAGCATTTGATTTAGTAGATTGGGAGAAATCTCAGTTTGTTCTGGCTCCGGGTCAATCTCTATGTATTCCTGAAAAATAGGAAGTACCACCGGTGAATGTCGCATTCATTCCGATAGCATATTTTGCTTATTCCTTATACTTTTGTGCATTCCATACACTCAACCCTATGTGTATCACTCCCATAAAAAGATTTTTTCTAATATAATCACGCTGGTCGCTATGGGCATTTGAAGTTCATTGTCTCTTCCATAGATAGTAAGTTTTTTGAGCTAGTCGACCCGCGAAGCTATCTGTTTTGTATCAACTCATTCTCCTTGATGCTCCAAAGTACATAGTGTGTTTCTTTGCACTTATAGCATGCCTATAAGGTCTATTTGAGTCTCCATAAGCTCAAGGGCTGGTCTTGTGCCGGTTGGTTTGACCAAACTTCATTGCTTCGAAACACACTTTTCTACCTTCGACAAGCTTCTCCAAGTTTTTTCATTTATGTCATGGGCTATATAAGCTCATAGACTATGAAAGATCTGTTAATGATTCGGCATGTGCAGTACATGATTCTCAGGCTATGTCAGATGCAAAGCCTTAGCATGCATGCTTTGGTCATCTAAATTTTGCTAGTTTGCTATGCCCGCAGAAATCTGAAATACTGTCCTCTTTGCCCAAATTTGAGGCACCTGAAAAACATGTTTGTGAAGATTGTATTTTGGGCAAAATGTAGCGTTCCTCATTTCCAAAAGATAGTTCATTTCGGGCTACTCAGAAATTGTAGCTTGTACATAGTGATGTCTGTGGTCCTATGTGGACACCTTCTTTTGGAAATTATCTTTACTTCTTGACTTTCATCGATGATTTTTCCAGGCATGCATGCGTATATCCATTGAAGGCAAAGTCCGAAGTGTTCATGTGCTTCAAATAGTTTTGGCTGAAAATCTGTCAGCGCTGGGGAATATATGTCTTCTGATTTTAATGCATTTTTGGCTGAACCTGGGATAAAACACCACTATACAGTGCCGTATACACCTCAACAGAATAGATTTGTTGAACCAAAGAACAGGTCACTCATGGAGATGGCGAGGTGTATGGTCAAAGAGTTAGGCTTTACCACATAGTTTTTGTCTTGAGGCATATGTACTTAACAGGTGTCCCACTAAAGTGCTGCAGTCTATCACTCCATATGAGGCTTGACATGATCGCAAGCCATCTGTTGCTCATCTGCATGTTTTTGGTTGTTTGGCATATGCATTAGTGCCTGAAAAACATCGTAGAAAATTGGATGATAAAGCAATAAAATGTATTTTTGTTGGGTATAGTTCTGAAAGTAAAGGCTATCGTCTATATCATCCACAGACTAAACACATTCTGGTTAGCCGTGATGTTGTTTTTGTGGAAGATTCTATGCAGCCATTGCTTTCATGTACTAAGGATACATCTATTAGCTCCAAAGACATGTATGATACTTTGCTCCCTCTTTTTACAAGTGGACAGTCTAGTGTTGGTCCTAGTGAGGCAACTTCTAAGCCTTTGCAGGTTTCATGTGATGATGCATATCATCCCATTTTTTATGTAGATTTACACGATGCACTTGTTGATGAGAGAGCTGATATTTAGGAGGCAAAAACTATGCCAAAATGGTTGGTGCAAACTTTGTGTGATAGTAAATTAGATGCACCTCTGTCATATCGTACTCGATCAGGCTCTCATACTGCCTCTTTTGCATCAGATTGCTATGCTATGGCTGCATCTAGTCTCTGTGATGAGAATGAGCCTATTTCATTTGAAGAAGCACAAAATTCAAAAAGTTGGATGGCTGCTATGCAATGTGAATATGATGCTATAATGAAGAATGGTACCTGGTCTTTATGTGAGTTGCCTCCTAGCTGTTAAAAGTCAAGATTTGAGCTACAAATTCATGGGGAATCTTTTATGGACATGTGGAGAAATCAAAGGAAGCCAAAAGAGACGAGATTCCACCAAGAAAAGTCACTCAACTACTCCCCAAGTCATCTCAACTAAGTCCTCCAAGCTAGGAGGCTGATTTGGAAAGGTAATTCCTAGATTTTAGGGGCACACTTCTCACTATAAAAGGAGCATGTATCCTGACTTATTTTGGCCCATCTTGTTGGAGTTTTAGCTCATGTGAAGTGAGCACTAAGTGCTGGAGTTGTGATAAGCAAGCCCCTTGCTTAAAATAGCCCCTTGCTTGCTTGTTTGTTTTCTTTTAGTAGGCATATCCATGTGTGTGCGCAGGCAATGTTGCAACTCTCTACCCCTGCGTTGTTAGCATTGCTTATCCTTCAAATTGTATCCATATGATGTAATTCTTGTCTCATTGGATAGATATTAGAGTCTATCTTATGCTCGTCAATTCTCTAGAGCATTCTCTAAGTTGTCTGGGAGCAAAATGCATTTTAGCAAAGGGTGATTGATATCTCTCTCTCTGTGTATAGGCTTTGTTGGAAATATTTTGCTCTCTGTTGTAAGGGCTGGTTCTCCTTCTCTAGTTATCCATTTGCTATGATTTTGGTTTCATTGGGTAGCTACTTTTTCTAAAGGTGACACAATTTTGAGATTCAGTATCTATATGCTCTCTAAGAAAACCTTGCTGGAGTGAAGTGAGGTCTCTGTTTGACTAGTAATTGTGAGCATTCAACTAGCTCATGTTGTAGAGATTGTTTCTCTTTGTGTAAGCATCCATTTGGAGTGAAATTTGTTTTGTTGGAAAGTGCTTGGTGTCTACTACATGTCGAAAAACACTCATTGGATTTATCTGCATATGCTATGAGATAGAGCATTTTTGGTGTGCAGAGGTCAAAGAAGGATACCTATGGAGATCATTCATGCTTCATCGCATACGGGCTAAGATACTTCCCCCATCAGTGATATTAGAGAATTTTGGCATCTTGGAGACATCAAATACAAGGAGGAAGACCTCTTGGAGTTGGTGGTTGAAGATTTGCATCAACAATAGCTTCTTGGAGTTAGCTCACATCAAGGGGAGCTATTCTACTCAAATTTTGAAGAGCACAAGGTGTCCATCTAAGGAAAGCTTTGGATTGAGGTAACTTCAGAGCCTCATTTTCATTTTACACACATTGGAGCATTATCCAAGGGCTAGTTCAAGTAGAAAAGACTAGATATGGGAGACTTCAATGCCCAAATTGAAAAGCTAGACAAGGGGAACTATCAACCATGGAGATTTAGGGTCTCCAACTACCTTATGGGCAAGGGCCTTTGGGGATTGATTAGTGGAAGCGAACCAAGACCTAGGTTGGATGAGAATCCAACCAATGACCAGAGAAGGGCCTTTAACGAATGGAATGAAAGAGACAAGAGGGTTATCTTTATCCTTTCCCAGCACATTAGTAATAGCACGATTGGCCATATCCAAGACTTGGATTCAAGCATGAAGGTATGGGAGAAACTTGAGAGGCTTTATTCAACAAGCACCAAAGAAAGGAAGATCCAACTCAAGAATGAGCTCAACAACTTAGGAAGAGCTCAGGAAGTAGCATAAATGACTACATACTTAAGGTCAAGGAATTGTCATATGCATTGGGATCCATTGGAAGCCACGTAGATGATAGTGATCTTGTGGCTTATACTCTCAATGGTTTGAGAGATAATGAGAAGTGGAAACCCTTTACCACTTCAGTATATGTAAGGGATAATCTTCCCAATTTGAGCAATTGGTTGCTCTCATGGTCACCGAAGAGATGAACATAGGTGGAAGTTCAACTAAAAGCAAGGATGCACAAGTTTTCTATGCAGGTAATCAAAGGGATAAAGGAAGATGAGGACAAGGTAGGGGCAAAGGAAGGTTTCAAGGAAGGCAAGGCCACTCTAGCAATCAAGGACATGACCAAGACACCTCATCACAAAGAGGTAGAGGAAGATCAAGAGGAAGAGGAGGACGACATCAACAAAACAGGAATCAAGATGGAGAAGGATGTTACATATGTGGCAAGTTTTGCCACTATGCTAGAGATTGCTACCAATGAGGAAACCAAAGGGGCTATAATCAAGGTTCTTCATACAAAGGCCAAGGTAATTATGCTTCTACAAGTTTAGAAAATGACAATCTCTTGATGATGCACATGAATGGGAATTCAAGCAAAGTAGATAACACTTGGTACCATATGAGTTGCAATGCTTCTTGGTTTATTAATTTACATGCTCCCAAAGATAAAGGACATGTAGAAATAGGTGATGATACAGCCCATGAGATCTCCCATGTTGGAGATGTAGCTTTGGATGACAAGGAGGAAGGAAGATGTCTCAAGGATGTCTTGCATGTACCTACCATCACAAAGAACTTGGTGTCCATTGGGAAAATGGTTGAAAGAGGCTATCAAGTAAGGTTCAACCAAGGTGGATGCTTTGTGGAGAACCCTAATAAAGGTTACAAGGTCATAGCAAGAGGAAAGAAGCAAGGGAGACTCTTCACTTTGGAGGTAAATTCTCATTCCACTCAACATGTCTACTTCACATATGGAAACAAGAGGATTTCGGAGTTGGACTTGTGGCACAAGAGGATAGGTCACATCAACATACAAAGAATGAAGGAAATGCAATTCAAGAGGCTGGTTGAAGGTCTTCCAAACTTCCAAGGACAAGGTATGAAGCATTTATGTGAATCTTGTCAACTAGGGAAGCAAGCGAGACTTCCATTCAAGAAGAGTGGCTACATAAGCCAACATCCATTGGAGTTGATGCATACAAACGCGTGGAGCCCAACCAAAGAGCAATCCATTGGAGGTAACAAGTACTTTGTCACTTTTATAGATGATTGCACAAGGATTGTTTGGGTTTATTTCATAAAATCCAAATCAGACGTGTTTACATGTTTCAAAGCATTCAAAGCAATGGTAGAGAAGGAAACAAGTATATATATCAAGAAGCTAAGGTCTGATGGAGGGATAGAATATTTATCCAATGAATTTTTTAATGGATCAAGGCATCAAGAGGTAACTAACATGCAAGCACACACCCCAACAAAATGGAGTAACATAGAGAAAGAATAGATACATTGATGAGATTTTTGGAGCAAGGCTTAATGAGATGAATGTACCTAACATGTTTTGGAGTGATGCAGCAAATACCTCTGTGTATCTTATGAATAGGGCTCCTACCTCACGGATCCATGGCTTGACACCATATCAAGCCTATTATGGTAAGAAACCTGATCTTTCCCACTTGATGATATTTGGATGTACTTGTTATGTACATGTGCCAAGTGAATTGAGGGACAAGCTACAACCAAAGGCAAAAAAGTGTGTGTTTCTAGGATATTCAAATGATCATAAAGGTTACATGTGCTTCAACCCAAACACAAAGGATTTGAGGATATAAAGGGATGTAGCATTTGATGAGCTACTCCCTTGGTATAAGAAGTATGATTGTATGCAGGAATATGAAGAAGAAAAGCAGCCACATGATGAAGAAAAAATCAACCTAGAGCTAAGCGGCCCAGGGTGTCCATCAATGACGATAGTTCAAGCATGAACTCACCATGGAGGGGGAGATCTTCATCAAACTATGAAGCACAATCAATCAACAAAGGCAAAGAATGATTTGTGGAGTTGGATGAAGAAGGTAATGAAGTTGAAGATGATGGACACATGATGGAGAAAGAAGCCACATCAAAGAAAGAGATCAAGTATCCAAGGCAAAGGAGGTTTATTCCTCCAAAAGGTGAAGAAAGGAAGTCTTCTAGGGTTAAGTATCCAACTCAAAGATTTAGTTATGATTCTTACATGGAAACTCATTATGCATAATGAACAAAGTAGTAGAAGATCATGAGCCCGATTGCTATGAAGATGCAAGCAAGTACACCGAATGGAAAGAGGCAATGCAAGAAGAGATCGATGCACTTGAGGAGAATCAAACATGGACTCTAGTGCCCCAGAAGGAGAACATGAAGGTAATAGGTAATAAGTGGGTGTATAAAATAAAGAGGAAATTTGATGGATCTATTTTTAGGTTCAAAGCAATATTGGTGGCCAAGGGTTTTACACAAACTTATGGAGTGGACTTCGAAGAGACATTCAGCCCCGTGACAAAGATGAGCACCATTAGGAAACTCATTGCAATGGCTACTAGCAAAGGATGGAAGCTCTTCCAATTGGATATCAAGAATGCCTTTCTCAATGGAGACTTGGAAGAAGAGGTATACATGGAGCAACCAATAGGTTTTATTCATAAAGAGTTTCCACATCATATTTGTAGGTTGAAGAAGGCACTTTATGGCCTAAAGCAAGCTCCAAGGGCTTGGAACCAAAGATTGGTGGACTATTTGATCAAATGTGGTTACAATCAATGCAAGGTAGATCCATCTCTCTTCATCAAACAAAGAGGAGAACTTGTAGTCTACATGTGTGTGTATGTAGATGATCTTATCATTACAGGTAATGATACAAAGGGCATTGAGGAGATCAAGGCAAAACTTGGAAAGGAGTTTAGGATCTCTGTTCTTGGAGATCTTAGGTATTTTCTTGGCATCGAAGTTGTATACAAAGAAGAAGGTATTATGCTCATACAAAGGAACTATATTCTAGACCTACTTGAGAGGTTTGGGATGCTACATTGCAAGCCTATTTCAAATCCCATGGAAGTTAATGTAAAGCTAAGCTCCATTGATGGAGAAATATTAGAGGATGTAACTTTGTATCAATCTATTGTAGGCTCTTTCAATTATGCCACAATAACTAGGCCCAACATAGCATATGGAGTTGGAGTGTTATCACAATTTATGCATAGTCCAAGGACTACACACTTGCAAGCTGCAAGAAGAATGTTGCGATATCTCAACGCCACTATAAATGAAGGATTGTTCTACTCATTTGATGATGATATGCAGGTCAAAGCTTATTCTGATGTTGATTGGGCCGGTTCGAAGGAAGATAGAAGGAGTACAAGTGGTTACCTAGTCATGATAGGTAGCAAGATCATCTCATGGATTTCAGAGAAGCAACCCACAGTGGAATTATCTTCCATTGAGGCTGAGTATAGAGCTTTGGCTCAAGTCACATGTGTGCTAATGTGGATTAAGAAGATATTTGTGGAGCTTAATTTGCAGGTTGACACATTTCCAATTTTTTGTGACAATATGAGTAGCATTCATCTAGCATCGGATCCTATCTATCATGCTAGAACCAAGCATATTGAAGTGTACTATCACTTCATAAGGGAAAAGGTGATATCCAAGGAAGTGTCAGTACATCATATTGGTACCAAGGACCAAGTTGCCAACATGTTTACAAAGGCTTTGGATGGGATGAAGATTTCAAAATTCAAGCAATGCATCAACATGAAGGAGCTTGGATGAGGATGAATAATTTAAGCTTGAGGGGGAGTGTTAAAAGTCAAGATTCGAGCTACAAATTCATGGGGAATCTTTTATGGACATGTGGAGCAATCAAAGGAATCCAAAAGCCACGAGGTTCCATCAAGAAAAGTCACGCAACCACTTCCCAAGTCATCTCAATTAAGTCGTCCAAGTTAGGAGGCTGATTTGGAAAGGTAGTTCCTAGATTTTAGGGGCACACTTCTCACTATAAAAGGAGCATGTATCCCGACTTCTTTTGGGCCATATTCTTGGAGTTTTAGCTCATGTGAAATGAGCACTAAGTTCAGGAGTTGTGATAAGAAAGCCCCTTGCTTAAGCTAGCCCCTTTCTTGCTTGTTTGTTTTCTTTTAGTAGGCATATCTATGTGTGTGTGCATGCAATGTTGCAACTCTCTACCCTTGAGTTGTTAGCATTGGTTCTCCTTCATATTGTATCCATTTGATGTAACTCTTGTCTCATTGGATAGCTATTGGAGTCTTTTTTATGCTCATAAATTCTCTAAAGCATTCTCTAAGTAGTCTGGGAGCAACATTCATTTTAGTGAAGTTGGGTGATTGATATCTCTCTCTATGTGTAGGCTCTGTTGGAAATATTTTGCTCTTTGTTAAAAGCTTGTTGGAGTGAAGTGAGGTCTCTACTTGACTAGCAGTTGTGAGCATTCAAGTAGCTCATGTTGTAGACATTGTTTCTTTTTGTATAAGCATCCATTTGGAGTGAAATTTGTTTTCTTGGAAAGCTCTTGGTGTCTACTACAGATTGACAAAAGCTCACTAGAGTTTGCTGCATATGCTGTGAGAAAGAGCATTTTTGGTGAAGGATACCTGTGGAGGTCATTCACGCTTTGTCGTTGCATAGGGGTTGAGATACTTCCCCCATCATTGGAAAGAAGGACATTGGCACAAAGTGGGTATACAAGCTGTAGCATAAACCTGATGGAACAGTTGATAGGTATAAGGCTAGGCTTGTTGCAAAGGGTTATGCATAGGAAAGAGGCATTGATTTTGATGAAACCTTTGATCCTACTTGCTGAATGACTAATGTTCGTAGCATATGTGCACTTGCAGCTCATCATGGTTGGAATGTACATCAATTGGACATTAAAAAAACATTTCTAAATGGTGACTTGCATGAAGAAGTGTATGTTTTTCAGCCCCGTGGCTTTGTCCAGAAAGGGCATGAAAACTAGGTGTGCAGGTTAAAGAAGGCATTATATGGTTTAAAGCAAGCACCACATGCTTGGTATGAAAAGATACATGCCTATCTGATTGCACATGATTTTGAGAACAGTCCAACTAAAAGCACCTTATATGTTAAGCATGCTAATGATGTACTTCTGATCATTGTGGTTTATGTTGATGACATGCTGCTCACTAGTCCTCATGACATGCATATTGCTGATTTTAAGGTTAATTTGCATGCCTCATTTGAGATGTCTGATTTGGGGCATTTGCATCACTATTTGGGCATTCAATTTATGCACGTTGATGGTGGAAGGGTTTTGTGTCAAACAAGATATATTGACACATTATTGCAGCGTTTTGGCCTTGAAGACTGTAAACCTATTGCCACTCCTATGGAAACATGTTTACGATTGAGTCTTCATGATGCTGGAGATGCATTTGATGTTGTTCTCTATTAGCAGGCTGTTGGATGCTTGATTTACTTATGCATTACTCGATCAGATATTCAGTTTGCTGTCTCAGAGATGAGCAGGTTTATGCGTTGCTCAGGTGTTAAGCATTGGCAGGAAGTTAAGCGCATCTTTTGCTATTTGAGTGGTACCCAACTACTTGGGTTGTTTTATCCCAAGGGGGGATCACTACCGCCAGATTTGCATGCTTTTTTTGAATCTGACTAAGCTGGTTGCTATGACACTCGTGTGTCCACTAGTGGTTTTTGCTTCATGCTTGGTAGCTCATGCATATCCTGGCTCAGCAAGAAGTAGCCTACTATGGCCACTTCCAATTGTGAGGCTGAGTATAGGGCAGTTTTTGTAGTGACTGTTGAGTGTGTGTGGCTCAGATGCCTTATGGCTGATTTGGGTGTTAGTCAGTCTTCTGCCACCACCATCTTCACTGACAGTCAGAGTGCATTGGCAGTTGCGAGGAACCCTGTGTTCCATGCTCGCACTAAGCACATTGAGGTGCATTATCACTATGTCAGGGAGAGGTTCTCTATTGGTGAGATCAGCTTGGCGTATGTGCCCACGCAGGAGAACATTGTAGACCTTTTCACGAAGGCTCTGCCTAGGGAGAAGTTTGAAGCTTTTTTCAAAGCTTTGGGCTTACTTCTTTTTGTGGATTGATTCCACATAGCTTGGCACTTCCTTATACATGAGTGCCAGCTCCTTGTTCACTGCATCACTCCTAAGGGGGATTTGTCGATATATTTAGGTAGTGATGTGTGTGAACACACTAGGACCGTCGGGGCACTTTTTTCCCTCTTTAGGAGGATTTTTTCCCCCCCAGCTTGTATATATGCCTATTGCCCTAATGGGCCACTTATCTTTGTACATTCTCTATTAATACATTCAATATTGTGTGTTGTGCTCCAAGCTTCTTCTTCTTCCGTGTGTTGTTCGCGTGCTTTCGCAAATGTCTAACTCCAACAATTTCCATGAATTATTTGGTGAGGATTTATGGCTTTGGGAAACTTTAAGGTAAAGGTTTGAATTCAAAATTGAATCTTGGATCCAACAAAAGGCTATAAAATAGGACTCCATAGTGTTGGAGCTAGACGTATGCGGAAGCGCGTGAACATGACAAGGAAGAAGAGGAAGGTTGGAGCACAACACACAATGCTGAATGTATTACCACTAGAATGTACAAAGATCAGTAGCTCGTTAGGCAATAGGCGTATATACAAGCCGGGGGAAAAAACCTCTTAAAGAGGGAAAAAAGTGCCCGGGTGATCCTAGAATGTTCACACACATTACTACCTAAATATATCAACAAATCCCCCTAGGAGTGATGCGGTGAACAAGGAGCTGGCACTCATGTATAAGGAAGTGCCAAGCTATGTGGAATCAATCCATAAAATGAAGTAAGCCCAAAGCTTTGCGAAAAGCTTCAAACTTCTCCCTAGGCAGAGCCTTTGTAAAAAGCTCTGCAATGTTCTCCTATGTGGGCACATATGCCAAGCTGATCTCCCCAACAGAGAACCTCTCCTTGACATAATGATAATGCACCTCAATGTGCTTAGTCCGAGCATGGCACACAAGGTTCCTTGCAACTGCCAATGCGCTCTGACTGTCAGTGAAGATGGTGGTGGCAGAAGCCTGACCAACACCCAAATCAGCCATAAGGCATCTGAGCCACACACACTCAATGGTTGCTATGGAAGCTGCCCTATACTTAGCCTCAAAACTAGAAGTGGCCATAGTAGGATGCTTCTTGCTCAACCAAGATATACATGAGGTACCAAGCATGAAGCAAAAACCACTGGTGGACACACGAGTGTCATAGCAATCAACCGAATCATTGTCAGAAAAAGCATGCAAATCTAGCGGTAATGATCCCCCCTTGGGATAAAACAATCCAAGTAGCCGAGTACCACTCAAGTAGCGAAAGATGCACTTGACCACCTGCCAATGCTTGACACCTGGGCAATGCATAAACTTGCTCATGTGTGAGACAACAAATTGAATATCTGGCCGAGTAATGCATAAGTAAATCAAGCATCCAACAGCTTGCTAATAGAGAAAAACATCAAATGCATCTCTAGCATCATGAAGACTCAATGGTAAACCTGTCTCCATAAGAGTGGCAATAGGCCTACAGTCTTCAAGGCCAAAGCGCTATAATAATGTGTCAATATATTTTGTTTGACACAAAGCCATTCAGAGGAAAGTGATTTGTATACACATGTACATTAAGTTTGTAATTAGTTCATAAATACTTTTGTAATACTAACGAGTAACTATATATATATATATATATATATATATATATATATATATATATATATATATATATATATATATATATATATATATATATATATATATATATATATATATATATATATATATATATATATATATATATATATATATATATATATATATATATATATATATATATATATATATGCCTATATATACTTGTATATAGTAGGGACATATATGAGAGAAGAGATATAGAGGAAGTATAGATGAATAGAAGAGAAAAAGTGATGAATGTATGAGATTCATCCATCAGATGTTTTCATGAGTGAATAGAAGAAAATTTTTGAGAAGTGTGTCGCGATCTTTTCTCCATCTCTCCTTCTGTGCTTGATCATTTTAGAAATCCTTTTGTACGTGTCTAAGTCCATAGTTATTCCATTTATGGTCAAGTTTTGAGAGTCCAATTGCAAAAAAGCTAAGAGAATTATGAGTAGGAACATTTGTATGTGTAAATGTATTAAGTGGCTTCTAAAATAGGTGCAATCTTGATGATCAAAGATCTGATTAGATCTCAATGTAGAATGTAAAGTTTTACACAAATCAAGTCTCAAAATCTAAATTGGAAGGTAAGCCATCTATATCTAAAAGCATTTGATTAAATAGGTTGTAGATTGAGAGAATCAAGTAGTTAAAGTTGGATATGTAAAAGTCACCTGCAAAGAAAGCCTATTTCAGACATAGGTTTACTTATTGAAGTAAATCTGAAGTTTTATAAGTTCTTTTGAAGAATATTCACTTGTACTAGTGGTGCAAACACTAGATGAGTGTTGTGTCAAAGTTTCATAGAAAACTTTAATCATTTCATAAATGAATGAGTTTTGTGAAGCATACTTTTTTGAGTGAAGATATAACTCACAGAAGTGATAGAGATTCATAATTTGGCAAAGATTCTCAAAACTTGAAGAAGGTTTTGAGTTATGCTTGATATAGAGGGGTTCTAAATTCAAGTATATCTTTTCTTTTGGAGATTAATCATCTCCATCAGTGTTGCTGCTTCAAAGTATTGGAACTTGTACCAATTAGATGTTAAAAATGCATTTCTTAATGGGTGGATCTCTAAAGAGGTCTACATGGCTCAACCACCATGATATGAAGACAAAGACAAACTTGATTGTGTATGTAAATTAAAGAAAGCACTGTATAATTCAAAGCAAGCTCCTAGAGCTTAGAACCATATGTTAGAAGCAATGTCTTCATTGGTCCAAAATTGTTGAAAACTAAGTATACTATATATTCTATGTATCCCTCTATAACCAAAAGCGCGTTGATGTGTTGGCTAGAATAAAGCATCTTATGCTAGCAATCCGGGTTCAAGTCCTGTCGGCAGCGAACGTGTTCGATTTTTTGAAAAGCTTATCTTTTGAAAATAAAACGCACGGACAACTTCAAAATCATGATGGCCGTTTTCGCGAGTGTTTTATCAATCATAGCTTTATGTTTTATTGATCGTTGCTTTTGAAGAGCTTTTGGAGATATCACACATACTATATAAAGAGGTCCTTGGCTCATTGTTCAATAACTCACTCAAAGATTTCAAGCTAGAGTTTGAAGGTCTTCTTGAAGAGAGAGTGTTCACACACTCTTGAGGAGGTGGAGTTTTGGTGAAGGAGAGGCTACTCTCTTGGAGCATGAAGTCTTCTACAAGGTGGTGGGAACTATCTTTTGTGAGTTAACTTTATATTTTGCTTTTAGGGTTACTCTACCCTAATCTCAAAGTTAGGGTTGTTTGATTTACAATTTTGTTACACTAGTTTGTGAGAATAAGGCTAGCTTCATTGCTCATTCACTTCACACACACATATTATTTCAACATAATCTAAATTTTGTATCATCATCTTCTTGGAAATTCTTCCATTAGTGAGTGCACCACTTCATATGGTTGAGTACTCTCATGTTTTAATTTGGACATCTATTTTTTAGTGATTAAGCATCCAGCTTACATTCTCTATCCTTGTCTCAAGTTCTCTTTCTTTCTCTATCCCACATATCACCTTGGTTAATTAAGTTGTGTATGCTAAAAAAGTCTTAGTATTGGAACGATCCTGGGGCCCCAAATTCCAACACTTGGTATCAGAGCATAATTGACATACACACTTAGTTAAGATGAGTGAGATTAGAATTGAGATTGAAGATAAGTTGGATGGATCTTCTAATTATCCCATGTGGAGTTTCATGATGATGAATATTTTAGTGACAAAGGATTTAGGGAGTATCATCAATGGATCCTTAACAAGACCCAGACGAGAAGGCGAAGAAGGAGCCATAGTAGCTTCAAGAGGTACTGTAATTACTATTACAAAACCAACTGAAGAAGAGGTAACGACTTCGACATCCAGAGTCACATGTAGGAATTTACCTATAGTTCCTCCTACTGAAGATCAGGCAAGGTGGGATGGTAGAGATGTTTTAGCACTTTTATTCATAGCAATGAGTGTTAAAAAGCATATTCTACCACATATCAGATCTTGCAGAAGTTCTAGACAAGCTTGGTTGAAGCTTGAGAATCTTTTTCAGAGCAGAAATCCTACTAGGAAAGCTCACTTGAGGAGACAACTAGCAAATACAAGGATGAAAGCTGGTGAGTCAATTCAAACCCACATTACGAGACTCGTTGACTTGAGAGATCAACTTCTAAATGTAGGAGTTGAGATATCAGATGAAGAAATGGTAAATACGCTGATTAATTCACTTCCTATTTCATATCGATCTTTTATAACCACTCTTACCCTTACCACAAGAGATAGAGAGGTTACATTTGAAGAGATAGAATTCTTGCTACTTCAAGATGAAGATCAGTTGTAGGGAATGGAAGAGAATGAAGAAGCACATTTATTAGGATGACTATTATTAGGTCAATACTTGCTCTAGCAGCACATTTTGGTTGGCATATATATCAACTTGACATTAAGATTGCTTTTCTAAATGATGATTTACATGAGGATGTGTATATTCAATAGCCAGAAGGTTTTGAAGAGACAGGTAAAGAACACTTGGTGTGTAAGCTTATAAAATCTTTGTATGGTTTAAAACAGGCACCTAGAGCATGGTATGAAAAGATACATACATATCTTTTATCCATTGATTTCCATAACTCAGATGCAGCTCCAACTCTTTATGTCAAAGTTGAAACAGGTATGATGATTATAGCAATCATTTATGTGGATGATATTATAGTCAGAGGTCCCATAGATGAAGATTTGGAAATGTTCAAAGAACAATTGAAGCAAACATTTGATGCAAATGATTTAGGCATTTTGCATTATTACTTGGGATTCAGTTTTTGTTTCGAGATGAGTGTATCTATATGATACAACAGAAGTACATTGAGAAACTTTCTCTATCCTTATCTCAAGATCTCTTTCTTTCTCTATCTCACATATCACTTTGGTTAATTAAGTTGTGTATGCTCAAAAGGTTTTAGTATTGGAACGATCCTGGGCCCCAAATTCCAACACCATAGGCTAGTTACATACTTGTAGGACCAAAGTTTTGTTGTAAGCAAGGCAGAATCTTCATTGTTCATTAAGAAGACTAACTCTGAGGTTATTTATCTATGTGTTTATGTGGATGATATTGTAATTACAAGAAATGATGCTAATGGCATCAAGAAGATTAAAACCCAGATGAAGGAGGAGTTCAAGATCAATGATCTTGGGTTGCATACTTATTTTCTTGGTTTCGAGATTGTTTATACAGAGAAAGTACATCCATGATATACTAGTATCAAGTTCAAAATGGAAAATGCAAAAATTGCAGGGACACCCCCATGGAATTGAATCACAAACTCAGTACTCATGAATGAGAGCTGCTTGAAGACATTACAGGTTATCGAAGGCTTGTTGGGAGTCTCAATTATGCAACCCTAACAAGAGTAGATATATGCTATGGGGTGAGTACATTAAGTCAATTCATGCATACACCAAGAATACCTCATAGGGAAGCTGCTAAGAGGATGTTAAAATACTTAAAGGATACCATAAATGAAGGGCTATTCTATCCATTTACATCTGACTTGGATATCAAGCTATACTCTGATGCAAATTGGGCTTGCTGAAAAGATGATAGGAGAAGCACCCCTAGCTACTTATCTTTTGCAGGATCTTAATTGATTTCATGGTCATCAAAGAAACAACTAATTGTGGCATTGTCATCAACTGAAGCTGATTATAGGGGTCTAGCAGATGCAACACAAGAGGCAATCTGGTTAAAGGTACTCTACTCAGACTTGGGACTACATATATACACTCCAATGATCTTTGGAGATAAAACTAGCTCACTACATTTGGCTACAAATCCTGTATATCATGCAAGGACTAAGCACATTGAAGTGCATTATCATTATGTGAGAGAGAAGCGACTTAGCAAGGACATACAATTTTCCTATGTATCAACAAACTTGCAATGTGCAGATATGCTAACTAAATCTTTGGATGGAACTAAATTGAACAGGTTCAAGATGATGATTGGATTGCAAGAGATTAAAGAGAATTGAAGCCCAAGCAGATTAGGCTTGAGGGGGAGTTATTAGTGCAATTACTCCAAGCCTAAATCCTTGATCACTTATCCTAAAGTTCATATGTTCATTCATGTATTAGCAAATGAATGATCTCTTGTAAAAGATTGTTTTTTACTCCTTTTAAAAGTGCATAAGTAGAATCACTTCCAATTACGAGTTCTTAGGAGAATCTTTCCATGAATTATTTGGTGAGGATTTATGGCAAATCAAGTCCTAAAACTTTGCAATACTTTTAGGTAAAGATTTGAATTCAAACCTGAATCTTTCTCCAACAAAAGGCTACAAAATAGGACTACCAAGTCGTGCGGAAATAAAGGGAGATATAGCATATATTTCAGAGGAATTTCTATGGCATATTGAACTCACATTATAGATCATCTATTGCCTTCACATTGTGCAATCGTTCATTGCCAATGTTGTTGGAGATAGATGTCTGCGGAAGCACGCGAACAACACAAGGAAGAAGAAGAAGCTTGGAGCACAAACACACAATACTGAATGTATTACTAGAGAATGTACAAAGATAAGTAGCCCATTAGGGCAATAGGCGTATATACAAGCCGGGGGAAAAAAACCTCCTAAAGAGGGAAAAAAGTGCCCCGGCGGTCTTAGTGTGTTCACACACATCACTACCTAAATATATCAACAAATCCCCCCTAGGAGTGATGCGGTGAACAAGGAGCTGGAACTCATGTATAAGGAAGTGCCAAGCTATGTGGAAATCACTCCACAAAAGGAAGTAAGCCCAAAGCTTTGCAGAAAGCTTCAAACTTCTCCTAGGCAGAGCCTTCGTGAAAAGGTTTGCAATGTTCTCCTGCGTGGGCACATATGCCAAGTTGATCTCCCCAGCAGAGAACCTCTCCCTGACATAGTGATAATGCACCTCAATGTGCTTAGTGCGAGCATGGAACACAGGGTTCCTCGCAACTGCCAATGCGCTCTGACTGTCAGTGAAGATGGTGGTGGCAGAAAACTGGCCAACACCCAAATCAGCCATAAGGGGTCTGAGTCACACACACTCAACAGTCGCTGTGAAAGCTGCCCTATACTTAGCCTCACAACTAGAAGTGGCCACAGTAGGCTTCTTCTTGCTCAACCAAGATATACATGAGCTACCAAGCATGAAGCAAAAACCATTGGTGGACACACGAGTGTTATAGCAACCAACCCAATCTGAGTCAGAAAAAGCATGCAAATCTGGCGGTAGTGATCCCCCCGGGATAAAACAACCCAAGTAGACGAGTACCACTCAAGTAGCGAAAGATGCGCTTAACCGCCTTCCAATGCGTGACTCCTGGGCAATGCATAAACCTGCTCATCTGTGATACAGCAAACTGAATATCTGGCTGAGTAATGCATAAGTAAATCAAGCATCCAATAGCTTGCTGATAGAGAACAACATCAAATGCATCTCCAACATCATGAAGACTCAATCGTAAACCTATCTCCATAGGAGTGGCAATAGGCTTACAGTCTTCAAGGCCAAAACGCTGCAATAATGTGTCAGTATATTTCGTTTGACACAAAGCCATTCCACCATCAACTTGCATAAACTGAATGCCCAAATAGTGATGCAAATGTCCCAAATCAGACATCTCAAATGAGGCATGCAAATCAGCCTTGAAATCAGCAATATGCTTCTCAATAGGACCAGTGAGCAGCATGTCATCAACATAGACAACAATGATCAGAAGCACATCATTAGCACGCTTAACATATAAGGTGCTTTCAGTTGGACTATTCACAAAACCATGTGCAACCAGATAGGCATGTATCTTCTCATACCAAGCACGTGGTGTTTGCTTTAAACCATATAATGCCTTCTTTAACCTGCACACCTGGTTTTCATGCCCTTTCTGCACAAAGCCATGGGGCTGAAAAACATACACTTCTTCATGAAAGTCACCATTCAGAAATGCTGTTTTAATGTCCAACTGATGTACATTCCAACCATAATGGGCTGCAAGTGCACAAATGCTCCGAACAGTAGTCATACGGCATGTAGGTGCAAAGGTCTCATCAAAATCAATGCCTCTTTCCTGCGCATAACCCTTTGCAACAAGCGTAGCCTTATACCTGTCAACTGTACCATCAGGTTTACGCTTCAGCTTGTATACCCACTTAGTGCCAATGGCCTTCTTGCCAGGAGGCAAGTCACGTAAAGACCATGTACCATTCTTCATTATAGCATCATATTCAGATTGCATGGCAGCCATCCAATTTTTTGAACTATGTGCTTCATCGAAAGAAATAGGCTCATTCTCATCACAGAGACTAGACACAGCCATAGCATAGCAATCTGATGCAAAGGAGGCACTATGAGAGCATGAACGAGTACGATATGACAAAGGTGCATCTAATTTGCTGTCACGCAAAGTCTGCACTAGCCATTTTGGCATAGTTTTTGCCTGCTCAATATCAGCTCTCTCATCAACAAGTGCATCATGTAAATCTGCATTAGAAATAGAATGATCTGCATCATCATATGAAATGTGCAAAGGCTGAGAAGTTGCCTCATTAGGACCAGCACTAGACTGTCCACCTATAAAAAGAGGCATCAACGTATCATACATGTCTTTGGAGCTAACAGATGTCTCCTTAGTACATGAAAGCAATGGCTGAATAGCATCTTCCACAAAGACAACATCACGGCTAACCAGAATGCGTTTAGTCTGTGGATGATACAGACGATAGCCTTTACTTTCAGAACTGTACCCAACAAAAATACATTTTACCGCCTTATAATCCAATTTTCTGCGATGTTGTTCAGGCACTAATGCATATGCCAAACAACCAAAAACACGAAGATGAGCAACAGATGGCTTGCGGTCATGCCAAGCCTCATATGGAGTGATAGACTGCAGCGCTTTAGTGGAACACCTGTTCAGTACATATGCTGCACACATGACAGCCTCAAGCCAGAAACTATGTGGTAAAGCCTGACTCTTGACCATGCACCTCGCCATCTCCATGAGTGACCTGTTCTTTCGTTCAGCAACTCCATTCTGTTGAGGTGTATAAGGCACTGTACGCTGGTGTTTTATCCCACGTTCAGCCAGAAATGCATTAAAATCAGAAGACATATATTCCCCCCCTCGATCAGAACGGAGGGTGCCCATTTTACATGCTGACAAATTTTCAGCCAAAACCAAAAACTGTTTAAAGCACATGAACACTTCGGACTTTGCTTTGAGTGGATATACCCATGCATGCCTGGAAAAATCATCAATGAAAGTCACGAAGTAAAGGTAATTCCCAAAAGAGGGTGTCTGCATAGGACCACAGACATCACTATGTACAAGCTGCAATTTCTGCGTAGCCCGAGCTGAACCATCTTTTGGAAAGGAGGAACGCTGCATTTTGCCCAAAATATAGCCTTCACATACATGTTTTCCAGGTGCCTCAAGCTTGGACAAAGAAGACACCATATCAGATTTCTGCAAGCATAGCAAACTAGCAAAATTCAGATGACCAAAGCGTGCATGCCAAAGCTTTGCATCTGACATAGCCTGAGAATCATGAACTGCACATGCCGAATCATTCACAGATCTTTCATAGTCTATGAGCTTATACAACCCACGACATAAAATGCCAGAAGCAATAATCATATCGCCATTTGATAGATCATGAACTGTACATCTGTCATCAACGAATTTCACAACCAAGCCAATCTTGGCTAATGCAGAAACTGATAACAGATTCTTCTTGATCCCTGGCACAAATAAGGCATCTGACAACGTGAAAGAACTACCATCAGCAGTAGTCAGAATGATCTTACCAACTCCCATAACAGGATAAGAGGAGTTGTTGGTGCATGTGATAGTATTCCCTGTAGGGGCAAGCTCGAGTGAAGAGAAGAAACTGCGCTGCGAGGTAATATGTTTGGTCGCCCCACTGTCAAAGTACCAAACATCTGAGTCCACTGCAGACATGCACTGCTCATGAGAAGATGGGTCAAAACTGCAAACAGTAGTAAACGCCCATTCTTCTTCCTGCACAAGATTAGCAGACTCTGTTTTTGGTGTAGAGGCTTCTGCAACAACCATTCGAGCCTCCTTTTTCTTTGCCTCTTTTGCAGCCAGTTTTGGACAGTTCTTTATGATATAATCATTCCCTTTACAGTACTTGCAAAACAATTTCTGCTTTTTTGATTTCTTCTCATCTTTATCCTGGTTCTTCGAATGTGCAGCATTTGTAGATTTCTGCTTACTAGTAGAAGAGCTCCATTTTCCTTTGCCCTTCTGACTAGCCAGGAAAGCTTGATCTGCAACACGCATAATGGACCTGTTCTGCCTAGTCTGATCTTCCTGCAACAGAACAAAGACTAACTCCTCAAATGATAAGGCATTCGGATTGCCTTTCATAATCAACCAAAGAGTACAAGCAAAACTCTGATATGAATCAGGAAGACCATTCAGAACGGTCTGTACAAGTGAGCTATCTGGTATAACCTCATCAGCGGAAATCAACTGTTCCTTCAAATCTTTGATCTTCGTTAGGAAACTGTCTATAGAATCACCTTCATTCATGTGCTCACTCTCCAACTGTTTTCGGAGGTAAGCAACACGAGCCTCATTTCTAGCTTGGTACAATGTGGTAAGTGTATCCCAAGCATCCCTAGCTGTTCTGCAAGAGCGAATATGAGGAATAATGGCACGTTTGACAGACAAAGCTATCAATGCATGTGCGTGGGCATCTCTGCCATCCCAACGAATTTTCTCTACAGTAGGTGCAACAGAAACAGTAGCACGAACAGGAATATGCGGAATATCATCTTCGATACCATCTTCATCAGCTCCAGCACCTGTATTTGTAGTACCTATCGTTACAGGTGTAACAGGACGTCTTTCAACACCCTGCACAATGTTCCACAATCCTTTTGCAACCAAAACATGTCGCATCATATAAGCCCATAGTGGATAGTTGGTACCATCCAACTTATCCTCAACAACCAACATACGGAATACATCACTGCGTTCAGCCATGGCGGGTGACTAAAATACCTTGATGCAGAAAATTGACTGTATCTCAAAAAGTTGAACAGAACTGCCTAGACGAGTTCTGCTAGACCTGTAGTAGACTTCGAGACGCTTAAACTGGCGAACAGAAACTGGTATATACCTTTGGCACAAAGTAGCCTGCACAAGCGCTGCGATAGTGCGTTCGGAGGCCGAAACGAGCTCAGATCGCGATTTCGGCACCACAGAGTGAAGCAGTTTTGATCTCGAAAACACCCTGAGTATGCTCACCAAAATTTGTACGATTCTGAGACTACAAACGGACGAGTGTCGACGGCGCCCTAGATGAAGCGACGACTTAATCTGATACCAATTGTTGGAGATAGATGTCTACGGACAGCACAAGGAAGAAGAAGAAGCTTGGAGCACAAACACACAATACTGAATGTATTACTAGAGAATGTACAAAGATAAGTAGCCCATTAGGGCAATAGGCATATATACAAGCCGGGGGGAAAAAACCTCCTAAAGAGGGAAAAAAGTGCCCCGGTGGTCCTAGTGTGTTCACACACATCACTACCTAAATATATTAACAAATGTCAATGTAATTTATGTGCATTAATACATATAATCTTCCCATATCTCATCTCTTCTACTCTCTCATATACTACTTAGAACAGTGAGATTCTCTGATCTATTTCTTAGCATGCACTTGATCATTTTCAGTGTTTTAAGTTGGTATAGATTCATAGATAGCCTATTTGTATGTTACAAAATTTCATGTTAATTGCCTCAGCCATTCTCGAGATATGTTCAAAACATTGCTCTCTGGTCTGCATACTGATAACTTCCTAAAATGTCGGGATGCATCTTAGTTTTGCTAAGCATCATTCACTAAGCATAGTTGATCATTTTCAGTGAGATAACTTGTGAAGGTTAGCTATCTTAGTCAATTAGATATTCCCAAAGGGATTTTGTCCAATTGTTATTAGCGAAGGAGTACTCTTCATTTCTCTAAACAGGTGTAGTGACCAAATAGCAAGTTTTTGGCTCACAGTGAAACTCCAAGTTATCTGTTTTGATCCAATAATTTGAGGATCATCTTCCAAAGTACTTGGGTGATTATCTGTGCTTGCTGAAAAGCTCAAGAGATCTACTTTGCACTCCTCAACTCAGTTTTGGCTAGTGTGAAGAAGGAAGTTGCAGCATCATCTCATGTCTCGAAGGTGTCCACCATCTCCTCCAACAGGCTGCACTCGGGAAAGTTCCATCTTCACAATGTGCATTCACTTTCCGAAGTTCCGCGCATACTGTATGCATTTAGTAGGGATACGGAATTCTAAATTCAATAAGCCCAACGAAGTAAGTAAGCTTAAGTAGATCTCGTCTCCGTCAGAAGGAAGAAACACAAATTATTGTGTTTGTGACAGCATTCTTCGACCTTGAGCTGCGCTATGTATATCGCACGCTCGCGGCGGAGACGAATCTGAGCACGGGAGTCTTTGTAATCTAATGAATGACTCTGCGCGTATATATTGCAATATAAACAATTCGATTCTATTACACGTTATGGTGATAGATAAATCTGAAGGTTATGTGTCAAATTTGTTTCTTCAGGACTCGAGAATCAAGCGAAGTTTATGTGTCCTTCCTCTGTGGGATTAAACATTTGCGCGACATCAATGGCTCTTGAAACTCGGACAAATTGGGCCGCAAGTCCGAATTTATGACAGACTTTTGGATGCGCGGTGTTCACTAATATGTAGGAATGATTTGTGGCCTGTGGACGACAGAGCTGATCGACATGCGCATTCTAAAATTGCGTTGGAATCTGCAAAGGCCATCGTGTTCGATGCCGGCACAGAGCACAAAAAATGTATGGCCATTCGCCACGCAAGCACCAGCTTCAAAGCTTACGTCGGGCCTGCAACTGCACATGAAGATGGGCTCGGATTCCTTTTCGGATTCTGGTATCTTTACAGAGGCTCACAGACGAAGCTTCTGTGCGGCCTGCATTGGGGCAATGGTATGAGCTTTGGGGAGTGGTGATCCTTGAAAGCACCGTCGAGGATTTTGGAGCAGCGTGACCGACTTTCCTGTGCGCAGATATGTGATTCGAGGTCGAATACTGACCTTAAAAAAAGAAAAAGAATTCTAAGCCAGAAAATGAGCGGATGCAGGAATTAGAAGGTCTGTACAGGACTTTGAGGTCGATTACAAAGAAGATGAGTAAATGGAGGATTTAGGTCTATTAATAACTACGCAAAGACTACTCAGAAGCTCGATCTCTTTTACCTTCATGTACTCCGAAGGGGTGTGTATGTGTATTTGTGTGTGTTGCGCACGACCACTGGATCTTGTATTGCAGTACTTGTATCTCTGTGCACTTAGTTAAGAACAGATTTCTGGGCGTTTGATTGTAGTAATGCCAATCTAGTATTCCGCGCCACAGCTGTTCGTGGCGTAGTTTTTTCAATGTGCTTGATTATGATGTTCAATTTTAAGTATAATATCTCTAGTTGCAAAAAACGAAGCGTTGCAGTTTGATCATGACTGTTCTCAATATCAAAAACTCGATCTTCTCCCTTCGAGTACTGTGTTCGTCTTTGTGTATTGCAATAGCTATAACTCTACAATATGCAGCTATATACAGAAAGATTTCTGTATAGCGGAAGAAAGTTTTCTGTAGTATAGCGGAAGGAAGGTCGAAGACGCTTGTACTGTTTGCCTGAGTATATACAGAAAGATTTCTGTATAGCGGAAGAAAGATTTCTGCATAGCGGAAGAAAGATTTCTGTAGTATAGCGGAAGGAAGGTCGAAGACGCTTGTACTGTTTGCCTGAGTTTTTTTTTTTAATAAAAGGAAGTTCGGCCTTAGCCTAATCTCCCGGACTTTAATTACAATAAAGAAAAAAAAGTTACAAGTGGATGGGACTAGTGCCCATGGGACCCCCCAAATCCCACAATGCAGGGGAGGCATATTGCAAGCTAGAGGGCATTACAAATGAGGCGTATAAATTTATCATCACCCTCATGTGGGACCCATTTGGGTTTCAACTTGTTGTTTTCAAGGAGATAAATACAGTGATGTCTAAATGGTGGAGATCTCTTATCTCGGGAGATTCTTTTACCTAGGAGAAATAGGGATTTCTCGATCGACCATTCCTTAGGAGTTTGGCCAAAATTGACAGCACATCGCTCCCTCCAAATCTTCCAGAGAGTCTCACCTCTGAGGGCATTCCACAGCCTCGATGAGCAACCGACCGCCTCACCCAACATCACCTGTTGCCAGTTGATTGGGTTCGAGAGTCTCAATACTCGGGTCACGTGATGCCAAATAACACGGGACTTGGGGCAGTCGAAGAACAGGTGAGCTAAATCTTCGATGCACCGATGGCAACGCTTGCACCATGGCGGCACACCACAGATTTTGTTAGCCCTTGCATTGGACCAGATACCTTTATGCAAGATCTGCCACATGAGAATGGACTTTTTGACCTCAATTAGGGGGTGCCAAATAGACATGAATTTTAGTTCCCACCGAAGTTTGGTCCAGGAAAGGCACCATCTCTTGTTAAGAGTGTGGTGAACATCTAAATCCTCTTTGAAGTTGGGGATTTTGGATAGCTTCTTACCATTGCTCCATTTGAGGCCCTCCAGGCAAGGAAGATCCTGACCGCAGAGAAGGCGGGTAGTTGAGCGGTCCCATGCTAAACACCTGCTTTGAAGAAGAGTCCATTCCTCAAAGGTAACTCTAAGTCTCAGATCCAGTTCTTCGAACCTAATCCACTGGCTGGTCTCTTGATTCCAAAGTTGTTTCCACTGTTTGAACCCCTTGTTCCATAACTGCTTTGCAGTTTGGAGGTTCCAAGACTCCACCCTCCTAATGCCGCTGATCGGGAACCAAATAGAGTCATTTTGTCTTATCCCAGCCACCCACTTCCACTCATCACTGATTCTGATGAACTGTTTGGCCTTGTTCCAATTCTTCCATAAGGAACACACGAGGCTTGAGCCTTTAGGGGACACCGGGTGGGGGGAGAACAAAAGCGTGAGAATCCCTAAGTCCTTCCAACCAGGATGGCCAACTAAGGTAAGGTCTTCCGTGTTTCTGAAGATCAATTTAGCCCAAGAGGACTCCCTATTGCTCCAAGCCTTGATAAGCCACTTTGCCGCCAGCTTGTCAGCCAACCCAAAAATATCCAAAATTCCCAAGCCGCCTGAGTCTTTAGGGCTAGTGCAAGTTTCCCATTTGATGGGAATCCCCCTCCTGTTGGGGTCCCCAATCCAAAGGAAGTTTCTGCAGATTCTTTCCACTTTGGCCAAGTCTTTCTCCTTAGGTCTCCAACACGATATAAAGTAAATAATTGTAGATAGCATAAATCTGTTAACAACCATAGCACGCCCTGCCAAGTTGACTTGCATACCTTTCCAATGATTCAGCTTGCTATCAAGCTTGGATAGCACCCAGTTCCAGCGTTGATCCATTGAGATGTCGAATCCCATCGGAATGCCAAGGAGACGGAAGACTTGACCGCTAGGGATAACCTGACACCCCTGATCCACCAACAATTGGGGAGTAGATCCGCTGATTGCTCTAAAAGCAGTTTTAGCATGGTTGATTTTTGAACCTGACGCCACGTAAAAGGTGTCGAGGCACCACCAAAACACCTCAATGCTGTTTATATCGTTATGCACAAAGGCATTCATGTCATCAGCAAAAAGTCTCGCAATCATTTGGCCGTGGTTTAGAGGTAGGGAAAGACCCTTGAGATTGCCAGCGTCCATGTGATGCTTTAATAGGCAACTGAGTCCATTCGAGGCGATAGCGAATAGTAAAGGAGCCAGAGGGCAGCCTTGCCTAATTGATCTTTTTAAATGAATGGGCTCAGAGAGCTTACCGTTGATATTTATTCTAGTTGAAGCATTTCCAAGAAGAGTGGAAACCATCTTCGTGAACTTTTGGCTACATCCAAGGTCTTTCAATGATTGAAGAATAAAGTCCCATTCCAATCTGTCATACGCTTTGTCGAAATCGATCTTAATGAATACCAGATCTTGAGAAGACTCCTCCGCAAAAGCAAGGCCTTCCCAAATATCGACAATTGCTTCAAGTATAGATCTACCTTTGATAAAACCTTTCTGATCCTCACACAGCCATGACTTTAAATGACAAGAGATTCTGTTGGCGATAACTTTTGCAGTTATCTTGTATCCTGTTTAGAGCATGGTAATCGGACACCAATTTTCAATTTTGTTCTTATCTCCCCTTTTGTGGATTAACTTGATGACGCCATTATTAAGACACTCAGGGAGGGCGCCGAATGAGAGAGCCTCTTGCCACACGAGACGTAGTGGGGTGGCCACCTCATGTTTGAAGGACTTGAAAAACTCATTGGTGAGGCCATCCGGACCCGGACTTTTCCCATTGGGAAGGGCATCAATAACCTCGATAATTTCATTCTCGGAGATGTTAGCATCCAACAGAGCAATCAAGTTCCGTGGGATTCTGGTTTGAGCAACCCTTGAGATGGTTGCCATGGAGTCGCGCCTGTGGGGGGAAGGAGGAGTCGAGACCCCGAGAAGATTGGTAAAGTGCTCGACGATGATAGATCTATTCTCCACTTCCGTGCAGCATTCGACTCCATTGTTATCAACCAATAGGGGGATGGATTCCCTAGCTTGTTTCCTTTTGAGGATGTTACACATTTCTTTTGATGGTTTGTTGGCCTTCCCCGCCCACCAGTCTTTGAAGAAAATTTGAAGATTTTTCCTTTGAACCTCCTCCTCTAATCTTAGTCTTCCCCTGATTTTCAAAAGACCTTGTTGGCAATGTAACTTACCTTTGTTCACCTCTTCTTCAAGCCGTGAGAGCCTCCGGTACACCGTTTCTCTTCTTTTTTTTCGGATATCTCTTATAGCCTTTCGAGTCCTTTCCACCGCGTTTCTCCAACACTTATCCGGTTGATTACAGTAAGCAAAGGCTTCCGCCCACACCTCAGAAATTTCTTGGTGGACAGAGGGGAGGGAAAACGATGTCTGACAAGCATGAAACCAAGGGGCTTTCTGGAACATTGGAATCGGTTTGAAAGACAGAGTAATCGGGTAGTGGTCCGAGATAGTGAGGTCCATGTGTTGGGAAATCGAAGGAATACCCCACTGAAGGATGGTGTTCTGATTGATGTAACATCTATCAAGTCTTGCTTTCCTAAGAGAGTCTCCCGATTGGAGATTTGACCAGGAGAATCCCTTCATGTCTTTCACCTCGACTAGGTCGAGATGGAGCTTGATTTTATCCCATATCTCTTTCTCCTGACCGTCAATAATTTTTCCTTTGTTATTCCATCGGTCCTCAGGAAACTCAACCATGTTGAAGTCCCCACAAATTAGAACATTATGTGAAAGGGAGTCGAGGGAAGCCCAAGTATCCATTCTATTTGCTTCTCCGTTAGGGGCATAAATTGAGACCACAGTGAAGTGGAAAGGGAACCCGAAAGAGGCAGCAATCCAACGATGATTCCGACCTTCAAAAGTCGAGGTCACATTGCCAGACAAGGAGTGACTAATACCGATAGAAGCACCCCCCGTCCCCCTAGGTTGAGAAGTGGAGAACCAAAGGTGGTTCAGAGAAATGCATTTAAACCGTTTCTGGAGATCCTCTCCATCAATTTTAATCTCTTGTAAGCAAATAAAGTCAGGGCTGAAGCACTTGTCTTTGAACCACTGGCCAAGAATCGCAGCTCTTGACGGGTCAGACAGACCCCTAACGTTTAGTGATGTGAATTTCATTAATGATGGTTACCCTCTTTGAGGGGAGGGACCCGATCTTTTTTCTTCTTGTGGTCTTCTTTTTTCCTTCCAGCTTCTTGACTTAGGATCCTACTCTTGAGGGGGCTCTTCCAAGGCATGCCAGAAGGTTGTTTTCCTTTAAGCTTTGACTTTTGTTGCGGTAATCTTGGAAAGCATACCGGAAGGGTAGGACCAAGAGAGGAACTTTCGGTGTCTGGGTTGTCTTCATTGCTAGTAGTGAAGCCTTCCTCTTTACTCGTGGTGTAACCTTCTTGGTTATCCTCTTTGCTGGTAGAGCACCCAAGGGTATTATCAGTGGGGTCTTCTTCAAAGTGGTTGTCCCCTGGGAAGTCGACCTCATTAATCTCTTTTTCTAGGTTACAGTATATGTTATTCGAGGTGGCAATTGTCGTGGCGTTCCTTGCTGTTGATCTTCAAGGGCTAACTTTCCTCCTGCGTCTTACTTCAGTGAATCCTTCTGAATCCGTCTCAGCAACGTGAGTTCCCTCTTCTTCCTCCATCGGAGGGGGATGACCCCGAGTGTCATCTTGGGGGAAAGGATCCTGGGTCCCATCTGGTTTAGGCTTGTTTTTATTGGTACTTTTCTTCAGGGGGCAGTCTTTGATCCTATGACCTTGATGCCCGCACCGGAAGCACGCGTTTGGCAAGTTCTTGTAAGTAACCTCTTGTGTCCAGGTCTTACCATCTCCACAGTTTATGGAGATTTTCGAGGGAAGGACCTAGTTCAAGTCTGTTTCAACGCAGATCTATGGATGCCATCTTGCATTGAAAGAATGTTGAGCACCATCGTAGATTAACCCCCCAACAACCTCTCTTGAGGCCATCGGGCGACCAATCGGTGAGACGATTTCACAAAGAAATCCATACAGAAAGAAAGGCAAATTGGGAAGCTCCACCCAAAGCGGGTAACGAAGAGGCTTTGATCTGTTCGAAACAAAGTCTGGGGTCCACTTAAAAAGGCAAAGGGTGGACCGGCCCACTTGCCAGGAGCCGGCTTGCAGGGCTTGGAAAGCCATCTCTTCGTTCTCAAATACTAGAAGCAAGTGATTTGCCGGCAGGAATTGACATTTGCACACAATAAGGCCGCGGGAGAACCACTCCTTGCGAAGCCAAGTTCTCACACTTTCAAGAGGGGGCCTAGGGCCAAACATTTGACCAATCAGGCAAGTTTTCATCAGTTCTTCTTGCTTTGCCGCCACAGATATCAAGAGTTTAAGAACTCTTGATTCACTTGAATTTGATTTGGAAAACTTGAAGTTTAGTTGTCCCAAACATCTAACTTGGATGTTTATACAATCGTTTACTCTAACCAACAATTACTTGATTTTTTCACCTGACTAGAGGACTACTTTGTCCTAATGGGCCTGAAAATCCTATGTAAACTACATGGGAAAAATTTCCATTTACTTTGGGTCAACTGTACTATAAATTGACCAAATCAAATAAAAAAAAGAAAATTGCTCAATTAAGGACACTTTTCTCAAAGTCTTTAGCTAAAAGTTACTGGGAACCGTCAATCTTATGAGAAATTCTTAACTTCTCTATTATAGAGTATACTGGACTCTAGAAAATCATTAGTGTTATGCAAGACAACTAGAAGAAAACTCAAGTGAATAAGGCAACTTAGACTTATCATCTTTTGAAGATTGAAAAGTTTCTTGCACATAATATCTATTTGGGATGTTTAGTTTAATTTCTTGGTTTTATCCGGCTAGCCTTGGACTTTTGAAAAAAGAATCAGATACCATATCTTAGTCAAATTCAAAATATTCAAAAAATAGAAAGAAAGAACTAAAACTCTGTATAATCAATTCATATTTTGAAGATATGTAAACTTGCGAGGAGTTCATTTCTAGATGACTCAAGACTTTAACTAGTCAAAGAATTGTTTCAACAAGGTATTGAAGCAATTTATCCATCTTTAAGAGAAATAAATTGGATTCTCAAAAAAGATTCAGAGCAAATCTAAAACATCATCCAACCACAAGATACTAGTGTGGTATCTAACATTAGTGTGTCAACCCACTAAGGTTCTATTGATGATTTTCTACTCAAATAATGCTTCACTTGAGACTACATTCATGCTTATATTCAATCTTTACAGCTCCTTATTGGGAATGCAATTCTTGTGCATTTCTTCGAATCAAAGGATTGAATTTACCAAGTTACACTAGGAACTTGGTGCTTGAATTAGAAAATTCCTTAGTTGAAAGGATCTTTTCAATGTCAAAGTCCTACTTCTTCATAAATTTATCATAATTTTGAATTAGCAACACTTTATCTTGAAGTGTTCCATAAAATAGGAATAAACAATACTTTATCTTAAAGTGTTCCCTATCTGAAAAAGAAGATCTTGGAATTTACCTACTTCATATCTTCTTGATCTTGAAGTAACTTGAGATCATGTTATCCTCCTTGACATGAACTTCTCCTTTGAAGTTTACATTCCTTTGAGGATCAAATCTAACTTCAAGATTCATTCTAGGACTAAAAGATAATTATTAGCTCATGGTCCAATGTCCCATACCATCTTTCCTACATCAATCTAAGTATATAATCTGGTGTCCCATACCACCCTATTTTATATTTACATTGTTCACATTTGAAAGAACTTGGAGAAGCTTGTAGAAGGTAGAAAAGTGCATTTCGAAGCGATGAAGTTTGGTCAAGCTAACTGGCACAAGACCAGCCCTTGAGCTTATGGAGACTCAAATAGACCTTATAGGAATGCAATAAGTGCAAAGAAATACACTATGTACTTTGGAGCATCAAGGAGAATGAGTCGATACAAAACAGATATGTTCACGGGTCGACTAGCTCAAAAAACTTACTATCTATGGAAGAGACAATGAACTTCAAATGCCTAGCGACTAGCGTGATTACAATTAGAAAAAATCCTTTTATGGGAGTGATACGCATAGGGTTGAGTGTATATACTGCACAAAATTATAAGGAATACGCAAAATATGTATAGTGTGACATTCACTGGTGGTACTTCCTATTTTTCAGGAATACGTAGAGATTGACGGCGAGATAGGAAAACTCAGATTTCTCCTAATATACTAAATCAAATGCTATGAAAATTTATAGGAATAAACTAGACACTAATACCTTTTCAATAAGCCATCTTTGAACACAATTTGAAGCTCTAGAGAGAGAGCAACAGCCTCTGCAAGATTATTGTTGGCGAAGAAATGATGCAGAGAATTGAAGGAGCAAGACAATGATGGTCACAAGTATATGTATATTGCTTCCATGTAATGTACAAGTGATTTCAAGTCTTTATATAGACTCTAAGAATGTTCCATGACTTCTACAAGTGGATTTTGAATTCAAATGAAGGTGGGAATGGTTGTTGGAGGGAATCAATTCACTTTCCTACAATCTAGGAAAAGTGAAGATCTAGTTTGATCTACTTTTAGGTGATTGATTGCTTGATTGAATGCAACTTCAACCACCATAAATTCGTGGGATTTGGGCTCTATCTTTCTACCTTTACATGTGTAAAGCTCAAGGCTTTTACAACAGTAAATGAACCATTAAAAATCTCTCAAAAAAATACAATAAATGAGCATATGAAAAAGAACATTCCACCGGATGTTCTTTTGATGCGATAGCCTTTGATGTAGATCAAATCCACCTCAAGCATAATGTAAGCTTGATGTTCCAACAGCTCCCCCTCAAGCTAAAGTATGCTTGAGTCTTCATTCTCTAATAGGTTGAATACCTGCCATAGCTTTGAATCTACAAAGCTTTATTCCATCAAGTGCCTTTGTCATCATATCTGCTACTTGCTTTTCAGTAGGAACAAAAGAAATGTCAATCTCCTTTGCCATGAGCTTCTCCCTGATGAAGTGGTAATGGACTTCTATGTGCTTGGTTCTCGCATGGAAAATAGGATTTGCCTCTAGATGCATGGAGCTTACATTATCTCCAAATATGCGAGGTTTGGAACTCACAAGTCCCAAATCTGTATACAATGCTTTTAACCATATTGCCTCTTGGGTTGCTATGGTCAAGCCTCTCTACTCTACTTCAGTTGAGGATAAAGCAACTGTTGGTTGCTTCTTGGAACTCCATGACACTAGCTTCGAACCTGCAAATGCTAAGCAACTAGATGTACTTTTTCTATCATCCTTAGCTCTTGCCCAATCTGCATCTGAGTAGATTTTGATATCCAAATCTGAAGAGTAAGGATAGAATATACCTTCGTTGATTGTACCTTTGAGATACTTAAGTACTTTCTTAGCTGCATCCATGTGTGGTCTTCTCGGTGAGTGCATGAACTGACTAAGCACTCCCACACTAGATGAGATGTCTGCCCTTGTATGAGTAGCATATATCAAGCTACCTACCAAGCTTTGATACTCTTTAATGTCTTCAATTTTCTCACCTTCATAAATACTAAGTTTATGATTCATCTCCAAAGGTGTACTTGCAGGTTTAGTGTTCTCCATTTTGAACTTGAGAAGAAGATCTTGAATGTATCTTCTCTGAGTCAAATACATTCCTTCATCTGTATATATCATGGCCTGCATACCTAGGAAATATGTGAGCTCACCTAGGTCACTGATTTTGAACTCCTCTTGCATGTGTCTCTTGATCCTTTGAATGCCATTTAGATCATCACCTGTCACAATAATATCATCTACATATACACATAGATAGATAACCTCATTGTGATCCCTTTTGATGAATAGAGAAGGATCTGAGCTGCTAGCTTTGAACCCTTGATCTTGAAGATATGTAACCAACCTGTAATTCCAAGCTCTAGGAGCTTGTTTCAATCCATACAATGCTTTCTTAAGTCTGCAAACATAAGATGGATGATTAGGGTTTTCAAAACCTGGTGATTGTGACATGTACACCTCTTCACTTATCCAACCATTTAAGAATGCATTTTTCACATCAAGTCGGAGGAGTCTCCAATTCCTTGCAGCAGCTACACTTATCAATGTCCTGATTGTAGTCATCTTTGCAACTGGTGAGAATGTTTCCTCATAGTCTATACCATGAGTTTGTGACCATCCTTTGAAAACTAATCTTGCCTTGTACCTGCAAACTGATCCCTCTGAGTTTCTTTTAACTTTATATAGCCATCTTCAACCAATTACCTTTTGATTCGGCGACATTGGAACCAAATACCAAGTGTCCATTTCCTTCAATGCATCTATCTCTTCTTTCATGGCCTTTTCCCAATTAGGGTTTCCCTTTGCCTCTTCATAGGTTGAGGGTTCCTCTGAAATAGAGTCTTTTGCCAAGTATATTGAATGCTTCGTAACAAATGTGGAATCATATTTATACCTTTCTGGTTGTTTCTTCTCTCTTGCTGATCTTCTAGGTGCTTGTTTGGAGCATTCTCCAACCTCTTGCATCTTTGCTTTGCCTCTTGACTTCCATAGC
Source organism: Ceratopteris richardii (assembly GCA_020310875.1). NCBI lineage: Eukaryota > Viridiplantae > Streptophyta > Polypodiopsida > Polypodiales > Pteridaceae > Ceratopteris > Ceratopteris richardii. Next base: position 16,581,819 of record CM035434.1, read on the forward strand.
TTGTAATCCTTTTCCCTTTCATCTTGGTCATCGTCTGTATCACTTCTTGGATCTTGGACCTATGTATCATGCTTGCTTCCTAATTGATGAGAGTCAGAATCAAGATCATATGGTAGTGTTACCTTTTGTTTGTCTTCATCATACCAAGACCTGTGTTCTTCAAACACAACATCTCTACTTGTAGTGAATTGCTTGGTTGAAGAATTGAAGAACCTATAACCCACCTGAGTTGAATCATATCCAATAAACACTGCCTTTGTTGCCCTTTCATCTTGCTTACCTCTTATTTGTGATGGTACATGAACATAAGCCAAACAACCAAAAACCTTGCAATGTCCAAGACTAGGTTTTCTTCCATGCCATGCTTCATAAGGAGTCATACCTTGAAGTGATTTGGATGGTAGTTGATTGACAAGGTACACAGGAGTTGAAATAGCTTCTGCCCATAGATAATGTGGCAACTTCTTCTGTTCAAGCATTGTTCGGGCTGATCCAACCAATGTCTTGTTTCTCCTCTTTGCGATTCCATTTAGTTGAGGAGAGTACCTAGTAGTCACTTCCCTTTTGATACCTTTGTCTTGCAAGAACTCCACAAACTCTTTGGAGAAGTATTCTCCCCCTCCATCAGATCTGAGCTTCTTTAGTGATCTACCTGTATGATTCTCCACATGTGCAAGATACTTCTTGAAGCAATCGAACACTTCATTCTTATTCTTGATAAAGTATAGAACAATCCATCTACTATGGTCGTCAATAAATGAGACATAATACCTTGATCCTGCCAATGAAGGTTCTTGACTTGGTCCCCATACATCTGTATGTACTAAGTCCAATAAGTTGTTGTGGATGTAGCCTTTGTGGTTGAATGGTTGTCTTTGTGCCTTCCCAATCTGACATGCATCACACCTGTTGATCATGTGTTGCTTTGATATGTTCGGCAGTCCTAGTACACTTTGATCCCTGCATATATCCTTCAAGGTTCTTTCATTCATATGAGCAAGTCTCTTATGCCACACTTCAAGCTCACTTAGGGTTTGAGACCCAAAGTTGAATAGAGCTATGTTCTTGGTTTCTCCTACTTCAAAAGTAAAGAGCCTACCATGCTTCTCACCTCAGACTATCTTTTTGAAGCCTTGACATGGATCTTCCACAAAAGCTCCATGTTGGGTGAACCTAACTTGCAAGCCTTTTTCAACTATTCGGCCTATACTTATTAGGCTTTTAGTGATAGTGGGTACATAGAGAACCTTACTTAGAATGTTTGTCCTGCCATCAGAAGCTTTGACATTACCAATCTTCTCCACATTGTGCTTTCTGTCATCCCCTGTTTGCACTTCATGTCTATGCTTTAGACTTTCCAAATCAGATAGAAGAGCAATGTTGCCTGCAATGTGATTCGAACATCCTGAATCTATGTAGAACAAATGTTCATCTTCTTTACCTTCTTTGTGGCTTAGATTCATAAGAAGCAATGAGTCTTCATGTGGTTGATCTTTTGAATAATTGTTGTAGTCCCTTCTATTGTTATTGTTGAAGTTGGCTCCACCTCTGCCTCTATTGCTGCCATATCCACCTCTTCCACTTCCTTTCTGGGTCTTCCCATTGAACCAACAATTCTGAGTGGTGTGGTTGGTTTTATCGCATATGGCACAAGGTTGAACATTCTGACCTTTGGCTTTGTCTTGCTTTGGTCTTTTCTTCTTCCCTTTCCACTTGCTCTTGCTTGCAAAGTTGGCTTGGGAAGTCTCTTCTTCATCTTCTTCCTTATTCTTGCCTTTCTGCTTCTTATCCTTCTTATTTGCATATATAGCACTAGTTGAATTACCTTCCTTTACGCTATTGTTGGCTTCTTGATTGAAGAGTTGTCCAAGAAAGATGTTGAAGTCTGGAGTTTGCACATCCATGATGAGATCATAAGCCGTCGTGAAGGATTGCCATTGCTTATCACTTCGAATGCCGTTGAGAATTTGCCTCATGATGACCTCTTCTTCAATCAGCTCTCCAATGCATGCTAACTGATCCGCAACCTCCTTGACCTTGGTAACAAACTATGTGATGGTTTGTTTAGGTGTCTTCTTCATTTGGTTGAACTCGTTCCAAAGATGATTCTTTCTTGCTTTGGTACTAGCAGAAAAGAAGGTCTCGAGGGCATCCCAAGTCCCTTGAGATGTCTTGCATCCTCTAATATGTGGTAATAGAAAGTCAGAGATAGAGTTTAGTATGTATGACCTTGCTTGAGGATCCCTTGCACACCAAAGTGTGAGCTTATCTATCTCCTCTTGTGCAGGTCCTCCTATGGATCTTGGAATAGGCATAGCTTCATCACCTGCTACAATTCCATAAAGACTTCTACCTTGCAAATAGGACTACATTTTGATTTGCCAAGCCACATAGTTGTGTTGATCAAGCTTCTCGATCATTGAGGGAAAGCCATCACCCATCTTGATCTAGCTCTGATACCACTGAAAGAACTTGGAGAAGCTTGTAGAAGGTAGAAAAGTGCGTTTCGAAGCGACGAAGTTTGGTCAAGCCAACCAGTACAAGACCAGCCCTTGAGGTTATGGAGACTCAAACAGACCTTATAGGCATGCAATAAGTGCAAAGAAACACACTATGTACTTTGGAGCATCAAGGAGAATGAGTCGATACAAAACAGATATGTTCACGGGTCGACTAGCTCAAAAAACTTACTATCTATGGAAGAGACAATGAACTTCAAATGCCTATAGCGACCAGCGTGATTACAATTACAAAAAATCCTTTTATGGGAGTGATACACATAGGGTTGAGTGTATATAATGCACAAAATTATAAGGAATAAGCAAAATATGTTATAGTGCGACATTCACCGGTGGTACTTCCTATTTTTCAGGAATATGTAGAGATTGACCACGAGACAGGAAAACTCAGATTTCTCCTAATCTACTGAACCAAATGCTATGAGAATTTATAGGAATAAACTAGACACTAATAGCCATCTTGCACTCAATTTGGAGCTCTAGAGAGAGAGCAGCAGCCTCTGCAAGATCACTGTTGGCGAAGAAGATGATGCAGAGAATTGAAGGAGCAAGACAATGATGGTCACAAATGTATGTATATTGATTCCATGTAATGTACAAGTGATTTCAAGTCTTTATATAGACTCTAGGAGTGTTTGACGACTTCTACAAGTGGATTTTGAATTCAAATGAAGGTGGGAATGGTTGTTGGAGGGAATCAATTCACTTTCCTACAATCTGGGAAATGTGAAGATCTAATTTGATCTACTTTTAGGTGATTGATTGCTTGATTGAATGCAACTTCAACCACCACAAATTCGTGGGATTTGGGCTCTATCTTTCTACCTTTACATGTGTAAAGCTCAAGGCTTTTACAATGGTAAATGAAGCATCAAAAATCTCTCAAAAAAATACAATAAATGAGCATATGAAAAAGAACTCTCCAACGGATATTCTTTTGACGCGATAGCCTTTGATGTAGATCAAATCCACCTCAAGCATAGTGTAATCTTGATGTTCCAACAACATTGACGTATGACTGATAGTTATCCTAAAGTCTAAACATATCTTTATATAGTACATTTTCACTTCAATTCTTAAAAAGAATTTTGAAGTTTTAAGCATTATCTCTAACTTGATATACTAGGTTTTGATTCCTTCACATGATCGTTTCAGGACCTTGTGCTTTTACCTTGGAAACTTGAAAGAATTTGGATGGAACAACCATCCTTCTTTGCTAGCATTTTCAAAAGAAAACGAGTTATCATTCCAAGTTCTTGAATTTTTGAAATTCAATCCCAATCGGTTATACACAAGAAATTTGTGGCGACAAGAGCTTTTCACTTCTTGTCTTTTTGAAAGAGGTTATGAAGTGAAGTTTAATAATCAAGGATATTTTATTGAAGAACCCAAGAGTAAATGCTCATAGCAAAAGGAAAAAAAATCAAGGAACACTCTTCACCATGGTGGTACAACCATCAACCCCTCACACTGTCTACTTACCAATTGGAAATAAACAGATAGATCGACTTGTGGCATAAAAGAATTGGCCACATAAACTTTGAAAGGATGGTGCATGTAAAGGAAGGGCTTGGTAAGTGGTCTACCTTATCTTACATATCAATATATGCAACATTTTTGCCATGCTTATGAATTAGGAAAACAAAGCAGATTGCCATTCAAGAAGGGAGCACATGAATGAAGTGTTGAGTCTCATACACACAGATGTATGGGGACTTACAAGGGAGCCACCCATTGGAGGTAATATATAATTTTTTCATATTTATTGATGATCATTCAAGTTTTATTTGGAAGTATTGCATGAAGTCAAATTAGGGGTGTTTTACCACTTCAAGAGGTTCAGAAAACTAATAAAGAAGGTGACATGGAAGTATATAAAGACTCTCACGTTTGATGGAGGGGGAGAGTATCTTTTTAATGAATTTTTAGATTTTCTACACGCCCATGGAAGAAAAAGGCAATTTGCTTGTAGGTATACACTGTTAGGTGTGTATAGAAGTGCGAGACACACACATGAAGCACACACACGGAGCACAAATGCAATAGGACACATGAAGACAAATGGTTGGAATAGCTCTCTCTATTGATGATGAATTGAACTGAAGTAAGAGCTGAATAATATCCCTAAGTACAAAATACACCACATATGAGTGAATCATGTATGTGGTAACATGGGGAAAAACCCTCTAGCCAATACTAGAGTAAAAAGTGCCCATGTATAGGGAAAATGTTCACATCAAGCTACTCAAGGAACACATAAGTGTAACGAACCCTCTTGGAGAAAATGATGTGAACACATACAAGAGTGAAAGATGAGCCCCCACAAGACAATAAGCCTAAAGCTTTGCAAAAAGCTTCAAACTTTTCCCAAGGAAGAGCTTTGGTGAATACGCCTACCACATTATCTTGTGTAGGCACATATACCAAATCAATATCTCCTGTATGAAGGCGCTCTCTCACACAGTGATAATGCACCTCAATATGTTTGGTCCGTGTAAGAAACATTGGGTTTTGTGCAACAGCCAATGCACTCTAACTATCAGTGAGAATATGCGTAGCAGCATCAATCTCCATGCAATGATCCATAAATAGGTGTCTCAGTCATATACACTCCACTGTAGCTGTGAAAACTGCCCTGTACTCAGCTTCACAACTCGATGTCACCATTGTAGGTTGCTTCTTACTCAACCAAGATATGCATGAGTCTCCAAGGAAAAAGCAATTACCACTAGTGGACACATGAGTATCATAACAACAAGCCCAAACACTATCTCTAAAAGCATGCAAGCATGGCCGAATATCTCTTCCATAAAAGAGACCTAAACTCGAAGTGCCTTTGAGATATCTAAAGACGCTTAGTGCCAGGGCTATGCATGAATTGAATCAACCGGGAAACTTCATACTGTATATCCACCTTTGTGTTGCATGGATATATAAGACATCCCACAACTTGTTGATAAAGAGAAGTGTCAAATGGATCACTAAAATCCTCACCTGAGAGCCTAAATCCTATCTCAATTAGTGTGGAAACTAGCTTGCAATCCTCAAAATCAAAACATTGAAGTAGTTTTTCAACATAATTTGCTTGATGCATAACAATTCCCTCCCTCATTGGATACAAACTAGATGCCAAGATAGTAGCTCAAAAGACCAAGATAAGTGACATCAAAAGTATGGTACAAATCAGCCATAACAATGTCAAGTTTTACATCACATGACCCAGTCAAGACTATGTCATCGACATAAAGAACAAGCTCTGTAATATCAGCCCCATGTTTGCATACATAGAGTATGCTTTCAATTGAACTACATGTGAAGCCAAGAGCAACCAAGTGCTTATGTATTTTGTCATACCATGCATGTGGAGAGCTTGCTTGAGACCATACAAGGCTTTATGCAAGCGACAAACCGTATGCTCTTGCCCTTTCATGGCAAATTTAGGAGGTTTCTTCACATAAACCTCTTCTTGCAAATCACCATTCAAGAAAGCTGTCTTTATGTCTAACTGATGTACTTTCCAGCCTCGATGGGTAGCCAATGCAACCATGGTATGAATGGTAGCCATGCGTGAGGTACATGAAAAATTCTCCTCATATTCAATGCCATATTGTTGCAGATATCCTTTGGCAAACAATCTAGCTTTGTAGCGATCAATGCTACCATCAAACTTTCTTTTAATCTTGTAAACCCACTTTGTATCAATGGCATTTTTTCCTTTTGGAAATTCACATAATTGCCAAGTACCATTCCTATGTATGGAATCCATTTTTGACTACATAGCACTCATCCATTGTGGATCGTCACATGCACCTTCAAAAGTAAGTTGCTCTTCATTACATGTTGTTGCAATAAGAGAATAATCCACAAAATTACTTGATGCATGGTGAGAGCTTGATCTTGTTCTACCAAGTAAAGGTGCACTCAATTTGATGTCGTGCAAAGTTTGTTTAAGCCACTTTGGCATAGTTTGTGCACTTTTGATAGACATGCGTTCATTATGTAATACATCATCAACATGTACATCATGTGTGGGCTGAATTTCATGCTCATTTTCAGCCATATTTTGATGCAAATGTTCAGCCATATGTGGCTGGAAATTTCAACAGTTTTGATAATTTTGGTTGAAAAATTTCAACGATGTTTGGCTATAAATTCTCTACATTTTGAGCTCTATTTTGCTGGAATTTTTCAGCCCTCTTTGAGCCTCAGTTGGCTGGTCTACATGCCTATAGTCAAGTGCACCATTTTGGAACAAAGGCATGAGTGTATCGAACACATCTTGTGAGCTAATTGTTAGCTGTTTTTTGCATTCAAGTAGATGAAAAGCTGAATTTTCAGCAAATACCACATCTTGACTCACAATAATTGTATCTGTCAATGGATGGTACAAATGATATCTCTTACTTTCAACATTATAACGAACAAATATACATTTCTATGCCTTATCATCAAGTTTGTGATGTTGTTGTGATGGCACAAGAGCATATGCCAAATAACCAAATACACGCATATGACTAACCATAGGCTTATGTCCATTCCAAGCCTCATAAGGAGTGATGAATATCAATGCATTTGTAAGGCAATGATTCAACACATAGTTTGCACACATGACTGCTTCCATCCGAAACTTATCAGGAAGGTGCTTTCCTTTAATCATACATCATGCCATTTCAAGAAGTGTTCTATTTTTATGCTCGACAACACCATTTTGCTGAGGTGTAGATGGCACCATACATTGGTGTGAAATTCCTCTTTCACAAAGAAAAGCATTAAACTCATGTGACATGTATTCACCACCACAATCCATGCATAGAGTCAAAAGCTTTTGTGAAGAAAAAATTTCAGCCATAGCAAAAAATGCTTTGAAGCAAGAAAATGCCTCATTCTTTGCTTTCATAGGATACACCCATGTATGGCGAGTAGCATTATCAATGAAGGTAACAAAATATACATGCTTCCTAAAAGATGGAGTCTTTATGGGACCACATACATCACTATGAACAATTTGCAATTTTCTTGTAGTGTGTGTATGCCTATCTTTTGGAAAAGAAGCACGATGCATTTTTCCAAGAATAAAACCTTCACATGCATGCTTTTCAATGGGCTCAAGTATTGGCAAACCAATAACCATGTCCTTCTTTTGCAAGTGAAGCAAACTATTGAAGTTTAAGTCACCAAAACAAGCATGCCAAAGCTCCATTTCAGCCATGGAAGAAGTATGAGCAACTAAGGCATTTGAGGCAGCCCTTTTATATGTATCCATGTGATACAAACCATTAGATAATACACCAAACATCACGATAATATCACCATTGCTGAAATCATGAACCATACAATTATTTTCAACAAAGTGTACATGAAGTCTAGCTTTGGCAATCAACAGAACTGAAATCAAGTTCTTCTTGATACCAGGTACATACAATGCATTTTTCAAGAGAATCACACCTCCATTTTCAGCCGTAAGGTCAATTTCTCCTACTTCAATGATAGCATAAGAGGTATTGTTTGCATGCACCACATGTCCTCCTTTGGGTGCATCTTTCAAAGATCCAAAAAATCTTTTGCATGAAGTTATGTGCTTTGAAGCACCACTATCAAAGAACTAATCCGAATCAACCTCACTCACAACCATACATTTAGAATGAAAAGATGCATCATAATGACATGTAACAACACATGCCCAGAAATCTTGAGCAATGTTAGCTTCATCATTCTTTGCATTTGCTGAATTTTTAGCAATAGACTCAGATTCCTTCTTCTTTTCATTGCACTTAGCAAGCTTTCTACAAATGTCAATAATATGACTAGCCTTTTGATGATATTTGCATCTCTTCTTCTTTTGCAAATCAGCATCATTAGAGGAATGAGTGGAAGAGGAAGGTTGAGGTTTTGGTTTTGATGAACCCAAAGCTGAACCATACTTGCTTTTCCCCTTTTGTGAGATAGCAAGTGCTTGTGTTCCCTCAATCAAACTACTCCTATTCACTCTAGATGGTTCTTCTTGCAAAAGAAGAGACAAAACCTCATCAAATGCATACATATTGGTTCCCTTGTACATGCATAAAGGACTTGAAAGAGAAATTGGCAAACATAGAAATGAATGATGCATCCGGAATAATATCATCTATGTTTGCCAATTGATCTTTCAAGTCCTTGATGTGTGTCATATACACATCCACAGACTCATTTTCAGCCATACATACATCCTCAAGTTGCTTCCTCAAGTATGCAACACATGCTTCATTATGCACGACATTCAAAGAAGCAAGAGTGTCCCATGCCTATCTTGATGTAGAACATGACCGAATGTGTGAAACTGTATGATGCTTCACAGAAAGTGCAATCAATGCATGAGCTTGAGCATCTTTTCCATCCCATCTAAGCTCCTCCTATGTAGCTGGAGAAGGAGAAACCACTGTACTTGAAGAAGAAGCTCCTGTTACACTTATGTGTTCCTCGAGTAGCTTTGATGTGAACCTTTTCCCTATACATGGGCACTTTTTACTCTAGTGCTGGCTAGAGATTTTTTCCCCATGTTACCACATACTTGATACTTTCATATGTGGTGGTACTTTGTACTTAGGGATATTATTCAGCTGTTACTTCAGTTCAGTTAATTGATCAATAGAGAGAGCTATGCTAGCCATCCTCTTCTCCATGTATCTTGCTGCGTTTGCGCTCCTTGTGTGTGCTTCTTGTGTGTCTCTCGCACTTCTACACACACCCAACAGTGGTATTAGAGCAGGTTCAACTTCTTTTCAAGTTTCGGTTTTTCGCGTCGCGGCACGCACGCACTTTAACAGTGCAAATCGACTTCGGAGCATAGAACTGTGAATTTCAGCAGCCCGGAAACATTTCCAGCAGGTGCGCTGGGGTTTTACCCCCATTTCAAATCCATTCGTGCAGTCAAAATCGCCATCAGAGTGACGGTTTGTGAGCTGAAATTTCAGCATTCATTTAAGCTTTCGTCGAAGTGAAGATTTTGTCAAATTCTTGTTCCTTAGTGAAATGGCGGGCAACAATGACTTGTTTGGCATGCTTCAAGCTGAAGATAAGCTTGATGGGACCAACTATCTGATGTGGTCTTACATGATGAAGCATGTTCTTGTTGCAAAACAACTTTGGAACATAGTGGCAGATGTAGATCGAAGACCGGCAGGTGCTTCTACTTCACAGTCTACTGTCACAGATGGAGCTTCTTCTTCGAGTACAGTGGTTTCTCCTTCTCCACCTACACAGGAGCAGCTTAGATGGGATGGAAAAGATGCTCAAGCTCATGCTTTGATTGTGCTTTCAGTGAAGCGTCATATAGTTCCACACATTCGGTCATGTTATACATCGAGACAAAGATGGGACACTCTTGCTTCTTTGTATGCCGTGCGTAATGAAGCACGTGTTGCATACTTGAGGAAGCAACTTGAAGATGTATGTATGGCGGAAAATGAGTCGGTGGATGTTTATGTGACACGCATCAAGGACTTGAAAGTGCAATTGGCAAACATAGATGAGATCATTTCGGATGCATCACTCATTTCTACATTGTTGAAAGGATTACCGGAATCTTTTCAAAGCTTTGCTACTACACTTCGCTTGGTTGCAAAAGGAAATCCTAATATGTATGCATTTGATGAGGTTGTGTCTCTTCTTTTGCAAGAAGAGCAATCTAGAGCGAATAGGAGTGGTTTGATTGAGGGAACACAAGCACTTGCTATCTGACAAAAGGGGAAAAGCAAGTATGGTTCAGCTTTGGGTTCATCAAAACCAAAGCCTCAAGCTTCCTCTTCCACTCATTCCTCTAATGATAGCGATTTGCAAAAGAAGAAGAGATGCAAATATTGCCGGAAGGTTGGTCATACTATTGATGAGTGTAGAAAGCTTGCTAAACGCAATGAAAAGAAGAAGGAATCCGACATGTCTATTGCTGAAAATTCAGCAAATGCAAAGAATGATGAAGCTAACATGGCTCAAGATTTTTGGGCATGTGTTGTTACATGTCATTATGATGCTTCTTTACATTCTAAATGTATGGTTGTGACTGAGGCTGATTCGGATTGGTTCTTTGATAGTGGTGCTTCAAAGCACATAACATCATGCAAAAGATTTTTTGCCTCTTTGAAAGATGCACCTAAAGGAGGACATGTGTGTGCAAACAATGCCTCTTATCCTATCATTGGAGTAGGAGAGATTGAGCTTACGGCTGCAAATGGAGGTGTGATTCTCTTGAAAAATGCATTGTATGTGCCCGGTATCAAGAAGAACTTAATTTCAGTTCCGTTGATTGCCAAAGCTGGACTTCATGTACACTTTGTTGATGATAAGTGTATGGTTCATGATTTCAGCAATGGCGATGTTATCGTGATGTTCGGTACATTATGTAATGGTTTTTATCGCATGGATACATACAAGAGGGCTGCCTCGAATGCCTTAGTTGCTCATACTTCTTCCATGGCTGAAATGGAGCTTTGGCATGCTCGTTTTGGTCATTTAAACTTCCATAGTTTGATCTACTTGCAAAAGAAGGACACGGTTATTGGTTTGCCTACACTTGAGTTCATTGAAAAGCATGCATGTGAAGGTTGCATTCTTGGAAAAATGCATTGTGCTTCTTTTCCAAAAGATAGTCATACACACACTACAAGAAAATTGCAACTTGTTCATAGTGATGTATGTGGTCCCGTCAAGACTCCATCTTTTGGGAAGCATGTATATTTTGTTGCCTTCATTGATGATGCTACTCGCCATACATGGGTGTATCCTATGAAAGCAAAGAATGAGGTATTTTCTTGCTTCAAAGCATTTTTAGCTATGACTGAAAATTTTTCTTCACAAAAGCTTTCGACTCTACGCACGGATCGTGGTGGTAAATACATGTCACATGAGTTTAATGCTTTTCTTCGTGAAAGAGGTATTTCACACCAATGTACGGTGCCATATACACCTCAACAAAATGGTGTTCCCGAGTGTAAAAATAGAACTCTACTTGAAATGGCACGATGTATGGTTAAAGCAAAGCATCTTCCTCATAAGTTTTGGATGGAAGCGGTCATGTGTGCAAATTATGTGTTGAATCGCTACCCTACAAAAGCATTGAGAGTCATCACTCCTTATGAGGCTTGGAATGGTCATAAGCCTATGGTTAGTCATATGCGTGTGTTTGGTTGTTTGGCATATGCTCTTGTGCCATCACAACAACGTCACAAACTTGATGACAAGGCAAAGAAATGTATATTTGTTGGTTATAGTGCTGAAAGTAAGGGATATCGGTTGTACCATCCATTGACGAACACAATTATTGTGCGTCAAGATGTGGTATTTGCCGAAAATTCAGTTTTCCCTCTACTTGAATGCAAAAAACTACCAACAGTTAGCTCACAAGATGTGTTCGATACACTCATGCCTTTGTTTCAAAATGGTGTGCTTGACTATGGCCATGTAGACCAGCCAATTGAGGTTCAAAGGGCTGAAAAATTCCAGCCAAATGGGGCTGAAAATGTAGAGAATTTTCCATCAAACATGGCTGAAAAATTTCAGCCAAAAATTGTCAAAACTGTTGTAAATTTCCAGCCACAAATGGCTGAACATTTGAGTAAAAATATGGTGAAACTGAGCATGAAATTCAGCCCACGCACGATGTACATATTGAAGATGTTTTACAAGATGAACGCATGTCTATCAAGAGTGCACAATCTATGCCAAAGTGGCTGAAACAAACTTTGCAAGACAGCAAATTGAGTGCACCTTTACTTGGTAGAACAAGATCAAGCTCTCACCATGCATCAAGTAATTTTTTGGATTATTCTCTTATTGCTACGGCATGTAATGAAGAGCCACATTCTTTTGAAGATGCATGTGACGATCCACAATGGATGAGTGCTATGCAATCAGAAATGGATTCCATACATAGGAAAGGTACTTGGGAGTTATGTGAATTGCCAAAAGGAAAGAATGCCATTGGTACAAAGTGGGTTTACAAGATTAAGAGAAAATCTGATGGTAGCATTGATCGCTACAAAGCTAGATTGGTTGCTAAAGGATATGCGCAACAATATGGCATTGACTATGAGGAAACTTTTGCACCTACTTCACGCATGACTACCATTCGTACCGTGGTTGCATTGGCTTCCCATCGAGGCTGGAAAGTGCATCAGTTGGACATAAAAACAACCTTCTTGAATGGTGATTTGCAAGAAGAGGTTTATGTGAAGCAACCTCCTGGATTTGCTTCGAAAGGGAAAGAGCATATGGTTTGTCACTTGCATAAAGCCTTGTATGGTCTCAAGCAAGCTCCACGTGCATGGTATGACAAAATACATAAGCACTTGATTGCTCTTGGCTTCACATGTAGTCCGATTGAAAGCACACTCTATGTACGCAAAAATGGGGCTGATCTTATAGTACTTGTTCTTTATGTCGATGACATACTCTTGACTGGGTCATGTGATGCAAAACTTGACATTCTTATGGCTGCTTTGCAGCATACTTTTGATGTCATTTATCTTGGTCTTTTGAGCTACTATCTTGGCATCCAGTTTGTATCCGTTGAGGGGGGAATTGTTATGCATCAAGCAAAGTATGTTGAAAAACTACTTCAGCTTTTTGACTTTGAGGATTGCAAGCCAGTTTCCACACCAGTTGAGACAGGATTCAGGTTCTCAGTTGAGGATTCCAGTGATGCATTTGACACTTCTCTTTATTAGCAGGCTGTGGGATGTCTTATATATGCATGCAACACAAGGCCGGATATACAGTATGCAGTTTCCCAGTTGAGTCAATTCATGCATAGCCCTGACACTAAGCATTGGCAAGCGGTGAAACGTGTGTTTAGATATCTCCGAGGCACTTTGAGCTTAGGGCTCTTTTATGGCAGAGATGTTCAACCATGTTTGCATGCTTTTGCAGATAGTGATTGGGCTGGTTGTTATGATACTCGCGTGTTCACTAGTGGTAATTGCTTTTTCCTTGGAGACTCATGCATATCTTGATTGAGTAAGAAGCAACCTACAGTGGCGACATCGAGTTGTGAAGCTGAGTACATGGCAGTTTTCACAGCGACAGTGGAGTGTATATGGCTGAGACGCCTATTGATGGATCTTTGCATGGAGATTGATTCTGCTACACATATTCTCATAGATAGTCAGAGTGCTTTGGCTGTTGCACGAAACCCAGTGTTTCATGCACGGACCAAACATATTGAGGTGCATTATCACTATGTGAGAGAGCGTCTTCATGCAGGAGATATTGATTTGGTATATGTGCCTACACAAGATAATGTGGCAGACATATTCACCAAAGCTCTTCCACAGGAAAAGTTTGAAGCTTTTCGCAAAGCTTTAGGCTTATTACCTTGTGGGGGCTGATATGTCACTCCTTGTATGTGTTCACATCATTCGCTCCAATGGGGTTTGTTACACTTATGTGTTCCTCGAGTAGCTTTGATATGAACCTTTTCCCTATACATGGGCACTTTTTACTCTAGTGCTAGCTAGAGGTTTTTTCCCCATGTTACCACATACTTGATACTCTCATATGTGGTGGTACTTTGTACTTAGGGATATTATTCAGCTCTTACTTCAGTTTAGTTAATCGATCAATAGAGAGAGCTATTCTAGCCATCGTCTTCTCTGTGTGTCTTGCTGCGTTTGTGCTCCTTGTGTGTGCTTCTTGTGTGTCTCTCGCACTTCTACACACACCCAACAGCTCCATCTATGATAGTAGAATGTGAACTAGAAGAACCTGCAGATCTTCGATCTACATCTGCCACTATGTTCCAAATTTGTTTTGCAACAAGAACATGCTTCATCATGTAAGACCACATTGAATAGTTGGTCCCATCAAGCTTATCTTCAACTTGAAGCATGCCAAACAAGTCATTGTTGTGCGACATTTCACTAAAAAAAGGGAATGTGACAAAATCTTCACTTTGATGAAAGGTAAAATGGATGCTACAATTTTAGCTCACAAACCATCACTCTGATGGTGATTGTGATTGCACGAATGGATTTGAAATGGGGGTAAACCTCTAGTGTGGCTGGTGGAACTATTTCTTAGCTGTTGAAATTCACTCTTCTATGCTCTGAAGTTGATTTGCATTGGAAAAAGTGTGCATGCACCGCAACACAAAAAATCAAAACCTGAGGAGCTGAATCTGCTCTGATACCACTATTGGATGTGTGTAGAAGTGTGAGAGACACATGAGAAGCACACAGAAGGAGCACAAATGTAGCGAGACACATGGAGGAGACAGATGGCTAGAATAGCTCTCTCTATTGACGATGAATTGAACTAAAGTAAGAGCTGAATAATATCCCTAAGTACAAAGTACCACCACATATGAGTGAACCATGTATGTGGTAACATGGGGAAAAAAACCTCTAGCCAACAATAGAGTAAAAAGTGCACATGTATAGGGAAAATGTTTACATATGTTAAATAAAATGAATGTTCCTAATTCTTATTGGGTTGATGTAGCAAATACAACCATATACATTATGAATAGGTTTCCAACATCAGGAGTATATGGAGTTACACGTTATGAAGCTTGGAGTGGTAAGAAACCCAACCCTTCACATCTCGAAGTATTTGGTTGTGTGTGTTATGTTCACATACCTCAAGAATTGAGACAAAAATTAGACCCAAAGGCAAATAGGTGTATATTTCTTGGATATTCTTTAGAGAAAAAGGTTCTTTTATGTTATAATCCTAGCTCCAAAGAGCTTAAGGTGTCTAGAGATGTAATATGTGATGCGTTTATACCTTGATATGGTAGCAAATATGTGCTACAGGTTGACGATGCACATACAACTAAGAAGAAGTTCAAAGAGCAAAACCAAAACATGGAGATGAGTGGTCCAATCACTTCAAGCATACCATTAGGGAAGCCTAATACATCAGCAAGGAAGTTCAAGGAATGAATCTCAGTCAACTGAAAGAAGTAGCAAAAGAAAGGAAAAGAAAAATAATGAAGACCATCGATGGGTAGACATGGATTGTACAAGTGAGGAAGATGTGAAAAAAGTAGAAACCCTAGGATTTGAGACATATTCCAAACCAAGGAGGAGGAGATTGCTACCACTTAATGGTGAGTTATGGTCATCCAATAGTGTTAAATATCCTATTCAAAGGTTAACTTATGATTCATTCATTGCAAGATACTATGCCTACGTGAGTCAAAGTTATAGCTTGTGAAGAACCTAAATCTTTTGAAGAAGCAAGTAAGCATAGGAAATGGAATGAAGCAATGGAAGAGGAATTCAAGGAGATTTTAGAAAGTGATACTTGGTCATTGGTGCCAAAAACAAAGGACATGAAAGTCATTGGCAACAAATGGGTGTACAAGTTAAAGAGGCATGCAGATGGGAGCATTTGTAGGTATAAAGCAAGGTTGTTTGCCAAATTTTTTTCTCAAACTATGGCATAGAGTTTTAGGAAAAATTCAGTTGAGTAGGTAAGATGTGTACCATAATGAGTTTAATAGCAATTTCAGCCTCAAAATCTTGGAAGGTGTACTAGTTGGATGTGAAGAATGCTTTAGTTTGTAATGCTTTCCTAACTAGAGAGCTTGAAGAGGTAGCCTTCATGGAGCAGCCCCAAGGCTTTGAAGATGAGAGTTTCTGACATCATGTATGGAGGATTAAGAAGGATCTTTATGGACTCAAGCAATCCCCAAGGGCTTGGAACCAAATACTTTTGGAATACTTGGTAAAATGTGGATACAATCGAATTCATGTAGACCCATCACTCTTTGTGAAAAAGAAAGGTAGCAAAATGTTTTTCATTTGTATATGTGGTGATGATTTGATCATTACAGTAGATGATGAACCCAACATCAAAGACATAAATAGGAAGCTTGAATGTGAGTTTTAAATCTCTGATTTAGGGATTTTAAGGTACTCCCTTGGGATTGTACTATACAAAGAAGAAGGTATATACTTGATGCAAAGGAAATACATTCTAGTTCTTTTGAAGAAGTTTGGTTTGTGTGATTGCAAGCCCATTTCAAATCCATTATAAGTAAATTTTAAACTAAGTGCTCATGAAGGTGAAGAAATCAAGGATGTGACCATGTATAGTTCAATAATTAGTTCTCTCTTGTATGCTACTATGAGAAACCAGATATTGCACATGTAGTTGGAGAGTTATCTCAATTTTTGTAGGAACTTAGAGTATCTCATCTAGTTCCAACAAAAAGGATACTTAGGTACCTCAAAGGATCAGTGAATGAAGGGCGATATTATCCATTTGATGATGGATTACAAGTACAAGCTTATTATGATGCTAATTGGGCAGTTCAAAAGATGAGAAAAGGAACACTAGTGAGTATGTTATCATGCTAGGGAAGAAGACCATCTCATGGATACCAGCAATGGCTCTCTACTAGACTAAAGCTAAGTATAGAGGCTTAGAACAAGTCTCATGTGACATGGAATGGCTTGTTTCAATCTAGTGTTGTCAAAATATGGACTAAGCACAAATGTCACTTTAGCTCTAGAAACGATTTCTCGCATTCTTCATTTCAACCAAAATTGGTTTAAATTTTATACAAGGGTTTAGCTATAATTGCATACACGTGGATAAAATGTCAGTAGTATCCACGATGATCCATAAAATCTTGTATTTCCTTAGCTATTCTTGCTCTTGGTATTCAACTATGGCTCTCACTTTGTCTTCATCCATTGATATTCCACTCTTTGACACAATATGACCTAAGATCTTGCCCTTTTTGACCATGAGCATTTACTTTTTTGGGTTTATGCATACTTGATATTCTCTAGACTTATCAAAGATTTACCCGAGTTTTGGGATGTGAGTTTGTCTTATGTGGGAATGAGCACACAAGTCATCCACATAAACTTCTAAATTCTTATGCAAGAACTCTTTGAAACCATGACACATGAGCCTTTGCAAGGTATTCAATGCATTTGCAAGATTTCTTTGAAAATGTGACACATGAGCCTTTGCATTTTGTGTGATGCCATTTGTGAGCCCAAATGGCATCACACAAAATGAAAAGATTCTATGGTAAAAAACATATTATGTTGATCGTCAAGGGCAATGCCTACTTGTTTATAACGTGAAAATCCATCAAGGAAGTTATAAACTTCCTTACTTGTTACACACTCTAACATATGTTCCATGATAGGAAGCAGATAACTATATCGTATTGTGGTGGCATTAACTTTCTTCAAGTTAATAAATACACAAAATTTTCCATTTTTCTTGGGAACAACAACGATGTGTGATACCCATTTTGTATGCTCAATATCAAAGATAAAAGTAGCTTCTATCAACCTATCTATTTCCTCTTTTACTTTTGTTGTGTAGGTGTCATTATATGTATGGGTTATATTTTGTAAGCTTGGGTTAAAATTTCATGGGATCATATGAGAGCATATGTCTGAATCCACTATATCCAAAAAAATACACCTCTAAGTCTGTATAAGTCCAAGCAAATACACCTCTATATTCTCTCAAGAGATTTGTCAGTTCTTATAAGTCGAAGCAAATACACCTTATAAGTCCAAGCAAATACAACTCTGTATTCTCTCAAGAGATTTGTCAGTTCTCATTCCTTATAATTCCTTATAAGTCCAAGAAAAAACACCTCTATATTCTCTCAAGAGATTTGTCAGTTCTGATTCCTCTTCATCTTCTAGGTCATTTCCTATGTATGTACTTTGTTTGTCTCCATCTTCTATCGTCCTTGGTCTATTCTTTATTCTCATATGACTTCACACTTTTTGATTATTCATTCACACATGAACGTTGAGATGATATAGCCATCCATTGTAATGGGGAGTCCATTGTTCTTTGTTCACTACTATGTCCATTGTTGCTAAGATTTCTACCCAACCCTAGGGTTCAAATTCTTCACTTAAAAGAATCATAGGTGCATAGGCTGGGTCTTGAAGTGATATGTGATTTCCTAATGCTACTATGTCTCTGGCTTCTAATCTCTTCTCTTCTTCCTTTGCAAGATTACACATCCATAATTGAGTATCCTCATGCATCCATGAAGGGACTGATCATAATGAGTGCGTTGATTCAATGTTTTCTTGCATCTTATGGATAGGGGACCACTATGGGGGTGGTATGTCTCTATGCATATAGTCTTTGAGATTAACCTGGTAGCTTCTCCTAAATGCTATAAGTACAAAGAATTGGTTCCCAAATCTTGCGCTATGTGCAATTGTTTTGTGAAAGGTACCCAAGATCATTTCATAAACATGATTCTGTCCAAACTCACATATGGCAAAAATATGCTTGGACTCTACACCACAAGTAGTGAGAGTGATTCCTTCTAACAATCCGAGTGGCTTCTCTATGTGTCCATCTACCATCTACAACTTCATCCATGTGGGCCTCAAAGCTGGTTTGCCCCAATGTTTCCATAAGGAAGTGGTAGAAATGGTGACTCTTGCTCCTAAATCTAGGATTGCCATCATTGTGTATCCTTGATAGGTGATAGGAAGATAGGTGTTTCCTTCTTCTCCTTCACTCATATCTCCTATCTTATCTAACGGTATCTTTGGAACTTTTCTATGTGATCCTACCTGAGACTGGGAGCTATTGATCTTTGGCACTTGGTGTGATACATATTTCCACAACTTTGGTTTGAATTTGGCTAGTTCTTCTAAAGTGAGGTGACACTATACTTTAGTTTTCTTGACTACCTCCATGTTCCTAGGTATAGCTAACTCTTCATTTCTTATCACTATTGTGGGAGCTCTTATTTGAATAGAATTTGATTCCCAAGGGCTTGTGAAATGAGTCAATTCTTGTAAGGAATTAGATTTGAAGTATAGTCTTTTACTTGACTCTACATCTTCTTGCTCTACATAGATAGAAGGGATCTCTTGAGGAAATTGATCATGAAGATCATCTATTTCATGAATGAGTGTCGAATTCATCTATTTTTTACTCCATTTTTTTTCTTGAATTTCTCTAGAGAACTCTTGCGAGTACTTGTTGATTGAAGGAGGAATTTTACACTTTGTTGAGTTAGGAACATAAGATTCTACTGACAAGAATTCTCCTTCCTTACTTTGAATCAAATGAACATCATTAGGTGCTAAGATCTAGGGTTTAGATGCCATTTGCTCTAATATTTCTAGAAATCCTTGGAAGTGCATTTCCGATTTGACTAGATTACTCTCATTAAAGAGTTGAATAGCCTTGAGGATATCTTGAGCTAGTTTGACCATCTTAACACACGACTTTGTTCTTTCTACTTCGAATTTTGATCTAGGGTAGGTCTTGTCTAATTCTAGTGCATTTGGTCCTTCTCTCAATCGAGCCTGATAAGCCTTGAACATCATGTCTAAGTCTTTAAGAGTGGGATCTACTAGCACTAATCCTAGCTTCGAAAAAGGTGAAGTCTCTAAGGGGACCTGCAATGTAATCTCTACAATCTTTTCCTTGGTTGCCTTCAAGATACCGTTTAACTTTGCTATCTTTTTGGAATAGTTTCCCTTGATTCTCTCTCTAGGTTCTTTCCAAGACTTGGCTTTTCTTTTACTAGACTTTCCTAGTTCATTAGTCTCTGAGTCTTTCTCTTGGTTCCCTTGCTAAGCTTGTTGTAGTGCCTGTGCTCTCGTGTCTACTTGGATGGAAAAATTAAGGTAGGTGG
The DNA here is from genome assembly GCA_020310875.1 of Ceratopteris richardii. Taxonomy (NCBI): domain Eukaryota; kingdom Viridiplantae; phylum Streptophyta; class Polypodiopsida; order Polypodiales; family Pteridaceae; genus Ceratopteris; species Ceratopteris richardii. The sequence continues at coordinate 16,601,964 of CM035434.1, forward strand.
TGAAGCCTTGAACTATACTTATCACATTGATTAGTGAAATTTTCAAGGCATTCGCTTGGTTTTAGGGTACTAACATATAATATGTTCTTTACCACACTCTGAACAATATCCTTGAATGGTAACATAATGTGGTTGACCTGATGGTGGGGGATGTGGGCATTCACATATAAAATGATGTCCTTGGCATCTAAGAATGATCCTCTAGGGGCTTGAGGTCTCATTTGTCTCATCTGGGCCTAGGTTAGGGGTTTTTGTACATAATATTGCATTATTTGGGTTTCCAACTATAGTCATCTATTGTGGTCTTGTATTGGTAAGTCTTTGTATGTTCAAGAAACTCTATGTAATAGGTAGGGATGTTCTCTCCATGAGATGAGTCAAAACTATTTGCATTAGGATCATTATCAATGATCAATGGACAAATAGGTACTAGGCCCCTATATGTATTTAGTAAGGACAATTTTTCTATGTAGGTAGAGGTAAAGGAAAAAGATGTGGACAAAACCCTCAAGGTAGAGGAAGAGGAACGGTCATCCATCTTTTTTTGGCTTGCATTGTTTCGATGATCGTTAGGGGGCACTTCGGCAACCACACACTACACCTATAGGGATCTGTGGGTGGTTAGCTAGATTCTAGGAAAAGTAAAACTTCTATATAAGCATCATTTGACCTTTTTTCTTGAGTTGTATGAGTTACACGAGTTCCTCTTAGTTTAGTGAAGTTTAAAAACCTACAAGTAGCCCCCTTTCTTGCTTATCTCGTTTTCTCATGATTTTACTCCTCTCTTTTCTTCTACTCACATGTACTTGAATGATATTATGTTGGTGAGGGATGCAAATTGTTGAGCTAGCAATGCTTGTGGCCTAGTTTGTACTTGATACTATGGCTAGTACTTCTATTGTGGCCTATAAAAGGTTTGTTGTTGGTACTAATTCTAGTACTTATATGGCCACTGGTAATTCTATCTAACTGCATGCTTGTTTTAAGGATAGTCTTGTGCTATATGGTTCTTGTGATTTCTCTTTATGGTGTAGTAATAAGGGCATCAAGATATGTTTTTTTGGTTTTTCATTGGCCAAGTATTTGCCATCTGTTCAGCATTGCATGTATAGAAATGTTCCATGGAACTGACCTTTTGATGTTGCATATTTTGGAAGTTTCCTCCTAGCTTTTGTGCAACTAGCTCAACTAGCTCCTATGCTGAGGATAATGATTTGGATGTGATACTAGCTGAGCATTCTAATCCTTTATAGAGCTTGGACAAATTTAAATACTCTCCTAAGTTGTCTTCTATGGCACATTCTCACACACTCGTCTAGGGTGTTTGGTTCTTGCAAGTATCCATATGAATATAGTTTTCCACTAAAAAGACCATCTAAGAACAATGATACTTGCTTAGACTATGTAGGTAGCTCTAGGAATGGACATCTCTCTACGTATTGCTTGAATGCTTGCCTTGTAAACCTTATTATACCTTGGAATGTCTATTTGAAACTATGGATAAAGGATGAGGTGTAATGCCTAATTGCACACTTGGAGAACTCCGCGACGAATGGATCTAATAGCTATGTGATATCTCTATAATGTCCTCACTACAAGAGTTGAAGCCATGCTAAGGCCATATTCTTCAAAGCTAGCCCAAAAGCTTGGTATTGAGTGAAAAAATCTTCTACTTGTTCTGCTCTCAATATCTGCTTAAATTTTGCTATGTGATCATAGGGATCTCCCCTACCATCGAAACAATTCTCGGGTCTTAACCACGTGCAAGGAATGTCCTCAAGTGTTTTCTTTGTCTAGGTAGAGGGAAATCGTCATCCTCTTTGTGTGACCTATGTCCTCTAGTCCTCTCTCTTTCTACCCTACTTGTGTCTTGCTCTAACTTGCCTCTTCCTAGGTTGTATTCAAAGCTTAATTCTAGAGCTTCCTTTTTTCCTCTCTATTGACTCCCGAAAGAGTCAGTATGTCCTGTACTAGCCGATGGCTTGTGTAGGGGGAAATTTTTTTGGCCTTGCAAAAAATGATTCTGCTTACTATAGTTAGAGACTAAGTGTTGGAGGATTCTTATGCAGAAAGGGACTTGAGTGTTGTAGGAGAATGGGGAGTGAGAACAAGAGAATTAATGACATCGAAAGCTTCTGAACAATTAGGAAAAGAAGAATACAAGCTTATACATAAGCCAAATGCTCTACACAATATGTCAAAGACTAAATAATGCTCATGAAACAAGATTACAAAGTACTTAGAATCTACCGCCGACCTTTGCACGAGACCTCCACCTTCTCCAAGCTTGCTCTTGTGCACACCTTGCACCAAGCTTCCAATAAGGGGAGGGATGGACACCTTTTGTTGACGTGCACCTTCAATGGGACTTTGGAACTCTTGATATTCCTTGCTTCACCGTCTCTGCATACAAGCTAAGTCACTCTTGTTGCACCTTCCAATGGCTCTGTGTGTTGCACGCACTCTCTCTGAATGTGTCTCTTCTCTCTAAAATATCTCTGAATAGCTTGGTCCAACCAAGAATACTCCTTTCCTTGGGTGTTGGTTCATGTACGCTCCTAACTCCCATAGCATCTTGGCCCTCACTTGTATGTCCCAAAATTATCTCCAAGGTGTGCCTAGTAGCCCAGGAATCCCTGTTTTGTCCTATAGTGACTTTAGGACAATACAAAATTTTTAATGGGGGGCCATATGTTCACTTCTGCATACGCTGCCGCTTCACATACCTTCACATTTTGCCTTTTAATTCTTCAAATGTGCACCTAAGAGAGGGTTCACCTGGAACTTCCAAACACTTTAAAAACACTTTGAACCTTAGAGAAATTACAGAAAGACACTCTAGAACCTGCAACCAACTTTCTGCAAAATATAACCTTTGTGAACAATTAATTGTGCACTACCTATGCACCTTGACACCCGAATGCTTTGACTTTTCCTATGTTGACCTTGACCTTGAACATGTTGACTTTGACTAATTTGACTTTGATTGTGGTTTACTTTGACCAATGTGACTTTTATGGGCTCAACACTAAGTACATTCATTTGGAATTAGGACTCATGTAGGTCAGTTTCATCAAGAAATCTTGGTCCTTGAAATCATATACTAAGAACTCTTGCTTAGTATGAGGCTTTCTTGACTTAAATTCCCAAAAGGATTCTTCAGTATCCATGTTTTTGTATATTTCTATGGAAGTGTTTTCCTAGGGTATCTTTGTGATAGCGATAATTTAGATGAGTACCAACTTCTTCCTAGAAGTGGATGGGATCTGCATTGGATTATTCTCATCTGAATCTCGAACTTCTCACTCTAGGAGAATGTTCCCAAAGCCATATGTCCTATCAGCACGAATAGTAACCCCGTACATAGTTCCCTGCTTCTCCATGTATGGTCCATTCTCAAACATGACTACTAGGTGATCTAAGGCATAGGGTTGCTCTAGGTTTTTAAATTGTACCACTTACCTTCTAAAAGCATCCTCATAGATGGGAGCACAAAACCAGTTGGTTATGATGTACTCCAATTGAGTCTTTTAAGGTCCTTCTAACATCTCTAAGTATGTAGCCCTATTTCTATGAGTCAATCTTTCCATACTATATGAGCTATCTAACTCATTGGTTTATTGGCTATCACTTGACTCGGGATTATCTAATTGCTTAGACCACAACCTGATTGTGTGGTTGACGCTAGTTTTAGGTGATCTTAGGATTTGTCAATCCACCTTGCCAAGGTACTTGCCTAATCTAAGGTTCATGAATTAGCCAATGTTACCTTTCTTTTCCCCTCTAAATAGATTAGCTCTTTAATGATTGCTCACTTATTTGCTCACTTGTGAAATCATTATCGATGTTAATTCTTCTCTCAATGGTTTTTCATTAGGAGTATTTACATTCTTTAACTTTATCATGAACAATCTCTTTATATACTTTTGCCCTTAATTTTTTATTGTAATTATAATTGCTTTAGAGTCTTGCACTTGATTCCCTTAAATTTCTTTGATTTGGTATTCGTGTGGTCACCCTATGTATGAAAGCTAGCACTTATCCCTTATCCTAAGATAGAGTTGACAAAGGGGGTTTGTAAATTTCCAACCTCAAGTCACTTGCATTGTGTGCTCTGAATAGCCCAAGAAGGTCTCCCAAGCCTTGCTAGTCTGCTTTGACCCTTTGCTAGCACCTTGACTACTTGCACTTTTGCTTCATAGTACCTCAAACCCATCCAAATGATCTTAAAAATAGACCAAATATGAGTAAAAATAAAATCCCTTATTTCCCGTGTAGGCTCTCTATCGTAATAGACAAAGTCTATCGTGATAGGCCAGTGGTCACAATAGATGGAGTCTATCATGATAGAGTCGTCTGTCACAATAGTACACTTTGTCACATGGGCATTATATCGGGAAAGAGAGTAAGCAGGGTATATCTTGGGGGGTGTGTATTGTGATGGGCTAGGTGGTCTATCCCGATTGATAGGTGTGCCTTGACAAAGGGTGTCTATCATGATAGATGGGTATCTTTTAGTACTTTGATCTATTGAGTGTTGTTCTATCATGATAGACAAGGGTCTATGATAGTAGAGGGTCTTTGATACCACTCTCAGTCTGTCCTGATAGATGGGTATCTATCTGTACTTTGGTCTTTTGTGGGTTTGTTCTATATTGATAGGCAGGGGTCTATCATGATCGAGGGTCTCTATTGCCTCTCTTGATCTATCGCATTAGATGGGTATCTATCATGCTTGATGGGTATATCAGGAGAGATAGTGCGTCTCTCATGATGGATTAAGTCCGTCAGGGTTGGTTTGCTACAATAGAATGGGGTCTATCATGATGGAGTGGTCTCCCATGACTAACGTTGTGGAAGCGATTCGTGACGATTGGTGGATCAATTCAATCGTCTTGTTAACGGCGCACACAGGGTGCTTGGAGCAATCTCAAATGAGGTTGAATTCAAAGAACTCTAAAGTTATTAGTAACAAATTACAATATTTACTCTAAGCTCGTTCATAAATGATTCATCAATCTTTGTAAGCTATCAAAATTATAACAAAATTTCAATAATAATTTTGAAGCTAAAGTTTGCAAATTCTAGTCATGTTAATTAATACATTATCTCTACAAAGCTTTTCCACCACACATGATCTCAAGGATTTCATAATGGATAGACACAACGTAGCCACCAAGCTTTTCCACCACACATGATCTCAAGGATTTCATAATGGATAGACACAACGTAGCCACCAAAAGACGCTTGTTGAGATAGATACCCATATGAATTAAGTGACCATCCACAATCGTTGAGAATTGGATTAATGAATTTAATTAGTTTCAAGGAAACTATAGTTCATAATCTTTATTCTCATAGTCCATTCAATTCATTCGGACGAAAGCAAAACCCTTTTTAAAAAAAATAAATAGGAACTTTAAGGAAACATCCTTAAGGAACTTTAAGGAACTTTAAAGTGTGTTATGTAATTTTTTCTTGTGTTCTTTGCAATGAAGCTGTCAGGATATCGTTTGAACAATTCTTTGTTATAAGCGAAATCAAGGTTGACAAAAAAGACAGTGGTGATTTTATCATATATATCCATTTAGTTTGTTATTTTCTATCATATATCTTCGATATGCTCTCGCCTCATATAACTATGAAATTCCCCTTGACTAAGCTATTCTACACATAAACATGCGCATATCAACATTAGATTCCGTGTATAAACGGTAAGCAAATTACCATCCATTCAGTCAGAAATGTTCAAGTATTCTTTCATAAGGAGAAATCAAATCAATGCATAAAACGTCAACAACTATTGCGCTTAAAACCAAAACTCTGAAATTTTACTCCTATGCAATAAAGCAGGCAAAATCTATACTTCAGCATCAACAGAGAATCATATTAGAAAGAGATGTAACCTTACAGAGACTCTGTATATTATTAACTTTAAACAAATGGTGCGCATCTGCTTCTCGATTTTTTATGCATGTTGTCTATCAATTTGATTTTCTCTCTGCTGTTGTGCGGGGTTTGCCTTTGAATTGAATTCGTGCATCATGGCCTTTATAAACCTCGTCATAGAGTCGCTTGCAGGGATAAAAGCCGACCGCCATAATCAGATCAACGTTGGTTCAATACTGCACCTTACCAAAATGATTAATAATAACAATATAGAAAATTATGAATTAAGTTGTATCATCTTCGTGGTTAGAACAATCCTCAGATTTGCTTTCTTCCGATCCTTTTTCCCTCAACCCATCTGGAACTCCACCTTCTATGTAGTTAGAGTCAGATGTTCACATTGCTTCAGAATTGGCAAAAACTCTAGCATGGCCAAGCACTCTCACATAGACAGAGGAGTCTCCTAGGTCAAAGCATCGTCTCGAAACTTTAGCACACCATAGCTTTTTCAGAATCAGTAGCTGTCCCTTTTCTTCTAGTACAGAATCATTCACGTTCCTTTAGTTGATTTGCACACATCAAACTATCTCCTACTTTCCATTAGCACCATTGTCATTTTGTACATCTGCAACAAATGTACAATCAGCTTCAAATATAAGTAATCTTCACAACAGACGATTCAGCGCATCCTTTATTCCAAGTTGCTTTAAGCTCCTTCTCCAGATTCCTTTCTGCCACACCTCTCTCTCGCGGACAGAGAACATATCTTCTTTGGACACGTTATAGATGACTCTATGCTCCTTATGTGATTCAACACCTGCATATGTCTGTTCTCGAAGGAAGTGAGAGAAACGTCACCTTTATCTCCTTGAGCAATAGTTAAATCATGAGGCTAGTATAGCACAACTGTTCAGTTGTTTAACAGACATTCTCTGCGCTAGTCCTGAAGCTCGGTAAGAAAAATATTTATTCCCTTTCTGTGAGAACCCCCCTTTCTCTACCCGATGACGATGATGTATGCATACGCCTTCGTGACCTCCAAGAAAATCTTCCCCTCCAATACGTGCTCTGCCTCCCTTTCAGCCGTCAGCGACCTTTCTTCTTCTCTGCTAATTTGCCTGAAAAGAACACTGAATTGGGCCCCTATTCTATCACGAGATGCTCCCTTTAAAACAGCAGCGCCCCCCTCTCTGTCAGTCTTCAGATAGAAAACTTCTCGTCGATCTCCTCAATGACTGCCATGATCTTGCCTTTTTCATGATTATATGCATGCAAAACTATTTTCTTCCGTCCAGGTAGAACAACTTTAGACCTTCAAAGCTCTTTGTTATAAAGTGTAAAAATTAAAGTCTTTAATTACTTGGGTATAATCACCAAGTGCAGAAGATCATTTATCCCTTAGGTGGTTAGCACCCTTTATAGCATCTAGTAAACGGCCTGCTTTCGAACTATACTCTTCACTGAATTCTGATTAGGCCTTCATCATGACTAAAAGGAACTATCAACTGTCGAATGATACCACAAGAAAAATCATTTGATCAAGACATAAAAGTAGAGATGAATATCTCTACGACAACGTGGTCTTTTGCGATAGGTCGAGCCTGCTGCTTATCATCAGTCTTTGGTGTGATGCGAGAGAAACAAAAGCTCAAAATTTTTGGAACATGTTTAATACATTAGGATGCCAATAAGGAGGCCTATGTCTTCTTGCACGTACAACAATAAAATTCTAACTTTTTTGGTCTATCACCATAGATTGAAATGGTTGGCATGAAATTCGGGAAATTGCAAAGTTACCTATGCATAGAGCCGTACTCAAAACTTGTGTCGAAACTTGCAACATAATGCTAAATGCACATAAAAACCACACAAGAAAGTGTGCGCTCTCCCTCTCTCTCTTGCTCATGTAAATGAGGGAAGTGAAAGGGGGTGGGTAGATATGGAAACAATAGAAAATTTATGATGAGGAAGATGAAGTGTGGCTATGGTGATGGGAGATAGAGAAAATGATGATGATGAAAAATTTGTATGAAAAATAGTGCAAAATCTACCAAATTACCTTCCAATGTCACTCTTCTGACACTCTTACCATCACATGTTCATCCTTGAGTGCAGTCCCTAAAAATGGCACCAAATTTGGTATCACTCTAGACAAGGATCAGTACCAAGTCAAGAAGTTCCACCTCTTTAATTTTCAATCCATCGAGATGTTGTTAGACACAATGTCAAAATGTGTCCAATAGTATATCATAATATGAAATCCTTAGAATACATTAAAGAAGAAAAATCGTGTGGAGACTTGGGTAAGTCAAAGCGCTTTCAAACGGGTGATCCAAGTTCAAATCCCATCTTGGAGCGGCAGTATACATCATTTTTTTAGTGGAGATTTTTGAAAAAGCTAAAATGTCATAGTGATCATTAATTCATGATTGTAATTTATTTTTTGCTTTTCAATGCATGGTGATCCTATTTTTTTGGACTACTTTTTGGGCATACTTCAAAGCTATGAAACAAGGCCTAGAGATCACTTGTGAGATATCTTCTTAAGGAGCTCTCTCAAGTGCTAAACACAAGGAGGAGATCTTGGAGGCCCTCTCGGAAGGAGAGTTGCTACACTCTTGGAGGAGCTTTGCTCTACATCTGGAGACACCTGGAGGCATTTGTATCAACAACATACTATGAGTAACAATTCTACATCTGTCCCCACTTGTTCATTCACTAGTTTTTTATTTAGTTAATCATAATTCCAGTTTGTTGTAAAACAATTCTAAATTGTTCATATTCTCATATCCTCATAGAGAAAATCTTTGTACCTCTTATGCACACAACCTCTTGTATCTAGTTCCTATTTTTTCCTAGATTTCGATAGTGTAAGTTTGTATCATATTCACACATTGTGATTTGACATTGGAATATAGATAGTGTAGGTGGGCATCCTAGCTTACTGTAAACTTTGAAAGATCTTGTCTATTGTCTCTCTATCTCTCACTCATCATGAGTTTTAGTATTAAGGTGTATATGCTAAGGTTCATGTGTTGAAAGATCCTATAAACCTGTGATTAATTGTTATAGAGGCCCACTGTAATTCCAACATTTGGTATCAAAGCATAGTTGACATACACCCTTAACAAGATGAGTGATTATAGACTTGAGAATGAAGAGAAGCTTGAGGGAATGTCTAATTATCCAATGTGGAGTTTTACGATGATGAATTTGGTAGTATCAAAAGACTTGTGGAATATATTCAATGATAGTTATCCAAGGCCAAGAAAATTTGGAGAAGAGGTTACTTTGTCTTCTAGAAGACCCCCTGTTCCTATTTCTGCTCAACAGGAGGTTAGTGAAGAAGAAGGAACCACTTCATCATCAAGAGTCTATACTACTACCAGATTGCTTCCTACATAAGAGCAATCTAGATGGGATTCAAGGGATACACTAGCATTTTCATATATTGATATGGGAGTCAAGAGGCATATTATAGCTCAAATCAAGTCTTGTAGAACCTCTTGTCAGTTTTGGTTCGAGTTGGAGAATATCTATCAGAGTAGAAACCCTTGTAGGAAAGCTCATCTAAGGAGACAACTAGCCAACACTAGGATGAAAGTTGGTGAATCAGTTCAGACACATATTTTGAAGCTCAAAGATTTACGAGATCAATTACTCAATGTTGGAGTAATATTTTAGATGAAGAGATGGTCAACACACTTCTAAACTCACTTCCATCTACATATCGTGCTTTTGTTACTTCTTTATCTCTCTATACAAGAGATAGAGAACTTTCATTTGAAGAGCTACAATTCCTTTTACTTCAAGATGAAGATCAACAAAAAGTATGGAAGAGAATGATGAAGCCATGTTATCATTGTCAAAGGGGAATGAAAGAAAGTCTACGAGTCTTTTTCCTAATGCTTCCTCTACACCCAAAGAAAAGTCTTTGAATGAATCTGACTCAAAGAAAGGAGTATGCTGAATTATATCAATGGTGATGCACCATACTACGATCTCCTTCTCGAGAGCTCCACAATGATATCCTCAAAGTAGATACCTGAGCTCCAAACATCATACATGGTACTCTACATAGATGTTGTAGAATATGCAGAAAAACACAGTACGTAGGGAGCACAAACACAACCTTCTTAGGTATTACAAATGCAGTCAAACTTATAGTCTGTGGTTGACCAAGACACTATATGTTTTATTAAAGAACATATACAAAGAAGTGTCTGATGGCCATTTGGCCTTTCACATGGACACTAATGATAACAATCTCCCACTAAAGGCCAATATGAACAAAGTAACTATGGGAGAAAAATAAAGAATGATAAAGAATTCCTGAGTGTAAGTATAAAAACTATACCTCCCACCTGATGGGTATGTTACGCAATATACAAGTGACTGTGTAAGATCATGAATCAAGTAACCCCCATCAAGTGATAACAGTGTCAAAATCTATCCTGTGGTAGAGCTTTAGTTGAAGCATCTGCAACATTATTTTGAGTATGAACCTTCTCAAGAATAATGCGTTCAATGGCTAAGAAATCTCTAATGAAGTCATACCTCACCTCAATGTGTTTGGTCTTTGCATGATAGACCAGATTCTTAGCCAAAGCAATGGCACTCTGACTATCACTGAGAAAATGAGGTACATGCTGAGATAAACCCCTATCACAAGCAAGACGAGAAAGCTACAATGCTTCCTTACATGCCTCACTTGCTGCAACATACTCTACTTCTGTGGTGGAAACAGTTGTACATTCTTGAAGATGAGATCTCCAAGAGATAGCACCTCTAGCAAAATGAAAAATGTACCTTGATGTAGACTTAAGATTGTCTACACAACGAGCATAGTCAGAATCTGTGTAACCAATAATGGATGATTTCCCTCTACCTAAGCATAGACACTTGTTCTGAGTATCACTTAGATATCTCAAGATCATCTTGACTGCTTCCCAATGTTTCTTTCCAGGATTAGACATACATATGATCACAATTGCCACCAAAATGCAATGTCTGGTCTCGTAGTGACTGTGTAAGATCATGAATCAAGTAACCCCCATCAAGTGATAACAATGTCAAAATCTATCCTGTGGTAGAGCTTTAGTTGAAGCATCTGCAACATTATTTTGAGTATGAACCTTCTCAAGAATAATGCGTTCAATGGCTAAGAAATCTCTAATGAAGTCATACCTCACCTCAATGTGTTTGGTCTTTGCATGATAGACCAGATTCTTAGCCAAAGCAATGGCACTCTGACTATCACTGAGAAATGAGGTACATGCTGAGATAAACCCATATCACAAGCAAGACGAGAAAGCCACAATGCTTCCTTACATGCCTCACTTGCCGCAACATACTCTACTTCTGTGGTGGAAACAATTGTACATTCTTGAAGATGAGATCTCCAATAGATAGCACCTCTAGCAAAATGAAAAATGTACCTTGATGTAGACTTAAGATTGTCTACACAACCAGCATAGTCAGAATCTGTGTAACCAATCATGGATGATTTCCCTCTACCTAAGCATAGACACTTGTTATGAGTGTCACTTAGATATCTCAAAATCATCTTGACTGCTTCCCAATGTTTCTTTCCAAGATTAGACATACATATGATCACAATTGCCACCAAAATGCAATGTCTGGTCTCGTAGCTACCATAGCGTACATGAGATTACCAATAGCAAATTGATAGGGAATTTTTTTCATGAATTCCTTTTCCTCATCTGATTTGGGGCAATGATCCTTGCTCAGTCTCACATGTGCATAAAGGTGTACTAAATGCCTTTTCACCTTGCATATTGAACCTGTGATGTACTTTGGATATGCACTCACTTTGAGACAAGTATATGCATCTTTTACTCCTATCACGAGTAATGCGCATGCCAAGAATATGTTTGACATCCCCCAAATCCTTCATATCAAATGTCTGACTCAACTTCTTTTTGAGAATTGACAAGTCATAAGAGGACTTCCTAGCAATCAACATATCATTGACATAAAGTATCAAGTAGATCAAGCTGCCATATGAGCATATCTTTGTGTAGAGACAATGATTCTCATTGCTTTGAGAATAGCCTTGAGACTTTATAAAAGCATCAAACATTTGGTATCATTGTCTAGGGGATTGTTTAAGTCCACACAAGCTTTTCTTGAGCTTACGAACTAGACTTTCCTTGCCAGGAACTACATAACCCTCTAGTTGTTCCATATAGATCTCATATGTAAGATCTCCATGCAAAAAAGCACTTTTCACATCCATTTTGACTAGCTCAAAGTCCTCCATTGCAACAAATCTAAGCAACATACATAGGGTAGTCATCTTAACCACTGGAGAGAAGATTTCCTTGGAATCAATGCCATGTTGTTGCTTAAAAACCTTTGCAACAAGTTGTGCTTTATACTTTGGAGAAGCACTATCTGATGTGAATTTCAGCTTATATACCCATTTACATGGTAAAGCTTTCCTACCTTTCGGAAAAGGTACTAAATCCCAAGTACCATTCTCACCCCTAGACTAGTAGAAAAGGCTGAATTCATGTGAGGTATACTCACCCCCATTATCTGAATGTAAAGCTCTGAGCTTAATCTCAACTAAGGCAACCCATTTTCTAAAAGTAGGGAATACCTCATCCTTAGATTTGATAGTACATACCCAAACTTTTCTAGTAGCATCATCTATGAAAGTGACAAAGTAAAGAGAACCACCTAATGACCTTGTGGGCATAGGACCACACATATCTGTATGAACATGATCCAAAGGCTAAATTGAAGAGTCAATGTGCGTTCTATGCACGTTTCTGGTTTGCTTTCCATATTGACAATGCTCACAAAATGAAAAATCAAAGAAAGATAACACAGGTAAGTAGCCAAAATGATAAAGATTTTCCATTCCACTACGAGAGATATGGCCCAAACGACCATGCCAAATACAAGCCATCGGTTGTTCAATAACAACTAACAAGTGTTCTTTTTGTGATACAAATAAAGGATAAAGTGAGCCAACTTTGCTTCTTTTTGCAATAACCATATTGCCCTTTGATATGCAAAAGGACTACGCATAGAAGACCACCTTGTAACCAAGGTCATCAAGTTGACCAACTGACATCAAACTGCATGATAACTGAGGTACATGGCATACATTATGCATAGTAAATTTTGAACCATCAATGAACTACACAACCACATCTCCAATCCCCACAATGTCACAATGGTAAGAGTCACCAAGTCTCACAGTACCAAGATACTTTGCTGCATAATTAAAGAACCATTATCTATGTGGTGTCACATGCAAAGAAGCACCAGAATCTAGCAGCCACGTGTGGAAAAGAAAATCAGCCATAAGAGCCTCAGTTGGCACATTACTAAGAAGTGTCAACACATCAACATCATAAGAAATAGCATTAATTTCTTCAATCTTCACAATTGAAGTAGATGTTGCAGGTAACTGTTTAACATGCCCATCAACATTTTGTGCTTTACCTTTAGCATTCTTTAATGCATAACTATCTTTCTTCATGTGTCATTTCTTATGAAAATAATGGCATTCAATATCCCTCTTCCTTGATTTACTTCTACTCTTATTCTGTTGACCATTCTTTTCCTTGTTCTTGCTCTTGCCACATTGCTGTATTTTTCCTTGGTAAGAATCACGAACATTATATGCATCTCCACTCTCAGTGCCAACCATAGATTTTCTACGAATCTCCTCACTCAAGAGTGCTCCACATATGTCATCATAGAATAGTTTACCACTAGGTTCACTATTGCTAATAGCTATGTAAAACTTATCACATGATGATGGCAAGGTGCATAACAACAAGATTGCTTTCATTTCATTATCCATATCCATTTTCTAAGCTTGTAACTATGAGAATATAGCATCAAACTAATTTAGATGAGTAGCAACACTATGTGTGTCCTTCATGCAAATATCATATAACTTTCTCATTAGATACAATTTATTCGATGTTGTCTCTTTTTCATATCCTCTGCACTTTCACAATCTAATATTGTAAAGTAAACATTATCTGCCAGGTGCAATCGAATGTTAGACCTGGACATTTCATCTAACTCATCCCAATCATCTTCATCTATGTCAACAAGCTTCTTTGAGATTCCATTTACTGGCTTCCATTGCCTCCTTTGAATTAGCACATCTTTAATATGATTCTTCCATAGAGCAAAGTTTGTGCCATCAAATTTTTGGATCTCAAAATGGTCTTTTCCCTATAAGTTATAGCTCCTCAGAACACTAGCACTAGACCTTGATCCACTAGATGTGCTTGAGACATTTGATGCCATGATGGTAGACAACTGAATAGAATGATAATGGAGCTAGAAGATTTGAAACACCACTAAGGCTCAAAGAAGGATGACCAAGTGTGAGATTCTGAGAGAGAATTCAACAATATTCACAAAAAAATGAATTAATGAACAGTAATGACCAACCAAAATGATTATGTGAGAATAAATGTGCTCACAACAATAAGTATATAAAGGAGTAAATGGACCATTGTATAGCTGACAAAAACATAAAATCTGGAAAACTTTTGCCAGAGTATCCCCTACAAAATGAGCATATGACTAGTGTCAAAATCTCATAAAAATGCAAGTACTAATATGTTTACCTGCATAGTGAATCACTGACTCCATTGCATACAATCAGTTACCAAAAAGAAGCCAACTAGGCTTATTGAGCACCTATGAACAACTATCATACATCTCCTATGGTGAGGCTGGGTAAGTCTTCTACCTGCATCACCAAAGAGACCCTGACATTTGGGTGTCTCGCAATTAAGAAAACCTAACCACAACCCTCTTTATCAAATGTAAAAGGATTTATGCAAAAACATAACCACTATATCGATGACCACATAGAGATACATAATCCAGAAAAGCGTACATAGTGTATATGTGCTCAATATATGCAATAAAATGACATTGAAAGGCGGAATGCATAGCCCAAATACTAGCCAACAACAACTACAAGTGTCTGTCAACTCTGTTATTTAGGTTCAAAAACCTACATAAATTTGTATTGGCTGCTCCCACCACAACTGAGAACCTTTTGAGAAACCTGTAGTTTTACGAGTGTGGCTGGAAACACGGCCCAAAAGATGAATACTTATTTTTGGAGAAGTACAAAGAACACTCTTCTTGATGTTCTTGAAACTGGGTTATACCCTTATATGATGCGTCATGTATTGGTTGAAAAAGGACTATGGAATGTTGTGCAAGGTGTAGAAAAACTTCCTATTACACCCACAAAAACAATTATTGAATGTGATGGAGATGCATTGAAGATGGTAATATACTTTAGGTTCTTGTTTATGTTGTGGTTCTTGCTACACCTACTATAGTGCAGGTTTGTTGGGATGGAAGAAATGCTCAAGCACATTCTTTGATAGCCTTGTCTATCAAACATTCCTTTATTCCTCACATTTGCTCGTGCCAAATAGCAAAGGATGCTTGGGACACAATTACCACTTTATACCAAGCAAGGAATGAGGCTCGCGTTGCTTACCTTTGAAAACAATTGGAGAGTGAGCACATGAATGAAGGAGATTCCATGGATAGTTTTTTTTTATAAGGATCAAAGATTTGAAGGAGCTGTTGATTTTTGCTAATGAAGTCTTGCCTGACAGTTGACTTGTGCAGACTGTTTTGAATGGTCTTTCATATTCATATCAAAGGTTTGCTTTTACTCTTCAATTGACGATGAAAGGCAATCCAAATGCCTTAACATTTGAGGAGTTAGTGTTTGTTCTATTGCAAGAAGATCAATCTAGGTAGAACATGTCCATTATGCATGTTGCAGCTTAAGCTTTCTTGGCTAGTCAGAAGGGCAAATGTAAATGGAGCTCATCTAATAGTAAGCAGAAATTTGCTAATTGTGCACAATCAAAGAAGGATGACAAAGACAAGAAGAAAATAGAAAAGCATAAATTGTTTTGCAAATACTGTAAATGAAACGATCATGTCATAAAGAGATGTTCAAAACTGACTTCAAAAGAGGAAAAGAAAAAAGAGGCTGGAATGGTTGTTGTAGAGGTGTCTACACCCAAAATAGAGTCTACTAATCTTATGCAAAATGAAGAATGGGCATTTACCAGTGTTTGTAGTTATGAACTATCTTATCATGAACAATGTATGTCTGCAATAGACTTAGATGTTTAGTACTTTGATAGTGGGGCAACCAAACATATTACCTCGCAACCCAGTTTCTTCACTTCAGTTGAGTCTAGCCCTATAGGGAATACTCTCACATGCACCAATAACTCCTCTTATCCTGTTATGGGAGTTGGTAAGATCATTTCGACGACTGTTGATGGTAGTTCATTTACATTGTGAGATGCTTTATTTGTGCCAAAGATCAAGAAAAATACGTTATGAGTTTCAACATTAGCCAAGATTGTCTTGGTTGTGAAATTTGTTGATGACAAATGGACAACTCAAGATCTGTCAAATGGAAACATCATTATTTCTTTTGGCATTTTATGTCATGGGTTGTATAAACTCATAGATTATGCAAAATGTGTGAATGATTCAGCATGTGTAGTTCAAGATCTCATGCTATGTCAAATGCAAAGCTTTGCCATGCATGCTTTGGTCATCTAAATTTCGCTAGTTTGCTATGCTTGATAAAATTTGAAATGGGGTCCTCTCTGCCCAAACTTGAGGCACCTGGTAAACATGTCTATAAAGGCTGTATTTTTGGAAAAATGAAGTGTTCAGCCTTCCCAAAACATGGTTCAATTTGAGCTACTCAGAAATTACAACTTGTTCAGAATGATGTCTGTGGTCCTATGCAGACACCTTCTTTTGGGAACTATCTTTACTGCTTGAATTTCATTGATGCTTTTTTCAAGCATACATGGGTATATCCATTAAAAGCAACGTCTGAAGTGTTTATGTGCTTCTAACAGTTTCTGCTTTTGGCTGAAAATCTATCGACATGTAAAATGGGCACCCTCTATTTTGATCAAGGGGGGAGTATATATCTTCTCATGTTAATGCATTTTTGGTTGAAAGTGGGATAAAACATCAGTGTATAGTGCCATATACACCTCAAAAAAATGGAGTTATTGAAAGGAAGAACATGTCACTCATGGAGATGGTGATGTGTATGGTCAAGAGTCAGGTTTTACCACATAGTTTCTAGCTTGAGGCTGTTATGTGAGCATCATATGTACTTAACAGGTGTCCCACTAAAGCATTGCAGTCTATCACTCCATATGAGGCTTGGCATGGTCACAAGCCATCTCTTGCTCACCTGCATGTCTTTGGTTGTCTTGCATGTGCATTAGTGCTGGAACAACAATGCAAGAAATTGAATGATAAAGTAGTGAAATGTACTTTTGTTGGGTATAATTTTTAAAGCAAAGGATAGCATCTGTATCATCCACAAACTTGATGCATTTTGGTTAGCTGTGATGTTGTTTTTGTGGAAGATGCTATTCAGCCATAATTTTCATGTGCTAAGGAGACATTAGTTAGCTCAAAAGATGTATATGACACCTTGCTACATCTTTTTATAGGTGGATAGTCTAGTGCTAGTCCAAATGAGGCAACTTGCAGCTTCTATAGGTTCCACATGATGATGTAGATCATTCCATTTTTTATGCAGATTTACATGATGCACTTATCGATGAGATAATTGATATAGAGGAGGCAAAAACTATGCCTAAATGGCTGGTGCAGACTTTGCAAAATAGCAAATTAGATGCACCTCTATCATATCATGCTCATTCAGGCTCTCATAGTGCATCTTTTGCATCAGATTGCTATGCTATGGCTGTCTCTAGTCTTTGTGATGAGAATGAGCCAATTTTGTTTGAGGAAGCACACCATTCAGAAACTTGGATGGTTGCTATGCAATGAGAATATGATGCTATAATGAAAAATGGTACCTGTTCTTTATGTGATTTGCCTCCTTGAAAGAAGGCCATTGCAAGTAAGTGGGTATACAAGGTGAAAAATAACCATGATGGAACAATTGAGAGGTATAAGGTGAGGCTTGTTGCAAAGGTTTATGCTCAAGAAATAGGCATTCATTTTGATGAAACCTTCAAATGAGTACCGTTCATAGCATCTATGCACTTGAAGCTCATCATGCTTGGAATGTACATTAGTTGAACATTAAAACTACATTTTTGAATGGTGACTTGCATGGATAAGTGTATGTTTTTCAACCCCATGGATTTGTGCAGAAAGGGCATGAAAACCAAGTGTGCAGGTTGAAAAAGGCATTATATGGTTTGAAGCAAGCACCACATGCTTGGTATGAAAAGATACATGCCTACTTGATTGCACCTGGTTTTGAAAATAGTCCACTGAGATCACCTTATAAGTTAAGCGTGCAAATGATGTGCTTTTAATGATTTTTGTTTATGTTGATGACATGCCACTCACTGGTCCTATTGAGAAACATATTGCTGATTTTAAGGTTGATTTGCATGCCTCATTTGAGATGTCAAATTTGGGGCACTTGCATCATTATTTGGGCATTCAATTCATGCAAGTTGATGGCGGAATGGCTTTGTGTCATGCAAAATATATTGACACATTATTGTAGTGTTTTGGCCTTGAAGGCTACAAACCTATTGCCACTCCTATGGAGATAAGTTTAAGGTTGAGTCTTCATGATGTTGGAGATGCATTTGATGTTGTTCTTTATCAACAAGTTGTTAGATGCTTGATTTATTTATGCATTACTCCGCTATATATTCATTTTGGTGTCTCACAGATGAGCATATTTATGCATTGCCCAGGTGTCAAGCACCGGTAGGTGGTTAAGCGCATCTTTTGCTACTTGAGTGGTACCGAACTACTTTGATTGGTTTATGCCAAGGGGGGATCACCAATGCCAGATTTACATGCTTTTTTTGACTCTGACTAGGCTTGGTGCTATGACACTCATGTGTCCACTAGGTGGTCTTTGCTTCATGTTTGGTAGCTCATGCGTATCTTGGTTGAGAAAGAAGCCATCTACTATGTCCACTTCTAGTTGTGAGGCTGTGTATAGGGCACATTTCATGGTGATTGTTGAGTGTGTGTGGCTTAGACTCCTTATGGCTGATTTGAGTGTTGGTCAGTCTTCTGCCACCACTATCTTCATTGATAGTTAGAGCACATTGGAAGTTGCAAGGAACCCTATGTTCCATGCTTGCAGTAAGCACATTGAGGTGCACTATCATTATGTCAGGCAGATGTTCTTTGCTGGAGAGATTAGCTTGGCATATGTGCCCATGCAGGAGAACATTTTAGACCTTTTCACAAGGTTCTACCTAGGGAGAATTTTGAAGCTTTCTGCAAAGCTTTGGGCTTACTTCCTTTTGTGGATTGATTCCACATATCTTGGCACTTCCTTATACATGAGTGCCAGCTCCTTGTTCACCACATCACTCGCAAGGGGGGTTTGCTGATATATCTCAGTAGTGATGTGTGGGGACACACTAAGACCTTTAGGGCATTTTTTCCCTCTTTAGGAGGTTTTCTCCCCCGGCTTGTATATACTTCTATAGCCCTAATGGGTCACTTATTTTTGTACATTTTCTCTTGGTAATACATTTAGTATTGTGTGTTGTGCTCCAAGATTCTTCTTCTTCCTTGTGCTATTCACGTGCTTCCGCATACCTCAAACTCCAACAATGTCATCCAAAAAGCTTTCTTTTGGTTTGATGCAGTACATATAGCTAATCACATTCTGAATAGGTCTTACACAAAAGCTTTGAAGTTCATTACACCTTATGAAGCTTATCATGGGAAGAACCCCAATGTGAGTTATTTCAAAGTTTTTGGTTCCCTAGCTTATGTTCACATTGAGAAGAAGAATCGTGGTAAGCCTGATGTAAAAGCCATTAAAGTCATCTTTATTGGTTATAAAATTGAAAGCAAATGATGTAGATACTATGTTCCAGATATATGTGATATCCTACTCTCATGCAATGCATATCTTGTAGAAAGTTAGATTTATGATAAGAATGAAGAGATTTCAAAATTTATAAAAGCAGATGACTATGCATTCTTTAGAAGGAATTTGGATTCTTACATTCAGCCATATAAGCGAGTTGATGAACCTATTTAAATCCTAAGAGATGCAGGTGAAGAGAGAATTTCATTATCTACACCAATACCTAGTCAATCATTTGTACCTCTTGAAGTTCTGACTTATGAAGTTGGAGAAGGTTCCAGAGTTCCAAAAGAAAGAAATGCCAAAGAACTAGAAAGGATTCCACCACTTTTCAAGGATATGTCAAAGTGGTTGTATCAAACTTTGAAGGACAATGGTATAAAGGAATACATTGGATAGGGTAGCCCATACTTTGGATATAATATTATACTTTCTTAAGATTTTGCCTTCGAAAAATGTAAGAATTGAGGTCGAGAGAATACTTGAGGAGCTAGGAAAGTGATATGGGCTTACTGAGGATTGGGCTATTGTTAAGGGAGTGATTGAGACATATGAAGGAAGTCCAATCTCTTCTTTATGAATCAATGCCTAATCTATCTCCTAATGTCCCCTCTACTCATGGACCTAGAGAGACTCATATAACTACAAAGGTTGAACAATCCGCATCTACATGAAAGGTACCAATTGATTTAAAATTTGAAATATTATTTCATAAATTAGATAATATGATGCAGATGCATGCAAATATATCAAAGGAAGTGTCTATCTTACAAAATTTAGTATATGCACTAAAGTCTCAGGATAAATCTTTTATGCAAATTCAACCTATTGAATTTCCTCTGCCTATTTCATCATCTAATCCTCAAATAGTACCACCACCTACTCCTCAACTGACCAATCAAAGAAACTTTAATGAGTGTTGGACTCCCAACATAAGGAGATGTGTTTGGTGTGATTCCACTGACCATCTCCCCTATACTTGTGAGGTTTTAAAGGAAGCTAAGGAACGGAAACTTGTCATTGATATTGACAAGAAGCTATGTGATTATAGGACACATCTTCCTTTAGCTATTAATTGGGGAAAAGGAGGGATACAAAAACTTTATGAGAATCTTTTTGAATCAAAGGAAGGGTCTTCTACACTAAAATGAGAGTGTGTAGATAGTCGTCTTGAAAGTGATCAATCTAGAGAAACAAGAAATTATTTTATAGAAGCTCTAATCAAAGCTAGAGATGATATCATGCAAAAGAGAGCTTGGAATTCACCTATTGATCAATTCTCTATTTATTCACATATTGAAAATGTTGAAGAGAAGAGAAAATATGATGATGAAAAAGACTTAAATGATTTAGGAAGAAGAACCAAAGAAGGTTCAATTTGAACAAGGAGAAATTTCAAAAGCAAGTGAACAAAGAAGAAAGGAAATTAAAGAAGGTAAACAAACTATGATAAGTGATCCAAAACAAACTAATAAAAATGAAAATAACTCTTTAGAAAATCTGGAGGAAACTCCTATTGATGAAAAACAAAATGATGAAAAACAACCTGATGAAAAACAATTAAAGAAACCTAAAAGAACTCCAAAAGCTATTCTAATATCTGAGCTTGACTAAAACATTGATTCAAAAGAGATATTATATGATATTGTATTGAAAATCCAAGTGAACATGACATTTGAGCAAATATTTTCAATTGCTAAGATTGAATTCAAACTCAATGGATGATAGATTCTCTTTCTTTTAATTCAGATGAAGAAGATTATATGAAATTTGACAATGTTTCACATCCTAATTGCTTGAATTTAATTAATGGATGTGATGATCAAAACATAGAATGAAAAAGATGATGCATGGGATGAATATTTAAATACTGGTATTGAGAACATTTTTGTTTTCTCAAAGCAAGTTATCAACCAAAATGATGTAATGCAAGAAACCATTAACTTGCTTTTCTCTCCATTGAATAATGTTGAAATAAATGAAATTATTCAATTTCTTGTTCAAGATTGTTGGAAAGCATTAAGTAATGAAATGAATAATAAATATTATGATGAGGTTAATGAGTTTGCATTATTTGATTTATCTTCTCCTATCCAT
Organism: Ceratopteris richardii; assembly: GCA_020310875.1. Lineage (NCBI taxonomy): Eukaryota > Viridiplantae > Streptophyta > Polypodiopsida > Polypodiales > Pteridaceae > Ceratopteris > Ceratopteris richardii. The sequence goes on from CM035434.1 coordinate 16,623,862, forward strand.
ATAAGCACGGAATATGATGATTCAGGGGAAGTGAATGAAGATATAAATACTTATGAGTGAAATCACAATGCACAACCATATAGAAATGAATGTTTTGATGTTCAACAAATAGGAAATGAACAAAATGAAGAGGTAAATGCTTTTGAGAGATATCAAGTTTTCAGAATGAAAATGAAAATTTTGATAGGTATGAATATGGTCCACAAATGAGTGATGATGAGAACGAATATGTTGAAAATAATGAGGTAGCTTGAGAGTTTGTTAATGTTGAAGGCTATTTTGACTATAAAGAAATATCATCAAGGAGTGATACAATTTATGATAATTCTTTGACTGCATGGTTTATATGGTTGGTGTTCATATCTAAACCCTTTCTCTATCATATTTGAGGTTCAAGATCTTCCTGAAGATAGATCGGAGGTATGCATAGTCCATTGCCTTCCCTAGCTTTTTAAGCTTTTCCCAAGCTCCTTAATACATGAAAGCAATGGCTGAATAACATCTTCCACAAAATTAACATCACGGCTAATCAGAATGCGTTTAGTCTATGGATGATACAGACGATAGCCTTTACTTTCAGAACTGTACCCGACCAAAATACATTTTACTGCTTTATCATCTAATTTTCTACGATGTTGTTAAGGCACTAATGCATATGCCAAACAACCAAAAACATGCAGATGAGCAACAGATGACTTGCGATCATGCAAATCCTCATATGGAGTGATAGACTGTAGCGCTTTAGTGGGATACCTGTTAACTACATATGTTGCACACATGACAGCCTCAAGCTAGAAACTATGTGGTAAAGCCTGACTCTTGACCATACACCTCACCATCTCCATGTATGACCTGTTCTTTTGTTTAGCAATTCCATTCTGTTGAGGTGTATACGGCACTGTACAGTGGTGTTTTATCCCACGTTTAGCCAGAAATGCATTAAAATCAGAAGACATATATTTCCCCCCTCGATCTGAACAGAGGTTGCCCATTTTACATGCTGGCAGGTTTTCAATCAAAACCAAAAAATTTTTGAAGCACATGAACACTTCGGACTTTGCCTTCAATGGATATACCCATGCATGCTTGGAAAAATCATCAATGAAAGTCACGAAGTAAAGATAATTTCCAAAAGAAGGTGTCTACATAGGACCACATACATCACTATGTACAAGCTACAATTTCTCAGTAGCCCAAACTGAACCATCTTTTGGAGATGAGGAACACTGCATTTTGCCCAAAATAGAGCCTTCACAAACATGTTTTCTAGGTGCCTCAAGTTTGGGCAAAGAGGACACCATTTCAGATTTCTGCACGCGTAGCAAACTAGCAAAATTTAGATGACCAAAGCATGCATGCCAAAGCTTTGCATCTGACATAGCCTGAGAATCATGTACTGCACATGCTGAATCATTTGGAGATCTTTCATAGTTTATGAGCTTATACAACCCAGGACATAAAATGCTAGAAGCAATAATCACATCGCCATTTGACAGATCATGAACTGTACACTTATCATCAACAAATTTCACAACCAAACCAATCGTGGCTAATGCAGAAACTGATAACAGGTTCTTCTTGATCCCTGACACAAACAAAGCATTTGATAAAGTGAAAGAAGTACCATCAACAGTAGTCAAAATGATCTTACCAACTCCCATAACAAGATAAGAGGATTTGTTGGTGCATGTAACAATATTCCCTGTAGGGGCAGGCTCGAGTGAAGAGAAGAAACTACGCTGCGAGGTAATATGTTTGGTCGCCCCACTGTCAAAATACCAAACATCTGAGTCTACTGCAGACATGCACTGCTCATGAGAAGATGGGTCAAAATTGCAGACAGTAGTAAACACCCATTCTTCTTCCTGCACAAGATTAGCAGACTCTGTTTTTGGTGTAGAGGCCTCTACAACAACCATTCCAACCTCTTTCTTCTTTGCCTCCTTAGCAACTAGTTTTGGACAGTTCTTCATGATATGATCATTCCCTTTACAGTACTTGCAAAACAATTTCTGCTTTTCTGATTTTTTCTCATCTTTATCTTCCTTCTTCGGATGTGCAGCATTTGCAAGTTTTTGCTTACTAGTTGAAGAGCTCCATTTTCCTTTGCCCTTCTGACTAGCCAGGAAAACTTGATTTTCAACACGCATAATGGACCTGTTCTGCTTGGACTGATCTGCCTGCAACAAAACAGAGACTAACTCCTGAAATGACAAGGCATTTGTATTGCCTTTCATCATTAATCAAAGAGTAGAAGCAACACTCTGATATGAATCAGGAAGACCATTCAGAACGGTCTACACAAGTGAGCTATCTGGTATAACCTCATCAGTAGAAATCAACTGTTGCTTCAAGTCTTTGATCTTTGTTAGAAAATTGTCCATAGAATCACCTTCATTCATGTGCTCACTCTCCAATTGTTTTTGGAGGTAAGCAACACGAGCCTCATTCCTAGCTTGGTATAATGTGGTAAGTGTATCCCAAGCATCCTTAGCTGTTCTGCAAGAGCGAATGTGAGGAATAATGGCACGTTTGACAGACAAAGCTATCAATGCATGTGCCTGGGAATCTCTACCATCCCAACAAATTTGCTCTACAGTAGGTGGAGCGAAAACCACAACACAAACAGGAATATGCAGCCTGCACAATGTTCCATAGTCCTTTTGTAACCAATACATATCACATCATATAAGCCCACAATGGGTAGTTGGTACCATCCAACTTATCCTCAACAACCAACATACGGAATACATCATTGCTTTCAGCCATGGCCGATGACTAAAATACCTTGATGCAAAAAATTGATTGTATCTCAAAAAGCTGAATAGAACTACCCTAATGAATTCTGCTAGACTTGTAGCAGACTTCGAGACGCTTATACTCGCGAACTGAAACTCATATATACCTTTGGAACAAAAAGATGAAATAGCCTACACAAGCACTGTGATACTGCGTTCGGAGGTCGAAACGAGCTCAAATCGCGATTTCGGCACCACAAACCGAAGCTGTTTTGATCTTTGAAATAGCCTGAGTATACATACCAAATTTCATGCGATTCTGAGACTACAATCGAAGGAGTGTCGATGGCACCCTAGATGAAGCGATGACCTGCTCTAATACCAATTGTTGGAGATAAACGTCTATGGAAGCATGCAAACATCACAAGGAAGGAGAAGAAGCTTGGAGCACAACACAAAATACTGAATGTATTACTAGAGAATGTACAAAGATAAGTAGCCTATTAGGGCAATAGGTGTACATACAAGCCGAGGAAAAAAACCTCCTAAAGAGGGAAAAAAGTGCCCCAGCGGTCCTAGCATGTTCACACACATCACTACCTAAATATATCAACAAAGAACATGCTCTAAGACAAGCAGACTCCTCCTCTTGTGAAAGGACTAATGACGCCACCATAACTCAACCAAAAAGGCAAGCAACACAGTACATGACAATCGCTATATCAAAAAGACAAAGAGATTTCAAGAAAGAAAGTAGTTCCGGGCATGACACAGATCTCGGTACAAAAAGGAGAGCAACCACCAGCTTTGCCACAACAATGTACATCCAAGCAAGCCAATCACACCAAAAGAAGAGCCAAGCAACTAGGACAAGCTCAACCACAAGGTCTCCGACAAATTTTGGTACCAAAAAAATTAGCTGCAGCTCAACAAGGGTGATTACATATGTGGGTTTCCAAAGCACTCCTACATGCACAAAGGCCTATGCTCTCCACTATGCAAAAGGACTCAACAAAGAAGCCAAGGAGAGAAAAGGGTAAGAACTGAGCACGAAGAACAAAAGGAGATAAACTCAACCCTTCGGCAATAATAGGACGACATGCAAAAAGAGTATGGGTTTGGAAGCCCAAAGTACCAATAGCCTCCAAAAAAACCAAAGAGCCAACCACACTGGATACCAAAGTTCAGAAAGCAGCCAAAGATGAAGAGGCCTATGGTGATCTCTATGCAGTCAAACACTGTTCTCAAATGGATCCCTAAAGGGAGGAATGGTCAGTTGTCATTTAACCAATGACTTATCACATCATTTCAAGATGCACTAGCTACCTCCAACAAATACTGCATTAATGTCCACCAACAACATTGAAAGCCTCGACGTGCAACACCCATGTGCCTTTGACATAACCTTGTCTTTTGCACCACTCCAACAAGGATGTGTTAGGGACGATAGACTCTAGAGGGGGGGAGTGTTGACAAAGGTTAAGGACAAAGCATGGAGCCACACCAAGGAAGTGGACACACAAGAAGAAGGAGCATGTAGGGAGCTCCAAGAAGCACTTGTCAAATTTTTAGAAGAAATCCCTATAAAAATAGTGATTTTTATCACTAAAAACCATTGTAAATACCATTTTTCATTTTTGCAACTCCATTTTGTTGAAGCCAAGGAGTTTTCAATAGATGCGTCTCATCGACAACTTCGAAACAAACCCACTATTGGCTATATTCGGAGTTTGGAGCTCGGAGAATGATTCGAATTTGTGCTTACTGTTATAAGTGGTATCACAATAGATATTTTCAGTGAAAATTAGTGAGTAGGAGAGGTGGTTAATTCTTTTCACATGCATTGTAGCTCAGCCACTTCATTTTCCATCATGTGCGCATGTGTCCTCATACACTTGGTTCATGTGGTTCTTCGGGTTGATAATTAAACATGTATCGATCCATCACTATATGCACTTGTGGGGCGATTGAGATTTAGTCTCATCGATGCAAGTCCCTAAGGCTTCACGACTTAGGTACACACATTTTTGGTGCCGTTGTCGGGGAACAAACTTAACCAAGGTGCCTTTGTGATGGTTATAGCTCTGGAGTGCAGGAATCCTACTTGTAGAGGTGAATTCATTCAGAGGCAAATAGTCAGGCACTTGAGCACTTGTTACTTCACATCCTTGAGGTGTGTGTAATGAGTTTTTAGGTTTAGGGTTAGGAGTGAGGAAGAGAGGGAAGAGCTAGGGTTAGGTTAGAGAGAGGAGTGAAGTAGGAGGAAGTTGGAAACATCAAGAAAAATCCCAAAAAAATTACCAAAGTTAGTGTAGAGTAGGTCTCAGGCATCACAAAACTATAAAAACCAAAAAAATTAGTTCATTTGATACTAGTGCAGGTACTCGTATCGTGTGTAGACAACGATCGGTATCGCCTGAGAGGTATCCTGCCCTACAAGCTAAAAAGCAACTTTGAGAGCTCAAATCTTAGGCAAGGCACCCTTGAAGGTAAGCTACAACAAGCTTTCAATATCAAAACTACTTCTGAAATACATTTGCACATGATTAGAGACATTTTCGGTATCATGGGGAAGAATAGAAAGTTTTTAGAGAGTCTTTGAGTGAGACAGAGGGTCAAGAGTGAGGAGCGGTGAGAGCTAAGCATACTTGTACAAAAAAATTTGAGTTTAGAGCGATTTTGGCTGAAGTATCACGGTCAATTGAGTTTTGGTATCGCGATACCAAAATTTCCTAGTATCACGATACTTGCCTGATATTGTATCGCTGCATACCACTTGAAGTATCGTGATACCATTTACGTATCGTGTTGTCAAGTTGGTATCGCGATCGCGATTAGCAAGTGGTATCATATTGTGGTCCACTCGATATCATATCGTCCCAGTCACGGTATCGTATTGTCGACCGAGCGGTATAGTATCGTGCGTACTATTGGTATCGTATCGCCAACTCAGTATCTTATCGTCCGAAAAGTGGTATCGTATCACCCGTTATTTCAGTATCGTATCATCTGGGGTTCGGTATCGTATCGTCACTTGGATGAGTATCGTATCACCAAAATTTGGTATCGTATCATCCGATCGATCTCCTATCGTATTGTGAGAGTTTTCACTATCATATTGTGTGACTTGTTGGTATCGTATCATGCAATGGACAAGTATCGTATCGTCTATTATTCCAATATCCTATCGTCTACTAATATAGTATCGTATTGTGCTATAGTCGGTATCATATCGTATTAATTCGTGGTATCATATCACTTGAAGTTTTTGGTATCATATCATGCTAAAACCAGTATCATATCGTCTGAGTGGTATCGCTCAGAACCTATCAAGCCATTTGAGGTTAGAATTAGAAGTGATTTAGGAGTCGATTGTGGGAAAGTGAGAAACCAACATAGGCCCAGAAGGGTGGATGAACTTGAGATCAGGGCATGTGCTAAGTAGCTAGAGGAGTGTCATTTCATCAGTGGGAAGTGCAAGCCAGGCAAGTCATCACTCTATCTATACTTGACACCTCTAGTGACTCAGAGGAGGAGATACCTATGGCCTCAGAAAGCATGCAAGGTTCTGTCCCTAGGGAGAACTTCATGTCAACAGTAGAGTGGGAATACTGCACCTCTTTGCAATATGTGTCCACCAATCCCCAAGGGATCCCCATCTACCTAGATGGCTGAAATAGGTCAGTAGCCAGGATGGTGAATTCCACTGAATCAGCAATAGCACCCAGACCTACAATCAAGTATGAAGGGGGTATGTACATGGATAGGAAGCATTCGAACCACATGGTTGGATGGAGATTCTAGCGACTTTGGATGTATGTGTAAATGAAGAAGTATTGACCATGAATGAATGTGTGGATGAAGAAGGTTATGGCGTAAGCTTTTACATGGTAGCAGGAGAAGTATTAGAAAAGGAATGGAAAGAAGAATACGAGAGCATAGAGATGGAACCCAAGTTTGATTCAGAGGAACGATACTTAGAAGCCATCCAAGCCGAGAACAAGGGTGAAACAACCAAGGTGTTAGCAATAGAAGCAGTCCCGATAGTACCGAACCATGAGGACACCATAGGTAAGACCAAACCGACCTCGGATCTATTTGAAGTCCCGGAACACTTCAAAAAATACGAATTAGAGGAGAGAAAGATAGCCATTTAGGTGCCTAAGAGAGAAGCAAGAGAAGTAAAAGCATATGACAACAAGGAAAAAACTAAGAAAGTCATAGTGTCTATAGAAAAAATGAGATGAAAGATGCATGTACATAGGAAAAGATGTGTGGCCTTAGGAGGAAGAAGAATTGATGAGACTGATTTGAGAATATCGAGATGTATTTGCATGGACCTACAAGGACCTCAAAGGTGTGGAGCCCTCCATTTGTTCTCATCAAATACCAATGACACCTGATGCAAAACCATCAAAGAAACACCCTTGCACTTATAATGATGTTTATGTAGCAAAAATTAAGGAAGAGATAGACAAGCTATTAGCAGCCGGATTCAATTACGAGATAAAACATACCAAATGGGTGTCACCATTAGTAGTTGTGCCCAAAAAGAATGGAAAACTAAGAGTGTGCATTAATATAAAGAAAATCAACATAGCTGCGATCCGTGATAGCTACCCATTACCTATCACTGATCACCTCTTGGAAAGAGTTGTAGGTAAGGAAGTCTATAGCTTCTTGGATGGATTCTCTACATACAACCAAGTAGCTATTGCTATTGAGGACCAACACAAGACCGCATTCGCAATTAAATGGGGAGTCTATGCTTTCAGGGTGATGCATTTTGGACTCACGAACACCCCTACTACTTTCCAAAGGTTGATGTGTCATGTTTTCAAAGAATTCATAAGGAAGAGTATGGAAGTATACGTAGACGACTTATGCACATACTCAAATCGGAGACATGAACATATTCCGGAATTGCAAAGAATATTTGAAAAATGTCGGCAATATAGAGTATGTCTGAATCTTGAGAAGTGCGTGTTTATGGTGAGACAAGGAAAAATCCTAGGACACATCATATCTAGGAATGGAATATCCACTGATGAAGATAAGATCAAAGTAATTTTGGAACTCCCAAGACCAAAAAATGCAAAGGAAGTGCAAGCGTTTATGTGTCATTGTGGATACTATCATCAATTCATCCACATGTACGCTATGATTTCCAAGCCAATTTATGGATTGTTGACTCAATTCACATGGATGGACGAATGCGAGAAGGCATTTAATGAACTGAAGAAAAGACTAAGCACAACACCAATTCTGAAGACACCCAATTGGAACAAGCCTTTTCATATTCATGTTGATGCTTCTAATTATGCAATAGGATGTATTTTGGCTCAATCGGCAGATGAGGGAAAATTGGACCATCCTATTGCCTATGCAAGTAGACAAATCAATCAAGCTGAAAGAAACTATACAACTATGGAGCGAGAAGATTTAGGGATGGTGTATGAAGTAAAGAAATTCATACACTACCTTTTAGCCAACAAATTCAAGTTTTTCATAGATCATCAAGCCTTATTGTACTTAGTCAATAAGCCTTGTAACACGGGAAGACTAGTGAGATGGTTTTTGTTGTTAATGGAGTTCGATTTTGAAGTGATTGTAGAAAAAGGAAATACCCACGTGAGAGCTTATCATCTCTCTAGGTTAACACACGGAGAACCACCTAGCGGAGTACGTGACGATTTGTTGGACACTTACCTGTTCAATTTGGAAGTATGTCCTAGGTGGGCAGAAAAGATAATTCCAATCCTCACTCATGGACCACAACACTCAATTAACAAGGAGATTAGAAAGGAAATTGTGCAATCACGTAACTTACACGTTGTAGGTGGAAGTGTGTACTATAAAGAACCCAATGGTGTATTGTCTAGGTGTTTAGAAGAAGATGAACAGAAGAACTTGATTGAACAACAAATGGAGAATGCACAAGCAAACTCATGGAACTCTAAGAGAATTGAAACGATAAGGAGTCTAGTATTGGCCTGATATGCCTAAGGATGTTCATGAGTATGCTGGTAGTTGCACGAAATGTCAAGAAACCACTCCAGATGATCATACATCATTACCCTTCTCTACAATAGCGCACAACTGGAGTAAGACGTTAATGAAATTCTTAAAGACACGAGAGCATGAGGACGGAAGCAGTTTAGCTAGGAAACGATCCCTAGAAGAAATGAGTAAGGACTATGTTATCATGGGGAGATAATTGTTCAAGAGAGGGAAAGATAATCAACTACGACTATGTGTACATGAAGGAGAGTACTTACCCATATTAGGAATGGCACAAGCAGGTGCCGCAAGAGGACATTTTGCAGCCGAAAGAACTATAAAAATGATCCTCTTTGCAAGCTTTTGGTGGCCAACTCTACATATGGATGTAGACACATATGTACGAAGTTGTGAGGCATGCCAAAGAGCTAAATACCCTATTAGATGAGATGGCATGCCTTTGAGACCTATGGTTTGCACAAGAGCCTTTTCCAAATGGGTTATTGATTTCATAGGACCCATTAGTCCACTAGCCAAAGGATCACATGCTGAATACATAATAGTAGCAACCGATTATCTGACTAAATGGGTAGAAGCAAAAGCAACTTGAAAAAATGATGCACAGACCACAGCTAAGTTTATTTTTGAGCACATATTTACTCGCTTTGGACTACCTATAGAGATCATGAGTGATCAAAGAACACACTTTATTAATGAAGTGATAGAGTCCTTGATGAATGAATTCTTAGTGATTCATAAAAAAACAGCCCCTTATTACCCTCAAGCCAACGGTCAAGCCAAAAGTTCCAATAAAGTGTTATGCACTGTATTGACAAAGATAGTCAATAGTGGAAGGAGAGATTGGGACAAACAATTGCATCATGCAATTTGGGCCTTCCGTGTGGCCTACAAAACAGCCATCGGAACTACACCATTCAACCTCGTGTATGGACAAAATGCAATCCTGCCAAACAATTTTTTGGTGCCTACTTTAAGAGTAGCACAACAATATGAATGGACAAGACATGAGTTGTCCAAGCAACTCGAGCAGATTGAGAGGCTACACGAGACAAGACTACAAGCTGTTGCGGGAATTTATGCCTCGAAAAGGAGACAAAAAGCATATTATGATGCACACATCAAAGATAAAGGCCTAAAAGAAGGAGATTTAGTCCTAGTGTATACTTTGAAGCAACATGCCAAAAAGCTATAGAAACGCAGATATGGACCCCTATTAATCAATCGAATTTTAACAAGTGGGGTAGTCAACCTAGCTACATTGGATGGAGATATACTTCGTAATTACATAAGTGGCTATCGAGTAAAGCGATATATGGAACCATTGACAGATCAAATGTTGGCACGACTCGTAGGTGCAGAAAATCAGAAAAAAGAAGAAGAGAGAATTAGAGAAGAAGCAAGGCAAGAAGCCTTAGAGCGTATCAAGAGATGAAAAGAGTGGATAAAGCAAAGGGATGAACTATATTTACAAGGAGAAGAACCAATTCCCATGGCCAACTACCAAGTTCACCAAGCCAACACCAATAAAATTAGCATATCCCAACCATATTAAAACCTAGGGATTGGAACTACCGAATACCAGTTGATAGATGCATTGATAGACTCAAGAGCAGCACTCAACTGCATATGACTAATAATTATTACACGTCTTCAGATGACCATAAAACCGACTAAAGCTCATATGATAGGCGTTGGGGGCCACATCATAGAATGTATTGAAGAAGCCTTAATATCCCTCCACCTAGGAAATTCCACCATGGAACAACACTTTGTGGTATGTAAAGGTGAGGATTTAATAGAAAACCTGATCCTAGGACAAGATTGGATTATTGAGAATGAAGTGAGCATTCATCTAGCTCAAGGATACATCTTAGCCAAAATAGGGCATAAGAAAAGCTTTAGCCTATTAGAAGAAAGACTCCCTCACATGCATGAAGCCATCAAGCATGAGAAAGAAACCCTAGAGGAGTTGGAAAATGAATCAATCGAGAGTTTACCCAAAGAGTACCCTAAGCAAGGATTAATTACCAATACAAGTGTGTCAGTTGATGATGTGCCTTCATTTCCCATGAACGGTGAATCCAAGAGACAATTTGAAGAAAACATCCCTAAAGTTACCTACAATAAGGGAATAACATCCACGTGGAAGTCTACTCCTCAATTACCTCACCTAGGAAACGGTAATCTACACTGGGTTCGCAAGGATAGATTGAGGGGATCAGAGAAGCAACCACCGCTACAGGTCACTCACCCTATGAAAACAAGGGGAAACAACAAATTCTCTTCATTACAAGCAGAACCAAAAAGACTTCTGAAAGTATGGCTTCCAAAGTCATTGATAGAAGCCCAGAAAACATGACAACATATGTGGATTCTGAAGAAGGTCAGACAAACTACAAGTCAAGAGCTAAACAAGCAAGAGGAAATATTACGCCGACAAAGCAAGACCACGAAGCCCAACAAGACCCACCAAAGGTACCAGAGGAACATGATGTCAACCAATCAAATTTCAAGAAAGAAAGGGGAAAGACCTAGAATATGACAAAACCAAGAGAAGGTGAAGCCTCAAACATCAGCCACAAAATGGATATGGAGACCCAAGAGACTACACAGACAGGAACAACAGACTCAACAGGATTCCAATTGCACTCCTGAAGAGTCAATTGCACCTAAAGTATGCATGCCAGGGCCACACTATGAGACTATGCATTCGGCACATGATATGTTCAACAAAACTAGTGGTGCACATTTCCCACTTGGGAATAGATTCTAGATTGTACTTCCATAGGAATGAACCTACTGTGTAAATAAATATATGCTTCAGCTAAACTAACTCTTGTTTTCTTTCAGAAATATGAATAAAAAGGTGTGTGGTAAGAGATCTTACTTACTTGAGTGAGGGGAAACGGAGTGACTCAATAAGCAACATGTCATTGAGACACACATACCTCATGACATACCTTCTAAAAAAAGCTGATGTTCTCCTTACTACAAGTGCAGATGGCTTATGAGGAATCTAAAGCGACTATTCAAGAAGAGGTGCTAGAATTTCCCTTACAAAGTGTGACTAAAGCAAAATGTCATTGGTTTCGTGAGGACCAACCTACTGGGGACTATCTGTTCTTAGTAACAATCAAGATTATGGACACAGAACATCAGTTCCCAGTGATGTCCCAAGATTTCAAAGTAGTGCATGAACTCCCATCGATTGTCGACATTATGAAGAAAGCTAGTATTCAAAAGTACTTTGAACCCCCAATCTATAAACCGGACTTCCAACGATGCACACAAGTAATGAATACCCTATAACCAGCTTTGCATGATCCATTAGTACCCGAAGCAAGAGTCCTAGATGCTGGAGGCAAGTGGGTCATCACACAATTCACCCACGACTTAATCAAAGAAGCTTTGAGATGGGAAAAAGACGGAAATACAATTTTGAAAGAGGAAAGCCAAGGGGGTAAGACCCGAACATTTACAGACATCAACCGTATTGATATAGAAGAGCAAGTTCGACTAATTCACTAACATTTTTGCTTTCCAAACATGCATCGATATACCACTCCACAAAAGATCATAGTGCAAATGCTGTCCCATGCCATCAAACAGATAGGGAATCAAGTTAGCATGACTCCATATATTCAAGAACGACTTTTCAAAGCAAAGAAAGAGTGGAACCATAAGAAGTTCTTGAATGGAAGCGTTGCCTTAACAGTACTGCTCTATCATGCCTTAGGCATTTGGGAACATTTGAAAGAGATGCCCTCATCTAAAGAAATGGCTAAGTATGCGAAGATTGCCATGGTTCCAAGGAAAAAGAAAGGATTAAAAATAGTGGAAGAAGCTAAAACTAGCTCTCAACTATGAATGAGAGGTACCAAAAGACTATGAAAGATGATGCAGGCAGAAGAAGACATTCCAACTTCAAAGAGAATACATGTACTACCAAGAACAAGGCTCGAAGACAATCCACCCATCACGGAAGAGGAATTAACCAAGGCAATTGAAGCAACTTAAATGGAAGAAGTAAACAGGCTTCAGGCAATACAACAAGGTCAGATGTTTGAAGAAAAAGATATATTAGAAGACCAAAATTTAGAAAGGGGAGAGGCTAAGAAGTTGAAGCGGGTGACTAAGAATATCACATTCTTAGCCACCGATGGCGTGCGTGGCAACCCGATTTAATACAGCAACCCAAATTTATGAATGTACAGAATACCAAGGGGATTTCATAAGTAAAGGACTAATTTCAGATAAAGTAACAAATTCTCTGACAATCCTTATTGCTTCTTCGACCATTGGGTGCGTGTACTAAGGAGCCACAAACAAGCTGCAAACAAGAAAAGAAGCCTGTCAAGGGATGACAGAGACAAAGAGGGGGAGAGTGTTGCAGAGAAAAGAGGCACAAAAGAGGAGCCCCAAAATTTTCAAATCAATGGGCATAAAATTTCTTCTTCAAAATTCTAGGAAATTCCCTCAAAACTATGTAAATGCACTAGAGGAGTCCTCTAGATGCATAAGCCCCAAATCCTTGTAACATAATTCTTGTAAAGTAGTAGGAAATTAGAGATTAGTGAATAAAGTGTCGGTCTCTTGTGTGAAAGGACCATTTTTAGGGCACATGTATATAAGTCACTTGGTGACTCTTTATAAAGACTTTTTGCCATTGTGAAGAAGGAGAGCTGAAAATTTGAATTTGCTTCTTCTCTGCTGATTTTCGTCTTCTCTATGATCTTTTGTGTGTGTTTGATGCTGGGAAAATGTGTGTAGGACTGTTAGCTACTCCTTCCCACCACTTTCAAACTGATGTAGTGTGTGTGTGAGCCAGCATGAGTTGTAGAGCGAGTATTGGTGTTTCCCGCCTTTGATTGTTTTGCACATAACTTGAAGAGCGTTTCTCAGATTTGAATGAAAATACCACCAATAGATGTGTCTCGTCAAGAGCTTTAAAAGAAACCCCGCTATTGGACTATACTCAGAGTTCGGAGCTGGGAGAACCATTCGAATTTGTGCTTACTATTGTAAGTGATATCACGAAAGATATTTTCAATGAATTAGTGAGTAGGATAGGTGGTCAAGTCTTTTCACATGCATTGTAGCTCAGTCACTTCATTTTCCATCATGTGCACATGTGTCCTCATACACTTGGTTCATGTGGTTCTTCAGATTGATAATTAAACATGTATCGATCCATCACTATATGCACTTGTGGGGAAATTGAGATTTAGTCTCATTGACGCAAGTCCCTAAGCTTTCACGACTTAGGTACACACCTAAGAAGATGCATCTTTTGCTTCTTGGTTCCAACTTGTTCTTTCTTTGTCTTGGGACAAGAGCATAGCACATACTCTCAAAAATTCTAAAGTGTAAGATTGATGGATTCTTACCAATGTAGAATTCATGATGACTCTTTCTGATTTGATATGCAAATCCCATGCCTTCCCTCATACACTTTGCTATCTCAAAAATGGTGTGACTCTTGCATTTGATAATGCCATCATGTCGTGATGCATGAGTTGTCATTAATTGACACTTTATCCCTTTGCACTTGCAAAAGCCTTCCAACTCCTTTGAGTTGAGATCACCACGACCTCCTATTCCAAGCTTCTTCACACTTTTCCCTAGTTCATTTTCAACAAGTTGTGGTTGTTCTTTAATCTTACCAAAAGCTATGAAGAAAGTACATCCACATTTTCCTCCTATAGTCGTCGACAATCACAATGTAGGAAGATCCTCCCAAGTCCTGCATAGACATCTTACCACACAAGTTAGCACATACCAACACTAGAGGAGACTTTGACCTACTCTTGCTTTCTTGTGGGAATGTCTCTCTGTGTGGCTTGTCCATCATACAAGCTCTACAAGGTTCCTTCATTCCATTCACTATACGTAAGTGATGAAGTATAATACCTTGCTTTTGCATCTCCTTACATACTATCCCTGTCACCATGATGGGTTCTTGCTGAGGCTGCATAGAACTAGATTGACCTATATCATTGGTCATTTGATGAGATGCACCACTGTCTAGTACCCATGAATCCACAATCGATTCTTGTTGTGTTGAGGAGCATACCGCCTTTGCTTTGGCTCCATGTATTGTCTCCTCCTTCACTTCATCTATCCTCTTGACATGATAATCTACAATTGCATGTCCCTTTCTTTTGCAATGGAAGCATTGTCCTTGAATCTTCTTCTTGCTACTCCTCTTTGCATTCTTACCTTTGGTTGAGGAACCACCTTTACCTGATGCATTGGTGGAGAATATAGCATCTCCCTAACTACTTCTTACTTGGGCTTTAAGCTGAGTGTTGAGAGTATTACCCTTCCATCATAGTTTGGTGGAGTATTTTGGAGAAACCTTCAAGATAGCCCCTTGCTAGTCTTCTCTATCCCTTCACAAGCCATTCCATCACATGGCTTCTTGGTCTGAGTAATGGATGCCTTCCCCTTCTGCAAAATTTTCTGCTTCCAATTGATTTTCTAAATTTTGAATGCATGTTTGGTTTCTTACCTCATAGTGACTCCTCAATATACTCCATGCCTCACTTGCCTTGGATGTATGTTGAATAAGAGGTAGAATAGAGTCCACACAATTGCTCACTATATAATATGGTGCATTTGCATTCCTTATCTTCCAAGCTTGTAGAAGCTTTACATCTGGGAGAATCACCATACTCGGATCCAATGGGTCAAAGGTAGGTTGTGGCTCTTGCTCATTTCCCATCACCATCTCCAAAAGATCATAAGAATCAAGGATAATTGTTATCTTGAACTTCCAAAGAAAATAATTCGTACCATCTAACTTGCCTTCACTGAAGTCTGGTGGATGAACCCATAGTGTTTGCATTTCCAAATCCATTGCACCAACTCCATTTCCACTTCCACTCATAGATGCCAACACCTCCATAGTGTTGAAGCCTTTGTGTCCCATGAACTTGAAGCCTTGAAGCCTTTGCCTCCCAAGAACTCTAGCGTTGCATCCTTTGCCTTCCACAAGCTATAGCATTGAAGCCCTTGACTCTCAAGAACTCCAATCTTGAAGCGTTTCCCTACCACAAACTTTGGAGTTGAAGCATTTACCTGTCACAAGCTTGAGTGTTAAATCATTCCTTCCACAAATGCTAGAGTTGATTCCTTGGCCTCCACGATGTCTACAATCTTCTATACCTTCCTATGCTCTGATACCATGTAAGAAAAAAAATTGATGAATAATGATTGAGTGGTGGGCTAGTGGTGTAACTCTAATGCCATGTAGAGGTTAGCACAACACACATACAAGATTAAGGTTAGATAGAAAGAGAGATATTGCTACACATTGGAATAACACAAGAGATTTGGTTATAAGGGAAACTGGACTAAAGATGAATAGAAGATGAACTCAACTCAATTCAACTAAAACTCATAACTCTAATACAATAGAACTTAAACACTAAACAATATATAGATGGTTCTATCCACCCATGCACTTCCTATATGGAGCTTAGATGGTGATCTAGATAGAAGCTAGGTGAAGGGCTATAGGCCAACACAATGGGTACTAAGTTGGATACCCTAATGGTTCCAAACACCACAAACATATGGGAAGAGGGCCATTCTTATAAGGTGTTCCAAGCCTAAGTCATCCTACCCATGTTCTAGGGTCGTGATACCTTGATCCATGTCCAAAATAATCTCCACCATTGATCTATGAGGTGTATCCAATGATAGAAAGGTAGGATCAACAAACATTTGTTTGCAACCCTTGATCTTGCTTAATCCACACTTAGGATCAAGTCTAGATCCAATGGCCCATATTAAATAGACGGTTCCCCAAGTTAAGAAAGCTACTTTTGTTTCTAGCCCTTGATTTAGGTTGATCCTCACATCGGATCAATCCCAAATCCAATGGCTTAGAAGTAACCTTCCTAACTATCCATGTACGGTCTACACTAGACCTCATCCAACCTCAAAGTCAGGAACCTACCAATGTCCAACACTCTCACATTACTTCTCCTCATAATGGGGGCCTTACAAAATAGAGTGTTATGAAAAATGGTGGTGCTACATAAGGGTGAGGCATTGAGCATATCTAACAATCTGCACTAGCCATTTTGGCATAGTTTTTGCCTCCTCTATATTAGCTCTCTCATCAACAAGTGCATCATGCAAATCTACATCAGAAATGGAATGATCTACATCATCTTATGAAACTTGTGAAGGCCAAGAAGTTGCCTCAATAGGACTAGCACTAGACTATCCACCTGTAAAAAGAGGCAGCAAAGTATCATACATGTCTTTATAGCTAACAGATGTCCCCTTCGTACATGAAAGTAAAGGCTGAATACTATCTTCCACAAAAACAACATCATGGCTAACCAAAATGCATTTAGTTTGTGGATGATACAGATGATAGCCTTTGCTTTCAAAACTGTACTCAATAAAAATACATTTTACTTCTTTATCGTCCAATTTCCTGTGATGTTGTTCAGGCACTAATGCATATGCCAGACAACCAAAAATGCGTACATGAGCAACAGATGGCCATGCCAAGCCTAATATGGAGTGATAGATTGCAGTGCTTTAGTGGGACACATGTTAAGTACATATGTTGCACACATGACAGCCTCAAGCCAGAAGCTATGTGGTAAAGCCTAACTCTTGACCATAGACCTCACCATCTCCATGAGTGACATGTTCTTCCCTTTAGCTACTCCATTCTGTTGAGGTGTATATGACACTGTACATTGATGTTTTATCCCACATTCAACTAGAAATGCATTAAATTCAAACAACATATATTCCCCCCTCGATCCTAATGAAGGGTACCCATTTTACATGTTGACATATTTTTAGCCAAAACCAAAAACTGTTTGAAGCACATGAACACTTCGGACTTTGATTTCAATGGATATACCCATGCATGCCTGGAAAAATCATCAATGAAAGTCATGAAGTAAAGATAGTTTCCAAAAGAGGGTGTCTACATAGGACCACATACATCATTGTGAACAAGCTGCAATTTCTGAGTAGCTTGAGCTGAACCATCTTTTGGAAAGGAGGAATGCTGCATTTTGCCCAAAATACAGCCTTCATAGACATGTTTTTTGGGTGCCTGAAGTTTGGGCAAAGAGGAAACCATTTCATATTTGTGTAGCCATAGAAAACTAGCGAAATTCAGATGACCAAAGCATGCATGCCAAAGCTTTGCATATGACATAGCTTGAGAATCATGAACTACACATGCTGAATCATTCATAGATTTTTCATAGTCTATGAGCTTATACAACCCACAACATAAAATGCCATAAGCAATAATCATGTTTCCATTTGACTGATCATGATCTGTACATCTTTCATCAAAAAAATTCACAACCAAGACAATCTTGGCTAATGCAAAAAATGATAACAGATTTTTCTTGATCCCTGGCACAAATGAAGCATCTCACAAAGTGAAAGAACTACCATCAAGAGTAGTCAAAATGATCTTACCAACTCCCATGAGAGGATAAGAGGATTTTTTGGCGCATTTGATAGTATTCCCTATAGGGACAGACTCTTGTGAAGTGAAGAAACTGTGCTACGAGGTAATATGTTTGGTTGCCCCACTATCAAAGTACAAAACATCTGAGTCTACTGTAGACATACACTGTACAGGAGAAGATGGTTCAAAACTGCAAACAATAGTAAACGCCCATTCTTCATTCTACACAAGATTAGCAGACTTTGTTTTTGGTGTAGAGGCCTCTACGACAACCATTCTAGCCTCTTTTTTCTTTGCCTCTTTTTTCTTTTCCTCTTTTGCAGTTAGTTTTGGACATTTCTTTATGAAATGATAATTTCCTTTACAATACTTACAAAAGAAAATCTATTTTTCTGATTTCTTGTCATCTTTGTCTTCCTTCTTCAAATGTAGAGCATTTGCAAATTTCTGCTTGCTAGTAGATGAGCTCCATTTACTTTTGCCCTTCTGACTCGCCAATAAATCTTGATCTAGGACACACATAATGGACCCGTTCTGCCTAGACTAATCTTCCTACAACATAACAGAGACTAACTCCTCAAATGAAAAGGCATTTGGATTGCCTTTCATCATCAAATAAAGAGTAGAAGCAAAACTCTTATATGAATCAGGAAGACCATTTACAACGGTCTGCGCAAGTGTCACCTTCATTCATATGCTCACTCTCCAACGATTTTTGGAAGTAAGCAACACAAGCCTCATTCCTAGCCTCGTATAATGTGTTAAGTGTATCCCATGCATCCTTAGATGTTATGCAAGAGCAAATGTGAGGAATAATGGCACGTTTGATAGACAAGGCTATCAATGCATGTGCATTAGCATCTCTTCCATCCCAACAAATTTTCTCTATAGTAGGTGCAATAGAAATTGTAGCATGAATAAGAATTTGGAGAATATCAACATCTTCAATGCCATCTACATCAGCTTCAATACCTGTATTTGCAGGTGTAATAGGACATTTTTCAACACCTTGCACAATGTTGCACAATCCTTTTACAACCAATACATGTCACATCATATAAGCCCACAATGGGTAATTGGTACCGTCCAACTTATCCTCAACATCCAACAGACGGAATACATCATTACTTTCAGCCATGGCCACTGACTAAAATACCATGATTCAAAAAAATGATTGTATCTGGAAAAGAGAATTACCATGACGAGTTCTACTAAACCTGTAGCAGACTTCGAGATGCTTATAGTAGAGAACTAGAACCTGTATATATCTTTGGCACAAAAAGACAAAATAGCCTACACAAGCACTACAATAGTGCATTCGGAGGCTGAAACGAGCTCAAATCATGACTTCAATGCCACACAGCAAAGCTGTTTTGATCTCCTAATCACCCTGAGTATGCTTGCCAAATTTCACATGATTATGAGACTGTGACCGGAGGGATATCCACAACACCCTAGATGAAGTGATGACCTGCTTTGATACCAATTGTTGGAGTTACATGTCTCTGAAAGCACCTGAATAGCACAAGGAAGAAGAAGAAGCTTGGAGTACAATACAGAATACTGAATGTATTACCACTAGAATGTACAAAGATAAGTAACCCACTAGGTCTATAGGCATATATATAGGGGGGGAACCTCCTAAAGAGGGAAAAAAGTGCCCCAGCGCTCGTAGTGTGTTCACACATATCACTACCTAAATATATCAACAAGTGCAAGGGTGCAGAGGAGCATGTCATTGAGTCAAGGAGAAGCAGCTGCATAGAGATTGTTTACCTAAGAAGTAATTGGAAGTAATTTTCTTGTACTTCTGTGTACATTTTGTTTTAAATTGTAATCTTCAGTGAGGAAATGCATCTACTTTTTTGTTTTTTTACATAAAAGAGTGGTAAACTTCTTGCATCAATTAAAGTGAAGCAAACTTTTGAGCACAATTTGCTTTTATTCTTCTCTATTTTTCCATTTGGACCCCCTCCTCCAAATAATCCCCCAACAACATTCTTGAGTTTGGTGATGAATTAGATTTATTTCCCTCTTATTTTGCATTGAGAGAAGAGACAAGTTAATTCCATTCCTGGATCGAATGAGGAAAACACTTTAGAGAAGACTCAAAGTTCCTCTCTAAAACAAGGAAGATTTTTTGCATTGGAAATCAACTTACTAGAGATGGTAAAAGAATTTTGAAAGAAATATCCTTCTAATTATACTAGATAGCAACACTTACTTAGAATTACTGGGAGAAGTTAATGTTCTTGTAGTGGTGTCATTGCAAGAAGTAGAAGTAGAGAAATTTTAATCGGAGGTTACAAAAACATGCTTAATTGATCAACATTTTGATCCCTATGTGCCTATTGATACCATTGCATGATGGATGTGGAGGAATGGTCATCATTATGGGTGGAACTTTTTAACCTTCATTTCTTTCTCTGCTAATTTATCAATGGTATAGTTACTCCAATAGGATTCTTGATAGCTTCTAAAGAAGACATCAAGGAACCTATTTAGGGTAGGGGGAACTTCTACTCTTTTAATATTCATTAGCACCCACATATTTGCATTGAGCTTGAGCTCAAACTTGAGCTTCCTTCCTTAAATCTAATCGGAATTGTAGAAGAGCCTCCCTTGGTTCATGAGGTTATCTGCAACAACCTTGCAAATGATTATTTTCTTTATGACGCTTAGGGGCATAGAATCAAAGATGCCCCATAAAGGAGCTCAAAGAAAATAGAGAGTTTTCATAGATGACTTCACTAAAATGGCAAAAGATCTATCATATATCTCAAAGGAAGCTGATCCTAACTCAAGAAAAACATTTTTAGAAATGGAGCAAGTTGGAATGACCAAAATCTCAAGGGATAACTCATATGGATTCATGGAGGCCCAAATAAAAAAGAAAAGAAGTCTCAAAAAGCATCCTAGAGATGGTTCTTCTCATGTTGATAGGGGTTTAGAGGTTAAAAAGGCCAGTTGATTAGATAAAAGGTCAACCAATTGGTCTACCTAGGTGGGGTAAGTCAATTCAAAATGGCAACTACATTTCTTTCCACCTTTGATCTTGGATCCATGAGGGCTATAAATTCTTCATCAAAGGAAGATTGATATGAAGCCATCACTCACATTTGAAAAGGTCTTAAATATGCTAAAGATTTATAAAAAAACCTCCAATTTATTACAAGTGATTTTGATAAACCTACAAAAAACTAGAATAATATCTTATTCTCCAATTTCTCAAGGACCTAATATGTAGAACAAAGTTCATCAAAACGTTTTCCACTCTTTTGGGAAATTCTTTGGTTTGGAACAACATCAATGGCCACCCCTACTTGGCTATAGCTCTAAAAAATCTGATTAGATAGGGATGTTCATTGTTCCTAATTCTCTTTTGCATTATTGTAGATACTTTCGTCTACTTAGTTAGCAATCAAATGCACTTGGTTAATATTCAAGGTCTCTCTCTCTCTATCTCTCTCTCTCTCTCTCCCTATCTCTCTCTTTCTCTCTCTCTCTCTCTCTCTCTCTCTCTCTCTCTCTCCCTATGAGCCAATGTCAGATTCATCTTGGGATTTTTGTAAAAAAAACTTAAGTATTTCTATAGAATGCTATTGGAAGTGTCTCTTGATTTTTGGGCTACCTTGAAATATTTCGCATTGTTTGAAGGCCTAGATGTAGCCACTCAAAAATCATTTTTGTCAATTTTTTCTTCTATTAGGTATCCCAATGAGTTTCAAGGTTACTACAAGTTAGCATTGGAGTTGGGTACTTGTCAAGCTTTAGAGGAAGCTCCATTATTGAAAGGGATTGCAACTTAATGTGGCAAGCAAAGTGATCGTGATACCCACATTCCTTATCTCCTCTATCGCCTACTTCTTAGCTTGTTGGAGATCAAGCAACATCCATAAGGTGGAGAGGCATCGAAGAAATTGTCTTTGAAAGGGGAATCTTGATTGAAGGAGTTGTCAAACATCAAATGGAAAATATGTGCTAGCCATACGGATAATAATATCATAGTATGTTTGGATGCGGAGGACTTGGCCAATAAAGTTGTGGCCAAAAGTGTTCAGATCTGATCTATTCTTTGTGGAAAGTTTGGAAGAAGATGAAGCCTTTCTCATATATCAATAAAGAATGGAATTAGGAAATAAATAATGGGAGTGGGTTGTTGGCATCAAGAAGCATGATTCTATCTGGTTCACAATTACTAACATCATAAATGTTGAGAAAGAGAACATCCAAAAAACCAAGAGGCATTGGACAAAAGGTTTTTGTAAGTAGAAGCATCTTTGGACCATGATACAAGATACTACATCATATTTGATTAACCCTATCCATAGAGTCGAATATGAAGGTGGTGACTTTTAAGCCACAAAATTAGTGCTTCGGATGCCTCAGAGACTCATATCTTGCATGGCTAGTATCTACACAATTTGAAGAGTTTGAAGTGAAAAAATGGAAAGAAGATGGAGGATATTCTAAGAATCAATAGAATTATGTATATTCATTAAACACCTACAGAAATCTGAAATGGTGTCCTCTTTGCCCAAACTTGAGGCACTTGGAAAACATGTTTGTGAAGGATGTATTTTGGGAAAAATGCAGCATTCCTCCTTTCCAAAAGATGGTTCAGTTCCGGCTACTCAGAAAAAATCACAGCTTGTACATAGTGATGTCTGTGGTCCTCTGCAGACACCTTCTTTTGGAAATTATCTTTACTTCATGACTTTCATTGATGATTTTTCGAGGCATGCATGGGTATATCCATTGAAGGCAAAGTCCGATGTGTTCATGTGTTTCAAACAATTTTTGGTTTTGGTTGAAAATCTATTAGCATGTAAAATGGGCACCCTCCATTCTGATCGAGGGGGGGAATATATGCCTTCTGATTTTAATGCATTTCTGGCTGAACATGGGATAAAAGACCAGTGTACAATTCCGTATACACCTCAACAGAATGGAGTTTTTGAACGAAAGAACAGGTCACTCATGGAGATGGTGAGGTGTATGGTCAAGAGTCAAGCTTTACCACATAGTTTCTGGCTTGAGGCTGTCATGTGTGCAGCATATGTACTTAACAGGTGTCCTACTAAAACGCTACAGTCTATCACTCCATACGAGACTTGGCATGATTGCAAGCCATCTGTTGCTCAGCTGCATGTTTTTGGTTTTTGGCATATGCATTAGTGCCTGAACAACATTGTAGAAAATTGGATGATAAATCAGTCAAATGTATTTTTGTTGGGTACACTTTTGAAAGAAAAGGCTATTGTCTATATCATCCACATACTAAACACATTCTAGTTAGCTATGATGTTGTTTTTGTGGAAGATGCTATTCAACCATTGCTTTCATGTACTAAGGAGACATCAGTTAGCTCCAAAGACATGTATGATACTTTGCTGCCTCTTTTTACACGTGGACAGTCTAGTGCTGGTACTAATGAGGCAACTTCTCAACCTTTGCAAGTTTCATGTGATGATGCAGATCATCCCATTTCTGATGTAGATTTACATGATGCACTTGTTGATGAGAGAGTTGATATTGGGGAGGCGAAAACTATGCCAAAATGGATGGTGCAGACTTTCTGTGACAGCAAATTAGATGCTCCTCTATCATATAATACTTGATCAGCCTCTCATAGTGCCTCTTTTGCATCAGATTGCTATGCTATGGCTGCATCGAGTCTCTGTGATGAGACTGACTTGTTCGTTTGATGAAACACAAAATTCAAAAAATTGGATGGCTGCTATGCAATCTGAATATGATGCTATAATCAAGATTGGTACTTGGTCTTTATGTGACTTGCCTCCTGGCAAGAAGGCCATTGGCACTAAGTGCATATACAAGATGGAGCATAACCTGATGTTACAATTGATAGGTATAAGGTTAGGCTTCTTGCGAAGGGTTATGCACAAGAAAGAGGCATTGATTTCGATGAAACATTTGCTCCTACTTGCCGAATGAATACTGTTTGTAGCATCTTTGCACTTGCAGCTCATCGTAGTTGGAATGTACATCAGTTGGACGTTGAAACAACAGTTTTGAATGATGACTTGCATGAAGAAGTGTATGTTTTTCAGCCCCATGGCTTTGTGCCAAAAGGGCATGAAAACCAGGTGTGCAGGTCAAAGAAGGCATTATATGGTTTAAAGCAAGCACCACGTGCTTGTTATGAAAAGATACATTCCTATCTGATTGCACATGGCTTTGCGAATAGTCCAACTAAAAGCACATTATATGTAAAGCGTGCTAATGATGTACTTCTGATCATTGTTGTGTATGTTGATGACATGCTGCTCATTGGTCCTCATGAGAAGCATGTTGCTGATTTCAAGGCTGATTTACATGCCTCATTTGAGATGTCTGATTTGGGGCATTTGCATCATTATTTGGGCATTTAGTTTATGCACGTTGATGGTGAAGTGGCTTTGTGTCAAACAAAATATATTGACACATTATTGCAAGATTTTGGCCTTGAAGACTGTAAACATAGTGCCACTCCTATGGAGACAGGTTTACGACTGAGTCTTCATGATGCTAGAGATGCATTTGATGTTGTTCTCTATTAGCGGGCTATTGGATGCTTGATTTACTTATGCATTACTCCGTGAGATATTTGGTTTGTTAGATGTCTCACATATGAGCACGTTTATGCATTGCCCAGGACTCAAGCATTGGCAAGCCGTTAAGCACATCTTTCACTACTTGAGTGGTACTCTGCTACTTGGGTTGTCTTATCCCAAGGGGGGATCACTACTGCCAGATTTGCATGCTTTCTCTGACTCTGATTGGGCTGGTTGCTATGAAATCGTGTGTCCACTAGTGGTTTTTGCTTCATGCTTGGTAACTCATGTATATCTTGGTTGAGCAAGAAGCTACCTACTGTGGCCACTTCCAGTTGTGAGGCTGAGTATAGGGCAGCTTTCACAGTGACTATTGAGTGTGTGTGGCTTAGAGGCCTTATGGGTGATTTGGGTGTTGGTCAATCTTTTGCCACCACCATCTTCACTGACAGTCAAAGTGCATTGGCAATTGTGAGGAACCTTGTGTTCCATGCTCGCACTAAGAACATTGAGGTGCATTATCATTATGTTAGGGAGAGGTTCTTTGCTGGGGAGATCAGCTTGGCATATGTGCCCATGCAGGAGAACATTGCCGACCTTTTCACGAAGGCTCTGCCTAGGGAGAAGTTTGAAGCTTTCTGCAAAGCTTTGGGCTTAATTCCTTTTATGAAGTGATTTTCACATAGCTTGGCACTTCCTTATACATGAGTGCCAGCTCCTTGTTCATCGCATCACCCCCAGGGGGGAATTGTTGATATATTTAGGTAGTGATGTGTGTGAACACACTAGGATTGCCGAGGTACTTTTTTCCCTCTTTAGGAGGTTTTTTCCCCCCGGCTTGTATATATGCCTATTGCCCTAACGAGCTAATTATCTTTGTACATTCTAATGGTAATACATTCAGTATTGTGTGTTGAGCTCCAAGCTTCTTCTTCTTCCTTGTGTTGTTTGCATGCTTCCGTAGATGTCGAACTCCAACAGTAATGCCTAGATAGGACCTATGTTAGATGGCACTTCAAATTCAATGACCTTTGGCACTTGCTTATAGGAAACATGAATGTGGTCCTTATGTGGAAGATGCCTCCTTTGTAACTCTCTTTAATTCTCTTGTATATTTTTCCTCATCTCTAATTTAAAGTCATTTTTAAAAAGATAATTGAATACTTACCATTACTAGAGGCTTGCAATCATCCATTGGCGAGACAATTTTAATCCACATATATTTTCATCCTTTTGTGCTAAATATATATACATTTTTTCTATTTGCTAGTACAAGTAACTCAAAGTCTTCTACAGGTTTAGTGGAGCTTCATTGGGTATTTGTTTTCAACATTGTTTGGAAACAAACAATTTTTTTTATCAAGCTACAATTAGTGGCCATGAATAAAAGCAATGATGTATTTTGTATGTTGATTGTTGAGGTTGAATTGGATACTTCTAACTATGTGTTATGGGCATACAAATTCTTCAGTATTGGCAGCAAAAGGCTTGTGGAATATTGTGCAAGGTCCTAAAGTATGTCCTCTTACACCTACAAATATTATGAAAATATGTGATGCAAGTGGTGTTGAAGATGTTGATCTTTTGTTTTTTATCCTACTCTAGTTCTAATTGCACCAATAGTAGAGAAGATTCATTGGGATTGTAGAGATTCACAAACACATGTAGTGATAGCTTTGTTGATCTATCAAACATGCCATTATCCTTTACATTACTCATCTAGAACAACTAGGAATGTTTGGGATACTCTTGACACACTATACTGTGCAAGAAATGAGGCTTCTAGTGCTTAACTTTGAGAAGATTTAGAGAGTGAGCATATGATCAAAGGAGATTCAATGGACACTATTTTGACAAAGATCAAGGATTTGAATGAGTAGTTGATTACCATTGATGAAAACTTGCTAGATAGTTCACTTGTGTATATTGTTCTTAATGTTCATCCCTATTCTTATTACATTTTTGCTTCTACTCTTCATTTCATGGTGCAAGGAAATCCAAATTGCTTAACCTTTAAGGAGTTAGCATTCTTTTTTGTTGCATAAATACAATCTAGATAAAATAGTTCATTATGCATGTTGTAGATAAAACTTTCTTAGCTTGTCAAAAGGTTGAAGGTAAATGAAGCTCATTTACTAGTAAGCACAAATCTTGTCACATTGCACATCCAAAAATGGAAGATAAATATGTCAAGAAAATATAAACGAAGAAATAATTTTGCAAGTATTGTAAGGAAAATGATCATCTCATTAAAAGTTTTCCTAAACTAGATGCAAAAAGGCAAAGAAGAAAGAGGTTGGAAAGGTATTTGCAAAGGTATCTACTCCTAAAACTGATTCTATCAATCTTATTGAAAATGAAGAATAGGAATTTACCACTCGCTACCACTCATTGCAATCATGATTGTTCTCATGAAAAGTGTATGTTTTTAGTGGATCACATGTTTCATATTTTGATGGTGGTGGTGATTGATTTTCTTATTCTATTATGGGAGTTGGGAAGACTATTCTTACTATGGTAAATGGTGAAACATTCATTTTATTAGATGCTTTATATGTACCAAGGATATAAAAGAATATGTTCTCATTGTTGACATTAGAAAACATTTACTTAGTAGTGAAATTTGCTGATGGCAAATGTATAGTTCAATGACCCTCTTTGATGGTGACAAGACCATTGCACCTAGAATGCTATGTCATGAGCTATTCAATTTCTCAAATGATGGAAGATTTGTGAATAGTTTTGCATGTGAAGTTGAGGATTTTCAAGCTATTTTGATGTCAAACTTTGGCATGCACATTTTGGGAATCTGAATTTTGCTAGTTTGCTTTGCTTATTAAAAACGAGATTGTAATCTCTTTACCCAAAATTGATATACCATCTAAGTATGCTTGTGAGGGTTTTGTTTTGGGTAAAATGCAGCATTCTTAATTTCCTAAAGATGGTAGAGTAAGAGTTGAACAAAAATTGAAGCTTGTTCATAGTGATGTGTGTGGTCTCATGTAGACACCTTCCTTTGGGAATTAAATCTACTTAGTAACTTTCATGGATGATTTTTCTATTCACACTTTGGTGTATCCATTGAAAGCAAAGTGTGAAATGTTCATGTCCTTCAAACAGTTCTTAATTATGGCAAAAAAATTATCAACATGTAAACTGGGTGCCCTCTGTTGTGTTTGAGGGAGGGGAGTATATATCTTCTAAGTTCATGGCACTATACACTGGTGTTTTATCCCACATTCAGCTAGAAATGCATTAAAATCAGAAGACATGTATTCCCCCCCTCGATCTGAACGGAGGGTGCCCATTTTACATGCTCATAGATTTTGAGCCAAAACCAAAAACTGTTTGAAGTAAATGAACACTTCGGACTTTGCCTTCAATGAATATACCCATGCATGCCTGGAAAAATCATCGATGAAAGTCATGAAGTCAAGATAATTCCCAAAAGAAGGTGTTTGCATAGGACCACAAACATCACTATGTACAAGCTGCAATTTTTTAGTAGCCCAAACTGAACCATCTTTTGGAAAGGACGAATGCTGCATTTTGCCCAAAACACAGCCTTCACAAACATGTTTTCCGGGTGCCTCAAGTTTGGGCAAAGAGGACACCATTTCAGATTTCTGCAGGTGTAGCAAACTAGCAAAATTCAGATGACAGCGTGCATGCCAAAGCTTTGCATCTGACATAGCCTAAGAATAATTTATTGCACATGTCAAATCATTTATAGATCTTTCATAGTCTATGAGCTTATACAACCCACGACATAAAATGCCAGAAGCAATAATCACATCGCCATTTGACAGATCATGAACTATACACCTATCATCAACAAATTTCACAACCAAGCCAATCTTGGCTTATGCAGAATTGATAACATGTTCTTCTTGATCCTTGGCACAAATTAAGCATCTGACAAAGTGAAAGAGCTACCATCAGCAGTAGTCAAAATGATCTTACCAACTCCCATAACAGGATAAGAGGAGTTGTTGGCGCATGTAAGAGTATTCCCTATAGGCGCAAGCTCGAGTGAAGAGAAGAAATTGCGCTGCGAGGTAATATGTTTGGTCGCCCCACTATCAAAGTACCAAACATCTGAGTCTAGTGCAGACATGCACTGCTCATGAGAAGATGGTTCAAAATTGCAAACAGTAGTAAACGCCCATTCTTCTTCCTGCACAAGATTAGGAGACTCCGTTTTTGGTGTAGAGGCTTCTACAACAACCATTCCAACCTCTTTCTTCTTTGCCTCTTTTGCAGCCAGTTTTGGACAGTTCTTTATGATATGATCAGTCCCTTTATAGTACTTACAAAACAATTTCTTCTTTTATGATTTTTCCTCATCTTTGTCTTGGTTCTTCGAATGTGTAGCATGTGCAAATTTCTGCTTACTAGTAGAAGAGCTCCATTTTCCTTTGCCCTTCTGACTAGCTAGGAAAGCTTGATCTGCAACACACATAATGGACCTGTTGTGCCTGGACCGATCTTCCTGCAACAAAACAGAGACTAACTCCTCAAATGACAAGGCATTTGGATTGCCTTTCATTATCAACCGAAGAGTAGAAGCAAAACTCTGATATGAATCAGGAAGACCATTCAGATTAGTCTTCACGAGTGAGCTATCTGGTATAACCTCATCAGCAAAAATCAATTGTTCCTTCAAGTCTTTGATCTTTGTTAGGAAACTGTCCATAGAGCCACCTTCATTCATGTGCTCACTCTTCAGCTGTTTTCAGAGGCAAGCAATACGAGCCTCATTCCTAGCGTGGTACAATGTGGTAAGTGTATCCCAAGCATCCTTAGCTCTTCTGCAAGAGCGACGATGAGGAATAATGGCACGTTTGACAGACAAAGCTATCAACGCATGTGCCTAGGCATCTCTACCATCCCAACGAATCTGCTCTGTAGTAGGTGTAGCATAAACTGCAGCACAAACAAAAATATGCAGAATACCATCATCTTCGACACCTTCTTCATCAGCTTCAGTACTTTGAGTTGTAATAGTTGCAGGTGTGATAGGACGCTTTTCGACACCTTGCACAATGTTCCACAGTCATTTTGCAACCAACACATGTCGCATCATATAAGCCCATAACGGGTAGTTGGTACCATCCAACTTATCCTCAACAGCCAACATACGCAATACATCACTGCTTTCAACCATGGCCGGTGACTAAAATACCTTGATGCAGAAAATTGACTGTATCTCAAAAAGTTGAACAGAACTGCCCAAACGAATTCTACTAAACCTGTAGCAGACTTCGAGACGCTTATACTGGCGAATAGAGACTGGTATATACCTTTGGCACAAAAAGATGAAATAGCCTTCACAAGCACTGTGATAGTGGGTTCCGAGGCCGAAACGAGCTCAGATCACGATTTTGGCACCACAGAAGCGAAGCTGTTTTGATCTCGAAAACAGGCTGAGTATGCTCACCAAAATTTGTGTGATTCTGAGACTACAAACGGAGGAGTGTCAATGGTGCCCTAGATGAAGCGATGACCTGCTCTAATACCAGTTGTTGGAGTTAGATGTCTGCGAAAGCACGCGAACAGCGCAAGGAAGAAGAATCTTGGAGCACAACACACAATACTGAATGTATTACTAGAGAATATACAAAGATAAGTAGCCCATTAGGGCAATAGGCGTATATACAAGTCGGGGGAAAAAAACCTCCTAAAGAGGGAAAAAAGTGCCCCGACGGTCCTAGAGTGTTCATACACATCATTATCTAAATATATCAACAATAACTTGAAGTATATGGTTGAAGATGAAAATGTTCTTCAAGGAGGAAAAATGCTAAAGAGTAGCTAGACAAAAATTAAAGTCAAGCGAAAATTATGTTCTTTTGGATTAATAAACAAGTAATAAGGTTATCCTAGTGGCTGATTCTAATGGATGGGAGGAGAAGGTATTGAGCTCAATCTACATGAGTGCATAGGGGAGAGTCTTTTCCCAAAGACCCTCCATAGACTTCTAGAAGCATCTAACTTGAGTGAAATCGAGTACATTTAAACACATGGCAAACTTACCTAGACTCTCATATATTACCAAACAAGTGCAAACTACAAGGGCATGAAAACAAAGTATGCAGGCTAAAAAACACATTGTATTGATTGAAGCAAACACCATGTGCTCAAAAAAACCAATCCCAATTGAGTCAAAAAAAGAAAGTAAACCTAGGATTATTAATCCACGAGGATAAATCAACCAAATCTATGGGGTACTAGATAAGTTGTAAATGGTATACTTAATTTCCTCCCAATGTTTAACACATGGAATATGCATTTCAGATATGGAATTGGCTTAGAGGGGAAGCTCTCAAAAAGAATGAAAAAGATAAGATTGCCATAAACTTTGTTCAAAATCCTATTGAGCCTTTCCTAAAGAGTTTTGTTTTTTTACAAAAGGAAGTTTGGCCAAGAACTAATCTCCCATGCTTGAATTAATAAAAGAACAATTATACACTAAATGGGCTTAGTGCCCTTGGGATCCCCTGTATCCCATAAAGTAGGGGTAGGTCGGGCCAAAGGCGTATAGTTGTGACGGTCCAAAACCAGTAGAAGTCTTAAGATTCAGTGGGTGACTAACAATTTAAATTGACTTACTGAGAAGGTTAATGATTTTTTCATCGCTCTCCTAAATGACCCATTTGCTTTTAATTTTGTTGTTTCCAAGACAAACATCCTATGATGTCCGGACGGTGGCTTTTTAAAATTACATATTGTTCTGTTTAACAAGCTGAGGGATTTTTCAATCAACCATTTTCTTGGATAGGCATCAAAGTTGGTTGCACAACTTTTTTTTCATATCTTCCAGAGTGCTTCCCCTCTTATGGTGTTCCAAAAGCTAAAAGAGTAGCCGATTGTTTCTCAAAGTAACACTTATTTCCAATTAATTTACCTTTTTAAACTCAAAATCTTATAAATTAGCTTTTTGAGCACGAGAAGAAGAGATGGCCAAGATCCTCTCTGCCGAGTAAGCAACGCTTCCACCCTAGTGATGGGCGCAAGGCCACATGATCCTTTTAAAAAGTTTAGTGGCCATGTCGGACAAGAGGATTAATATACAATTCTCCGTTGGTTGCTCAAACACGGGCCTTTGAAAGTATGCGCGTGGTTAGCTGTGCGCGGCTCGGCGTGCAACCCGCTTGGCAGCTTTCTTCAGATGGATGGCGCTACGCGCAATATGTTTGTCACCTTTTTTTGAGTACATGGAACTATGTGTGTTGATCCCTCAAGCTGTAGACGCTACAGTTTGCAGGAAACAAGTCAATGTACATTATACGACAAGTCAATGTACATTATACGAGGTGTTTATTATCTTAATTCATGTGCGAAATAATAGTTTAACCTGCCTCTACAGTTTGCTGGTTCTGAGAGGTTGAAGAAAGCTTGCCAAAGCCTGGAGTTTGTTTGAGTATATGGAGCTATGTGTGTTGATTCTTCAAGTTCTAGAGTCAGGAAAGACGTCAGTGTACAATACACGAGGTGTTTTTTGTGCGGAAATAATAGTTTAAGTTTGCTTCTACAGGTTGCGGGTTCTGAGAGGTTGAAGAAAACTTGTCGAAGCCTGGAGTTTGTTTGAGTATATGGAGCTATGTGTTTTGATCCTTCAAATTGAAGATGCAGGAAAGACGTTTGTACAATACACGAGGTGTCTATCATCTTAATTCATGTGCGGAATTAATAGCTTAACCTTGCTTCTACAGTTTGCTGGTTTGAGAGGTTGAAGAAAGCTTGTCAAAGCCTGGAGTTTGTTTGAGTACATGGAGCTATGTACGTTGATCCTTCAAATTGAAGATGCAGGATATACGTCAGTGTACAATACACGAGGTGCCTATCACCTTACTTCATGTGCGGAAAGAATAACTCAACCTTGCTTCTACAGTTTGCTGGTTCTGAGAGGTTGAAGAAAGCGTTTCAAAGCCTGGAGTTTGTTTGACTACATGGAGCTATGTGTGTTTTTTTTTTTAATGTAAAGGAAGTTCGGCAATAGCCTACTCTCCCGGACTTGAATTAAATAAAGAAAAGTACAAGAGAAGGGGACTAGTGCCCACGGGACCCCCCAAATCCCACAAAGCAGGGGAAGCTTTTACAGAGCTTAGATGACATTACAAAGAAGGTAAATTACCCTCTCATCACCCTCATGTGGGGCCCACTTGGGTTTAAGCTTGTTATCGATCAAATGGAGTACTTGATGATGCCTAAAGGGGGGGGATTTTTTACAGTTGACAATCCTTTTGTCAAGGAGGAACAGCGATTTTTCAATTGACCACTCCTTGGGGGAGTCACCGAAGTTGAAAGCACATCTTTCCCGCCAGATTTGACTACATGGAGCTATATGTGTTGATCCTTCAAGTTGTAGATGCAATAAAGACGTCAGTGCACAATACACGAGGTGTTTATCATCCTAATTCACATGCAGAAATAATAACTTAACCCTGCTTCTACAGTTTTCTG
This sequence comes from Ceratopteris richardii, assembly GCA_020310875.1. NCBI lineage: Eukaryota > Viridiplantae > Streptophyta > Polypodiopsida > Polypodiales > Pteridaceae > Ceratopteris > Ceratopteris richardii. The sequence continues at coordinate 16,657,104 of CM035434.1, forward strand.
GTTCTGAGAGATTGAAGGAAGCTTGTCGAAGCCTGGAGCTGTGCAAAGATCAAGATCAGGAATCTGTGTGCGTCAAAGACCTTTTCCATCAGTAGCAACATCTATCCTGCTCACAGGTGGCTTGACATGAATCTCTCTGAGCAGGTGCCACTTTCGAGTAAAGAAGCCTACAGACAATAAGCTGCCACTCATCAAAAAGTGTGCAAAATGTAGACGTCGTTTCATCATGGGACTTCTTTTCAACATGGAATCCAGGCAGGAATTGTGACTAATATGGGCGACCAGATATGTAATTAATATAAAGGGTTTCCGACTCTCCATATTCTTCGAATGTGCAGGATCTAAAGTGAGATTAGTGCGATCATTGCAGATTATACGCTTTGGAGAAGAGAAGTCCATGCTTAGCACAATACAGATTATAATGCCTTCACATCCATCTCTATTTCGATTTGCAACAAGGAAGACAGCCATTCTGCAGGAATCAGAGGAATTCCCTCATCTGGACATTTCTCTCCGATTCCCTATTGCTGTATGCAGATTAACATCATCTCAATCTCACCAGCTCGAGTTAGGAACCCTGGTCCGTGTCACTACTCATGCATTTGGTTCATCTTCTCGTTTGCGTTCTCTCCCACACTTTCTTTGGTCTTCTTCCCACAGCCTTTTCTGAGGGACATCACTACAAGGAATACGGGCGCATAGCGACGGTTAAGGCGACACAATTTCGTCGTTATAAAATTGTAAATTGCGTTGTAATGAGCGTCACGCGTACATCGTCTATTAAACGACGAGCCAAACGATGTTTTTTGCGACTTGTGGCATGAGGGGGTCTGCGACGCTCGCATAGAGCGTCGCTAACCTGACGGTTTTAAATAGCGTCGCATAAGCGACGCTAAAACATGTCGCTCATAGCATCGCTTACACGATGGTCTGTTGACGAAAAAAATTTAAAACGTTGGAGGCTCTTTGATCGGCATTTTCACGCATCTGATCGAAGAGCTCTCCAACGTTTGCAATTGCGCTACACTTACGAGCTGAAACAAGTATATGAATAATTGTTGTTTTGTTTAAGCTCCCTTTTATTGTCTCCCTCTGTCTCTGTTTCTCTCTTTCTACATCTTTCTCTCTTTGAATTCTCTCTCTTTCTCTCTCTCTCTCTCTCTCTCTCTCTTCTTTCTCTCTTTATTGTAGGCTATTCAAGAAGCTAACCAAGCAAAAAGTATGGCAAACTATTGTAAGTACAATTTCTATTCTTTGTATATCATTTGAATTGTGTTATTTTTATTAGATAGCATACTCACACTTATTGATCTGCACTTATACACTTATACATGATGAAGATGCACTTTCACACATATATACATATACACATATATACACACAAATACATGTGCACATACACTTAGACATACACACATATACACATGCATATGCACAAACATTTCTACAACCACATAAAAAGACTTACATGCATGCATTATTGCATATATATATATATATATATATATATATATATATATATATATATATATATATATATATATACACACACATTAACATATAGGCAAAACATGTATATGCACATCCACATGCATGCACATGGATGCAAATGGAAATGCATCCACATACACATGCATGTTTCATACATATACACATGCATATACATACATTATACACATATATATGCACATACGTACACACACATATACACATGCACACACACATGCACATACCTACATATACACATATACATGCACATACACACATACACACATAGAGTTACATATATACATGCACATACATATACACACACATACACATGCACATGCATATACTCATACACACATACACACATAGACACTTACACATGCATATACATACATATACACACACATGCACATACATACATATACACTTAGGTACACACATATGAATGAATTATATAATTAAAGTATTAAAACACATATACACATGCATACACACATGCACATACCTACATATACAAATATACATGCACATACACACATATACACATAGAGTTACACATATACATGCACATACATATACACACACATACACATGCACATGCACATACTCATACACACGTATACACTTACACATGCACATGCACATACATACATATACACACACATACGCATGCACATACATACATATACACACACATACATATACACACACATACATATACACTTAGGTACACACATATGAATGAATTATATAATTAAAGTATTAAAACACATATACACATGCACACACACATGCACATACCTACATATACACATATACATGCACATATATACACACATATACACATAGAATTACACATACATGCACATACATATACACACACATACACATACTCATACACACATATACACTTACACATGCACATGCACATGCACATACATACATATACACACACATACACATGCACATACATACATATACACACACATACATATACACTTAGGTACACACATATGAATGAATTATATAATTAAAGTATTAAAACACATGCTTAATATAAACAATAATAACAATCAATAGAACAAAACTCTTCATTACTTAATACCATACACACAATTCAAAACATAATTGAAATGAAAAATCTATAGATTAATATATATATATATATATATATATATATATATATATATATATATATATATTAATGTAAATACATATAATCCAATGTCCAAATCAACTAAAATCCTAATCATCATCATCATGAGCAGTATCATGATCATCCGGATCATCCTCATTCTCATCGTCATGATCACCTTGTGACGATCGAGATCGTCCCTCCTGTGTCTGTCTCTCCACCTCATCCATATTTGTCTCTCCATAATACTCTTGTATTACATATAACAAACATAAATAAATAAAATAATTAAACCATTCATAAAAATAAAATAATTATATAAAATTTAATAATACTCACAAAGGCATCAGGATGATCTCGCATATACTCGCTCAAATGCAATATCCAAAATGTGTAGCATACTTGATCTCATGTTTCCTAGGATATCGGCCATAATCCTTCCGCTGCATTGAAACAAATAAAAAAGATTAGTTGTTTGCATTTTAACTATAATAAAAAATATACTCACAATAACACATATACTTACAAATGTAGCTACAAAACCATTATGGCCCATTTGGCATAGGTGCGGTGTGTGGCTCGACTCCACTCTCTTCTTTGCAGCAGCCTGTTTATTTAACAAAAAAAAATAGAAAAAAAAATTAGAATACGTACACATATATACACACACATACACATACCCACATACACATACACATATATACACACACATACACATACCCACATCCACATATACATTCAAACATATACACATACATATATGTATACATATACATATATACACATATACATACATATAACATAAACACACATATACATATCCACATATATACGTACACACGCATGCATGCATATACACTCATTCATACAAAATACATGCATTTATCCCACAATAATGTGTAGTTGTGTATATGTGAATATGTGTGGATAATATGTGTGTATGTGTAAATGTGTATATGTGAATATGTGTGTATGTGTAAATATGTATATGTGAATTTTTTGCGTATGTAGATAATCAGATTATTAATATCAAATATCATTATTTGTAGATTTTGATCAATCACATGGAACCCCACCACCGTCTCCTCATCGTGCAACGACTATATACTATAAGTATATTAAACATTTAATTTTAAATATATTTGATGGATACATAACTTATATATATTTTTTATTTCTTATTATGTGCAGATTCTGATCAATCAGAAGGTACTCCACCACCTCCTACCCATGCAACAACTTCACATGTGTCCTCCGATAGGAATTATGATGAATTTTACTATCAAGAGCATATTATATGTTGGTGTAAAGCTTGTTATGGCACGTATCGAAGACCACGATTGGAATGTATTAAACATGAGGCAAAGTATGGTACTTTTGAGCGTGCACCATCACCTGGTCAATGTGATAATGCTTGGGTATGTATTTTTTATATATATTAATGTCATTATTTTATTTAAAAACCAAATACAAAATCAAATTACTGTTGATATACATGATGATAATTTTTCTCATAATATTAATATGCCTCGTACACGTCATGGACTTGCTGTTCATCAATTACAAGCAGAGGTTTCTAGAAATCCTCTACCTCCTAGTTTAGAGACTGAAACGGCTGGAGATTATCCATTGCCAGCTCGTGACCGTTCTTTAGTACAAACATATGATAGAAGAAGATATGGAGGATGGAATAGAGGACCACTTCCTTTAGATGGAGAGGTTTTCAACTTTTGGGGTAATTGCTATATGGTTACTCCATCCACTATTACTAATGCTGGTCATGGTCTCTTTATTGTAGAGGATTTGTATGTGCCTCCAAACTCTGAAGTCACTCTTATGTCATTTTGTGGTCCTATATATAGATCGGGAGATTGGCATCGGCTTTCATGTTATGTTCAAAGCATGAGTACTTATGGAATATGCTTGAACGTAGCATCCCTTACTAGTAGAAGGATTTTACATGCACAAAATGAAAGATTATATATTGATGGAAGACCTTACACACATGGAAATATAGCAGGTTTAATAAATAGTAGTCGAGGGTTACATAATAGTTCAATGAATAATTGCACATTTGAGAAGCATGAAAATAGTCATGAATCACCATACATGAGTAGAGACGTATCAAGATACATAGTTGTCAATGCTATTACTACATTACATGCCGGTGATGAACTATTAGTGAATTATGGATGGCGTAGACCTCCAAGAGCACATTTTAGCTAGAGAGAATAAAAATTTTCTATCCATATTTAATAAGTTATATACTTAATTTTATATTTAAAGTTTACTTTTTATTCATTTATGGAATACTAATGAATTTTATTTATATGTGTAGATTCCAACGTATGATGTTGATGATATTCCTCCACAGCATTCACAATTGCGAGTAAGACCTCATTTATCAGAAGCTTCTATGAGGAGGCTACACAAAAGTAATCCTGTGGAATATGCAAGGTTGAAAGATCTATATTCAAAAGACGATAAAGTACAAGATTTGTGTGACAATGATGAAGATGATGGCATGGCAGATTTTATTGAGGTTTGGTATCAAAATGATAGTGAGAGCATTGATATTTCTAAAAATGAGAATATCTTCGAGAGGAATGTCTAAAGCATGTATATGAAGGAATTCTTTTGACATGACTAAGTACGAGCTTACTTATTCTCAATCTTCAAAATCGTTTTGGATGGAGTAATGTATCTGTTTCGACACTATTAAGGTATAATTTTCAGTTTTCTATCTATTAAAACTATTAATGAATCTTTCAAAATATTCACAGAAAATTTGATTGTTTGGATGGTAGGATACGATTGTTTGTTTTGGAGGATATGAAGTATGTACCTTCATTGAATGATTTGTCGATTCTATCATATGTTCAGTTTGAAAGTGTGAGAAGCGGATTTATAATTGCTATTCAAAGAATTTGGCACTGTTTATAGGCCATACAATGGTGACCTGGATGAATCGCATGCACAGAGGTTACTCAAGATAGAGAAACCTAATTATAATGGACTAGTGCCAGCAGGATTCTTGGGGTATGTAGTAAACCTCTTACATGTCAATGATGAGCATCTGAACTTTAGGATACATTAAAGTGGAAATCATGGTGGCTTTAGAGGATCACTTTTATATAGCTTGTTCAAGGAACTTCAGTTTCATAAACCTAAAGTTATTTGAACAAGCTGTATAAAATTGATCCTCTCAAGCCACCATGATTTCCACTTTGTATCCTAAAGTTCAGATGCTCATCATTGACACGCAAGAGGTTTACTACATACCCCAGGAATCCTACTGGCACTAGTCCATTATAATCAGGTTGCTCTATCTTGAGTAACCTCTGTGCACGCGATTCATCCAGGTCACCATCGTATGGGCTATAAACAGTGCCAAATTCTTTGAATAGCAATTATAAACCTGCTTCTCACACTCTCAAACTGAACATATGATAGAATCTACAAATCATTCAATGAAGGTACATACTTCATATCCTCCAAAACAAACAATTGTATCCTGCCATCCAAAATAATCAAAATTTTCACGAATATTTTGAAAGATGCACATAAGCATACACATATATAAAATTATATGCATATATACATATGTATATTTATTTATTTACTTTTTTTAATATATCTTTTTTTGATGAACTTACAGGTTATTATCTGAAAAGTTTTTACCAAGTCAGAATATTCTTCCTACCTCACATGATGAAATGAAGAAGATAATCAACAATCTTGGTATAGATTATCAATGTATACATGCATGTCCTAATGATTGTATTTTATATAGAGGTGAATATGCAGACTCTTTGACATGTCCCAAATGTCAATCTCCTCGATATAAGGGCGAAGAAGGTAAAATCTCAAAAAAGGTATTGAGACATTTTCCATTGTCTCCACGGATTAGACATATGTTTCAAAGCCCTGAATTATCAAAGCTTTTGACTTGGGGACATGATCACAAAAGTACTGATGGAATAATCAGAATTCCTCATGATAATGTTGCTTTTTAGCATATTGATTCTACATGGCCTGAATTTGCACAAAATCCACAGAATCTAAAGTTAGGAGTTGCATTAGATGGGGTTAATCCATTCTCCATGAAATCTAGTAAATGGTCAACATGGCCAGTGGTATTCATACACTAAAATCTTCCGCCATATCTTAGCATTAAAAAGGAACATTTAATGCTTTCACTTTTAATCCCAGGCAAAAGACAAGTTAAATATATGAATATATATCTTGCTCCTCTCCTTGACGATCCCCAAGAGTTATGGAGAGGTATTAATGTCATTGATGTATCGAAAAGCATCAATGAAAGACATATTACGGTTCGTGGTATTGTGGCTTGGACTATTCACGATTTTCCAGGATATGGTGTTTGTTCAGGTATTGATATAATTTTTCTATTCAATATGCATGTAAATAAATATGATTTAATCTAATTATATTTTTAGCATTTTCATGATGCAGGAATATCTACCAAGGGTTATAAAGCTTGTCCATATTGTGGTGATTGGTTGAGATCAATTTATAGTAAGAATCTCAACAAAAATATTTATCTTCGACATCGACGATTCTTGCCTGATGATCATCCATTAAGATCTAAACGAGAAGCGATACATTTTAATGGAAAGCTTGAAATAGGTCAGTGTCCAAAACCTATGATGCCTATGGATTGGTATAAAAAATGGACAGATGGACCTCTGATAGATCCAGAATCAGAAATCTTCAGTGATGATTCAGATAATGAGTATGTGAAGAGAGGTAAAGGAAAATTGGCACTCGCAAAGAACATATCAATATGGTATTGTTTGGAGTATTGGAAAGTGTTAAAAGTATGTCATCTTCTTGATCCTATGCATATATCGAGAAACATTGGTTATACACTATGGAAGCATCTTCTTGGACTAAAAGATACCATAGCATCAAGGAATGATTTGAAAGATAAAAAATCCAAACCAAAGTTATGGCCAGTTTTTAATAGACATCGACAAGAAACCACTTATGCACCTACTCCTTGGGTACTTACAACAAAAGAGATACAGACTATTAACAATAGAATTCAATTGATTAAGACTCCTACAGGATATGGAGCATCTTTTCAAAACATTTTTACTATGGATGATAAGAGCTTATCTGGGTTAAATACCCATGACTGGAATAACTTTTTGAAACATATTTTACCTTTGGTTATCGATGGATGTACAACAAAAGGAGTATGAGATGTGATCTATCGTCTTCGATCACTTATAAGGTAATTATGATACTTTTATATTTAATATGTATGAATATTGGATATCTTTTATTTTTTAATTAACTTCTTTATAATTGTTTTTATGATATGTATAGGTGGATTACATCCAAAGAGATTGACAAAAACTCGATCCCACAAAAAAAACGTGAATGCAAAGAGCTACTATATTTGATGGAGAAAGAACTTCCTACTTCATTTTTTGATATTCAGGTTCATTTATTAGTCCATTTTGTAGATGAAATAGAGATTGCAGGTGTTGTCAACACTCGATGGATGTTTTGGGTCGAGCGATTTATGGGAATATTAAAAGGTTATGTGCGACAAAGAGCGAAACTAGAAGGATCCATGGCAAAGGGTTGGATGCTTGAAGAGTGCATGTATTACGTTAGTGAGTACCTTGAAAGAGTTCATGAAGAAGCTCCATGTGCATGGACCAACGAGTCTTCTTCAAAAATAACAGATGAGGTATTATCAGGTAAGGGAGTTCCATTCTTATTTACATTTCAAGAAAAAAATGATGTTTCTACTATTGTAGCATATAATAGCAAATGCATGCAAGCATTCCTTAGCGAGTACGAGGAACTTCAAAATCTCCGAAGTAAAAGGCGAAAAAACAAAAGATATAGACGTAATCTCGATAATAATGAGATTACAAATATATCTTCTTTCACAGATTGGCTATATAGTCGTTTGCAATGCGCCAATGCAAATAATGAAGAAATCTCAGATGAGCAAAGAGAGTTAATGATAGGTTGTGAACGAAAGGTAATTTTATTAAAATAATATTTTATTTTTTTCGTATATGTATATTAGTTTCTATTTACTAATTGAATTAATTTTGTAGGCTCGAATGTTCACTAATATGTGGGCTTTTGGATAGCGTATTAGAATCAAAGCCATTGATTCTTTACGTAAAACACAGGATTCTAGTATTGTTGCTTCTTTCAAGCAACTATCACGTGCTAGCTCAAGAGACACAAACCTTATAGATAGCAAACTTGGTTACATAGGAACTATTGTTGGTATCTACGAAATTTCATTTTGTACATTCAAACAGGTAGAAAAAAGTTTATATTTCTTATGATAGAGTTAGTTATTTTTTTAAGCACCTAATAATGGGTTTTTGTTGTTATATAGTTTGATAGGTAATTTTGAAGGTTGACTAGTTTCGAGCTGAGTATAAAGGTAGTAATTCCACATTAAGAAAGGAATTATCTGGGTTTTGGGAAATTGATTCTTCCAAGGTAATGCGATCTACTAAAGAACCATATATTCTTCCTAGGCATATTGAACAAGCATTTTTTTATAAAAACCCAGATGCTCATCCTTGGTGGCAAGTCATTCATGTGCAACCTAGAGGTAGGTCATTGTTTGAACAGTTTATTGTTAGAGAGATCGAAGAAAGTCCTCTTGATGATTCAACATCAGATAATGATACATCAACATCTGAAAGAGAAATTAGAATCATTATATGTGATAATGATACTAATATTTTTGATGAAGAGGATAATTCTCTACATGCTGATTCTACTGATGAGGAAGAGGAATTACCAGAAATAGATATTAATCCATCAATAGATGATGTGATTCATGAGAACGTAGATTTAACAATAAAAGAAATAAATGAAATCAATAAGGATCATGAAGATGAGACTATATTGATGTCTCACCAAAATGAGGCAAATGAAAACATATGAGCAGATTAGATAGTAAATTCTACTCTAGTTATAGATCAATAACTTGAAGCTTCTGAATGGATATCAGATAATAGATTTTTATATATACATGAATGGGTATGCCTAATTATTTTATATATAGCTTTATCTTTGAGGAGCAAATTTTTATCATGTATGTATGCATATGTGTGTGTATTCATGTGTATTATATGTATACATATGTTAGTATGCATATATATGTATTTCATGTATATGTATGTGTTTGCATATGTGTGATATATGTATACATGTGTTAGTATGCATATGTGTATATATGCATATGCATTTATGTACAATATTCATGTATTCATGTAATATATGCAAGTGTTTATAATTGTGTACATGTATATATGTGTAAATATGTACATGTAAATATGTATGCATGTATATATATGTTTATGTGTGCATGTAGGCATGTATATGTGATGTGTACATGTATATATGTATATATGTCTATGTGTAAATGTGTACATATAAATATGTATGCATGTATATATATTATGTGTGCATTTAGGCATGTATGTGTGATGCATAATATATCTACTCCATTTTATATTTATGTATGTGTATCTACATGATGTGTATATATCTTTATATATATTATGATCCTCATTGATTTTAGTAGCTATATATAGAGGCATAAGGTTGGGAGGAGAGACATCTCTCTAGTAGGACGTCGGAGGAATAGATGCAATGTGTACATATACTTCAAACATATGGCTAAAAGGTTGAATTAGAGTTTTTAAATTAGGGTTTTTAAAACCCTAATATCGAAATTAGTGTTTTCAATTTAGGATTTTTGAAATAGGATTTATTTATTTATTTATATGTATGCATGTGTTGTATATGTATGTGTATCTATATGAGCATATGCATGTGTTTTGTGTGTGTATATATGCATGTGTATATGTATATATGCATGTGTATATGTATATATGCATGTAAATATGATTATATGAGTCTATGTGTGTGTACATATCATTATGCATGTGTATGTGTATGTGTATGTGTATGTGTATGTGAGTATGTGTATGTGTCTATGTGTATTCATTTATATGTGTGTAACTGCATGCATGTGTATGTGTGTGTAAAAATGTGCATGTATGTGCGTGTATGTATAAATGTGGATGTATGTGTATATGTGTGTAAATGTGCATGTATGATGTATATGTGTGTATGCATGTATTTGTACCTCTAGTCTCACTTTTCTCTCTCTCTCTCTCTCTCTTTCTCTCTCATATACATACATACATAAACACACATACTCATATCCACAAATATATACATAAAAGCAGTGCATACCATGCATTATCGTGACGATGAGCCATAAGTGTCTGCATCTCTTTTAGACACCACTTAAGCGACCATCCTGTCCCAAACTCTGTCTCAAGTGAACTAAGTACGTATTTTTTATCCCTCTCATCATGCTCACTACAAAAATAAAAAAAATAATGTAAATAAAACTTAAGATATTTATTTCAATTTATATGTAAAATTTATACTTACTTCCACAGTAAGTGGACAAGGCGCAAGTAAGAGTCGCATAATGCCCTTCATTCTTCTCTTGAACTCCAATCCATTCCCTATGTACACAATGTTCCCCTCTGGCTCTATATCGCACTCTAGTCCTAAGGTGCCTATGCATGTCCTCATAGGCAACTCTGCTCTGCTATCACGATTTGGAGGTGGTATAGGTGTCCTGAAAATAGATAGATAAAATTAAATAAAAATATGTGTTATAATATCATTAAAATAGTTTATGAAAAAAAAACATACCTATGAGCAGATAATTGTCTTCCTGCATGTGGAGCCGCAGAAGAGCCCTCCTCTGATCGCTGGGTAAGCATCTGGATCGTATAGTCCAGCTCATCATCAGACATCTTTGAGTAATCACGCATGATGGCCCCTAGAGTATCAGACAAAACTCTTGCTCTCATAAGATTTTATGAGGGTGAGTTTCACCTTTCTCTCTCTACTAGGATCCATAAAACCTAACATATAAAACAAAATGGGTTAGAAATCAATATATATACGCGTACATATGTATGTGTGTATGCATTCAGTATGTGTATGTATGCATGTGTGTGTGTATGTATGTGCATGTATGTGTGTGTGTATGTGTGTATGCATGTGTATGTGTGTGTATGCATCATTATGTGTGTATGCATCATTATGTGTGTATGCGTCTATGTGTGTATGTTTGTGTGTATATGTGTGTGTGTGTCTATGTGTATGTGTGTGCGTCTATGAGTGTGTATGTGTTTATGTGTGTGTATGTGTCTATGTGTGTGTATGTGTCTATGTGTGTATGTGTATGCATGTATGTATGCATATGTGTGTGCATGTGTGTGTATGCATTATGTATGCATTATGTATGCATATGTGTGTGTATGCATTATGTATGTGTATGTATGCATGTAAGTATGTATGTATGCATATGCATATGCATTATGTATGCATATGTATGCATGTATGTGTATGTGTGTATGTCTCTCTATGTGTGTGTATGCATATACGTGTGTGTATGTGTGTGTGTGTGTGTATGTGTCTGTATGTGTGTATGCATGTGTATGTGTGTGTATGCATCATTATGTGTGTATGTGTGTGTATATGTGTGTGTATGTGTGTGTGTCTCTATGTCTATGTGTGTGTGTCTATGAGTATGTATGTGTTTATGCGTGTGTATGTGTCTATGTGTGTTTATGTGTTTATGTGTCTATGTGTGTATGCATGTATGTATGCATATGTGTGTGTATGCATGTGTATGTGTGTGTATGCATCATTATGTGTGTATGTGTCTATGTGTGTATGTTTGTGTGTGTGTATATGTGTGTGTATGTGTCGCTATGCGTCTATGAGTGTGTATGTGTTTATGTGTGTTGTTGAGAGCAGTATGGGCACCCAAGGATTGACTAGACAAGGAAGCCAGTGGAGAGAGTCAGAGCGAGGTGAAGGAGTAAGTAGACAAAGCAGTCGACGCAAATCTGGCAGATAGGCCCTTCAAATTTTTCCAAATCAACATCTTTATAACAGTGATTCTTATCACTAACAATCATTGTAAATACCATTTCATATTTTTGTAGCTCCATTTTGTGCAAGCCAAGGAGTCCTTGAGCTTGAGGAGCCTTAGAAGTACCTACATATCAATTTTCGTATTTTTTAGACTCCGTTTAAGCCCTCAAATTGGCCCTGGAACCTAATTTTTAACTAGGCCGGACACTAGGTCTGGACAGGGCCAAAACCTAGTCAAAAACTATAAAAAGAGCTAGAGAGCTCATTTTTGGGGGTAGATTGTAATTGAAATGAACTTGTAAGAGCTCTTTGAAAGTAATCTAAGAACTCCATTGCTTCTCACTCTTTGTCTTGCCGTGTGTGCGCGTGTGTGTGTATGTGTGTGCATGTTTGTGTGCTTCTCACTCACGCACTTGTGCCGCCACTTGCTCGAGGTCTTCATACCATCCTCACGTCTTCCCGGATTGACATTAAAGGAGGTGCTACTCATCACTGAGCTACACCAAATTTTGGCGCCGTTGCCGGGGATCGAGCTTTGAGGACGAGCGTGTGATGGTAAGACGTAGATTGTAGACGTTGGCGTCGTAGGTAATTTCTTTACTTTTCCTATTTTTCTCTTTCTTACCTTACCACCATCATCACCATCATCATCATCACCATCTTCCACCTCCACTTCCATCATCGCGAAAATTTCAGTTTTTTGATTATATCACCTTCTCCACCTCATTTCCCTCATTTCGCTTGTGAGAGAGAGCGAGAGAGCGAACTGTTGTGTGCTATTTTCTGCATGCTTTTGGAGTTTCGTGCAGGTTTCAGCATCATCATCCCCTCCAGCACGTCGTGCAGGTACGGAAATGTGCAGAACTGTCTCGCAGTCGCCGACTCCTGTCGATCGCGATTGACAGAAATTTTCACCTTTTGGTAAATCTGAGTGCACCACAGTGGACTAGAGACCCTGCACACCACATTTCCACCAAAATTTTTGAAAATCTTGCAAAATTTCTGTCCATCGCGATTGACAGCTCTGTCCATCACGATTGATAGCTCTTTCCATCGCGACCGACTGCCTGTCCATCGCGACTGACAACCTGTCCATCCCGACTGACAGCCTGCCTGTCCATCGCGACCGACTGCCTGTCCATCGCGACTGACAGCCTGCCTGTCCATCGCGATTGATACCCTGTCCATCACGATTGACTGACCTGCCTGTCCATCGCGATTGACAGCCCTGTCCATCGCGATTGACAACCAATTTTAGCCAATTTTTTAGGGTTTTTTAATTGAAGAGTTGGGCTAATTTTGGGCATAAACGTTTTACTCTAGAGCACATAAGGAGGCCTTAGGAAAACAACTTGGGGAAAACCTGTTGCACAGTGATCCTGTTTGAACCCTGTCTTAACCCTAGAACCCTGAACGGTCATAACTTTTTCATACGAAATCCATTTTTTGAGCTCTAGGGCTTGTTGGAAAGCTTGTGGCATATACTACGCGCCCTCAACTGTTTTTTATAAAGATAATGCGTTGATTTTTAGCTAGGGTATTTTGAAGTTGACCATACCCAGGGGGATCAAAGTCAGGGGTCTGAAGAATTGTTTTCCTAAAATTCACTATGCAAATTAGTATTTGTGCTACAGGAATGAGAATCATTGGTTCTGTCTTTGGAATGTAAGTATTAAAGCTAACTTTGGAACTTTACAGATCTATTGAGAGCATCGAAAGGCGTTCTAAGCAAGTGTAAGTGCAAGCTTGGGAACACACGTCCTGAGCATACTAGGGCATCAACACAAGGAAAGGAACTCAAGGTTGGAATACTCTCAACTCCCTCTGTCATTTTCTAGCTCAGGTTAAGTACGAATAGTGCTAGAAGTAAGTCAAGGCGACGATAGGCAGTTATCAAGTTGAAGACTACCTAAAAACTCAAGTTCAAGTTAAAAACCTAATCTCTGTACTGTCGATAACATAAAGGAAAAGAATCTAACGTGGAACGATCAACTCCAAGTACGAAAACTACTCAAGTATTCCTGACGACGCAATATCAGACAAGATCATAAACATGATAACACACTAAAAAAGAATCAAGTGACTGATACCAATTGATCGGCAACGAGGTTGTACTCTGGGCAAAAAATTGGGCTACTTAAACAGGCATATGAACCTTAGATCAGGACGACATCTAGTAAGGGATAGACAAAGCCTTAGGTCTTCAGAGGCTAGTGTCAACCACACTGCCAGGTCGTGGGCCCAGCAGTTGAGCCACCACTCATACTACCCAAGTTCTGAGACTAGTGAATCTGAGATTTCTCAAGGTATGGAGAGACCTACAGGAAGTTCAGGAGTGCCATACTTGCATAGGGTAGAAGGCCCTTACAAAACGCAGTTGGAATACCTTAGGACCAACCGATTAGGTGCCAACATCTATGAGGACGGCCTAGAAAGATCTGTGGTACAGATTAAGAATCATGATCAATCCATTGGATTAGAGCACCCAACTGTCAAGTTTGAAAATGGAGCATACTTGGACAAAGAAGGAACCATATATGTAGTCACCAGTCACCCAGATAGGACGGACGAATTTGGAAATGTGATCCCTGAAGCAGACTTAGGTGACCTGGAGCAAGGAAACATGGGTGCAGAACCTAGAACCCCTAGAGGTAAATCGGTTCTCACTAGGATTATCACACCAGAGTGGATTCCCCAGGATAATAAGAGCATAGATTTGCTCCTCAATCGAGAGACTGACGAAGCCTTTTGGAGGTACAAACCTGACCGGCCAATTGATATAGGAACAATCATGATCTATGAGTTTAAGGATCCTGATAGCCCAGGTAGAGTGACCTACTTAGATCACGCTTCGGAGAGGATCTTTGTGGTGACAGAAAATGATAGGCATGCTTACACTTGGAAGGGTGAATTCGTTTTCCCCCAACCAAGATCGAATGTATCCTATGGTCACCCTGGAGCTGGAACATCCCAAGCTCATGGAATGCAAAGAGACAGAAGTAGAGATAGACCAGAAGTAAGCTTTGCCAACCCAGTGGGCAGAGAAAGAACGAGGACGGAAACAAATAGAGTAGAACTTGAGATACTTAGAGCTCACAGGAATCAAAGAAATGCGGATGAGTTCCCTCTACCACGACCTAGAGAGCACACAAGGACTTTGAGACCGACTCAGCTAGTTAAGTCCATGAAGAACTACTTCGATGGCACTGGAGATCCATACGATCATGTGGCTGAGTTTAGGCAAGTCCTGAGAGCTGAACAAGTGGAGGATCTATTCACGCAGTACAATGCCTTTGGTCTGACCCTTAGGAACACTGCCCTCACATGGTTTCAGCCACTAAATGAGAGGCAGTTCAGGAGCATAGACCAACTCCTAGAGGCTTTCATTATTGAATTCTCTAAGAGTGGCATAAGGCATAATACCTCCTCGCTGATTCACAGCTTCAAGCAAACCCCTCAAGAAACCGTGAGACTTGCAGGGAGAAGATTTAGGCAATACTTAGAAAGATGCCCTATTTCGGAGCTACCCACACCAGCTAAGCAAGTGGCTTTATTCTTGGATGGATTGCTAAGTACCAAATTTGGATCCTATGTGTACTTGAAGGACCCTAGGACCATAGAAGATTGTGTACGCATGTGCATTGACATTGAGGATAACCTAGGGGAGGAGTTAGAGCTTTCCAAGGTATACAAAGACTCGGATAGTGCTTCTAACCTCTCTTCCACACAATCCACATCGATTGAGGAACTTGCAGAGAAAGTAGCTCAGAAATTAGGTGTCACTAACAAACAAATCCCAAGGTTTGCCCCTGTGAAAAGGTGCTATACTTGTGGTGGCGACCACATGGCGAATGTATGTCCCATTATGGCGCAACCCCAAGTTAACCCTGGTAGCCAGTACTGCACCATAGAACGAAGGTACACCAATCACACCGTGCAAGACTGCCCCTACAATAAGCAAACCGTTAGAGAGACGTACCCACAACCGTACCCTCAACAAGGAAGATACCAGAACCAGTACCCACCTCAGCAGTATGCTAGGCCTCAACAAACCTACCAACCCTACCAAAACCAACAAAGGCCTCAGCCTGTGCTAGCACAACAACCCCCAGCTCCAGCTAATGTGATTCCGGTAAAGTATGCTGTTGCAGAAGAAAACCTGAATAGAGCTATAGTCCCTGTAACACCAGTGCTTTCTGAAAGTGATCCCAGTGACCATAGCTTCGATTCTACACATCTTGATAGTCCCCAGGCTTACTACATGCAATCTCCTGAACATGGTGAGTCCTACTATAGTGAAGAACCAAGTGAACCTAGTTGGGAGTCAGATCACACAAACCTCATGTATACAAACCCCAACCCTAGGCCTAGGCAGGTAAGACCCCCATTCCCTAGAGGACCATGCTACAGATGTCAGGGGGATCACCTCATTCGTGATTGTCCCTTGCCTCCGCCTACACAACCCCAGTCAGTGACGATTCAGGGCTTTTGCCAAGAGTGTGGAAAGGATCATCTCTTACGAGACTGCCCTAAGAATCCTAATAATATGCCAAAACTTACTCCTATTAACGTTATTGGGTTAGTGGTAGATTCCACAGGAAGTGTCACTTCCACTACAACCGTGCAAGTGATCACTAGAGCTCAAGCATTGCAGCAAAACCAAGGGGTAGACCAGGAGAAGAGCCCAGATGTTAGTGAAACAGAGAGCATGACAAAGAAGAGGACTAGAGCTTGGAGAGATAGCCGTGAAAGAATGAAACGACAATGGGCAAAAAAGATGAGTGAACTCGAGGAAAGCCTCAGAGAAACAAAGGCCAGGATAACTGAACTCACATCTCAAACTCCCTCTCACACTACCCCACCTCCACCATTCCCAACTCCATCCGACCCGCCACCTTCCGACCCGCCTCAACTAATTCCACCACCCCCTAGAGTAGGATCAATCCTAGCAGATCCCACTCCCGAAGACCTTAATATGATGCTTAAAGCATATCAGGCCAGAATCCAAGAAGGGCCAAACGTAACTGATCATGAAAAGTGTTACCCAAGAGTAGAACTAGAGTTAGAACGAACCAAAATTTGTGCTAAGATGGTGGAATTGGCTCAGACCATGTTTGAGGCCAGTTGCCTATTTAACATCTCTAGTTCAGCGAAGACATAGTTGCACTTTGATGGACTGTTAGAAAGAATAGAGAAGCTGATTGCACAATCAGAAAAGGAACCCGCCTCTCAACGTAAGGACAAGGCAAGTGAAAGATTAAGCATTCCTGCTCAGGAAGCCTATGTGCCTGAAGCCTATGTGCCTAACTCTACGGAGCCATACACATCATCTTCTATGAATCGGTTCACACTAGAATTCCTACGCGAGATTCAAGAAGACAAATGGGCTAAAGAGAGTGAAGTCCCTCCTCCTATTGAACTTGTGGATGATGCACGCGACCGATTCCCACAAGACATCCCATCCATTTATGAGGAGCAAGAGAGCACCCACTCTCAGGACAGACTAGACTTTGAGTCTAACTCTCTACAAGAATTACCCCACTTCACAGGCCCATGGGAAGCTAAGTCTACTTGTATGAGAGCACCCACGGTGATGGTACGAAATGAGGACTCAGTCTTACCTAGGAACACAGAGGTAGTGAAAAACACTAAAGTGCAGTGCCATCTCAAGTTAGAAGAGCTACTCAAGGTTAGACCTGAATTATGGAAACATGTCGCCAAACAAGTACCAGAGATAGCAAAACCTCGTTCCCAGATAGGATCCCAAAGGACAGTGCCAGAAATACCCTTGGATAAGATAGGAGATATGTGTGAAGGTGAAGAAGGGAACACCTATCTTCCCATTACCTACCAGGAGTACACCACCAAGGCAATTTTGGACTCAGGTGCAGGAGTTGCAATTGCCACCACTTCCCTATGGAAGCGTGCCAGCACTCAGGCCAACGAGAATGAAATTGCAGATGGCCGATGGTCATATCGAGAGGCCCCTAGGGTTGTTAGAAGGAATAACTCTCACCACCTGTGGTGTCGAGTTTGAACATACATTTGCTATATGTGACTTCAGCAAAAATCATGCCTATGAGATGATTTTAGGAAGACCGTTTATGCGACAGTTGCAAGTGGTACAGGATTGGGGAACCAATTCTTTGTACCTGCAGCACTTAGGTGTTACGACCAAAGTCAATCTCAAGGATTACTCTCATAGAGATGTTCCTCCCATCCAATGGAATCCCATCCATAGAACCAAAGATGATACGGAATCGGTGCATTCCATAGGGTCAGGATCCTCTTGGATGCATGAAGACACCCACTTATGGATGTGCAAAGTAGCAGTAGACGAAGAGAAGAGAGAAAAAGCCAGAGAGGTAGGTGAAAAAGAAACCCATAGATCAATCCAAGACCCAGCCTATGCACCTGTAGTTTTTCCAGACGAAGAATTTGAACCTCACGGCTAGGCAGAAATTTTAGCAACCATGGATGTAGCCATCAATGAGGAACAATGGACACCTCACTGTGATGAGGATGGCTATGACATTTCAGTCTTCTCCATAGAGCCAATCATGGGAGAGGCAGTTCTAGAAGAATGCGAACCTATCCCTGATGCATTTGAGGATGCAAGTGACTCCGATCTAGAGTCAATCATTATGGACCCACCTTTTGCATCAGATGAAGAATACTTCCATGAAGTAGAATTTCAACCCTAGAGGCATGGAGAGCTTACAAATGATGTAAGATTAGCCACACATGTGACCCCGAAGGAAGAAGGAAAGAAATGAAAGAAGAGAGAAGTATCACCAGAAGAGGAAGAATCTTTGTTTGAGGTCCCAGAAAATTTTAAGAAGTATGAGATAGACGACAGGAGAGTCATGATAAGAATGCCTAAATTAGAAGCACAATCAGGAGAGGCCTATGATAACAAAGAAACCACCAAGAAAATAGTAGTGGCCCTAGAAGAAGGAGAGGAGATGACCTAACAGAGGAAGAAGAGCATGCGTTAGGCCATGACCTAACAGAGGAAGAAGAGCATGCGTTAATAGCCTTGCTAAGAGAATACAGAGAGCCTTGCTAAGAGAGCCTTGCTAACAGTGGCTCTTCTTCCTCTGTTAGGCCATGACCTAACAGAGGAAGAAGAGCATGCGTTAATAGCCTTGCTAAAAGAATACAGAGATGTATTCGCCTGGAGTTACAGGGATTTGAAAGGTGTTGACCCTGACATATGCTCACACACTATCCCCATGACCTCAGATGCTAAACCCTCTAAGCAAAAGCCCTATACATATAACGATAATTACGCTGCCAAGATTAAAGAGGAGATAGATAGACTGGTTGAAGCTGGATTTATCTATGAAATTGAGCACACTGAGTGGGTATCCCCCATCGTAGTGGTGCCCAAGAAGAATGGCAAGCTGCGTGTATGCATTAACTTGAAGAAGGTCAATGCAGCCACAATTCGAGATAACTATCCGCTTCCCATCACAGAACATCTCTTAGAAAGGGTAGCAGGCAAGGAAGTGTACAGCTTCCTCGATGGATTTTCGGGCTACAATCAAGTAGCCATAGCTCCAGAAGATCAGCATAAAACAACTTTTGCCACAGAGTGGGGTATATTTGCCTTTCCTGTAATGCCATTTGGGCTTACCAATGCACCAGCTACCTTCCAGAGACTAATGTGCCATGTATTTAAGGAGTTCTTGAGGAAGAATTTAGAAGTCTATGTTGATGATCTTTGTGCTCATTCCACCATTAGACAAACCCATATTCCTGAACTCAGACAAATCTTTGACAAATGTAGAGAATATCAAGTCTGCCTGAACCCAAAAAAGTGCGTTTTTATGGTCAGACAAGGCAAGATTCTAGGACACATAGTGTCAAAGAATGGCATATCCACTGATGAAGAGAAAGTGAGAGCCATAGCCGAGCTACCTAGGCCAAGGAAAGTCAAGGAAGTACAAGCTTTCATGGGACATTGTGGTTACTACCGCCGGTTCATTCACATGTATGCTGTCATTGCAAAGCCCATGTACGGACTTCTGACAAACTTCGAGTGGACTGAGGAATGTGAGAATTCCTTCAATGAGCTTAAACAACGATTATGTTCAGCACCAATCTTGACCACACCAGATTGGAACAAGCCATTCCATGTTCATGTGGATGCATCCAATTTTGCTATTGGGTGTGTACTTGCGCAACCTACTGGTGAAGGTAATATGGATCTTCCAATTGCCTACGCTAGTAGACAATTGAATGCAGCTGAACGAAATTACACCACTACTGAGAGAGAAGGCTTAGGCATGGTGTATGCGGTTAAAAAGTTTAGACATTACTTGCTTGCAAATAAGTTTAAATTTTTTACTGACCATCAGGCACTGCTATATCTTGTGAACAAGCCATGCAATACAGGTAGATTAGTAAGATGGTTTCTCTTACTAATGGAATATGACTTTGAGGTTGTGGTAAGGAAAGGGAGGACTCATTTGAGAGCGGATCATCTCTCTAGGCTCACATCTGGAGAAGCCCCACAAGGAGTGTCAGATGACCTTCCTGATGCTTACTTGTTTAATTTGGAAGTTGTACCGCAGTGGGCTAAGCCATTGGTACCAGTGTTAACATATGGACCTAACCACCCAGTAATAGCCACACCGAATAGAGAGGTAGTAAAAGCCCAAAAGTACCACATTTTGGCTGGAAGTATGTACAAGCACACAGATCAAGGGATCTTGGCTTGTTGTGTAGAAGAGGACGAGTATGCGAAGTGGTTGCAATTAGCACATGTAGGTGCATTAGAGCAACACTACTCAAAACAACGAACCCTACAGACACTAAGGAGACTCGGAGTGCATTGGCCAACTATGGAAGCGGATGTCCAAAAGTTGTGCAAAGAATGCCCAATCTGTCGCACTAAACCACCGGTGGAACATGCCACTCTTTATCAAGTGTCCATAGTGCCAGATTGGAGTGAACCACTAGTATCCTTCCTGAGGACGAAAACATTCCCTTCAGACATGACTCTGGCTAGGAAAAGGAGTTTAGAACAAGAAGCCCAGGATTACTCTCTCATTGGCGATAATCTACACAAACGTGGTAAAGATGGTTACTTGAGACTATGTGTCCATGAAAGCGAATACCTCAAGATCTTGGAAACTGCTCACCAAGGTGTAGCAGGAGGACACTTTGGACCGGACCGGGTGATCAAGGCAATACTATTTGCGGGCTTCTGGTGGCCGACCCTTCACATGGATGCACATACCTATGTGAAACGGTGTGACGTCTGTCAGCGAACTCAGTATCCTATACGCAAAGATGAGATGCCACTGAAACCTATGATGGGTGGACGTGCATTCTCTAAGTGGGGAATAGACTTTGTAGGCCCTATTAATCCCCCAGCTAAGGGTTCACATGCTGAATATATCATTGTGGCCACGGATTATCTCACCAAGTGGGTGGAGGTAAAGGCTACGACAAAGAACGACGCTCAGACAACTGCTAAATTCTTGTTTGAGAATGTATTCACAAGATATGGGCTACCTATAGAGCTGGATAGAGGCACTCACTTCTTGAACGAAGTGATTGAAAATCTACTCCAAGAATTCTTGGTAGTTCATAAGAAGTCTGCCCCTTATCACCCTCAAGCTAATGGACAAGCCGAAAGCACCAACAAGATCTTATGCAATGTACTGACAAAATTAGTGAACACTAAACGCTCTGATTGGGACAAACAGCTACACCATGCTGTTTGGGCATACCGAGTCGCCTACAAGACGGTACTCCAAGCCACCCCCTTTCAGATGGTGTTTGGCCAAAACGTCGTGCTACCTTTGGACTTCTTAATACCTACATTGAAAGTAGCACAAGAGCACGAATGGACGGGTCATGAACTCTCCTCTAGACTTTTTGACCTTGAACGATTAGGAGAAACAAGACTGAGAGCAGCTGCAGGGATATATGCAGCTAAGAAGAGACATAAGGCATACTTTGATGCCCATGTGAAGGATAAGGGCTTGAAAGCAGGAGATCTAGTTTTAGTCTACACATTGAAACAACACACAAGGAAGCTAGAAAAGAGAGGCTACGGACCTATGATCATCAATAGGATCTCCACGAGTGGAGCAGTACAACTAACCACTTTAGAGGGTGATGTTCTCCCAAACTATACTAGCGGATGCAGAGTCAAGTTGTATCAGGAACCCCTCACGGAGGAAACGCTAAGTCGACTCAATACTGCTAAGCAACGTAAAGAGGAGGAAAAACGAATTCGAGAAGAAGCTCAAGCAGAAGCCCTAGAGCGCATACGGAGAATGAAATTAAGAAGACAAGGTAGAGAGCAACCTGTGCCAGATGCATATGCAGATCAAGGATATCACGTGGCTATGTGTGAAGTTTCAGGTGTTAGCTCACATAGGATAACTAATCGACGTCCTTTCATAACCTTAGATATAGGGCAAGGAAAGAGTGCAAGGACTGTAAGAGCCTTGATTGACTCAGGTGCAGCCACTAGTGCTGTTAAATTGTCTCACTATCAAGAGTTGCAATTAACTGTCAATCTTGTGGAAGCATATCTCATAGGATTGGGAGGCGTGGAAACCCCTTGCATGGGCGAGGTGGAACTTCCCCTCTATATTCATGATGAGGCAATGACAGTTAAAGTACTAGTGTGTCAAGATGAGGACCTCACTGAACCCCTTGTCTTGGGTCAAGACTGGGTCTATGACCAAGCAGTCAACTTAAACCTAAGAAGTGGACTTCTTCAGGTATGGGTCAATCATAGTCAGATTACAATAGAGTTAGATAATGGAGCACTCAAGGAACTAGGAAAGGCACACACTCCTGGTCCTTCCAGGAGTACACATGAAGATGACCATGCTGTTCTTGTCCAAAACTATGTGTTGCAGAGGAATGATGGTTGCAAAAAAGGAGTCAGGGAGGCAACGGAACTCCCTTCTTTTCAAAAGGCCAGAGGGAGGCAGCAACCAAAGGTGGATCAAAGGCAGAAGAAGCAGAGTACTACCTATGTCGGAGATCAAAAGTACCTGCACAGCAAAATGTCTCAGCTAGTGAAACAAGTGTGGGTGCGGAAAGGCGAACACCCGGTTGCACTCAAGCCAACCACACGGGCAAAGCCTCTTATTAGTAACCAACAACACGACACTAATAAGAAGTCTTTCAGAAGTTCTTCTGCTAACGTGAAGTCTATTTGGGTGCCCAGGAAGTCGATGAAGGCCAGCCCACAATCAAGACAAATTTGGGTGCCTAAGGCTTGTTTGCGGGCTCAAATAGCTACACCAAGAACACACCCTATACAGCATGATCCATTCACTCGCACAGCCGGCATCCACTCGTTTTCAACACTCAGAAACACACCAAGGCCCATGAGCACGAACAGAATCACTTGTAAATGGGTCCTTAAAAGGCCTCATTTTCAAGCTGATACACCTATAAAGCTCTCGAGAGTCTCTACGAAACCAAGAGCAAAACCCATCCACTACATTTGGCAGCCTAAGTCTTGTAACAAACCCCCGGACCCCAATTGTAAATCCATGTCCACCTACTAACCACTTCACTCTCACATCACATCATTCCGCTTAGCTCGTAAGTCTACCCAATTCCTAACTACACACACAAGCACCGAGCACTTATTAACCCCTAACCTCTCCCGAACCTTAGGTTAATGTTGTAACAGGGGACACCGTGTCATTTTTGTGTCCATTGCAATGTTAATATTTATTCATATATTCTCACAGAACCAGCTGCGAAGTTTTCAACATGGCTGAGGCAGCAGGAACTAGCTCTCAAACAGAAACAAGCCAGCAAGTGGTGGACTTAGACAGTTTACTCGTTTTGCCTGAGACAAATGAAAGGCCAGAAGAATTGCGGGCCATCAAAATCATACCTATTGCGGACCCGCTGCGTGGCCACACCATGCCCGTAGGAAAGACTTCCCACTGGTTTACTGAAGTGGCAGGACCCCTGGGTGAGGGAACGTACCTATGGGAATCAGAGTTGGACTTCAATGGGAAGCAAGGCAGATACCATTTCTGTACAAGAGAATTTGAGAAATTACAAAATGCAGAAGGTCTACGTTCGATATGGGAAAAGGCAGGATTCAATGCATATTGTGCACGGCTCCCAAAGCCTGACTTCATGCGATGCTACTACCTCATCAACACCTTGACTCCAAACCAGAACCCAAAAGGTGCAAGCTCATTTGTGATTCCATCTCTGACAAAGGGGAACGAGCTTAAGAGGTTCAGGCTATCAAACAACTTGGTGAGAGAGGCTCTAGATATGCGCGGAATGCATATTCCTACAGAAAAGGAAACCCTAGTACCGGATTACATGAAGAATCGAAGTCTCACCAAACTCAAGGACATGGTGTCCATGACGCCTAATATTGGAATACACCTTCGCATGTGCATGCAACACTTTGCTTTCCCGGCACAAGATAGATTCACCATGCCGCCCAAAAAGATTTGGTTTAGTTTGTATCTGGCAGAGACACAGAGCCTCACCATCAACTTACCCCACTGGATAATTGATCAGATACACCTAGCTCACAAACGATGGCCGTGGAAACAGGTTTTATATGGTTGTTGTGCTCTGACGAGAATCATTTATAGGTGTTTGGCTTATGACATTCCTATTCAACGGGCCCTAATGTGGAATCGTGTAGAGAAGTTTAGAGGCAGGACATCCACTGGACCCCCTTCTAAGAAGATGAGAGGCACTGTCCAAGTCCCATGTGCTCAACCACGTGGAGCCACCCTAACACCAGACGTTACCCCTCCACCCCGAAGAGTCCGACCATTCACACTCCGACTTCCAAGACGCAGCACCGATGGTTCCACCTTGATATTCCCTCCTATCCCAACCGATCTTGAATTTCCCAGTTGTGCACCTTTGGAAGAACTCACTAATGAAGATTTCGAACAATTATTACAAGATGTAGAGCTGGAGGCAGAAGAGGCACAACAAGTGGAGAACGTGCAAATGCAGGCCACAACCTCCCAAGCACCTGTCACCACAGCTGAAGTGGATGATGGAGATAAAGAACAGGAGGAAGATGAGGAGGATTATGATCAAGAGCATCAAGATGAGCAACAAGAAGTGCCAGAACTTGTAGGTGCACCAGCATATACAGCTCAACTACAAAGGTTATACGACACAATCAAAGCAGTACAAGAAAGGCATCAACTCTCTCTTGTATCAGGTCAAGCTTTGATGCAAGAAATGCTATCAGATGAGGGGGTGGACCAACAGTTCATTGACACCCTCAAATTAGTGTCAGAATCTTTAGGAGTTCCGGAGGCTGTCCACACTGCAGTCCGCCAGTCCGCAAGGTATGACAAACGCAGGGTTGACTCATTACCAGGAGCAGGTAAGACTATCAGGATACCCGTCACAGAACAAGAAGTACCCATTGAAACCACAGCTACCCCCACAACCACCACTGACCTCTCTGCGGAAACCTTCGTTCAGACATCACCCATCTCACCCCAGCATCCTCCATCACCACCTTCTCCACCCCCACCACCGCCTCCCACCATGGAAGAAACGACAGTCATCACCTCTAGCTTCACTTATAACCCATCCTCATTCACATCATTCTCCTTTTGAGAACCCACCTCACAAGAAACCCTCTTCTCCTTCGTCACCAATCCCTTGTACACTTCAACCCTTCTATCCTCCAAACCCATAACTGGCCATCCCATAATTCCAAGTGTGGTTGGAAACCCGGCACCCACTGAAGGCACCCTCTGTTTTCCAGCCTATTCCCACTACGGGTACCTCCATTCCATGACCCTCACTTCCCATCTGGCCCTGACCTCACCACCCCAATACCCGTCCTTTATGGAGCAGTTCATCCGCTCTCCAATGTTTCAGAGGCACATTTCCCCGATGTTCGCAACGACATCAATTTACACGAACACCACACTCACTTCACCTACCATACCCACCTACATGGTAGCCCCTGTACACACCACCTTGTCTGACCCAATGGACATTTCACCAACCACAGCACCTCTCCCCACGATTCCACCATCTCCCCCTCCCTTACCCTCCACCTCACCACTCACATCATTGGCACACACAGCATTCACTACCCCCCTACCCAATCCCACCTCCCTTGCATTTCAAACTTTTCCCCTTGCATCTCATAATGTAAATAGCACGTTCAACACATTACTTCAGTGTGCACATCAACTACAACAAGAATACCATCAGTTGGAAGAACGTACTGCTGCCCTCCAGGCAGAATCTCAACGTCTGCAAGCTAGAGTCACCACTCTTGAAACTGATTACCAAACGCACCTAACCGAGCATACAACCTTACAGCAGGCTCACTCCGAATTGGAATCAAAGACATCAACAGTAGATGATCAAGCAGTCAAGGAACTAGAAACAGTGCTCCAAGCGCAAATGATATCTAATGCTACACTCAGACGCAACATTGGGCTATTAAGGAAGCATATGGCAGTAGCACTAGAAGAGAACAAGAGACTTCAACAACAAAACCAAGACAATTTTGAAGCGGCTATGGAAGGAACTGTAGGAGCAACCATTAGCCCTACCATATATAGAGCAGTCCCATCGGAAGACATTCGCATCTTACTTGAGGAGCATGCAAATTTCTTGGAGTCATATGAAACGTTAGAGACTGATTGTGCGGACCTAAAGAAACAGATAGCCAGTGCCCCCACAGCTCAACAGGAGCCGGTAATCTTGCAACACTCTACAGAAGAAGTAGAGACCCTCCGTAAACAGGTGGCAGAACTCCAAGCACGCCTCTTACCATATGAAAGGCCACCCTCGCCCATTGAAGAACCAGAACCTGAAACAGTTGTGGAAATCCCCGTCGATGACAGCTATGAAGAGCTATATGAGCCGATGACGACACCCGGTGGTCGAACTACAGAGGAAGGACAAGACATTTTAGAAATTCAAGTTCCAGATTGGGTCAAAAGGGTCGAGAAAGTGGGTAAGACACATGATGATCGTGTGGCAGTGCAAATGCAATCTCTCACAAATCTGGAAGAAACTGTCCTTCGGTCTTCCTACTTTCAAAACTTATCCCATCAACGGTTAATCACAACATCAGAGTCGCAATACATGCCTTATTTTGTCTTACTACATGATTATAATGCAGAAGTCAAAAGACATACAGGGAAAGAGCCCACATTCGCCACTCAATTTGAGCTAGGGGATTTACCAACAGATGCACGTGCTGGCTCGATCTTCCAACCTAATTGGCGTGCATGTCTACTAACCGATTACTCAGAGATGATGAGCACCTGGGCAACCATGCCACTATATATCAAGTATAATCCATGCTATTGCCCAGTGGTACGTCGCAGATCCTGGCAAGCATTTGCAATCAAGGTACGCAACAATAAAGAATGCTCAGCTTGGGTTAACTATCCATATTTTGCTCCACCTCGAGGGACCCCAACCGTAGCCTACATGATATCAACAATTCGGCACTGGTCTACACGTCTAAATAATGTACCCGACATAGCAGCGAAAATGTGTATGAAGATATTCGAGCTCATGACCATTGTCTTCAAAACCTTTCGGAATGTACAAGCTCCATACATCTCTGCCCCTGGATTCTCTCAAGGTAACAAGGATTTAGTCTACGACATGAGCCAGACCCCCTCGGTCACTATAATCTTTGCTTGGCATGCACGAATAAAGTACTTACCCGCATGCTTCAAGCAGACATTTGAGGAAATGTTCTCTACGGGATTCTGGGAATATCATTCGGAAATTTTCATTCCCAGACCCACACATTTGCTACACCTATTCGCAGTAGAACAAGCGATCCATGCAGATCAGTTACGTCTGCCACATCCGAACATTCCAGGACCAATTGATTGGGATCGTATGATGACAGACTTGGCCAGAGGACTACGCCTACAAGAACATCAGCTTGCCACTCAGGTTGTGGAATATTACATCCAACACTCCCAACAACAAGGGTCTGTCAGGGACGACAGACGCGAGAGAGGGGGGGGGTGTTGAGAGCAGTATGGGCACCCAAGGACTGACTAGACAAGGAAGCCAGCGGAGAGAGTCAGAGCGAGGTGAAGGAGTAAGTAGACAAAGCAGTCGACGCAAATCTGGCAGATAGGCCCTTCAAATTTTTCCAAATCAACATCTTTATAACACTGATTTTTATCACTAACAATCATTGTAAATACCATTTCATATTTTTGTAGCTCCATTTTGTGCAAGCCAAGGAGTCCTTGAGCTTGAGGAGCCTTAGAAGTACCTACATATCAATTTTCGTATTTTTTAGACTCCGTTTAAGCCCTCAAATTGGCCCTGGAACCTAATTTTTAACTAGGCCGGACACTAGGTCTGGACAGGGCCAAAACCTAGTCAAAAACTATAAAAAGAGCTAGAGAGCTCATTTTTGGGGGTAGATTGTAATTGAAATGAACTTGTAAGAGCTCTTTGAAAGTAATATAAGAACTCCATTGCTTCTCACTCTTTGTCTTGCCGTGTGTGCGCGTGTGTGTGTATGTGTGTGCATGTTTGTGTGCTTCTCACTCACGCACTTGTGCCGCCACTTGCTCGAGGTCTTCATACCATCCTCACGTCTTCCCGGATTGACATTAAAGGAGGTGCTACTCATCACTGAGCTACATGTGTGTATGTGTCTATGTGTGTGTATGTGTCTATGTGTGTATGTGTATGCATGTATGTATGCATATGTGTGTATGTGTGTGTATGCATTATGTATGCATATGTGTGTGTATGCATTATGTATGTGTATGTATGCATGTGCATTATGTATGCATGTGCATTATGTATGCATGTGCATTATGTATGCATGTAAGTATGTATGTATACATATGCATTATGTGTGCATATGCATGCATGTATGTGTATGTGTGTGTATGTCTCTCTATGTGTGTGTATGCATATATGTGTGTGTATGTGTGTATGTGTGTGTATATGTGTCTGTATGTGTGTATGCATATGTATGTGTGTATATGCATCATTATGTGTGTATGTGTCTATGTGTGTATGTTTGTGTATGTGTGTGTGTGTGTCTATGAGTATGTGTGTGTATCTATGAGTGTGTATGTGTTTATGTGGGTGTATGTGTCTATGTGTGTGTATGTGTCTATGTGTGTATGTGTCTATGTGTGTATGTGTATGCATGTATGTATCTGCATATGTATGTGTATGCATCATTATGTGTGTATGTGTGTGTATATGTGTGTGTATGTGTGTGTCTATGTGTATGTGTGTGCGTCTATGAGTGTGTATGTGTTTATGTGTGTGTATGTGTATGCATGTATGTATGCATATGTGTGTGTATGTGTGTGTATGCATTATGTATGTGTATGTATGCATGTAAGTATGTATGTATGCATATGCATATGCATTATGTACGCATGCATGTGTATGTGTGTGTATGTCTCTCTCTATGTGTGTGTATGCATATGTGTGTGTATGTGTGTGTGTATATGTGTCTGTATGTGTGTATGCATGTATATGTGTGTGTATGCATCATTATGTGTGTATGTGTCTATGTGTGTATGTGTGTGTGTGTATATGTGTGTGTATGTGTGTGTGTATATGTGTATGTGTGTGTGTCTATGAGTGTGTATGTGTTTATGTGTGTGTATGTGTGTGTATGCATGTATGTATGCATATGTGTGTGTATGCATGTGTATGTGTGTATGTTTGTGTGTGTGTATATGTGTGTGTGTATGTGTATGTGTCTATGTGTATGTGTCCCTACACATCTATGAGTGTGTATGTGTTTATGTGTGTGTAAGTGTCTATGTGTCTGTATGTGTCTATGTGTGTATGTGTATGCATGTATGTATGCATATGTGTGTATGTGTGTGTATGCATTATGTATGCATATGTGTGTGTATGCATTATGTATGTGTATGTATGCATGTGCATTATGTATGCATGTAAGTATGTATGTATGCATATGCAATATGCATGTATGTGTATGTGTTTGTATGTCTCTCTATGTGTGTGTGTATGCATATATGTGTGTGTATATGTGTGTATATGAGTCTGTATGTGTGTATGCATGTGTATGTGTGTGTATGCATCATTATGTGTGTATGTGTCTATGTGTGTATGTGTGTGTGTATATGTGTGTGTAAGTGTGTGTGTGTATGTGTATGTGTGTGTATCTATGAGTGTGTATGTGTTTATGTGTGTGTATGTGTCTATGTGTGTGTATGTGTCTATGTGTGTATGTGTATGCATGTATGTATGCATATGTATGTGTATGCATGTGTATGTGTGTGTATGCATCATTATGTGTGTATGTGTCTATGTGTGTATGTGTGTGTATATGTGTGTGTGTATGTGTGTGTGTCTATGTGTATGTGTCGCTACGCATCTATGAGTGTGTATGTGTTTATGTGTGTGTATGTGTCTATTAGTCGGCCGCCGGATTGGCAATTGTAAAGACTGAATCTTTTCATATTCCGCACGAACGAAAGGTTGTTACAAAGATGTTTTGTAATCTTTATAAATCAATGAAAGAGAGACGCTTCGGTGACGATCTGTTGGGATCACTAGACTGTCTCTCTGGATGATTGAGTTGTTGTGGTGTGCGTTGAGTAATTATGAGTAATGTGTTCTCGTCGCTGTCTTGTTTGTTTAACGATACCTATTCAGTTTGTGATTTACATAGATGACTAGAGGATCGCTAGACTGTCTGTCTGAGAGAATCGTTCTGTGTAGTTGTCGTTGTGATTGTTCTGATAATGCTGCGTACTGTTGTGCCTTTCTGTTCTGTTGATGTTCTGTGAGTTGTTTGATGAAGCCCATGCTCCAGTAATGACAGTTCAGTACTGTGTGGTTGAGAATTCTGAATCATCCTGCGTCTCTTGTTCTAGTTGATTATCCGCACCTGCATGATACAGATTGAGTTACTGTTATTGACTCTGTTGTGTACGGTAGTTTGTGTTGGGTAAGTTCTTTAAGCTAGACAAAGTAATCCCGTATTACGGTACTGAATATGGCTTGCGCTGTACGCTGAAAGAGCCTTAACTGAAGTGTGTTCGGTAAGCTTTGGACGAGTCCAATTAATGATAGCAAGATTGTGAAGCGTAAAGAGATTCTTAATAGAGTTCTTGAATATTAGTATATTGCTGTGTGAAGTGATTATTTGGGAAAATCAAGCATAGGGCCTCTGTTTAACAGACCCCTTCCACTCCCAAGAACCCGATTAGGTGTTTAAACGTGCTTCTGACGGCAAGCGACGTTTAACACTGGTGCCGTCTGTGGGAAGGTGGCACCAGATTGTTGCCATTTGTCTGTGCGAATGTGGCATCAAGAGTGTTGCCAGCTAATTGTGGAAATGTGGCATCAAGAGTGTTCGTTGATTGATTGTGAAAGTGGTCATAGATTGTGAATCGACCGTAAAGAAGAATAGTATGCAAAGTATTGCAAACGTAGTATATGCCGGTTACTCGTTCCGGTGAATTATCCCCGAAGCATAGAAGAAACCAACAGTCTTGGGTGATACCTAATTTGCTAAGGACGCCTCCAGGAGGAAGAAGCGCAGATAAGCTTAACCCAGTTATCAAGAAAGTGAAGAACGCTAGTAGCGATTCCGGTAGAATTCCGGTGGAACGTACTACGATTTCGGCAGATTCCGGTGCGGTTGTGGCATCGTCTATCGAAGATATAGTCACTCCAGAATCTACCAAGACGCAGTATGCAGTTGACCTAACACCATCTGGTCAAGATTCAAATTTGTCTAAGGATAGAAGCGTGTTGGCCAACGAAATCAGTGAAGGTGAAACATTACCTTGTTCTGGTGAAAATACGACAAATTTTGGTGATACTTCGGTACCCGTTGCCGAGAGTTCACAATTTTCTGGTGACAGTTTACCATTTCCTGGTGAATCTTCATTCCAGTCACCACTACTCGGAGTAAGTTTCCCTACATTTGATATCAAGGAGGAAGGTAGCTTATTCGAAACTGAAATCAGAAAGATACTGAACGATATTATCAAGCCGAAAAGTGCACAGGCTGACGATACAGATTCTGACGATTCAGATATTCAGCCTCGGGACTCAGAAGATAGTAACCATACAACCGCCAGCACGATGAGTGGGCAACCACAACAACAACAACAACAACAACAACAACAACAACAACAACATCCATTTCCACCCCGACCAGCTCCAAGAGGAGTGACATACACCAAATTCGGTGGGTTTCCAAGTGATGATCCTGATGCCCATGTACGTACTTTTGAAATTAGTTATGGAGTATTAAATCATCCCCCTGATCCGACATACAAAGCTATTGTATTCGAGTCTACATTGGTTAATGAGGCAGCCAGATGGCTTACAGAATATGATTTTAATCATTTTGTGACTTATGAGTAGTAAGGGATGCATTTTTGCAGAGATTCTGGTTAAAGAAAAATCCGGCAGAAATTTTTGATTATTTACAGAACAACAAATAGAAACTGCACCAAACTGTGCAGGAATATGCCACCCTGTTCCGAACGCATTTGAGGCAACTACTGCCGGCCCATGCAAACCTATCGGATGATGTCATCACTCAATGGTTTATCAATGGGTTAACTTCGCAACTCAGATAGATTATGATCATCCACTGTGTGGGAGCTATGACATTAGATGCGGTTATTGCAATGGCTTTGTAGCTCG
Source organism: Ceratopteris richardii (assembly GCA_020310875.1). NCBI lineage: Eukaryota > Viridiplantae > Streptophyta > Polypodiopsida > Polypodiales > Pteridaceae > Ceratopteris > Ceratopteris richardii. The sequence continues at coordinate 16,690,381 of CM035434.1, forward strand.
AGAATAAGGTAGGAGGATTTACAGAAGACCTAGAATGGTTAAAAGCGAGTAAGAATGTTGCCGAAGATCCGACCAGACAGATGTACTGCACCACGTGCAAGAATTCAGGGCATACCAGTGCCACTTGTGCCCTCAATCAGTTGTTTTGTGCTATCTGCAATATGACCGGACATTCCACCAAAAACTGTGCATACAACGCCAAAGTGCAGGGAACAGCAATAGTAAATGCAATTATACAAGAACCAGGGCAGCCTGCCAATCACTATGTACCTCCCCAAATGAGAAACAACCAGCAGCAAGGCTACCAAAATTATCGAGGATAGAGAAATAATAACTACAATGCAAACCGCTGGCAGACAGGTCCACCACAAGAAGGTAATGCTTTGCCACCGCCTCGTTGTCATTTCTGTGGTGAATTAGGACACATTCGAAGATCTTGTAAAGATGTGGCCGAATATGATCAAAGGAAGAAGGAGCGCCAGAACCCAATGACAAATATGGTTTAGATCACACCCATAGAAACACAAGCTGCAGTAGTTCAGACCAGATCCGGTAAGCCACTGCAACTAGCAGCTGAAGTGTTTGAACCAGGTGTACGTGAACAACATAGAATGTATGACAAAGCTAGTCAGTGGACCACCACAAAACTTCCAGTCTTCCCAGATCCAACTCCGGTGACCCAAGTTCCACTACCAAATGAAGGATCGCAGGAACCAGAGTCCACTCCCGTAATAGATACATCATCTTCAAAATCGATGAAAAGTACAAGTCAAGTAAATCAAGCATGGGAAATTTTATCTAAAGCGTCCATTACTCTTTCTCTTGGACAGTTACTTGCACTAGTACCAGGGATCCGTCAACAATTTCAGCAACAGTTTAGTACTGAGTCTGCCTGCATTCCAGCAACGGCAACAGTACAACCAGAAACTGACTCTATGGTGGATCATTCGGTCCCATTGATTATTGTATGGTACAAAAATCATAAAATTTATCAAGTATTAATTGATGGTGGGTCCGGTGTAAACATAGCTACTGCAGCACTTTGTAAAAAGTTAGGATGGGCCAAAATTGAACCTGTGCAGTTTTTTGTTAGAATGGCCGACCAATCCAGAGTCCATCCAGTACGACTCGTACGGAATGTGCCAATCACTTTGCAAGGAACCACTTTTAAGATGACTTTCGTAGTTCTAGAACTATCGGAGTCTAGTCTTGATTATAACCTTCTTTTCGGCCGTCCTTGGCTGAAACAAGCTAAGGTTATACAGGATTGGTCTGCACAGGAACTCATTTTCAAAGACAATAACCAAAAATATGTGGTAAAATTATATGCTATTCAGCCCTGTGAACTACATGCTAGACCTTATGTTGTAGAACCAGTCCACATGTTGGATGGTTTATCCGATGATGAAGAAGAAGAATTTTTGAAAAATAACATTGATTTGATCTCCTTAGGCACTGTAGATTTGCAATCTGTTGTAGATAACTGGAGTCCGGCAACCTGTACGGTGATGCCTGTGACTAAAGAAGTCCAAACAGAATATACTACTGCTATAGATGAAGCCAATCTACAACAGCTTTTAAAACCAGCTGATGATACAGGGAAGTCCTGTCAATTCTATGTTCCAAAAGATCAGTTAATTACATATAATTTAGGTGATGAAGCTAATCAGCGACCTGTCAAAATAAAGGAAGGATTGCCTGAAATGTTTCAAGCAGACTTAATCTAGTTACTTCGAGAGTTCTATGATGTTTTTGCATGGGATTACAAAGATATGAAAGGTTTGGACCCTCGCATTTATCAACATAGGGTCATGCTGAAGCCGGAAGCAAAACCAATCAAACAACCCAGCTACCAGATGAATCCAAACTATGCAGCACAGGTAAAGGCAGAGCTTGATAGGTTACTAAAAGTCGGATTCATTGTATCAGTAGAGCACGCTGAATGGATCTCACCAATTGTTATTGTTCCTAAAAAGAATAAGCAACTGCAAATATGTGTGGATTACCGGAAACTGAATGCAGCTACGGTGCCTGATCCGTTTCCTCTTCCATTTCTTGACACCATGCTTGACAGAGTAGCAGGACATGAAATGTATTCATTTCTGGATGGATATAATGGGTATAATCAGGTCAGAATGGCTGAGAAAGATATACCAAAAATAGCGTTCATTACCAATTGGGGTGTTTTTGCTTGTACTGTTATGTGGTTTGGATCAAGAAATGCCCCTAGTACTTTCCAGAGATGTATGCAAGAAATATTCTCCCCTTATCTTACCTCTTTTATGCAAGTATATCTTGATGATTTCTCTTTATTCGGTAGGATGGAAGCACACTTGTTCCATTTACGGTGTTGCTTTGAGAAATGCAAAGAATACAGACTCTGCCTGAAGCCAAAAAAATCTGTGTTTGCGGTTTCATGTGGTAAGTTACTTGGCCATATTGTATCTGCACAGGGCATACAAGTCGACCCAGATAAGGTTGCAGCTGTGCTAAAAGCACCTGTACCTACTACACCAAAAGAAGTAATGCGTTCCATGGGTCAAGTGAGATGGCATGGTCGTCATTTACGGTGGCTCGCTCATTTAGCCATTCCACTCAATCGTTTAATCACGAGTACTCCTAAACAGTTCGATTGGACTCAGGAATGTCAAACAGCATTTGATCATCTAAAATGTTTATTAACGGAGGTCCCAATTTTACAACCACCTGATTGGGAACGTCCATTTCATGTTTTCGTAGACGCATCAGATATAGCCATTGGAAGTGTGTTAATGCAACAAACTGATAAGTGGTTCAGACCTGTTTACTATGGAAGTCGAAGGCTTGCTCCTGCTGAAAAGAATTACTTTGTAACTGAAAGAGAATGTCTGGGTTTAGTATATTCTGTAAAGAAATTCAGACATTATTTACTTGGCCGCAAATTTACTTTTCATGTAGATCATGATGCACTTGTTTATCTGGTACGGCAATAGCATTTAGGTGGTCGATTAGCGCGTTGGGTTCTACTTTTACAAGAGTTTGATTACGAAGTAATTCATCGGCCCGACAGTTCAAATGCATTAGCAGATTTCCTTTCTCGCTTAGATTCCGATGAAGCTCCGATCGGTGTAGATGACACCACACCCGTGATTTATGTTATTGAACCAACTAATGATGAATCGGTAGAACCACCTATGCCATCTACATATTATGATCAGATATTAACTTTTCTTACTGATGGATGTCTTCCTGCTCAGATTTCTCCTGCAATGCGTAGGAAAATTGCAGTGTACAGTCGGAAATTTCGGTTGATTGCTGGAGAGTTGTATTATATGGATCGCACTGGAGTTTTACTTCGCTGTATTCCTCCACATGAAGTCAACTCAGTCATTACTCTGGCTCACTCAATGCCTTCCAGTGGACACTTTGCAACAGATTTAACGCACCGGAAAATTCTGCAAAGCGGACTTTGGTGGCCTACTATGTACAGGGATGTATCTCAGTTTGTCAAACAATGTGATACTTGTCAGAGGTCTGGACAGCCTTTACAACGCCATTTTTTCCCTCTACAACCTGTCTTGCCATTGGAGCCTTTTTAGAAGTGGGGTCTATATTTTATTGGACCTATTACACCTCCAGGAATACTCAGTAATAACCGTTATATTCTGACATGTACAGATTATGCTACCAGATGGGCAGAAGCTTGGGCTTTATGGTCTACTAGAGCTGTTTCGGTAGAAAAGTGTCTAATGAAGGATGTTTTCCCGTGTTTTGGCTTACCTCTGGAGCTGGTTATAGATCAAGGCACGCATTTTGTTAACAATTTAATGAAAGTACTCACACATTCTTTTCAGATTATGCATAAATTCAGTTCTCCTTATTATCCTCGTGCTAATGGTTTGGCTGAAAGTACAAACAAAACTTTGTTGAATATGCTTCGAAAATTAATTCTGGAATCACCGAAAAGATGGGATCAACTGTTACCTACAGTATTATGGGCATACCGGACTACATACAAGGTAGCAACAGGACTAACACCTTTCAAACTGGCTTATGGGCTGGAAGCCATAGCACCAATGGAAATTGTTGTGCCAAGTTTACGTGTGGCCATCACTCAAAAGTTGTTACTAGAAGAGTCCTTGCTATTTCGATTGGATACACTCAGAGAACTAGATGAGCATCACTCGGAAAGTTTTTTGACTCTTCAAGAAGTGCAGTTGAGGCAAGCTTGAACACATGATCGATATCCGAAAACTCCAGTTTTTACGGTGGGACAACTTGTGCTCTTTTAGAATGCAAAATCAAATCGTTCTGCTAGAAAATTCAAGTTACGATGGTTTGGTCCCTACCAGATTACTGAACAAGTGGGCCCAGCTACGTTTCGATTGGCTACGTTGATCGGCATTCCTCTTCCGAAGGTGATAAATGGTTCAAAGTTGCGGCCGTATCATCAAGCATCTGATCCGTACTAAAACGGTCCGTGGTTGACCGCATATTTTTCGTTTTCTCATTTTCTTTTCTTTTCTTTTTGTTTTTGCGTGCTTAATAAAATAATTCTGTAAATATCCTCATTTTGATACCTAATTATACTCAACAACCACCCAACATTATCATTCTGTTCATGCATGCACACCGCAGTTATGAAGGTTATCATCTCAACATCGCGCGATGATTAACAAATTCAATTGCCTCTCGTTGTGCAGTATCTACATAACCTTTGTCATTCTATTGTTAATCGCTATTGTGATTGCATGCTCTGTGTGTCTGTGCTATCTGTATAATCTGTGCGCTTGTGTTCTCGTGCTTGCTATTGTCTGTGTATCATGGAAGCTCTAGCAAACTTCACCGCCTTCCGTAAAGGACTCCTTGCAGATGTAGGTGAGTTCTTGCAAATCTGTGGGTTAGTCAATTTCGCTGAATTGCCTTGGCATTCAGTGGATTGTCACCCTTTCTATGCCCAGATCATCGCCGCCATCGCTGCCACATCTGCTACGGAGCAGAGTTGGCCAATCACTTCCTTGCCATCACGTACCGTAATTACCCTCCAAACCTTTGCTGATGCATTCCGTCTCTCTCTGCAAGGTAGGGAGAATGGCCCTAATCTACCGATTGCCACAATGAACCAATTATTCCCTAGGCACTCTTCTAATGAATATGCAATCCTCTGTCGCCCTGAGCCTGAGAGATCAGCCCTGCAATTCCTAGTAGCTATCTTAAACCTGCAGAAATGCACATATGGCATTTCGCGTCCTTTCTACTCAGTAATAGATCTAGCGGCTCGAGAGCCTGTAAATTTTGCATCATACTTTTTTCACCGCATTCACAAAGAATGCGTTTCAATCGTCAAACATGTCAACAAGGGGGATATGCCAAGATCAAGGTTACCACACATTCTTAGTTTCTTATTTCCGATCCTCCAAGCAGCACAACCACCACCCCGAGGACCCGTTTTACACCATGAAGAGTCTGCACAGATATTGGACGATGATGAAGAGGATGACGAAGAGATTTTCCACCTCCTCCGTCGGAAAAGAATCAGAATCAGTTCATCAGATAGTCAGGTACAAGAATCTGCCGCAAATGAGAAAGTAGATGACAAAGAAGAAGAAGGACAGGAAGAAACCTTCCATGACACCACAACATCAATGCATCATGACTCATCAGCGTAGTCTTCTTCAGATTTAGGTTAGCCAGATCTATGTATCTAGAAGGAATAATTGATGAGCCCTAAGTTTTTTTGTAAACCTGCGGGTTCGAGTCCACTGTGCATGCCAGTGTTAGTCGGCTGCCGGATTGGCGATTGTAAAGACTGAATCTTTTCATATTCCGCACGAACGAAAGGTTGTTACAAAGATGTTTTGTAATCTTTATAAATCAATGAAAAAGAGACGCTTCGGTGACGATCAGTTGGGATCACCAGACTCTCTCTCTGGATGATTGAGCTATAATGTTGCTGTGGTGTGCGTTGAGTAATTATGAGTAATCTGTTCTCATCGTTGTCTTGTTTGTTTAACGATACCTATTCAGTTTGTGATTTACATAGATGCCTAGAGGATCGCCAGACTGTCTGTCTGAGCGAATCGTTCTGTGTAGTTGCCGTTGTGATTGTTCTGATAATGCTGCGTACTGTTGTGCCTCTCTGTTCTGTTGATGTTCTGTGAGTTGTTTGATGAAGCCCATGCTCCAGTAATGACAGTTCAATACTATGTGGTTGAGAATTCTGAATCATCCTGCATCTCCTGTTCTAGTTGATTATCCGCACCTGCATGGTACAGATTGAGTTACTGTTATTGACTCTGTTGTGTACAGTAGTTTGTGTTGGGTCAGTTCTTTAAGCTAGACAAAGTAATCCAGTATTACGGTACTGAATATGGCTTGCACTGTACGCTAAAAGAGCCTTAACTGAAGTGTGTTCGGTAAGCTTTGGACGAGTCTGATTAATGATAGCAAGATTGTGAAGCGTAAACAGATTCTTGATAGAGTTCTTGAATATTAGTATATTGCTGTGTGAAGTGATTATTTGGGAAAATCAAGCATAGGGCCTCTGTTTAACAGACCCCTTCCACTCCCAAGAACCCGATTAGGTGTTTAAACGCGCTTCTGATGGCAAGCGACGTTTAACAGTCTATGTGTGTGTATGTGTCTATGTGTGTATGTGTATGCATGTATGTATGCATATGTGTGTGTATGTGTGTGTATGCATTATGTATGCATATGTGTGTGTATGCATTATGTATGTGTATGTATGCATGTGCATTATGTATGCATGTGCATTATGTATGCATGTGCATCATGTATGCATGTAAGTATGTATGTATGCATATGCATATGCATTATGTATGCATGTATGTGTATGGGTGTGTATGTCTCTCTATGTGTGTGTGTATGCATATATGTGTGTATGTTTGTTTATAGGTGTGTGTATGTGTGTATGCATGTATATGTGTGTGAATGCATCATTATGTGTGTATGTGTGTGTATGTGTATGTATGTGTGTGTATGTGTGTGCGCGTCTATGTGTATGTGTGTGCGTCTATGATTGTGTATCTGTTTACGTGTGTGTATGTGTCTATGTGTGTGTATGTGTCTATGTGTGTATGTGTATGCATGTATATATGCATATGTGTGTGTATACATTATGTATGCATATGTGTGTGTATGCATTATGTATGTGTATGTATGTGCATTATGTATGCATATGCATTATGTATGCATATGCATTATGTATGTGTATGTATGCATGTGCATTATGTATGCATATGTGTGTGTATGCATGTAAGTATGTATGTATGTACGCATATGCATATGCATTATGTATGCATATGTATGCATGTATGTGTATGTGTGTGCATGTCTCTCTCTATGTGTGTGTATGCATATATATGTGTGTATGTGTGTATGTGTGTATGTGTGTATGTGTGTATGTGTGTATGTGTGTGTGTATGTGTATGTGTATATGTGTGTGCATGTGTATGCATTATGTGTGCATGTGTGTATGCAACATTATGTGTGTATGTGTGTATATGTGTGTGTATTTGTGTGTGTATGTGTGTGTGTGTCTATGTGTGTATATGTGTGTGTGTATGCATATGTATGTGTGTGTAAGTGTGTGTGTGTGCGCATACCTGGCTTCAAAGAAATGCGTGTTTCTCTCTCTTTCTCTCTCTCTCTCTCTCATTCTCTTCTTGCTCTCGCATATTAATCCCAACACAAATGTGCCAGGAGAAATCGAAAATTTTTTTTAACATTCCAGAGCGTCGCATATGCGACGCTATCCAGTTTTCCAACGTCGCAAATAGCATCGTTAATCAGTGACTCTATTTGCGACGCACTCATTTAGCATCACATAAGCGACGCAGGCATCGCTTATGCGACGAATGCCCCTAAAAAAAATATCCAAAAATAGGACCGTCGCTTATGTGACGCGGTGCTCGTTTTTTTTTCAATTCCGGGACGTCGCTACGCCCCCTATTTCTTGTAGTGCATCTTGTTTTCCTCCCAAGAGGAATGTGATGGTACTTCATAATCCTTTCTTCAATGGTTTTCATAATCAATCAATGGTCCAAATACGTTCTACAAATCCTTGACCTTGACTTCGCTTCTTAGTAAACACTCGAGGCATAGTTTTGCTCGAGGTAGAGGACAATGACTTCACAACCCTCCTTGAGGTACGAACCTTATGATGTCATACTCTCTTCTCTCTAAAACATACTTAAAAGATACAAAGGGTAATATTATCAACGTACTTTTCTGCAACATACTCGACTTTTCTGACAGCTCAAGTAATGTGAACATTGCTGATGCATATAGTTGGAACTGTAATGTTGGACAAAATAGTAATAGTACTATTGTTATTGTTACAAACCTAGTTGCGTTTTGGCACAAGAAACTACAAAATAAGGTATTCATCTAGCTATATGACGACCTACATCCACCAAACTTTCCAAATGGATACCCATGAGTTATCCTGCCGTCCACTATATAGCCCGTGCCCCTTGTACTTCGCAAATTATCTGTAAGGCCACAATCCCTTCATAAGAACATTTTGAACGTTAGGAAATTATTTAGGATCCTCTACTAGCACCTTAGCTCCTTGGAGTTCATGACCTTGTTCAATAACAACCTATCAAGTAGCCTAAAAAGTATAAAACTCTAAAGATTGTCATCCAATGGTCATCTAGCAAGTAGCCTAAAAAGTATAACACTCTATCCCCCATCTAAGGATCATAAATCCTCAATGATGAATAAACTAAAATACTTATGAAAAATTTTTTGAAACTCCCAAGTAGCATCACTCAATGGATTCCCTATTCAAGAAACTAAAATATCTAGAATAGAAGACCTCGATGGTCATCTCTTTTTGTTACCTTTTTCTGAACAAGAAATTGGCACTCATGTATAATCAAGTGTCGGTCTATTTGGAAAGAAATCAATCCAAAAAAGGAAGAAATCCCAAAGCTTTGCAAAAATCTTCATACTTCTCCCTAGGCAAAGCTTTGGTGAAAATTTTTGCAACATTATCCTATGTGGGAACATAAGCCAACTGATCTCTTCAATAGAGAATCTCTCCCTCACATAGTGATAGTACTAAGCCTCAATGCGCTTTGTGTAGCATGGAACACAAGGCTCCCTGCAAGTGCCGATGTGCTCTGAATATCAATAAAGACGGTGATGGCACAAGAGTGACCAACACCTAAATCAGCCAAAAGGCATCTAAACTACATAGATTGAACAAGCACTATGAAAGCTTCCATATACTCAGCTTCATAATTAAAAGTGGTCACAATTAGGCTACTTCTTGCTCAACCAAGATATGCATGAGATACCAAGCATGAAGCAAAAACCACTGGTGGACACACTAGTGCCATAGCAAAATACACAATACAAGTAAAAAAAGCATGTAAATGTGGCCATGATGATCCCCATTGGGATAAAACAATCCAAGTAGTAGGGTATGACACACGTAGCCAAAGATGCATTTAACCTCCTATCAATGCTTGACACATGGGCCATGCATAAACCTACTCATCTAAGAGAAATGGAATATCATGTGGAATTATGCATAAGTCAATCAAGCATCCAACTACTCGATGATAGGGAACAATATCAAATGCATCTCTAGCATCATGAAGACTCAACCATTAACACATTTTCACAGGAGTGGCAATATGTTTGCACTCTTCAAGGCCAAAATGCTACAATAATGTGTCAATATAATTTGTTTGACACATAGTTATTCCTCCATCAACAGAATGAACAAATAATGATGCAAATGCCCCAAATCATACAATCTCAATAAAGACATGCAGATTAGACTTAAATTCAATAGTATGCTTCTCATTAGGACCAATGAGTAACATGCCGTCAACATATACAACATTGATCACAAGTACATCGTCTGCACACTAAACATATAATGAGATCCTAATCAGCCTATTCTCAAAAATCATGTGCTAGCAAGTAGGCATGCATCTTCTTGTACTAAGCATGTGGTGCTTTCTTCAAACCATATTATACCTTTTTCAAGCTGCGCAAAAACATGGGGATGAAATACATACACCTCTTCATGTAAATCACCATTTCAAAAGTATATTTTTAATGTCAAATTGATGTACATTCCAACCATGATGAGCTACAAGTGCACAAATGCTACTAATGCTGATCATTGAGCATGTGGGATCAAAGGTCTCATCAAAATCAATGCCTCTCTCTTGACCATAACTTTTGGAGAGAAGCCTAGCCTTATAGCTATCGATTCTTCCATCAAGCTTGTGTTTTATATTGTATACCAATTTTGTCCCAATGGCCTTTTTGCCTAGAGGAAAATCACACAAAGACCAAGTACCATTCTTCACAATGGCATCATATTCTAATTGCATAGAAACCACCGAATTTTCTCAATTCTCTAGTGCTTCATCAAAAGAGATAGGCTAATTCTTGACACAAAGACTAAAGACAACTATTGCATACCACTGTAGTGCAAAGGAAGCACTATGAGAGCTTGATTGAGTACAATATGACACAACTGCATGTAATATGCTATCTTTCAAAGTATACACTAGCCATTTAGGCATAGTTTTTGCCTCTTTTATGTCAAACCTCTCATCATCATTTGAAACTTGTAACAGTTGCTAAATCGGCTCATTCAAATGAGCACTTGAGTGTCCACCTATAAAAAGAGGCATCAAAGTGTCATATGCTGATATGTTTAGGTAGTGATGTGTATGAACACACTAGGACCATTGGGAAACGTTTTTCCCTCTTTAGAAGGTTTTCCCCCCAGCTTGTATATATGTCTATAACCCTAACGCGTCACTTATCTACATTATCTTGGTAATACATTCAATATTGTTTGTTGTGCTCCAAGTTTCTTCTTCTTCATTGTGTTGTTCGAGTGCTTTTGTAGACCTTACACTCCAACAATTGGTATCAGAGCAGGTCTTTACTTCATCTAGGGCATTGTTGATACCCTTTAGGTCATAGTTTAAGAATTTCACAAAAATTGGTGAGCATCCTCAGGGCAATCTGAGCTCGTTTTGGCCTTCGAATGCACTATTGCAATGCCTATGTAGGAAATTTTGACTTTTTGTGTCAAGGATATATATATAGGTTTTGATTCACTAGTATAAGCAGCTTGAAGTCTGCTATAGCTTTAGCAAAACTCGATAGGGTAGTCTTGTTCAACTTTTTGAGATACAATAATTTTTTTGCATTAGGGTATTTTATTTAGTGGTCATGGCTGAAATTAGTGATGTATTTTGTATGTTGGCTATTGAGGATAAGTTGGATGGTACCAATTAACCATTATGGGTATATATGATGCTTCATGTATTGGTTGCAAAAAAGATTGTGAAATATTGTGCAGGGTGTTGAAAAATGTCCTATTACACAGACAATATGGTAACTGAAGGTGTTGTGGATGGCATTGAAGATGGTGATATTCTTTAGGTTCCTCTTTGTGTTGCAATTCTTGCTACACCTACTATAGAGCAACTTCATTGGGATGGCAGAGATGCTCAAGCACATGCATTGATAGCCTTGTCTATCAAATGTGCCATTATTCCTCACATTTTCTCCTATAGAACAACAAAGGATGCTTGGGATAGACTTACTACTTTATACAAGGAAAGGAATGAGGCTCGTGTTGCTTATCTTCGAAAACAGTTGGAGAGTGAGCACATGAAAGAAGGAGATTCCATTGACAATTTTTTGACAAAGATCAACAATTTGAAGGAGCAACTGATTTTTGTTGATGAAGCCTTGCCTGACCGTTCACTTGTGCAGACTGTTCTAAATGGTCTTCTAGATTCATATCAGAGTTTTGCTTCTATTCATCAATTGATTATGAAAACCAATCCAAATGCCTTAACATTTGAGGAGTTAGTCTCTATTCTATTGCAGGAAGATGAGTCTAGGTAGAATAAGTCCATTATGCATGTTGCATATCAACCTTTCTTGGCTAGTCAGAAGGGCAAAGGTAAATGGAGCTCATCTACTAGTAAGAAGAAATCTACTAATCCTACACAATCAAAGAAGCATGATAGAGTTGAGAAGAAAATAAAAAAGCAATTTTTTTTTTACAAATATTATAAAGGAGATGATTATTTCATAAAGAGTTGTCCAAAGCTAGTTACAAAAGAGGCAAAGAAGAAAGAGGTTGAAATGGTTGTTGCAGAGGCCTCTAAACCCAAAATACAGTCTGCTAATCTTGTGGAGAATGAAGAATGGGAATTTACTATTTTTTGTAGCTATGCACCATCTTCTTAGGAATAGTGTATGTGTGCAGTAGACTCACATGTTTGGTACTTTGATAGTGGGGCAGCCATACATATTACCTCATAGCATAGTTTCTTCACTTCACTTGAGCCTTCCCCTACAAGGAGTACTATCACATACGCCAACAACTCCTCTTATCCTATCATGGGAGTTTTTTGGGAATTGAGCTCACAACCTCCCAGTTAGGAGTGCAATGGGCTAACCACTTGCCCCCATGGTTGAGTATTACTTCCTAATCCTCTCTCTTAAGGCATGGTTCAAACATCTCCTACTAGGATTATGTGACATAATTTCCAGAGTGCAACCCACCCCAAAATAGCAAGTTTTACTTCATCTATTTCATATCAACTAGTATGTCTTGATGAATCAATTTGAGATTGATACTCCAAAGCATGAGGATGGTTTATTATCATCCTTAGAAAGCACAACGTGCCTATATATCATCTCTGAAGCTATCTTGGTAGGTGTAGAGTAGGTTTTTGTAGCACCAGGCACATCTTTGGAGTGTATCATCCATCTCTCTTCATAGTCATATCACAGCAAAAATAAATCAATATGGGAGATGGATTTCCTTCCACCATTGAAAAATTGGATAGATATAACTAGTCAGCCTGGTCTCTAAGGATGGAGGCCTACCTTCAAGGGAGAAATCTATTTGGATACACATCTGGAGATGAAGTCATGCCAACAATGAGACAGAGAGACTAAGACATTCTTTTGACTAACTTTTCTTGGTTCAATACAAATCATGAACCTGTTTTAGGTGGCACTCATATTGACATCCACCCCTCATTTAATAATTGCAAAGCTAAAGTTATTATTTTTTTGAAATTCAAGTTCTATATTGATTTACATTTGTGGAGCTGGAACAATCAATTAAAAGGCCATACGTTACAATTTTAAAATTTCCACCTTCCAAGATTCAATTTGAAATCTCCAACCAATCAACATTTCACTTTCTAGGTGGAATGTGATTGACCAACCATCTCCTGAGTTTGGGAGGTGCACATTTCACATGAATAAAACTACTTCTTTGAGTCAATGTTAGTAGTTCCCTACATACATTTTACTTATGTAAGGATTCATGATATTTTAATAAGTCCAAGAAGAAATTCCCCCTGGGTTTGCTTGTCCGACAAGGGATTTCTTTGTCCCTTAGCCACCACTTCTCATGGCCAGGATCTCCCACTTGTTGGTGATGAGTAATGTGGGTTCCCCTCTAGAGGAAAAAACCTCTGGTGCTTCTCTGGAGCTTTTTGATGTTAAGCCCCCAATCTTCTCCCTTCAAAGGGATGATATTTTGGTGAAGCAAGAAGAGCTAAAGAGAACCTACCTCATCAGTCTATTTCTTGGTCCTAAGCCCCCTCTTTAATCCTTGCTACAATGGTTTCATAATGAGTGGTCCCCTTGCATCTTGATTCTCAGCAAGTGTCAATTCTTTCCATCCAACCACATGCTCTTGATTTTTCAAAAATGATGATATGTCCTTCCAAGCTTTGAAAATTGACACTTGGCAAGTATGGAGACTACCTTGTGTCATTTTAAATGGTCTCCTCAATTCATTCCAAATAAGTCAAAGCATGAGCTACCAAGCATGAAGCAAAAGCCGCTAGTGGACACATGAGTGTCATAGCAACCAGCCTAATCACAGTCAGAAAAAGCATGCAAATCTGGCGGTAGTGATCCCCCCTTGGGATAAAACAACCCTAGTAGCGGAGTACCACTCAAGTAGTGAAAGATGCGCTTAACCGCCTGCCAATGCTTGACTCCAGGGCAATGCATAAACCTGCTCATCTGTGAGACAGCAAACTGAATATCTGACGGAGTAATGCATAAGTAAATCAAGCATCCAACAGCCTGCTGATAGAGAACACCATCAAATGCATCTCCAGCATCATGAAGACTCAATCATAAACCTCTCTCCATAGGAGTGGCAATAGGCTTACAGTGTTCAAGCCAAAAATGCTGCAATAATGTGTAATATATTTCGTTTGACACAAAGCCATTCCACCATCAACTTGCATAAACTGAATGCCCAAATAGTGATGCAAATGCCTCAAATCAGACATCTCAAATGAGGCATGCAAATCAGCCCAATCAGAGTCACCACCACGGGGCTGAAAAACATACACTTCTTCATGCAAGTCACCATTCAGAAATGCTATTTTAATGTCCACCCGATGTACATTCCAACCATGATGAGCTGCAAGTGCACATATGCTTTGAACAGTAGTCATACGGCATGTAGGTGCAAAGGTCTCATCAAAATCAATGCCTCTTTCCTGTGCATAACCCTTTGCAACAAGCCTAGCCTTATACCTGTCAACTGTACCATCCAGTTTACGCTTCAGCTTGTATACCCACTTAGTGCCAATGGCCTTCTTGCCTCGAGGCAAGTCACATAAAGACCAAGTACCATTCTCCATTATAGCATCATATTTAGATTGCATAGTAGCCATCCGATTTTCTGAATTTTGTGCTTCATCAAACGAAACAGGCTCATTCTCATCACAGAGACTAGATGTAGCCATAGCATAGCAATCTGATGCAAAAGAGGCACTATGAGAGCCTGAACGAGTACGATATGATAGAGATGCATCTAATTTGTTGGCACGCAAAGTCTACACCAGCCATTTTGGCATAGTTTTTGCGTGCTCAATATCAGCTCTCTCACCAACTAATGCATCATGTAAATCTGCATCAGAAATGGAATGATTTACATCATCACATGAGACCTGCAAAGGCTGAGAAGTTGCCTCATTAGGACCAGCACTAGACTGTCCACCTGTAAAAAGAGGCAGCAAGGTATCATACATGTCTTTGGAGCTAACATATGTCTCCTTAGTACATGAAAGCAATGGCTGAATAGCATCTTCCACAAAAACAACATCACAACTAACCAGAATGCATTTATTATGTGAATGATACAGACGATAGCCTTTACTTTCAGAACTATACCCAACAAAAATACATTTTATTGCTTTATCATCCAATTTTCTACGATGTTGTTCAGGCACTAATGCATATGCCAAACAACCCAAAACACACAGATGAGCAATAGATGGCTTGCAGTAATGCCAAGCCTCATATGGAGTGATAGACTACAGTGCTTTAGTGGGACACCTGTTCAGTGCATATGATGCACACATGACAACCTCAAGCCAGAAACTATGTGGTAAAGCTTGACTCTTGACCATACACCTCGCCATCTCCATGAGTGACATGTTCTTTCGTTCAGCAAATCCATTCTGTTGAGGTGTATATGGCACTGTACATTGGTGTTTTATCCCACGTTCAGCCAGAAATGCATTAAAATCAGAAGACATATATTCGCCCCCTCGATGAGAAACGAAGGGTGCCCATTTTACATGCTGACAGATTTTCAGCCAAAACCAAAAACTGTTTGAAGCACATGAACACTTCGGACTTTGCCTTCAATGTATATACCCATGCATGCCTGGAAAAATCATCGATGAAAGTCACGAAGTAAAGATAATTCCCAAAAGAAGGTGTGTGCATAGGACCATAGACATCACTATGTACAAGCTGCAATTTTTGAGTAGCCCGAACTGAACCATCTTTTGGAAAGGACGAACACTACATTTTGCCCCAAAATACAGCCTTCACAAACATGTTTTTCAGGTGCCTCAAGTTTGGGCAAAGAGGACACCATTTCAGATTTCTGCAAGCGTAGCAAACTAGCAAAACTCAGACGACTAAAGCATGCATGCCAAAGCTTTGCATCTGACATAGCCTGAGAATCATGTACTGCACATGCCAAATCATTTACAGATCTTTCATAGTCTATGAGCTTATACAGCCCACGACATAAAATGCAAGAAGAATAATCACATCGCCATTTGACAAATCATGAACTCTACACCTGTCATCAATAAATTTCACAACCAATCCAATCTTGGCTAATGCAAAAAATGATAACATGTTCTTGATCCCTGGCACAAATAAAGCATCTGACAAAGTGAAAGAACTACCATCGGTAGTAGTCAAAATGATCTTATCAACTTTCATAACAGGATTAGATGAATTGTTGGCACATGTAACAGTATTAACTATAGGGGCAGGCTCGAGTGAAGAGAAGAGAAGAAACTGCACTACGAGGCAATATGTTTGGTCGCCCCACTGTCAAAATACCAAACATCTAAGTCTACTGCAAACATGCACTGCTCATGAGAAGATGGGTCAAAATTGTAGACAATAGTAAACGCCCATTCTTCTTCCTGCACAAGATTAGCAGACTCTGTTTTTGGTGTAGAGGCCTCTGCAACAACCATTCCAGCCTCTTTCTTCTTTGCCTCTTTAGCAACCAGTTTTGGATAGTTCTTTATGATATGATCATTCCCTTTATAGTACTTACAAAACAATTTCTGCTTTTCTGATTTCTTCTCATCTTTGTCTTGGTTCTTCGAATGTGCAGCATTTGAAGATTTCACCTTACTAGTCAAACAGCTCCATTTTCCTTTGCCCTTCTGACTAGCCAGGAAAGCTTGATCTGCAACATGCATAATGGACATGTTCTGCCTGGACTGATCTTCTTGCAACAAAACAGAGACTAACTCCTCAAATGACAAGGCATTTGGATTGCCTTTCATCATCAACTGAAGAGTAGAAGTAAAACTCTAATATGAATCAGGAAGACCATTCAGAAGGGTCTGCACAAGTGAGCTATCTGGTATAACCTCATCAGCAGAAATCAACTGTTCCTTCAAGTCTTTGATCTTTGTTAGGAAATTGTCCATAGAATCACCTTCATTCATGTGCTCACTCTCCAACTTTTTTTGGAGGTAAGCAACACGAGCCTCATTCCTAGCTTGGTAAAATGTGGTAAATGTATCCCAAGCATCCTTAGTTGTTCTCCAAGAGCGAATATGAGGAATAATGGCACATTTGATAGACAAAGCTATCAATGCATGTGCCTGGGTATCTCTGTCATCCCAACGAATTTGCTCTGCAGTAGATGCAGTAGAAACTGCAGCACAAACAGGAATATGCAAAATATCATCATCTTCGACACCTTCTGCATCAGCTTTAGTACTTGCAGTTGTAAAAGTTGCAGGTGTGATACGACGTTTTTCGACACCCTGCACAATGTTCCACAGTCCTTTTGCAACCAACACATGTCGCATCATATAAGCCCATAACAAATAGTTGGTACCATCCAACTTATCTTGAACAACCAACATATGGAATACATCACTACTTTCAGCCATGGCTGGTGACTAAAATACCTTGATGCAAAAAATTGACTGTATCTCAAAAAGTTAAACAGAATGGCCTAGATGAATTCTGCTAGACCTGTAGCAGACTTCGAGATGCTTATACTGGTGAACAGAAATTGGTATATATCTTGTTGGAGCAAGTGTATGACAAGCCAAAGTATTGGCTTGAGTCCCACAAAGTCATAAAAGAAGCTTCAAAATGAAGACTATGTAAAGTGCACTTATGAACTACCTCTTGTAACTTTTGAAGAGTTTACTTAATGTAAAAGTGAAAGAATCTTAAGTGGTTGAGTCCACTTGATCAAGAATTGAAAGAGGAGCCACAAATTCGTGATTTGTGGTAGGTAGAGAATCAAATCATCCATTGATTGATTGGAGAGTGATTGAGCGAAGTTAGCCTCCCAAACTCAACTATAAATAGATGGCAGTTTTAGTCGTGGTTAGAGAGACCTATGTGAAGACCTCCAAGAGCTGAGCTTTATGCCATATCAAGGTGTGATTCCAAGGCACACATATGTATCAGTAAGTCCATTGTATTGTACAAGCAATATACTTTCATTTTCATTATCATTTGGGTTCATATTTCCATGTTCTTGTGAACTGTACTACTCACTGCAATATCTCTTAGTTTTCTCAGTCAGATTGCAGAGATGTTTTCTCTGAGCTTGTTGCATCATTTTTAGTGATTTAACTTGGTAAAGTTAGCTCTATAAGTCTACTATGTGTGCACAAATTTCTATGTCATTTGGATGTCGCAATCTTTAGTTATGTTCATTTGAAGTCAACAGGGTCTGTTCATCTTCACTTCTCTGTCAAGTACCCGACTTTTTCACTCATCTTGGCAGAGCCATTTCTCAGTGGTTACTTATCCAAATTCAATTATTTAAAGCTTGTTGGATTCACCTTACTGTCTAGTATAACTATACAAATTTTCATAATCATTGGATTCCTAAATTTTGAGTTATGTTTATTTTTCTGCTCACTGGTCTCAAACTATTGCAGCCCGTGAAAATCGATATGATGTCATCACTTGTTAAAACTCATTCTCTGTGTGTGGTTTATTTTTTTTTATGATATTAATCTTGAAAGTTAGCTCTTTAAGCTACCTAGACTTCCCCAAGAGGAATTAAGCTAATTGCTGCTGTGCTCAGAGAATTATGTAAAACACTAGACAGGTGTATGAACCAAGAATAACAAGTTTTCACCTCTGAGCTAACTCCAACTTATCTATTTTGATCTATCTTTTTGAGAGTGATCTTCCAAGGTACATAGGGTGTCTAATACATCCATTGGCAAGCTAAAAGGGCCCACCATATACTCCTGGAGTTCATTTGGCTGGTGTAGATCAAGGATTTTGCAACACCTCTTCATCTTCAAGCACATACCTATCCATCTCTTCACAGTGGTATCAGAGCAAGGTTGGACAACATGGGAGATGGATTTCCTTCATCAATTGACAAATTCGACAGAGGTAGCTACTCAGTTTGGTCATTAAGAATGGAAGCTTATCTCCAAGGTAGAAGTTTATATGGTTATGTGGCTGGAGATGAAGTTATGCCAAGTTTCAGGAACAAAAGTCAACCAACACAAGAAGAGCAAGAAAGATTGAGCACATGGTGCTCCAAGGATGCACTTGCAAGGTCTTATCTCCTCAACTCTATCTCAGATTTTTTGTTGCCTCACATTAGAAGTTGTAAGACATCTCAGGAAGTGTGGGATGCACTTGAAGCTTTCTTTTCTTCAAGTACTAAAGCTAGGAAGCAGCAACTATGGCTTGATTTCACAACTCTCAAGAAGGCTCCCAAACAAAATGTGACTGATTTTGTCACAAAGCTCAAGGACATAGCAGATCAGTTGGGAAGCATTGGAGAGGTAATAGATGAAGAGCAAATTGTAAGGCAGGTCATCAATGGCTTGAAGGCAGATGACAAGTGGGAAGCATTCACCATAACTATGGATTTGTACATGGACATGCATGTACCTGATTTCAGTACACTCATTGGACAACTACTTACTCAAGAGGCAAAGCTTATCAAAAATGGAGAAAGCTCTAAAGGTAATCAATCTTCAGCTTTATACACTGATAAAAGAAAGTCCAAAGATAACAAAGGAAAGGCAAAGAAAGTGGATGATGAAGCAGGTACATATCAAGCTAACTATGCAGGAAGAGGAAGACATGGAAGAGGTAGAGGAAGAGGAGGTAGACAAGGCAGGGGGAGATCCCAAGACTCCAACTCATGTTCTATTTGTGGACTAACTAATCATACAACTGAAAATTGCTTTAGGAATTCCAGGAATCAAAGAGGAAGAGGATACAATAGAGGAAGTTATGGCTACTCAAGAGGAAGGTTCAACAATTATCATGGCAACTACAACAACTACAATCATTCAAACTATCAAGGAGGCTACAAAGGAAGGAGAGACTACAATAACTATACAGAAGACTCAAACCAAGAGGATTCATTATTGATCATGAACATGGCTATGCCACAAGGTAAATCTGATGAGCATGTTTTCTACATAGATTGAGGTTGTTCAAATCATGTGGCAGGAAATGTGGCACTCCTATCAGATTTAGAAGATCCAAGGAATAAGCATGAGGTACAAACAAGAGATGATACAAAACATCCTGTGGAGAAAATAGGCAATGTCAAAGCACCTGATGGAAACATCAACCTACTCAGTAAGGTACTCTATGTCCCTACCATTACAAAGAATTTGATAAGTGTTGGGCAGATAGTAGAGAAAGGGTTGCAAGTCATGTTCACAAAGGCAGGAGCATTTGTTGAAGATCCAAGTCAAGGATTCAGAAAAATTGCAAAAGGTGAAAAGACAGGTAGATTGTTCACATTTGAATTACAGGACACTAGAAACATTGCTCTCTTTAATTATGGTAGTCAGACACTCACAGAATTGGAAGTATGGCACAAAAGGTTAGCACATATTGGTGAAAGGTCATTAAAGCAAATTTGCAGGGACCAAAGTGTACTTGGACTCCCTAACTTGTCAAAACAACATATGATTTATAAGTGTAGTGCATGTCAATTTGGAAAGTCTCACAGGTTACCATTCATGAAGAAAGGTTATATGCATGAAGATCTCTTGGAGTTGGTTCATACACATGTATGGGACCTAGCAAGGAAGCTTCAATATCTGGATCAAGGTATTATGTTTCCTTTATTGATGATTGCAGCAGATGGACTATCCTATTCTTTATGAAACACAAAGATGAAGTTTTTTCATGTTTCAAAAGATATTTGGCTCTTGTGGAGAATCAAACAGGTAGATCACTAAAAAGGCTAAGGTCAAATGGAGGGGGAGAATACTTCTCCCATGAGTTTGATTCTTTTCTTCAAGATAGAGGAATCAAAAGAGAGGTAACTACAAGGTACACTCCTGAGCAAAATGGAGTGGCAGAAAGGAGGAATAGGACAATTGTTGAAGCTGCAAGGTCTATGTTAAATGAAAAGCATTTACCTAATTACTTATGGGCTGAAGCTGTATCTACAACCACTTACTTGATTAACAGGTTGCCTTCAAAATCCCTTGATGGGATGACTCCATATGAGGCTTGGAATGGAAGAATACCAAGCTTAGATCATTGTAAAATTTTTGGATGTATTGCTTTTGCTCATGTTCCTTCACAGGTTAGAGGCAAGATGGATCCAAAGGCAGAAAGGTGTGTATTTATTGGATATGACAACAATCAAAAGGGCTACAGGTTATACAACCCTACCAACAAAGGATTCTTGGTAAGTAGAGACATAGTTTTTCATGAAAACAATTCATGGTATGAAGATTCATGCAGGAAGGTCAATTTACCATATAATCTTGAAGAAGATTTTCCAAAGCTTGGTAGAGAACAACCAAAGATTGAAGAACAAGACACCTCAGAGGATGATGAAGAATCTCATATGGAAAAGATCAAAGCATGGAAGTCTAAAGGTAAAGCAAAATTGCAGGAACTTAGACATGAGGCAGAATCATCACATCATGGCCTAAGAAGATCTATGAGGGAAAAGAAAAAACCAAAAAGGTATGGGTTTGACACCTCATTAGTAACTAAACATTCGATCTACATAGCACAGGACATAAACCAAGAGGAGCCATCATCCTTTGAAGAGGCCAAAGCAAAATCAGAATGGAAGCATGCAATGAAGGAAGAGATTGAAGCACTTGAGGAAAACAACACTTGGGATTTGGTGCCCAAGACTTCATCCATGAAGGTAATAGGCTCAAGATGGGTCTATAAACTCAAGAAGAATTCTGATGGTTCCATTAACAGGTATAAGTCAAGGCTTGTAGCAAAAGGCTTTGCACAAACTCAGGGAATTGATTATGAGGAGACTTTCTCTCCTGTGGCAAAGATGCCTACTATTAGGGTTTTGCTTAGTATTGCCTCTTCCAAGAATTGGAAGATACTTCAACTAGATGTAAAGAATGCATTCTTGAATGGTTGGATAACAGAAGAGGTATATATGGCACAACCACCTAGTTTTGAGAATCAAGTTTATCCTGATTATGTGTGTAAACTTAACAAAGCATTGTATGGTCTCAAGCAAGCTCCAAGAGCTTGGAATTTCAGGCTTGTTTCATTCTTGTAGGACAAAGGCTTTCAACCAAGCAACACAGATCCTTCACTCTTTAGTAAAAAGAGTAATTCTGAGATCATCTACCTATGTGTATATGTAGATGATATTATATTGACAGGAAATGATGCAGATGGTATGAAGAAGATCAAAGATCAGATGAGAGAAGAGTTCAAGATAAGTGATTTGGGTTCACTTAGCTACTTTCTAGGTTTGGAAGTTGTCTACAAAGATTATGGTTTGTTTCTCACTCAAAGAAAGTACATTAAGGACATGTTGGCAAAATTCAAGATGCAAGATTGTAAGATTGCAAGTACTCCAATGGAGGTCAATCACAAATTGAGCTCACATGAAGGTGAACTCATAGAGGACATCACATCATATCAAAGTCTAGTGGGTAGTCTCAACTATGCCACATTGACAAGAGTAGATAAATGTTACAGTGTGAGCGTGCTAAGTCAATTTATGCACACACCAAGGAAACCACATATGGATGCTGCCAAAAGGATTCTCAAGTATCTCAAAGGAACCATAAATGAAGGACTTTATTATCCTTATGTATCTGATTTAAGTTTGAAGCTATTTTCTGATGCAGATTGGGCTGGCTCCAAAGAAGATAGAAGGAGCACTTCAGGTCATCTTACCTTTGCAGGTTCAAAGCTTATTTCATGGTCATCCAAGAAGCAACCCACAGTTGCTCTCTCTTCTACTGAAGCTGAATATAGAGGTCTTGCCATAGCTACTCAGGAAGCTATGTGGATGAAGACATTATTCAAAGATCTTGGATTGGAGTTTGGAACTCCAACTATTTATGGTGACAATATGAGTTCTATTCATTTGGCTGCTAATCCTATTTTTCATGCAAGGACTAAACATATTGAAGTTCATTATCACTATGTACGAGAGAAGGTTCTAAGCAAAGAGATTCAAATATCATATGTGTCCACTCATCAACAATGTGCAGATATTCTAACCAAAGCATTGGATGGTACAAAGCTTTGCAAATTCAAGGCTATGATTGGTTTGCAGGTAATCTTGGAAGATTGAAGACCTCAAGCATACTTGGCTTGAGGGGGAGCTGTTGGAGCAAGTGTATGACAAGCCAAAGTATTGGCTTGAGTCCCACAAAGTCATAAAAGAAGCTTCAAAATGAAGACTATGTAAAGTTCACTTGTGAACTACCTCTTGTAACTTTTGAAGAGTTTACTTAATGTAAAAGTGAAAGAATCTTAAGTGGTTGAGTCCACTTGATCAAGAATGGAAAGAGGAGCCATGAATTCATGATTTGTGGTAGGTAGAGAATCAAATCAATCATTGATTGATTGGAGAGTGATTGAGGGAAGTAAGCCTCCCAAACTCAACTATAAATAGATGGCAGTTTTAGTCGTGGTTAGAGAGACCTATGTGAAGACCTCCAAGAGCTGAGCTTTATGCCATATCAAGGTGTGATTCCAAGGCACACATATGTATCAGTAAGTCCATTGTATTGTACAAGCAATATACTTTCATTTTCATTATCATTTGGGTTCATATTTCCATGTTCTTGTGAACTGTACTACTCACTGCCATATCTCTCAGTTTTCTCAGTCAGATTGCAGAGATGTTTTCTCTGAGCTTGGTGCATCATTTTTGGTGATTTAACTTGGTAAAGTTAGCTCTATAAGTCTACTATATGCGCACAAATTTTCATGTCATTTGGATGTCGCAATCTTTAGTTTTGTTCATTTGAAGTCAACAGGGTCTGTTCATCTTCACTTCTCTGTCAGGTACCAAACTTTTTGACTCATCTTGTTAGAGCCATTGCTCAGTGGTTACTTATCCAAATGCAATGATTTAAAGCTTGTTGGATTCACTTACTGTCTAGTATAACCATACAAATTTTCATAATCATTGGATTCCTAGATTTTGAGTTATGTTCATTTTTCTGCTCACTGGTCTCAAACTGTTGTAGCCCATGAAAATCGGGATGATGTCATCACTTGTTAAAACTCATTCTCAGTGTGTGGTTTATTTTTTTTTATGAGATTAATCTTGAAAGTTAGCTCTTTAAGCTACCTAGACTTCCCCAAGAGGAATTAAGCTAATTGCTGTTGTGCTCAGAGAATTATGTAAAACACTGGACAGGTGTATGAACCAAGAATAGCAAGTTTTCACCTCTGAGCTAACTCCAACTTATCTGTTTTGATCTATCTTTTTGAGAGTGATCTTCCAAGGTACATAGGGTGTCTAATACATCCATTGGCAAGCTAAAAGGGCCCACCATATACTCCTGGAGTTCATTTGGCTGGTGTAGATCAAGGATTTTGCAACACCTCTTCATCTTCAAGCACATACCTATCCATCTCTTCACATATCTTTGGCACAAAAACACGAAATAGCCTGCACAAGCACTGTGATAGTGTGTTCGGAGGCCAAAACGAGCTCAGATCGCGATTTTGGCACCACATAGCAAAGCTTTTTTAATCTCTGAAACACCCTGAGTATGCTCACCAAATTTCGTACGAATCTGAGGCTGCAAACGGAGGAGTGTTGACGGCACCCTAGATGAAGCGACCACCTGCTCTGATACCAATTGTTGGAGTTAGATGTCTGCGGAAGCATGCGAACATCACAAGGGAGAAGAAGAAGCTTGGAGCACAACACAGAATACTAAATGTATTACTAGAGAATGAACAAAGATAAGTAGCCCATTAGGGCAATAAGCGTATATACAAGCCGGGGGAAAAAAGGCTCCTAAAGAGGGAAAAAAGTGCCCCGACGGTCCTAATGTGTTCACACACATCACTACCTAAATATATCAACAATAAGACCAGAAAATTATTGCTTATATCCCGTCGGTATGCGCATCCGTATGCATGTTGGTATGCGCATCCATATGTGCCGATATAAGCATTACTATTTTTTGGGGCACTACCAATGCATATACCAATGTGCATACTGACAACACATTTTAATAACTCGAGAGACCAAATTCGATTAGTCCTCTGTTTTGAACTGCAATCAATTTTCTATCAAATTCACATGCCTGTATTATGCTCGATCTTAGACATCCACCTGCATTGTACTCATCGAATGCATTTTGTCTCACCCCTCACACATCCACCCTCCTTTATTTCTATACACACACACACACATATCTCTCTCTCACACACACATATTCATGCACACACTTTTTCAAACATACACACATATATACATACATGCATAGACACACACATATATATACACACACACACTCACATGCATACATACACACTTATGCATATTCATGCATATTCATGAATACATACACGCATATACATACACACCTGTACATATGCACACATATACATACAGACATGCATATGCATACATACATACACACACATATACACAGATGCATGCACACACATATACATACATGCATATACATGCACACACATGCACTTACATGCATATATACACACACAAAGGAGACACCTATATACACACACATAGACACACATACACATACACATACACATACACATACACACACACACACATATATACGCATACACAAATAAAGTCACATACATATAAATATATACACACATAATGTCACATACACATACACACACATGTCACATATACGTACACACACATATATACATGTTTTAGGGTATGGGTTCTAAGATAAGGGTTTTATGGTTTTATATGCATACACACATGCACACACATATACATACACACATGCACACATACACATCTTTTTGGGTTAGGGTTTTAACATTAGGGTTTTAGGGTTTTACCTGAATGCATACATACATATACACATACACACATATATACATAAACACACATACATCGTATATACACACATAAAATCCCATAGATACACACATATACATGTTTTAGGGTTAGGGATTTAGGATTAGGGTTTTAGGGTTTACATACATACACACATGCATACACACACATACACACACATGTCACATATACATACACAAATATACATGTTTTAGGAATACGGGTTTACGATTAGGGTTTTTGGGTTTTACATAATTAGATATGAGAAAAGCTAGGGTTTTTTAGTTAAAGTAAATATATATACTTAAACATATAAAAAATAGGGTTTTACATTCAATATTAATATATATAATCAAATATACATAAAAATTAGAAAAAAAATTAATATATATAATCAAATGTATTATGTATAATTAAACATATAAGAAATTAGAAATTTAAGATTAAAATTAGTATATATAATTAGATATATAAAGAACAAGGGTTCTATGATATATATTGATATACATAATTAAATATGAAAAGAGCTAGGGTTTTCAAATTAAAATAAATCTATAGAGTTAAAATATAAAAAATAGGATTTTATGTTTAATATTAATATATATGATCAAATATATATATACAAATTAGGAAACAAATTAGTACATATAATCAAACGTACTTTGTATAATTAAATATACAAGAAGTAAGAGTTTTAAGATTAAAATTAGTATATATAATTAGATATATAAAGAACTAAAGCTCTATGCTAAAAATAAGTATACATAATCAAATATGAAAAGAGCTAGAGTTTTTGAATTAAAATAAATATATATAGTAAAAAATATAAAAAATATCAATATATATAATCAAATAAATAAATAAATAAATAAATATATATATATATATATATATATATATATATATATATATATATATATACTATGTATAATTAAATATATAAGAAATTAGGGTTTTAAGATTAAAATTAGTATATATAAATAGAAATATAAAGAACTAGGGTTCTATGATAAATATAAATATACATAATTAAATATGAAAAGAGATAGGGTTTTTAAACTAAAATAAATATATATAATTAAATATATAAAAAATAGGGTTTTAAGTTTAATATTAATATATGTAATCAAATATATATAAAGCTTAGGTAAAAAGTAGTATATATAATAAAATGTACGATGTATAATTGAATATACATGAATTTAAGGGTTTAAGATTAAACTTTATATATACAATTAGATATATAAAGAACTTGGTTTCTATGATAAATATTAGTAAACATAATTATAAAGATGAAAAGAGCTAGGGTTTTTGAATAAAAATAAATATATATAGTTTAATATATAAAGAAAAGGGTTTTATATTTAATATTATTATATTTAATTAAATATATATAATTTAGGAAAATCTAAAGTATATTTAATCAAATGTGTTACATATAATTGAATATATAAGAAATTAGGGTTAAGATTCAAATTGCTATACATAATTAGATATATAAGGAACTAGGGTTCTAAGATAAATATTAGTATACATAATTAAATATGGGAAGAGCTAGGGTTTTTAAATTAAAATAAATATATATAATTAAATATTTAGAAAATAGGATTTTGGGTTTAATTTTAATATATATATAAATATATATATATATATATAAAGTTAGAAAACAATCAGTATGTATAATCAAATATACTATATAAAGTTAAGGTTTACATAATTAAATATAAAAAGAGCTAGGGTTTTGAATTAAAATAATATATATAATCAAATATGTATAAAAAGTATGAAAAAAAGTAGTATATATAATCAAATGTACTATGTATAATCAAATATATACAAAATTAGGGTTTTAAGATTAAAATTAGTATATATAATAAGATATATAAAGAACTAGGGTTCTATGATAAATATTAGTATACATAATTATATGAAAAGAGCTAGGGTTTTCCAATTAAAACATATATATATAATTAAATATATAAAGAATAGATGTTCAAGTTTAACATTAACATATATAATCAAATATATATAAAGATTAGGATTTTAGGACAAATACTATTCTATATACTTAAGTAGAAAAAATTAATAAAAAAATAGTATATATAATCAAATGTACAAAATAGTATGGTTTTAGGATTCAAAAATAGGATATTTAATTAAATAAAGAAATACTTTTTCTCTACGATTAATATACATATATATAATTAGATATATAGATTTTTAGGGTTTTGAAATTTGTAGTACTATGTATAATTAAATATATAAGAAATTAGGGTTTTAAGATTAAAATTAGTACATGTATTTAGATATATAAAGAAATAGTGTTCTATGTGATATATAATTTAATATATTATTAGTATACATAATCTAATATATTATTAGTATACATAACTTAATATATAATAAATTAGTGTTTTATGAAGAAAATTAGTATGAAGTGGCCATAGTAGGCTACTTCTAGCTCAACCAAGATATGCATGAGCTACCATGCATGAAGCGAAACCACTGGTGGACACACGAGTGTCATAGCAGCCAGTCCAGTCAGAGTTAGAAAAAGCATGTAAATCTAGGGGTAGTGATTCCCCCTTGGGATAAAACAATCTAAGTAGTCAGGTACCACTCAAGTAGCGAAAGATGCACTTAACCGCCTACCAATGCTTGACACTTGGGCAATGCATAAGCCTGCTCATCTATGAGATAGCACACTGAATATCTTGCCGAGTAATGCATAAGTAAATCAAGCATCCAATAGCCTATTGATACATAAAAACATCAAATGCATCTCCAACATCATGAAGACTCAATCATAAACATGTCTCCATAGGAGTGGCAATAGGTTTACAGTCTTCGAGACAAAAATGTTGCAATAATATTTCACTATATTTTGTTTGACACAAAGCTATTCTTCCATCAACTTGCATAAACTGAATGCCAAAATAATGATGCAAATGCCCCAAATCTGACATCTCAAATGAGGCACGCAAATCAGCCTTAAAATTAGAAATATGCCTCTCATGAGGACTAGAGCAGCATGTCATCAACATACACAACAATCATCAGAAGCACATCATTTGCATGCTTAACATATAAGGTTCTCTCAATTGGAATGTTCTCAAAACCATGTGCAATCAGATAGGCATGTATCTTTTCATACTAAGCACCTGGTGCTTGCTTCAAACCATATAATGCCTTTTTCAACCTGCACACTTCATTTTCATGCCCTTTCTACACAAAGACATGGGGATGAAAAACATACACTTCTTCATGCAATTCAACATTCAAAAATGTAGTTCTAATGTCCAACTGATGTACATTCCAACGATGATGAGCTACAAGTGCACAAATGCTACGAACAGTAGTCATTCGGTAAGTAGGAGCAAAGGTCTCATCAAAATCAATGCCTCTTTCTTGAGCATAACCCTTTGCAACAAGCCTAGCCTTATACTTGTCAACTATTCCATCATGCTTACACCTCAGCTTGTATATCCACTTGTTGCCAATGGCCTTCTTGACAGAAGGCAAGTCACATAAAGACTAGGTACCATTTTTCATAATAGCATCCTATTTTGATTGCATACCAGCCATCCAATTTCCTTAATTTTGTGCTTCATCAAACAAAACAGGCTCATTATCATCACAAAGACTAGAGGCAATCATAACATAGTAATCTGATGCAAAAGAAGCAC
Source organism: Ceratopteris richardii (assembly GCA_020310875.1). Lineage (NCBI taxonomy): Eukaryota > Viridiplantae > Streptophyta > Polypodiopsida > Polypodiales > Pteridaceae > Ceratopteris > Ceratopteris richardii. Next base: position 16,719,916 of record CM035434.1, read on the forward strand.
TATGAGAGCCAAAAACAAGTACAATAGGATAGAGGCATCTAATTTGCTATCATGCAAAGTCTACACAAGCCATTTTGGCATAGTTTTTGCCTGCTCAATATCAGCCCTCTCATCAACAAGTGCGTCATGTAAATTGCATAAAAAAAGGAATGATTTTCATCATAACATAAAAACTATAAAGGATGAGAAGTTGTATCATTAGGACCAACACTAAACTATCCACCTCTAAAAAGAGGGAGCAAAGTATCATACATGTCTTTGGAGCTAGCAGATGTCTCCTTTGTACGTGAAAGTAACGATTGAATAGCATCTTGCACAAAAACAACATCATGACTAACCAAAATTTGTTTAGTTTGTGGATGATACAAACGATTGCCTTTGCTTTCAGAACTATACCCAACAAAAAATCATTTCACTACTTTATCATCCAATTTCCTAGGTTGTTGTTTAGGCACTAACGCATATGCCAGATAATCCAAAACACGCAGGGGAACAACATATGGCTTGCGACCATGCCAAACCTCATATGGAGTGATAGACTCCAATGCTTTAGTGGGACACTGTGAAGAGATGGATTGATATGTTCCTGAAGATGAAGTGGTGCTGCAAAATCCTTGCACAACACTAGCCAAATAAACTCTAGGGATGTGTTGTGGGCCCTTTTAACTTTGCAATGAGTATATTTGAGACCTTATGGACTTTGGAAGATCACTTGCAAAAAGTTGAATCAAAGCAGACAAGTTTGACTAAAAGTCAACTAGCTCAAACCTTCTATTTTTCAACTATGATACTCAGTGTTTTACTCAGTACTCCTTCTCTGATCAAAATTGGCCAAAGATATTTTAGACGAGTCTAACTAGCAAGCAAAGAAACCTATTACAAATTACTTCACTAAAAATGATGAACCATATGATGAGAAATGAATTTAGCAATTATCCTATGTCAACCCTACTTTTTGGGAAGCAGTAGACATCTATACATAGTCAAGCTTAAATATTCATTGCTCACAACACATAGACCCAATTGAGATGAAACTCTGGAATATTGATAGTATACGTAGAGAGCTACCAATAACAAGTTAAAGATTTGAAAAGGGATGAACCATGCTTATAGAAATCTGTTGATATATTTAGGTAGTGATGTGTGTGAACACACTAGGACTGCAGGGGCACTTTTTTCCCTCTTTAGGAGGTTTTTTTCCCCCGGCTTGTATATACGCCTATTGCCCTAATGGGCTACTTATCTTTGTACATTCTCTAGTAATACATTCAGTATTGTGTGTTTGTGCTCCAAGCTTCTTCTTCTTCCTTGTGCTGTTCGTGTGCTTCCGCAGACATCTATCTCCAACAATTGGTATCAGAGCAGGTCGTCGCTTCATCTAGGGCGCCGTCGACACTCCTCCGTTTGCAGTCTCAGAATCGCACAAATTTTGGCGAGCATACTCAACGTGTTTCCGAGATCAAAACAGCTCCGTTTTGTGGTGCCGAAATCGCGATCTGAGCTCGTCTCGGCCGCCGAATGCACTATCGCAGTGCTTGTGCAGGCTATTTCGTCTTTTTGTGCCAAAGGTATATACTAGTTTCTGTTCGCCAGTTTAAGCGTCTCAAAGTCTGCTACAGGTCTAGCAGAACTCGTCTGGGCATTTCTGTTCAACTTTTTGAGATATAGTCAATTTTTTGCATCAAGGTATTTTAGTCACCGGCCATGGCTGAAAGCAGTGATGTATTCCGTATGTTGGCTGTTGAGGATAAGTTGGATGGTACCAACTACCCATTATGGGCTTATATGATGCGACATGTTTTGGTTGCAAAAGGATTATGGAACATTGTGCAGGGTGTTGAAAGACGTCCTGTTACACCTCTAACGACAGGTACTACAAATACAGGTGCTAGAGCTGATGAAGATGGTGTCGAAGATGATATTCCGCAGATTCCTGTTCGTGCTGTTGTTTCTGTTGCACCTACTGCAGAGAAAATTCGTTGGGATGGCAGAGATGCCCAGGCACATGCATTGATAGCTTTGTCTGTCAAACGTGCCATTATTCCTCATATTCGCTCTTGCAGAACAGTTAGGGATGCTTGGGATACACTTACCACATTGTACCAAGCTAGGAATGAGGCTCGTGTTGCTTACCTCCGAAAACAGTTGGAGAGTGAGCACATGAATGAAGGTGATTCTATGGATAGTTTCCTAACGAAGATCAAAGATTTGAAGGAACAGTTGATTTCTGCTGATGAGGTTTTACCAGATAGCTCACTTGTGCAGACCCTTCTGAATGGTCTTCCTGATTCATATCAGAGTTTTGCTTCTACTCTTCGGTTGATGATGAAAGGCAATCCGAATGCCTTATCATTTGAGGAGTTAATCTCTGCTCTGTTGCAAGAAGATCAGTCCAGGCAGAACAGGTCCATTATGCATGTTGCAGATCAATCTTTCCTGGCTAGTCAGAAGGGCAAAGGAAAATGGAGCTCTTCTACTAGTAAGCAGAAATCTGCAAATGCTGCACATTCGAAGAACCAGGATAAAGATGAGAAGAAATCAGAAAAGCAGAAATTGTTTTGCAAGTACTGTAAAGGGAATGATCATATCATAAAGAACTATCCAAAACTGGCTGCAAAAGAGGCAAAGAAAAAGGAGGCTGGAATGGTTGTTGCAGAAGCCTCTACACCAAAAACAGAGGCTGCTAATCTTGTGTAGGAAGAAGAATGGGCATTTACTACTGTTTGCAGTTTTGACCCATCTTCTCATGAGCAGTGCATGTTTGTAGTGGACTCAGATGTTTGGTACTTTGACAGTGGGGCGACCAAACATATTACCTCGCAGCGTAGTTTCTTCTCTTCACTCGAGCCTGCCCCTACAAGGAATACTGTCACATGCGCCAACAACTCCTCTTATCCTGTTATGGGAGTTGGTAAGATCATTCTGACTACTGCTGATGGTAGTTCTTTCACCTTGTCAGATGCTTTATTTGTGCCAGGGATCAAAAAGAACCTGTTATCAGTTTCTGCATTAGCCAAGATTGGTTTGGTTGTGAAATTTGTTGATGACAGGTGTACAGTTCATGATCTGTCAAATGGCGATGTGATTATTGCTTCTGGCATTTTATGTCGTGGGCTGTATAAGCTCATAGACTATGAAAGATCTGTTAATGATTCGGCATGTGCAGTTCATGATTCTCAGGCTATGTCAGATGCAAAGCTTTGGCATGCATGCTTTGGTCATCTGAATTTTGCTAGTTTGCTACGCCTGCAGAAATCTGATATGGTGTCTTCTTTGCCCAAGCTTGAGGCACCTGGAAAACATGTATGTGAAGGCTGTATTTTGGGCAAAATGCAGCGTTCCTCCTTTCCAAAAGATGGTTCAGTTCGGGCTACGCAGAAATTGCAGCTTGTACATAGTGATGTCTGTGGTCCTATGCAGACACCCTCTTTTGGAAATTACCTTTACTTCGTGACTTTCATTGATGAAAGTAAAGGCTATCGTCTGTATCATCCACAGAATAAATGCATTCTGGTTAGCCGTGATGTTGTCTTTGTGGAAGATGCTATTCAGCCATTGCTTTCATGTACTAAGGAGACATCTGTTAGCTCCAAAGACATGTATGATACGTTGATGCCTCTTTTTACAGGTGGGCAGTCTAGTGCTAGTCCTAATGAGGCAACTTCTCAGCCTTTGTAGGTTTCATATGATGATGCAGATCATTCTATTTCTGATGCAGATTTACATGATGCACTTGTTGATGAGAGAGCTGATATTGAGCACGCAAAAACTATGCCAAAATGGCTGGTGCAAACTTTGCGTGACAGCAAATTAGATGCACCTTTGTCATATCGTACTCGTTCAGGCTCTCATAGTGCCTCCTTTGCATTAGATTGCTATGCTATGGCTGTGTCTAGTCTCTGTGAATGAGCCTATTTCTTTTGATTAAGCACAGAATTCAAAAAATTGGATGGCTGCCATGCAATCTGAATATGATGCTATAATGAAGAATGGTACATGGTCTTTATGTGACTTGCCTCCTGGCAAGAAGGCCATTGGCACTAAGTGGGTATACAAGCTGAAGCGTAAACCTGATGGTACAGTTGACAGGTATAAGGCTAGGCTTGTTGCAAAGGGTTATGCGCAGGAAAGAGGCATTGATTTTGATGAGACCTTTGCACCTACATGCCGTATGACTACTGTTCGGAGCATTTGTGCACTTGCAGCCCATCATGGTTGGAATGTACATCAGTTGGACATTAAAACAACATTTCTGAATGGTGACTTGCATGAAGAAGTGTATGTTTTTCAGCCCCGTGGCTTTGTGCAGAAAGGGCATGAAAACCAGGTGTGCAAGTTAAAGAAGGCATTATATGGTTTAAAGCAAGCACCACGTGCTTTTCCAAGCAGATACATGCCTATCTGGTTGCACATGGTTTTGTGAACAGTCCAACTGAGAGAACCTTATATGTTAAGCATGCTAATGATGTGCTTCTGATCATTGTTGTCTATGTTGATGACATGCTGCTCACTGGTCCTATTGAGAAGCATATTGCTGATTTCAAGGCTGATTTGCATGCCTCATTTGAGATGTCTGATTTGGGGCATTTGCATCACTATTTGGGCATTCAGTTTATGCAAGTTGATGGTGGAATGGCTTTGTGTCAAGCGAAATATATTGACACATTATTGCAGCGTTTTGGCCTTGAAGACTGTAAGCCTATTGCCACTCCTATGGAGACAGGTTTACGATTGAGTCTTCATGATGCTGGAGATGCATTTGATGTTGTTCTCTATCAGCAGGCTGTTGGATGCTTGGTTTACTTATGCATTACTCGGCCAGATATTCAGCTTGTTGTCTCACAGATGAGCAGGTTTATGCATTGCCCAGGAGTCACGCATTGGAAGGCAGTTAAACGCATCTTTCGCTACTTGAGTGGTACTCGGCTACTTGGGTTGTTTTATCCCAAGGGGGGATCACTACCGCCAGATTTGCATGATTTTTCTGACTCAGATTGGGCTGGTTGCTATGACACTCATGTGTCCACCAGTGGTTTTTGCTTCATGCTTGGTAGTTCATGTATATCTTGGTTAAGCAAGAAGCAGCCTACTGTGGCCACTTCCAGTTTTGAGGCTGAGTATAGGGCAGCTTTCACAGCGACTATTGAGTGTGTGTGGCTCAGACGCCTTATGGCTGATTCGGGTGTTGGCCAGTCTTCTGCCACCACCATCTTCACTGACAGTCAGAGCGCATTGGCAGTTGCGAGGAACCCTGTGTTCCATGCTCGCACTAAGCACATTGAGGTGCATTATCACTATGTCAGGGAGAGGTTCTCTGCTGGGGAGATCAGCTTGGCATATGTGCCCACGCAGGAGAACATTGCAGACCTTTTCATGAAGGCTCTGCCTAGGGAGAAGTTTGAAGCTTTCCGCAAAGCTTTGGGCTTACTTCCTTTTGTGGAGTGATTTCCACATAGCTTGGCACTTCCTTATACATGAGTGCCAGCTCCTTGTTCACCGTATCACTCCCAGGGGGGATTTGTTGATATATTTAGATAGTGATGTGTGTGAACACACTAGGACCGCCGGGGCACTTTTTTCCCTCTTTAGGAGGTTTTTTTCCCCTGGCTTGTATATACGCCTATTGCCCTAATGGGCTACTTATCTTTGTACATTCTCTAGTAATACATTCAGTATTGTGTGTTTGTGCTCCAAGCTTCTTCTTCTTCCTTGTGTTGTTCGCGTGCTTCTGCAGACATCTACCTCCAACAAAATCTGCTCTACACAAGGATTGAAAATTGAGAAATTGTGAGAGAGAACAGTTCATAGAAACAGACTTGACAATATGGCAATAAATGATAATGAAATCAATTCTATATTGAGTGAATAGTACAATGACTTACTAGTACATATGTGTTCCTTGAGATCACACACTAATATTGCAATAAGCTCTGAAGATTGAGGCTCTCCAAGCGTGAACTAAGAAGGTACATGCATATATAGTGAGAGTTGGATCCAACATTTGAATTTGAATTGGAGCTCACCTAAATCGCCTTTCCTTATTTCTAGTGATAGAATCCAACTAACTTAACTAGGAGTTTGTGGAGTTCTCTTTGCCTAATCATCAAGTGGATTCAACCACCTTTGATTCTTCACTTTTACATCAAGTAAATGTTCAACGAGTTACAAGAGATAGTTCACAAGTGAACTCTTTAATCTTCATACATTGTCTTCACTTTAAAGCTTCTCCTATTACTTTGTGAGACTCAAGCCAATACTTAGGCTTGTCATAGACTTGCTCCAACATACACCTATTAAGTATATATGCTGCACACATAACAGGCTCAAACCAGAAACTATGTGGTAAAGCTTGAATCTTGACTATACATCTTGCCATCTCCATGAGTAAACTATTCTTCCATTCAACAACTCCATTCTATTGAGGTATGTACGAAAGTGTACACTGATGTTTTATCCTAGGTTTAGCCAGAAATGCGTTAAACTCAAAAGACATATATCCCCCCTCCCCCTATCAGAATGGAGAGTGCCCATCTTACATGTTGATAAATTTTCAGCCAAAACTAAAAATTCTTTGAAGCACATAAACACTTCGGACATTGTTTTCAATGGATATATCCATGCATGCTTGGAAGAATCATCAATGAAAGTCACAAAGTAAAGATAGTTTCCAAAAGAGGATGTATGCATAGGATCACAGACATCATTATGAACAAGCTATAATTTTTGAGTAGCTCGAACTAAACTATCTTTTGGGAATGAGGAACGCTGACTTTTGCCCAAAAATACAACCTTCACAAACATGATTACAAGGTGCCTTAAGTTTGGGCAGAGAAGACATCATTTTAGGTTTTTGTAGGTATAACAAACTAGCAAAATTCAGATGACCATAGTAGACATGCCAAAGCTTTACATATGACAAAGCTTGAGAATTGTGTACTGCACATGTTGAATCACTCACAAATTTTTCATAGTCTATGAGCTTATACAACCCATGACATAAAATGGCAAAAGCAATAATGAAATCGCCATTTGACAGACCATGAATTGTACATCTGTCATCAACAAACTTTGCAACCAAGACAATCTTTGCTACTCTTAAAACTGATAAAGATTTTTCTTGATCTGTGGCACAAATAAAGCATCTGACAATGTAAAAGAACTACCATCAATAATAGTCAGAATGATCTTACCAATTCCCATAACACAATAAGAGGAGTTGTTGGCGTATATGACAATATTCCTTATAGGGGCAAGCTTGAGTGAAGTGAAGAAACTATGCTATGAGGTAATATGTTTGGTCACCCCACTATCAAAGTACCAAACATCTGAGTCTACAGTAGACATACAATGTTCATGAGAAGATGGGACATAACTGCAAACGGTGGTAAATGCCCATTCTTCATTCTGCATAAGATTAAAAGACTTTGTTTTGGGTGTAGAGGCCTCTGCAACAACCATTCTAGCCTCTTTCTTCCTTGCCTCTTTAACAACGAGTTTTGGACAGCTCTTTATTACATGATCATTTTCTTTATAGTATTTGCAAAACAATTTCTACTTTTTTGTTTTCTTCTCTTCTGTGTCTTCCTTCTTCGATTGTGTAGAATTAGCATATTTTTGCTTACTAGTAGAAGATCCCCATTTACCTTTGCCCTTCTGACTAGCTAGGAAAGCTTGATCTACAACATGCATAATGGACCTGTTCTGCCTAGACTCATCTTCTTGCAACAGAACAACGAGTAACTCCTCAAATATTAACGCATTTGGATTGCTTTTCATCATCAAATGAAGAGTAGACACAAAACTCTGATATGAATTGGGAAGAGCATTCAAAACAGTCTGCACAAGTGAATTGTCAGGTAAGAGTTCGTCAGCAGTTTTTTTGGAGGTAAGCAATATGACCCTCATTCCTTGTCTCGTATAAAGTGGTAAGTGTATCCCAAGCATCCTTAGCTATTCTGGAAGAGCAAATGTGAGGAATAATGGCACATTTGACAGACCAGGCCATCAATGCATGTGCTTGAGCATCTCTACCATCCCAACAAATTTTCTCTGTAGTAGTTGCAATAGGAATCACAACACAAATAGGAACATGAAGAATATCATCATCTTCAATGCTATCTGCATCACCTTTAGCAACTGTGTTTGCAAGTGAAATAGGATGTTTCTCAACTCCCTACACAATATTCCACAGTCCTTTTGCAACCAATACATGATGCATCATATAAGCCCACAATGGGTAATTGATACCATCCATCTTATCCTCAGCAACCAGCATATGAATACATCATTGCTTTCAGCCATGGACACTAACTAAAACACCTTGATGCAAAAAAAGATTGTATTTGAAAAAGTTGAACAGAAGTACCCTGACGAGTTCCACTAAACCTGTAGCAGACTTCGAGCCACTTATACTGGCGAATTGAAACTTGTATATATCTTTGGCATACAAAGATAAAATTTCCTACACAAGCATTGCAGTAGTGTGTTCGGAGGCTGAAACGAGCTCCTAATCACTTTGAGTATGCTCACCAAATTTCATGCGATTTTGAGACTATGAATGGACGGGTGTCGACGATGCCCTAGATAAAGCGATGACCTACTCTAATACCAATTGTTGGAGTTTGAGGTCTACGGAAGCATGAAAATAACACAAGGAAGAAGAAGAAGAAGCTTGGAGCACAACACACAATACTGAATGTATTACCACCAGAAAAGTACAAAGATAAGTAACCCATTAGGATTATAAGCATATATACAAGCCGAGAAAAGTACAAAGATAAGTAACCCATTAGGATTATAAGCATATATACAAGCCGAGGGAGAAAAACCTCCTAAAGAGGGAAAAAATTATCCCGGTGATCCTAGTGTGTTCACACACATCACTACCTAAATATATCAACAACTAACTTTTAGAAACAAGAACGCTATTAGGCCTGTGGGCCTTCCAATATTTTTGTGCATGCCAATAGTTTAGAAATAAATGGGCAAGGTCCTCCTTGCCAAGCACATTGCCCATCGCTAGTATGACATTTCTATTTTGTCTCCAATCGAGACCCTTGTGGAGGATGAGCCATTGGAGGGCAAGGTATTCGATAGCCAGGGGAAAGGCCCACAAAGCTTTAAACCTATAACTCGACTCATTATTACTCTAGCTTGTCCCCCATCTTTCATTCAGCTTGTCCATAATACAGGCAGTGGAGATATCTTGCTTCTTGAAGAACTTGTACATATTAGAGGGAACGTCAAAGAGTTCGAGAGGCTTGTCACTAGTGCAACTCTCCAACCTCTTTTTGGCGTGAATATAGTTCATAAACAGGAAAAATCTTTTTCGTTTGGAGAAGAAGTTCAGAGATGAAGACGTGGCACGGTAGCCTTAAGGTGATTGCGCTTATTCACTGAGAGAATTTCACGGAAAGCTCTGATGCTTCTTCTTCTGTAATCTATATCAAATTGACACGCAGGTTGCCGCTCTGAATCTTCAGCATTCTACGGCACCTGCTGTACAGGTTAACGCACGGAATACTCCGCGTTAGAGATGAAACTGACGGCCAGGTTTTCGGTGGAAATTATTCCACATCAAATCGACGTTTAGGTTTTACAACCATAACATCCCCTTCAAAATGATGCAGCGTTTAAGCCGGTGCAGCGTCCGATGCAGATGCCGGCAGCCATTGATGATGGAGTGACCTTGATCTGATTTCATAGAGTTCTGCAATGCCTTTCAACTTTCTAGTTCTACTCATGCAGATGAAGATTGCTATGAACTGGCTTGATTCTGGTTTATACGACGTCCTCAGCAACGAGCTCTGGACCATACGCATTCTACGTCAAATCAACAATCATTTTGCCTCAGCCTGCATGGATGATGGAGTGACCCTGATCTGATTTCATGGAGTTCTGCAATGACTTTCAACTTTCTAGTTCTACTCATGCAGATGAAGGTTGATATGAAGTGAAGGTTGATATGAAGTTGCTTGATTCTGGTTTATACGACTTCCTCAGCAACGAGCTTCATGGAGTTCTGCAATGACTTTCAACTTTCTAGTTCTACTCATGCAGATGAAGGTTGATATGAAGTTGCTTGATTCTGGTTTATACGACTTCCTCAGCAACGAGCTGTGGAGATTGGACCACTCGCATTCTACGTCAAATCATCAGTCATGTTTGCCTCAGCCTGCTGATAGGACGAGAAGACATTTATTTCTTGCAACTTCCAATGTAGATGATGACACCCATGGGCGAATGGCCTTTATAGTGCTTGAAATCCTTTCACATTTCCGCTCTAAAACAAGGTACGATATGAACTGACAAGATCTGATTTGCATGTGCTATGGCGTCCTTGACGTCTTCGATTAAAAGATCTCTGTGGTTGGCATATACACTGAAGATTTCTTTCCTTGACTGCCGTTGTTATTTTTTTTCTTTTTTTAGCAAAAAGCAGAAAGTATAAAATTGATGCAAATCAGAAAAAATACATGAGACCCTCAAATGAAGGGAAGTCTAACAACTAAACAAGGGCCACATTCTGAAGGGGGAGAAACACCCCAAAAGGCAGATTACATCAGAAGGCTCTCTAAATACATATTTAGAAATCTGATCATATCTGATCTGGACTTTGAGTGAATATGCATCATTTTAGCTCTCCAAGAGTTATCGCGATATTTTTTAATGATTACAATAGGGCAAGTTTCCTCATGAGGAATTTCTTTAAAATAGGCCAAACAATGATTTAGTATTCTTCTCATACCAACAACACAGGAGAAGAGTTGATCTTGACAACTTCTGTCAAAGATTTTGTTGTTTCTGTCCTTCCAAATTGACCACAGAATGTGAGCCCTGAGTAACTGCCAAAGAACAATATCCATCTTACTAGGCTCTCCAAGAAGAAGCTCTCTGTATCCTGGAACTTTCATCCCTGAAGTCTTGCAGTATTGACTAATACCATTCCAAAATCTTGTGGTAAACTTACATTTTGAAGAATAGATGTTCCAAATCTTCTTCCTTACCACAGAGATGACAAAGACCTGCATCAATTTTATACTTTCTAGCTTTGCTACCTGTCCAGATTCCTTTATGAAGAATCAACCACAACAAATAGGATTGCTTATTTGCAATAGAGAAGGACCAAGTACTCTAAAACATGTACCTCCATTGTTGTGAAGACCAAGAGAGGTTCCACTTCCTATTAAGTCTTCATGTTATTTCCCTGATGCAATTGAAGTTTCTTCTGTAATTGGCAAACATATCCTAAGCCATCTCTCCTGGTTACATGCTTCCTCTAGAGGTTGCTACCTAGCTTTCCCAGCAGCTTAAGTTTCTTCTCCTGAATTATCTATTTACAAGAAAAGGACAATGAATCAATTTCCAATATGTCACTATCTTCAATCACATTCCCATCCCTAATCAGATCCTGCCAGCAAACAAATCCATTCTTTTTACAATTATTCCATCTAATAAGCAGAGAAGAATTGTTACCATTAACAGACCATCCTATCCATTGAGAGTCCTGCAAGAAAAAGGAGATGTTATTAGCAAACCAAATTGGGAGTTTATATTTCTCCTTGACCAACATCCAGGCTTTCCAGAAGTTGCAGACCAGGGAACTACCTTTAGGAACAAAAATAGTAGGAGATATAACAATATCACACAACTACAATTATTCCAACTCTCATTGCTTTTATATAAAACTTATTAACATTCCTTATAATCAGACAAGCTTAGAAGTCCTCAGAGGAAATAGATCTAAGAAATACTCTATATTGTCGACATTTGGCAAAGATCTTTTCTAGTTCAGGGATATGTTCTGATCGTATAGCTGAATAAGTACATAAATCATCCACGTATACCTCCATACTCTTTCTCAGGAACTCTTTGAATACATGGCACATCAATCTTTGGAAGGTGGTTGGGGCATTAGTTAGGCCGAAAGGCATAACCCTAAAGGCGTATACTCCCCATTTAGTTGCAAAGGCTGTTTTATGCTAGTCCTCAGGAGCAATGGCTACCTGATTATAGCCTGAAAAGCCATCCAAAAAACTATACACTTCCTTCCCTACCACTCTTTCCAAAAGATGATCAGTGATGGGCAACGGGTAACTTTCTCTTATGGTGGCGGCATTCACTTTTTTCAGATTAATGCATACCCTTAACTTCCCATTCTTTTTTGGTACAACCACCAAAGGTGATACCCATTCCGTGTGTTCGATCTCATATATGAACCCAGCTTCTAACAACTTATCTATCTCTTCTTTAATCTTCGCTGAGTAAACATCATTGTATGTGTATGGTCTTTGTTTGGAAGGTTTAGCTTCGGATGTCATAGGGATTCTATGAGCACATATAGATGGATCTACTCATTTCAAGTCCTTATAGGTCCAGGCAAAGACATCCCGGTATTCCCTTATGAGGCGTATTAACTCTTGTTCTTCCTCCATTGAGACATCCTGTCCTATGAAAGTACATCGCTCCTCTCCTTCCTCTAACGTTACTACTATCTTCTTGGTTTGCTCTTTGTTGTCATATGCTATTCCCGGTTGTGCTTCTCGTTTTGGCATTTGAATAGCAATTCTTCTCTCTTCTACTTCATATTTTTTGAAGTGGGCGGGCACTTCGAATTGGTCTTGAGGCTTGTTTTCTTCATCAATTTTTGCTTTTTCTAATCCAAGATCCTCTTCCTGTGTTGGTTCTTGATTTATTTCATTAGCTATGACACTTATTTCTTGAGTTTCATTTTCTGTTTCCATGTGTTCTTGCTCCATTTCAATGCTCTCATAGTCTTCCTTCCATTCCTTTTCTATGACTTCTCCTTCTTCAGCCTCCTGAAGGACTACCCCATATAGACTAACGTCATATCCTTCCTCATCAATGCATTGATTCATGGTTATCACTTCTTCGTTCACACACACATTGAGAGTAGCTGAAATCTCCATCCAACCATGAGGTTCAAATTCTTCATCTAAGAATATTTGAGGCATATAGGCTAGATCTTGTACAGATCTAGGGACTCCTTGCTTCTGCTTCCATCCTTTCCTCCTATCTTCCTCCTTTTTAGCAGTTTGGCATATCCATAGATGAGTGTCTTCGTTCATCCATGATTGATCACTTGAACCTATACTATGAATCGACTGATTGTCTTCCTCCTTATGAATCTGATTCCATTGTAAGGGGGGAACATCTTGATATGTGTATGTGTGGAGATTTATTCTTGTGGTGGTTCCTTCATGCTGTAAGTATACTGCGTCTTTTCCCCAATCTTGCACTACCCTTAGTTGTCTCATGAAAGGTCTTCCAAGTATCATTTCATAATTGCTAGGCCTTTCAAATTGACAAATTGCTAAGGTGTGCTCGAACTCAACTCCGCAAGTGGTAAAAACTACTTGTTCCAGTAATCCCAAGGGTCGTTCAGTGTGTCCATCTGCCATTTGTATTTTCATGCGTGTTGGTCTTAGAGCTGGTTTTCCCCATTTCTCCTAGATTTCCTTAGTTGCTATTCCTACTCCAGCTCCTGTATCTAAAATGGCTTTGGTGGTGTATCCCCTATAGGTAATTGGAAGGAAAGTGTTTCCTTCATCTCCCTCACTAAAATCTCCAACCTTATCGACTGGGATTTTTATTGTGTTTACTTCATCAGGCATCTCCTTCTCTTCCGCCTTGATCTCCAATTGACTGGTTAATTTCTCTTTCAAATGTGGTTTTAACCTTCAGCAGTTCTTCCAATGTCAGAGTGCAAGGGATTTTTACCTCTCTAAGGTGTTGTATGATATCCGATGTTTGGACTGATGGGTTCAGTTCTTTTTTTCTCATTGAGGGAATGCAATATAGTTCCGAATTATGTTCGTACTCTCCTGTGTAATTTGGCAAAACCTTTACACTATCATTTTCTTCGTTACTTGGATCAATTGGTAATATTCCTTCTAAATTCAATTCAGGTATTGAATGCTCTATTCCATCTTCTGCTTCTAGCTCTTCAGAGGGTGGTTCAATTCCTTCCACTTTCTTCCATCTGTCTTCTTGAACTCTTGCCCACAATTCTTTAGGCCATTCCCCTTCTACTTCGGGAACAATGGAACCTTCCCTTTTATCCTCACAATAATTTCCATTATGTGTCTTACCTGCTTTGGGTTTCTCGTGATCATTAGCAATGACACACTCTTGGAATTCTCTTTCGGAAATTCGTGTATTGGGTAGTGGTAAAGCAGGTTTTTCTAAGGTCTGTTGGGTGACTTCTATTAATTTTTTGCAGATCTACAACCTCTCTTTCTCTAGGTCACCTCTAGGATATTCTCTTTCATGTTCTGTGGTAGGTCCTGCTCTTATTCGTGCCTTGTACGCCTAAATCCACATGGCTAATTCTTCAGGCATGGGATCTGCTAAAACTGATCCTACCTCTTCTTTTTTATACTTTCCATTTTTATTTTCTTCTTCAAATTTCTGTTTCTCTTTTGGATTTTGTTCACTCTTCTCATTTTCCTTCTTTTGTAACAATTTCTTTTGCTTTATCCTGTCTCTACGGTTCTTCCATCTTTGTGTGTGTTTGCTTACAACACTTCTCTCAGGATCTTCCGAGTCTTCAACTACTTGAGGTGTAGGTATGTTCATTTTTCCGTCTCCTTGATCATTTTCCTCAGTTTTGTCTGGGGTTTCTCTAGCTTTGGCTCTAGCTATTGTTTTCAATGGTATAGTGTACTCCTTATCGCTTCCTGATGATTCTATCACTTCTATCACGTTAATCTGCACATTAGAGTTAACTTTGTTGGGGTTCTTGGGGCAATCTCTGAAAAGGTGTTCTTTACCACAATCACTACAGTATCCTTCGCAGACTCGCTGTGGTGGTGGTGGGTTTGGTAGTGTACATTCTCTGATATAATGATCACCTCCACATCTATAACATGGTCCTCTAGGTACAGGCGGTATGTTCATAGGTGGGGGGGGTATGGGTGCCCTAGGCGCTGTGTACATCAATGACACATAGTCCTGCTCGTATCCGTAGGAACTATCTGGCGTTTCCATGCCATAGGCATATGGTTCGTACATTTGTCCATATTCTATCATAGAGCTCTCATAGCTGGGATAGTTTCCTTGACTATGGTCATAAGGTGAGTCATATGGTTCATTGCTAGGCAATGGTGTGGCTGGGACTATTGCTCTCTCTAGGTTTTCTTCAGGTTGAGCTATTTTCACAGGGACTACATTCTGAGGATGGGGTGGTTGTTGTCCTAACACCGGTTGTGGTTGATTGTAACCTTGGTAAGCATATGGCCGTGGTACAGGCGCCTGCTGCTGATATGTGGGATATCTAAAGGCTTCACCTCCTTGTTCTCTCTGAGGGTATCCATAAGGTTTCATAACAGGTTGTGTTGGTCTTGATTGCCTATTGTAGGGATAATTTTTTGCACTGTGATTTGTGTATTTTTGTTATATGCTGCAATATTGTAGAGGGCCTAGAACGGGTGTTTTCTCATGCATTTGGCCACTTGAATTGGCCTTAATCTTCTTCCTCCTTCCGGCGGTCTAGGCATTACAGGGAAAACTGGTCTTCCTATGGGGATAACAGGTCCTCTTGCTACAGGTGGTCTAACTGGGGCAGGAATTCCATTCCATGGGTCAACAGGTGGCTGAGGCCGATAGTTAGGGTTATGTGCAGGCATAGCAAACTGCACATGTGGTCTAATCGGGATTTGAGTTTGTTGTGTTTGTCCTGATTGTTGAAATGAATTATTCTGAGAGGTTCCATGTGGGTTTTGTGAAGTAGTGGCTTGATCCCTCGGGGGAAACACTAGAATGTTCTGATATTTCAACCCGGCACTCTGAATCTGTTAGGGGCCAATACCTTCTCTGGTTTTTGTCCAAATATGTGATAATTGTGGGAAAGTCAGGATCTTGTAACTCATAGACAGTAACTGGATTAGGGGCTGCTTCCCATATAATTGAAGAGTGGGCTCTAAGGAGATGCTCCATTCCATTAATCAAATACACATCCATTAAGGAGTCATCTTGGGGAATCAGGTCTCCTCTCCAACCCCTAACAATAGTAGATCTCCCTCTAGGTGTGGTCACTCGCTCTTCATTTCCCTCACCATTAGGGTTATGAGCATTGTTTTCTTCCCCAAGTTCATTACTGTTTTCAGGATGTTCGGTAACCACATACTGGATGTCCCTTTTATCCATATAAAATCCTCCTGAATACTTGACTGCTGGCCTAGGCACTATGTAAGCATCCGAAGCTTTCTTCAGTATGGCCACTGATCGGTTTAGCCCATCTAAGTAGATAGGTATATCATTTTGGTTGGTGTTCACATATTCCAAAGATGTCCTATATTCTCCCTCAATAATTGACATCATGCCAATCATTGGTACAGTGTTTTGCATATCCTCTGAAGCCATAGGAATTTCTTCTTCTGACTCACTAGAGGTTTCAGAATAATGTGAACGACTACTTAGCTCGGCTACGCTACCTACAGAAGAGATTACACTTCTTCGGCTTCCTAGGGTTCTCCCAAATCTTAGGTTCATCCACTTTAAAGTTCTATTTAACCTTGCCAATCCCCAACTTCTAGAGTTCTTCACTCAAGGGCAGAATCCTAGAAAAATGTGGCTGGAAAAAGACTGACCATGAACTCTCAAGTCACGATACTTGACCCAAAAAGAACACGATACTTGATCCTTGAACTAAACGATACACGATATCTGCCAAAAACGATAACGATACCTCAATACCACGATACTCGATACTTGGATGAACATGATACACGATAGTTAGGCAACACGATACTCGATACTCCAATAACGCGATACTCGATACTTAAGCAAATGTGATACACGATACACGATCTCTGTGAAGTATCGCGATCGGTCAAACACGATACATGATCTCTGTCAAGTATCGCGATCGGTGAAAAACGCGATACTCGATACTTGAGCAAACGCGATACACGATACACGATACGCGATACACGGTACACGATCTCTGTCAAGTATCGCGATCGGTCAAACACGATACACGATCTCTGTGAAGTATCGCGATCGGTGAAAAATGTGATATTCGATACTTGAGCAAACACGATACACGATACGCGATACACGATACGCGATACACGATACACGATCTCTATCAAGTATCGCGATCGGTCAAACACGATACACGATCTCTGTCAAGTATCGCGATCGGTGAAACACGATACACGATCTCTGTGAAGTATCGCGATCGGTCAAACACGATACACGATCTCTCTCAAGTATCGCGATACTCGACCACAGGAAGCCACGATACTTGGGAAGTATCGCGATACTCAACCGCGGGAGAATACGATACTTGACATTTTTTTGTTTTTTAGCAGGTGTGTTTTGAATTTTGAATGATTATATGTGTTTATCAAGCTTCTCTACCCTCTCTTCACCCTCTGTATCACAGAAATGAACTTTTCTCCCCTCTAGTTGACTGTCACGATACTTACCGAAGATCGTTTAGCAATTTTACTTGATTTTGACAGCTAAAATGGGTGATGGAGCAATGTGCTCACCTTAGATGCTATCCTTCAGCTTTTTGCTCTCCTCCACTAACTCTGCATGGCTTAAACACCTTCGTCCAAGATCACGATCGTCCGCTGTGAGCTCCCATGATACTTGTTTTAGGAACAAGTGACTTACAAAAGACTATTTTGGGCTTTTATACTTTTGAATATTCCTACTCACTAAAAAAGAACAATCAAGACAAATACTGAAAGCTACTCTAACTACCTAACCTACTCCCTCATTCCTCCTACTCTACTCATTCCACTCACTTCCCTAGACTAATAACTCACTACACACACTTCAAGAGTGAGAAGTAGTAAGTGCGGATGAAAGTGACTTACCAATGAAGAGAAAATCACTACTCCTCCTCTCGCTTCAATGCAAAAAGCTACTTACCATCACACGAATGCCTCGGTTTCATTCGACATTCCCCGAAAACGGCGCCAAAAAATGTGTGTACCTAAGAAGCAACTTAGGGACTTGTGGAGAAAGAGACTATACCTCAATCCCCCTCAAGTGCATATAGTGGGGATTCACGCTTTAATTATCAATCCGATGAGTATCAAAACCTAGCCGAGTGTATGAAGACATGCATTCAAATGACGATCAATGCAAATGAGTTACTCAAAGAGTGTAAACAAGGCAAAGACTAATCCAAACAAGCTTCGACTGTCAGTCATGGTGTCACGATACTTGGAACAGTAGCCACCACTAAATTGAACTTTTCTCTCAGCTCCGAACTCCAAATATAGCAAATAGCATATGTATTTCGAAGCTCTCGACAAGATGCATCTAATGGCAGTATTTTCACTCAATTCTGACACTCTTACTTCAAGTTATGAGCAAAATACTGAGTCACGGGAATAAACTTCCTACACTTCAGCACTTCCTACACTTCACACACACCTTAACCATAGCAAACAAACGCTTTCATGGATAGACAACACTTCCTAACACTCTTTCCAAGCAACACACATGCACACAAGCTCACAAAGAAGAAGATACAGAGAGGAGAAGACACAAATTCGAATTTCTGTGCTCTTGATTCTCACAATGGCAAAAAGTCTTTACAAAGAGTCACAAATTGACTTATATACTTGTGCCCTAAAAATGGTCCTTTCACACAAGAGACAGGCACTTTATTCACTAAAAGACTAATTTCCTACTAATTTACATGGGTAAGCTTCTAATCTTCTGTGGGGATGCATCTAGAGGACTCCTCTAGTGCATTTACATCGGAAAATATATTACAAGAATGGTTATAATACAAAAATAAGGTGTCCAAATCGGAAAAATTTTGGGCCCTTCTTTTTCTCTACCTTGTGCTCTTTTTGCTCTGCAACACCATGCTTCTTGATATCCTTCAGAAGAGTGATATTCCTCTCTGTAAGTTGGTCTATGCCTTGGATTTTCTTCTTCCACAAGAGTGTATTTTACCGGCACTATATTTGTTGGTAATGGTGGTTGTTTTCCTAACAGAGGTCTAGGTTGTTCAACAAACCCTAACTCTCTTTGTGTATTGTACTGGTTTGTATACTCCTTCTCCCTGATAGGTTGCTTCTTATAAAAACACTCATCCCTAGTATGATTAGTCCATTTTCTCTCTAGGGTACAATATTTAAGTTTTTATGTCTTGCAAATGTTGAGGTTTTTGATATGGGCATTGATATAATTGATGGTTTTCCCCACAATTAAAACATTTCATGTTTGGTGTAAGTCTTGCGTTTATCACATTTATTTTTGTGCTGCCTTCTAAAGCTTTTGCAATAGCTTTTGCTAATTCTTCTGTTGGAGGTATCCTATCTTCATTTGTTCTTGGCTAGTCAAATGCCATCAAATCTTGTCCTGTGTTATCCTCTAGGTCTATGGCCTCTTTGACACAGGCTCCTAGATCAAGACATCTTTGTAATATACCAAAGTTCTCAATAGTGCACTTCTCAATCCTTCTATAAACAAGGAAACTTGCCTAGCCATTGAAGGTACTTCATTGTTGCAGAGAAAAGAGGCACAAAAGAGGAGCCTCAAAATTTTCAAATTAATGAGCACAAATTTTCTTCTTCAAAATCCTAGGAAATTCCCTCGAACCTATGTAAATGCACTAGAGGAGTCCTCTAGATGCATAAGCCAAAATCCTTGTAACGTAACTCTTGTAAAATATTAGGAAATTAGAGATTAGTCAATAAAGTGCCGGTCTCTTGCGTGAAAGGACCATTTTTTTAGGGCACAAGTATACAAGTCACATTGTGACTCTTTGTAAAGACGTTTTGCCATTGCAAAGAAGAAGAGTAGAAATTCGAATTTGCTTCTTTCTTGCTGATTTCCTCCTTCTCTATGACCTTTTCTCTGTGTGTGATGCTTGGAATGTGTGTATAGGACTGTTAGCTATCCTTTCCCACCATTTTTGAACTACTCTAATGCGTGTGTGAGCCATCACGAGGTGCAGAGTGAGTGTTGGTGTTTCCTGCCATTCACAGTTTTATGCATAACTTGAAGACCATTTGTCAGATTTGAGTGAAAATAGACTACTAGATGTGTCTCGTCAAGAGCTTCAAAATGAACCTGCTACTCGCCATATTTGGAGTTTGGAGTTGAGCGAAAAGTTTGAATTTGTGCTTACTGTTGTAAATGGTATCCAAGCATGCATTTTCAGAGAGTTAGTGAGTCAGAGAGGTAGTTAAGTCTTTTCACATGCATTGTAGCTCAAGCACTTCACTTTCCATCATCTGCGCACATGTCCTCATGCACTTGGTTCATGTGGTTCTTCATATTGATAATTAAATGTGTATCGATCCACCGCTATATTCACTTCTGGGGCGATTGAGATTTAGTCTCATCGACACAAGTCCCTAAGACTTCATGACTTAGGTACACACAATTTTGGCACCGTTGCTGGGGAACAAACTTGACCAAGGTGCCTTCATGATGGTTATCACTCAGGATTGAAGGAATCGTACTTGTAGAGGTGAATTCATTCAGTGGTAAGTAGTCAAGCACTTCAGCACTTGTTACTTCACATCCTTGAGGTGTGTGTAATGAGTTTTTAGGTTTAGGGTTAGGAGTGAGGAAGAAAGGGAAGAGTTAGTGTTAGGCTAGAGAGATGAGTAGAGTATGAAAAAGTAGAAAAACCAAGAAAAAAAATCCCAAAAATTATCAAAATTAGTGTAGAGTAGGTCTCAGGTATCCCAAAACTATAAAAACCAAAAAAATAAGCTCATTTGACTGAAGTTTGAGAACTGGTATCGTGAGGAGAGCAGCGATCGGTATCGCAGCAGTGATATCGTGTCCAGAGAGCAAGGAAAAGTGCTAGTGAGTTCAAAGCTTAGACAAGGCATCTTAGAAGGTGAGTTGTATAAATTTGTGATTCCAAAAACACATTTAAAATGCATGCACGCATGACTTGAGTGGTTCTCAGTATTGTGGGGAAGGACAGAGAGTTTTTGAGTGATACAGAGGGCCAAGAGGGAAGAGGTGAGGAGAAGAAACTAATTGCACCAAAAATGTTTGAGTTTATATGAAATTTGGTTGAAGTATCGCAGTCGGTTGAGTTTTGGTATCGCGATACCAAAATTCCCTAGTATCGCGATACTCACTTGGTATCGTATCATTGCATAGTCACTTGAGGTATTGCAATACCATTCTGGTATCGTATGGTCAAGTGCTAGTATCACAATCACGATCGGCTAGTGGTATTGTATCATCTGACCACCCGGTATCGTATCGTGTCGGTCATGGTATCGTATCGTCGACTGAGCGATATCGTATCACGTGCACTGTTGGTATCGTATTGTCAACTTAGTATCGTATCGTGCGAAAAAGTGGTATCGTACCGTCGACCATTCTGGTATCATATCGTCCATAGTTCCGGTATCGTATCGTGTGATTTTCTACTATCGTATCGTGCAAATTTTTGGTATCGTATCGTGAGCAATCCAGTATGGTATCGTGTAGTGGTCAAGTATCGTATCATCCACTAATTTAGCATCGTATCATCGAACACAAGGGTATTGTATCGTGCAAATTCTGGTATCGTATCGTCTCATTTGGTGGTATCCTACTGCTGGAGGTTTCTGGTATCGTATTGTACTGAAACCGAGATCGTATCATCTGTTTGGTATTGCCAAGAGTGGTATCGTATAGGACCAATCAAGCCATTTTAGGGCAAACTTGGAGGTAATTGAAGAGCCAATTGTGGGGAAGTAGGAAGCCAACATAAGCCCATAAGGTTGAATGAACTTGAGATCAGGACGGGTGCTAAGTAGCCGGAGGAGTGTCATTTCATTGGTAGGAAGTGCAACCCAAGCAAGTCATCACTCTATCTATAGTGACAAACAAGCCAATGAAGTGTTCCTAACCGAACTCATGTGCAATTTACAATGCTAGGAGTGCAATCATACAACCAAACTTACTCAAGAATGGGTAACCTGCATCAACCACCGGTTAGGCCAAGGCCACAACCAGGAGTGCAGCCTAGAATACCTCCAATTAGACCAGCAATTCGTGTGATGCCCAGACCACTAGAACCAATAAGAAGACTAAGACCAATTCAAGTGGCCAAATGTGTGAGAAATCACTATGACGGAATGGGAGAACCCTATGATCATATCGCTGAGTTTAAACAAGCATTATGGGCCGAGCAAGTGGATGATTTCTTTGTGCAGTATGAATCCTTTGGACTTACCCTCATAGGGACGGCTTTGACTTGGTTCCAACCATTGGATCCCAATCAATTTAGAAATATTGAGCAATTTTTTCAGGATTTCATTGGAGAATTCACCAAGAGAGGGATTAAACACAATCCTTCATCCTTAATCCATAGCTTCAAACAAAATCCAAATGAAAGGATGAAAACAGCTACCCAGAGATTTAATCAATATGTTGATAGATGCCCAGCAACAAAAAGACCCTCTCAGCAAAAAATGATATCACTATTCTTGGAGGGATTGACGAACGAGACTTTGAGAACCTTAGTCTACGTGAAACAGCTCCAGACATTGAGCGAGTGTCTTCAAGAATGTATTGACCTAGAGGATAACCTAGCTAACGATCTCAAAAGTATGCCAAGCCTTATGAAATCAGAAGACACTAGAAGTGCAATGACATCTAACTCCAGTAATGTAGAGGAGTTAGCGGAACTGGTAGCCAAGAAGTTAGGAGTCCACAGACAGAGGAATTACCAACATCCATGAATGAGAATACCCATGTTGTGACGATGCAGCATATTGGGTGGAGATCATCCATCTCACATGTGTGCAAGAGGAGGAATAGGCATGTCTCAAGCTTATCCGTACAATAGGCAACCACATCAAGGACCCACATTGTACTACCATATAGAAAAAAAATAAACTAATCACACTACTACCAATTGACCTTTCAACAAGCAGTGAAGTCCCTTAAATCAACCTCAGTATAGGCCTTATGGATACCCTCCTAGCCAGGAAGGGAGATTCCAAGATACAATCCCTATCTAGGACCACAAGGAGCACCTACACCATATGAACAAGGGCAATATGAATGACCTCAGCCAGTGTTAGGACAATAACCATCCCTTCCACAGAACGTAGTGCCAGTTAAATATACTCAACCAGAGGAAAACATGGAGAGGACCAAAGTACCAGCACCCATGAGACCACCCATCAGACCACCTGCACTAAAGGGTCCATGTTATAGATGTGGAGGAGACCACTTCATAAGAGAGTGCACTCGGCCATATAACCCACCACCCCCCAGGACTTGGGAAGGGTACTGCAATGAATGTGGAAAGGAACATTTATTTAGAGACTGCCCAAAGAATCCCAATAAGACTCATGACACAACACAAATCAATGTGATTAAAGTAATTGAATCGTCAAGCAGTGATAAAGAATACACAGAACCATTAAAAGCTATCACATGAGCACAAGCCAAAGGACAAGAGAGAAAATAAATAGACTTAAAACAAAAAAAATTAAAAACCTAGAACCCAAAATACAGGTAGTGGAAGACTCTCAAGACCCACGTGAGAGTACCCAAACAAAGAAGACCCAAAGTTGGAGGGATAGAAGGGAAAAACTTAGAGATAAATGGATGGAAAACAAAAGTAAGGAAGACAAGAAGAACCCGAGAGATAGTAAGAAACCTAAGGAACCAAAAATACGAGAAGGAACCCCAATTATGCCTCATACACAAGAACTAAACAAGCTAGGATCAATTTTAGCAGACCCAAGACTAGAGGATTTGGACATGGGATCATGACTGGACCAAACATCCAGCAACACGAGAAACTTTACCCACAAGGGGAGTTAGAAAAGGAGATACTTGCTATATGTAGGAAGCTCATACAGGTAGCTTAGGCCACTCTAGAAAAGACTATTCCAGTCCTCCCAGAGAAAATATCTGAGAATCAATACAATGAGTGTTTTAAAAGGAATGACTAGAAACCAAAAGAGAAAGATAATAGGGAAGAATTACTTAACACTCAAGAAAAATCAATATCCGTAGTTCTTGAACTAGAAGTTGATTGGCCAAGAGAGTTGTGGACTAGGATTTGAGAAGACCGATGGAAAAAGAATGGAACTTCAAGACCACCTTTTGAGGAATTAGATGTGGAAGAGGATCAGCCAACTCCAAATTTAGTAGAAATATATGAAGAGGTTTCCATGCTAGATTGAAATAAGGAGGAGGCACACAACATTTCTACCCTACCAAACTACATGGGAGAATATGAGAAAGAATCCATAATCTTATGTGCTCCCACTATACGAGGAAAGGAAAATGAGTCTTCAGACAAGACCTCTCACAATCTAATAGAACTCAAGAAGACGAGGGTATAATGTCGGTTGACTATGGAAGAATTACTATGTGTCAAGCCTCAAATATGGAAACAATTAGGGGGACAGTTGAAGTTAGAGCATGAGGAGATTAAAAAGGAAGGTACCGAACCTGAAGTCCCTTCTAGTAGACAAATTCTTGTGGATAAAGTCAGAGAATTTAGTGAAGGAGACGAGGGCAACACATGTTTACCCATCACATATAATGGATACATGACCAAGGCCATTCTAGAGAGAGGAGTAGGTGTAGGCATAGCCACCAAAGAGATTTGGGAGAAATGGGGAAAGCCAGCCCTGTGACCAACATGTATGAAGCTCCAATTAGCAGATGGCCATGTAGCAAGACCCCTAGGAATACTAGAGAAAATCAGGTTAACCACCTGCGGAGTCGATTTTGAGCACATATTAGCTGCATGTCAATTTGGAAAAGTGAATAACTATGAAATGATATTAGGGCGACCATTCATGAGACAACTGAGGGTAGTACAAGACCAGGGAAGAGACGCATTGTACCTACAACATCAAGGAACTACTACTAAGATAAATTTTCATACATTTGCATATAGGGATGTACCCCCACTACAATGGAATCCCATACACAAGGAACAGGATGATTTGTCAATTCATAGTTCGGTTCAAGTGACCAATCATGGATGCACATAGATGCCCAATTATGGATGTGTAAGCAAGCAAAGAGAGAAGAGAAAAAAACTCAAATATGGCCTATAGGACATCAAAATTACCGACCTATAGAGGACCCTATGTATATGCCTCAAGTTTTTCTTGATGAAGCATTCGAACCATACGGTTGGATGGAGATTCTAGCCACCCTGGATGTATGCGTAAACGAAGATGTATTGACCATGAATGGATGTGTGGACGAAGAAGGTTATGATGTAAGCTTTTACATTGTAGTCCTTCAGGAGGTAGATGCAGGAGAAGTGTTAGAAAAGGAATGGAAGGAGGAGTATGAAAGCATAGACATGGAACCAAAATTTGATTCAGAGGAATGATATTTAGAAGCAATCCAAGCCGATAACAAAGAAGGAACACCCAAGGTATTAGCAATAGAAGCAGCTCAGTTGAGACCAAACCATGAGGAAACCATAGATAAGACCAAACAAACCCCAGATCTGTTTGAAGTCCCAAAACACTTCAAAAGATATGAAGTAGAGGAGAGGAAGATCACCATTCAGATGCCTAAGAGAGAGGCAAGAGAAGGAGAAGCATATGACAACAAGGAACAAAGGAAGAAAGTAATAGTGACTATAGAAGATGGAGAGGGAAGATGCACATACATAGGAAAAAGTGTGTCACCAAAGGAGGGAGAAGAATTAATAAGACAGATTCGGGAATATCGGGATGTGTTTGCATGGACCTACAAGGACCTCAACGGTGTAGAACCATCCATTTCTTCTCATCGAATACCAATGAAACCTGATGCAAAACCATCAAGGCAACGTCCTTACACATATAATGATGTCTATTCAACAAATATTAAGGAGGAGATAGACAAATTATTAGCTACAAGATTCATTTATGAGATAGAACACACCGAATGTGTGTCACCATTAGTGGTTGTACCCAAAAAGAACGGGAAACTAAGAGTGTGCATTAACCTGAAGAAAGTGAATGCAGCTACAATCCGTGATACCTACCTGTTACCTATCATTGATCACCTCTTGGAAAGAGTCGCAGATAAGGAAGTCTGTAGCTTCCTGGATGGATTCTCTGGATACAGCCAAGTAGTTATTGCTACTAAGGACCAACATAAGACCGCATTTGCAACTGAATGGGGAATCTATGCTTTCCAGGTGATGCCTTTTGGACTCACAAATGCCCCTGCTACTTTCCAAAGGTTGATGTATCACATCTTCAAAGAATTTCTAAGAAAGAGTATGGAACTATACGTAGATGACTTATGCACATACTCAGGTCAGAGACAGGAACATATTCCTGAGTTGCGAAGAATATTTGAAAAGTGTCGACAATATAGAGTATGCCTCAATCCTGAGAAGTGCATCTTTATGGTGAGACAAGGGAAAATCCTAGGACATATTATATCTAGGAATGGAATTCCCACTGATGAGGACAAGATCAAAGTAATCCTAGAACTTCGAAGACCAAAAAATGTGAAGGAAGTGCAAGCGTTTATGGGTCATTGTGGATACTATCGTAGATTTATTCACATGTACGCCATAATTGCCAAGCCATTATATGGATTGTTGACTCAATTCACGTGGATGGACGATGTGAGAAAGTGTTTAACGAACTGAAAAAACGACTAAGCACAACACCTATTTTGAAAACACCCAACTAGAAAAAACCTTTTCATATTCATGTAGATGCCTCCAACTATGCAATAGGATGCATTCCATCTCAACCTGCACATGAAGGAAAATTGGACCATCCTATTCCCTATGTGAGCAGACAATTGAATCAAGCTGAAAGAAACTATACAACTATGGAACGAGAAGGTTTAGGAATGGTGTACATAGTAAAGGAATTCAGACACTACCTTGTAGCCAACAAATTCAAGTTCTTCATAGATCATCAAGTCTTATTCTACTTAGTCAATAATACTTGTAACAGGGGAAGGCTAGTAAGATGGTTTCTGTTACTAACGGAGTTTGATTTCTTAGAGATTGTAAAAAAGGGAAATACCCATGTAAGAGCTGATCATCTATCTAGGTTAACACATGGAGAACCACCTAATGGAGTATCAAATGATTTACCAGACACTTACCTATTCAATTTGGAAGTATGTCCTAGGTGGGCAGAGCAGTTAATCTCAATACTCACTCATGGACCACAACACCCAATTAACAAGGAGATTAGGAAGGAAATTCTACAATCACGTAACCTACACATTGTAGCACGAAGCGTGTACCATAAAGAACCTAATGATGTTTTGTCAAGATGTGTAGAAGAAGACGAACAGAAGAATTTGATTGAGCAAGCACATGTGAACAAATGGAGAATGCACAAGGGAACCCATGGAACTCTAAGGGAATTGAAATGATTAGGAATTTATTGGCCGGATATGCCTAAGGATGTTCATGCGTATGTTAGTAGTTGCATGGAGTGTCTAGAAACTACTCTAGAAGACCATACATCATTACCCTTCTCTACAATAGCACGTGGCTGGAGTAAAACATTGGTGAAATTCTTAAAGACACGAGAGCATGAGGCAAGAACAAGTCTAGCTAGAAAGCGATCCCTAGAAGAAATGAGTAAGGACTATGTTATCTTGGGGAGACAACTATTCAAAAGAGGAAAAGAAAATCAGATACGACTATGTGTGCATGAAGGAGAGTACTTACCCATATTAGAAATGGCACATGCAGGTGCCATAGGAGGAAATTTCTCAATCGAAAGACTTATAAAAATGATTCTCTTTGTAGGTTTGTGGTGGCCAACTCTACATATGGATGCAAACACCTACGTATGAAGCTTTGAGGTATGCCAAAGATCTAAGTACTCCATTAGATGAGATGACATTCCTCTGAGACCCATGGTTTGTGCGAGATTCTTTTCCAAATAGGGTATTGATAGGACCAATTAATCCACCCAACAAAGGATCACATGCTGAGTACATAATAGTGGCGACATATTATCTAACTAAATGGGTAAAAGCAAAGGCAATTAGAAAGAATGATGCTCAGACCACCGCCAAGTTTCTCTTTGAGCACATCTTTACTCACTTCGGACTACCAATAGAGATAGTAACTGATCGAGGAACATACTTCATTAAGGAAGTAATAGAATCCTTGATGAATGAATTCCTAGTGATCCATAATAATCAGCCCTCTATCATCCTCAAGCCAACGGTCAAGAAGAAAGTTCTATTGGGAAAGATGGATGGATGCTCCAAGAGATTGAGTAGGTACTGCTAAAACCTGCTTTGTACCAGCCCTCTTTTGCTTCAGGCTTGATAAGTGGACCTCCTTAGCTTTCCAATGACACCATAAGATGGCCTATGTACTTTGGAAATAATGTGTGCAATGATTGAACCAAAACAGATAACTTTGAAACTCACAATCTCAAGAAAACCTTCTATTTATGTCTTGACACCTACTAGATATTTTACTCATTATGACCAGCACAGTAGGAATTGGAAAACTTCCATTTAGAGTTATCTAATTAGCTTAGCAATCTAACTATTCCAAGTGAAATGATTTAAGAAGATAAAGTATGCTAAGAGAAATCAATTTAGCAAGTTAAGCTATACCCCCGATTTTTTAGGACTACAGCAGACATTGACCAGTGATCACCTCAATGCGTATTTCTCTTAAATTGCTGAATAGAATCTCTTCAAACTTTGATAATATGTAGAAAACTTGGAGCTGAATCCAACAAGCTTTGAATCACTTAATTTGATGGAGAAATGAGTGAGATATGCACTTCACAAGTTGACAAACTTTTGAGTAGTATGACAGAGAATTCAGAAATGAACAATGTGAATATATGTATTAATGAACACTTGTATACAAATCCATTGGCATGAAAACCATTGCCTAATGGTGTACATAGGTGTGGTCTATAGTGTAGGCCTCACACACACTCAAAATTAGCAATGAGAAGCTCGGGAGTGATGAGTTCTACCCGTGACTTTTCCATATCCATTTTTATAAGGAATGAGTAAAAATTTGAATTCAAATTCAAACTTTTGGCTCCCTATGATCAAGATCCTATATCCTAGGAGATATTCCTTCAATCAAAGAGCTACCTTTTTCCACGAATCCTTTTGGTAGGTGATTACAAAAGATTCTATGTCAATTTGACTTTTACAAGGAGATAAAGTGGTAATTAACCACTAACACTAGTTCCTATGCTTCTTCACATATGTAGGGTCTTCAAGATATCTTTCAAGCCAAATGTGTAGGCTTGTGATTTACACCAACAGCTCCCCCTCAAGCCAAATATTTTGGCTTGGTCTTCATCTTCAATCTTCATGTATATCATTCAATCTAATCATTGCTTTGAACCTGCAAAGTTTCGTTCCATCCAAAGCTTTAGTCAACAAATCTGCACATTACATGTTGGTTGATACATAGGTCAGTTGAATATCTTTGCTTATCAACTTCTCCCTCACATAATGGTAATGGACCTCTATATGTTTGGTCCTAGCATGATAGATAGGATTAGCTGCAAGGTGAAGAGAACTTGTATTATCTCCAAAGATTATTAGAGACCTAGTATATAAACCCAATTTTGTATACAAAAGCTTAATCCAAATAGCTTCTTGTGTGGCATTAGCCAGTCCTCTATACTCTGCCTCTGTAGAAGACAATGCAACAATTGGTTGCTTCTTTGCAGACCAAGATATTGGCTTATCACCTGCAAAAGAAATATATCCAGAAGTGCTCCTCCTATCATCCTTGCATCCTGCCCAATCTGCATCTGAATAAATTTTGATATCAATATCTGAAGTGTAAGGAAAATACAAACCATGGTTCTGTGTACCCTTGAGATACTTCAAGATTCTCTTGGCAGCCTCTAAGTGAGGTGTCCTTGGCTTGTGCATAAACTGAGTTAGCACACTAACTCCATATGCAATATCTATCCTTGTTAATGTAGCATAGTTTAAACTACCCACCATACTTTGATAACCTGTAATGTCATTGACTTCATCACCTTCATGGGCATTTAGTTTTAGGTTTACCTCCATTGGAGTGCTTGCTACTTTGGCATCCTGCAGTGAAACTTCTTCAACATATCCTGTATGTATTTTTTCTGAGTAATGTATATTCCTGAGTTAGTATAAACTAACTCAAGCCCAAGAAAATACTTCAATAGACCAAGATCATTGATCTTGAACTCCTTCATCATCTGGCTCTTGATTTGTCTGATTCTATGCCATATCAAGGTGTGATTACAAGGCACACATATGTATCAGTAAGTCATTGTATTGTACAAGCAATATACTTTCATTTTCATGATTATTTGGTTTCATCTTTCCATGTTCTTGTGAAGTGTACTACTCACTGCCATATCTCTCAGTTTTCTCAGTTAGCTTGCAGAGATGTTTTCTCTGAGCTTGGTGCATCATTTTCAGTGATTTAACTTGGTAAAGTTAGCTCTATAAGTCTACTATATGCTCACAAAGTTTCATGTCATTTGAAAGTTGCAATCTTCAGTTATGTTCAGTTGAAGTCAACAGTGTCTGTGCATTTTCACTTCTCTGTCAGGTACCCAACTTTTTCACTCATCTTGTCAGAGGTGTTTCTCAGTGGTTACTTATCCAAATTCAGTGATTTAAAGGTTGCTGGATTCAGCTTACTGTCTAGTATAACCATAAAAATGTTCATAATCATTGGATTCCTACATTTTGAGTTATGTTGATTTTTCTACTCACTGGTATCAAACTATAGCAGCCCGTGAAAATCGGGATGATGTCATCACTTGTTAAAACTCATTCTCAGTGTGTGGTTTATTATTTTTTATGAGATTACTCTTGAAAGTTAGCTCTTTAAGTTACCTAGGCTTCCCCAAGAGGAATTAAGCTAATTGCTGCTGTGCTTAGAGAATTATGTAAAACACTGGATAGGTGTATGAACCAAGAATAGCAAGTTTTCACCTCTGAGCTAACTCCAACTTATTTGTTTTGATCTATCTTTTTGAGAGTGATCTTCCAAGGTACATAGGGTGTCTAATACATCCATTGGCAAGCTAAAAGGGCCCAACATATACTTCTGGAGTTCATTTGGCTAGTGTAGATCAAGGATTTTGCAACACCTCTTCATCTTCAAGCACATACCTATCCATCTCTTCACAGGAACTACTCCTTTTAACCTTGTGTATGGCCAAAATACAATTTTGCCAATTGAGTTCCTAATGCCTACTTTATGAGTAGCACGATAGTATGAGTAGGACATGAGCTATCCAAACAACTCGAGCAGATTGAGAAGTTACACGAATGCCGCTAAAAGGAGACAGAAAGCATATTATGATGCGCACATCAAAGATAAAGGTCTGAAAGAGTGAGATTTAGTCATGTTCTATACCTTGAAGCAACAAAAGAAGCTACAAAAACGTGGATACGGACCCTTACTGATTAATATAATCTCAACTAGCGGAGCAGTGAATCTTGCCACATTAGACGGAGATATACTTCCTAACTACATAAGTTGTTGTCGAGTAAAACGATATATGGAGCCTTTGACAGATCAAATGTTAGCACGACTCCTAGGAGCGCAAAATCGGAAAAACGAAGAAGACAGAACAAGCCCGCCAAGAAGCCATAGAGCATATCAAGAAACAAAGAGTGGATAAGGCAAAGGGATGAATGATATCTACAAGGAGAAGAACCCATTCCCATGGCCAATTACTGAGTCTAGCAAGCCGACAAATAGAACCTCAGCATATCTCAACCATATTTAGTCCTAGCATTAGAACCACAAAGTACCGATTGGAACCACAGAGTACCGATTGATAGATGCCGTGATTGACTCAGGAGTAGCCCTAAGTTGCATACGAATGACTTTTATTACGCGTCTTCGGATGACCATAAACCCAACTAAAGCATGCATGATTGACATGGGAGACCAAGTCATAGAATGTGTTGGAGAAGCCCTAATGTCCCTCCACCTAGGAAATAGCAAGGTGAAACAAAGCGGTCCAAAAGGAGCCACCAAAGGCACAAGAGGAACACGACATCGATGAATCAGACTTCAAGAAATAAAGAGAAAAGGTCTAGAGCACGACAAAACCGAGAGAAGCACAAGCTTCACACACCAACTACAAAATGGACATGGAGGCCCAAGAGGCAGCAGGGACAGGATAGCCGACTCAACAGGATTCCACTTGCACTCATGAAGAGTCCATTGCACCTAGCGTATGCATGCCAGGGCTACATTACAAGGCTATGCATTCGGCACATAATCTTTTCAACAAAACTAGTGGTGCATATTTCCAACTTGGGAATAGATCCTAGATTCTACTTCCATAGGAATGAACCTACAATGTAAATAAATAAACGCTTCCGCTAAAGCTAACTTTTGTTTTCTTTCAGGAATATAAATCAAAAGAAGTGTGGTAAGAGGCCTTAGTTACCTAAGCAAGGGGAACGGAGTGATGCAATAAGCAACATGTCACTAACCCACACATAACACACAACTTGATTTCTAAGAGAAGCTGATATTCTCTCCATTACAAGTGCAAATGACATCTGAGGATTCTAAAACAACTATTCAAGAAGAGGTGTTAGAGTTCCCATTACAGAGTGTGACAAAAGCAAAAGGTCATTGGTTTTGAGAGGATCAACCCACTAGGGATTATCTTTTCTTAGTAATGACACGGACCATCAGTTTCCAGTGATGTCTCAAGATTTCAAAGTTGTACATGAACTTCCGTCCATTATAGGCATAATGAAGAAGGCAGGTATTTAGAAGTACTTTGAACTACCAATCTACAAATTGGACTTCCAGCGATGCACACAGGTGATGAATACCCTCTAACTGGCTTTGTATGACCCCTTAGTGCCCGAATTGAGAGTTCTAGATGTGGCAGGAGAGTGGGTAATCATCCAATTCGCCCATGAATTAATCAAAGAAGCTTTCGGGTGGGAAAAGGATGGAAAAATAGTTTTGAAAGATGAAAGTCGAGGGACTAAGACACAAACATTACGAACATCAATCGTATCGACATAGAAGAAAAAGTCCATCTGATCCATCAACGCTTTTGCTTTCCAAATATGCATCGATATACCGCACCACAGAAAATCATAGTGCAGATGCTATCTCATGCCATCGAACAGATAGGGAACCAACTGAACATGATGCCATATATCCAAGAACACCTTTTTTAAGCGAAGAAGCAGTAGAACCATAGAAAGTTCTTGAATGGAAGTGTCCCTCTAACAATACTTATCTATCATGCACTAGGAATTTGGGAACATTTGAAAGAAATGCCCTCATCTTCGGAAATGGCTAAGTATGCTAAGTTAGCCATAGTTCCAAGGAAGAAGAAGGGAGTAAAAGTAGTGGAAGGAGCCGAAACCAATTCTCAACCGAGAATGAGGGGTACCAAAAGACTACGAGAAATGATGAAGGTAGAAGAAACCCTTCCCGCGTCAAAAAGGATACATGTACTTTCAAGGACAAGGCTAGAAGACAATACACCCATTATAGAAGAGGAAATAATCGAAGCAATGGAAGCAACTCATCAGTACAGGGAAGGTCAGGTAAACCTGCCAGTACAAGGACATCATTACCAACAGTCTCATGTAGACAATGAACAAAGAAAAAGGTTGACTAAGGTTCATTGATATAGAGAGTTGGGATTGGCCAACTCTAATTCATCCTCCGATACACTAGAAGAGTAGGAACCATCTATGCTGAATGTGGACATTAAAAGTGACTCAAAAGATGATGGTCAATGGGAGGAATTGAATCAAGTACCCAATGACTTTGGAGTGGAAGGTACAAAGGCAGATCAAATTACGGATAAAACTAGCAAAGGCACAACAAGGCAGGAATCACCTAAAGAGGAAATTCATGTATTCAAAATGAATGAAGCAATGAGCATTCAAATCACAGAGCCTCACTTAGATGGAGATGCCCTGATAAAGAATCCAAAGGAAGAAAAAGTAGAGGAAATAGTGGAGGAACCCGAGCCGTTCACACCAATCAGGGTAGTATCAAAGCCCTCTCCTTTGGATGTCACTTTTCAAAGTAGTGCTACAAAATCAACCACAAACAAAGAAGAGGAAAAAGAGAAAGAAGTGCACCTTCATATAAGACAACCACACAATGAAACTATACATGTGGATAAAGGCAAGGATGTCGAACAAGGTAAGAACCAAGTGTCCCCAAGACATGGTTGAATGTAGATGTCGCTCAATTAAAGCCGGTCATCAAGAAAATGATACAAACTGCTATGGACACTCAACACTTCATGCTTGAAGCAGATGCAGATTATGACAAGGCTATGCAAAAGAAAAGCCAATTTCAGTTAATAAGTGAAAACTTATCTAGAAAATGAATTCAAGCTCAATAGACACTCTCAACCAAGGAATTAGAAGCCAAAGAAGCCTAAGACAGAGGCACCATGCTAGCAGTGGAGAACCAATAGCTTCAAGATCAACTTAAAGAGCTCCAAAGAAAATATGAAGCTGGTGAAGTGGAGAAAGCAAGAATCAATACCCGAAGTAAGTTGCTCGAAAGTCAAATCAAAGCATAAATGGAAGAAGTAGACACATTAAGGAATAGGAATAAAGAGATTATGACTGCCATACTATGTAACCAACCCATCGAGCCACCCAAATTAACCGCAAGGAGCACAAAAGCATTGGAGGATCAAATCGCAAAGTATGAAGATAAGCTGAAACAAGAGAAAGCCATCATAACAGAATGGGAGAACATATATATGGATGACACTAATGAACTTAGGAAAAAATGGATGATGGCAGAGAATAAATTTCTTGATCAATGCAATGAAGATGCTAATCAACTAGCTACCATAGGAGAAGAACTCCTAAAGAACAAGGACGCAATCACATGAGCCACCAAAGAAATCAAGGCAAAGGACAATCTCATTACAAAATGAAAAGCTCAAATAGAACACCAGATAGCAATGAGGACACCAGTAGTTCCAAGCTCCACAATGGCTACTGAGGAGACTAAGGTACGTCCTCTTTCTCCCCCCATGCATCATTTATTGATAAGGGAGGATGCAGAGCCCAACATGAAAAGACATAATCTGGCTATTGTAGAACTAAGCCGAAACGAGCGGGCACTACTGGTGTCCCAGCTTACGGAACAATTCGAAGAACAAGTGGTCAAGGTAATGAAAGAGGCAAAGATTGACAGCAAGAGCATAGAGCATATTTTGAATCCTTTCAATATAACTTACGGATTACTCAAAGAAGAGACACGCTAATATATAAAGATGACCACCAACAAAGAACGAGATAGCGATTTGCAATTCAACATGAAGACATTCACCTATACACAAGAGGAATTTGATAAAACATACCCTATTTGGAGATGCAAGTTTTTGGAAAGGAATCCTACGTTAAGGGTACACTAGGAATCGGCATGGTACGTGCTTCAAATCAATCCATATTTTTGTCCACTCCCTAGAATGTTGGTGCATTTTACCCAAGCCTACATGCTTGATATATTTGATATCATCCTCATTTGTAAGTCACATGAGTAGTCATGTGAACACCTCTTGTAAAAGAGTTCATTTTTATCTCTTGTAATTGAAAAAAGAAAATGGAAAAGGATGGCTTACCTCATCCATGATGTAAAAGAAAAGTTGTGGCCCTATCTACCTAAAACCACGAATTTTTGAGCTGAGGGAATATCTCCTAACTTTAGGGATCACTTTTAGGTGGAGCCATTCGAATTCGAATTCAAAACTCCCTCCAAGAATAGCTATAAAAGGAGCAAGAAGGAAGAGGCGATTAGCAAGCCTTGTACGTGACCACTTCATGTCATTTTGTAGAGATTGAAGAGCTTACTCCATAGCTCTATCATTCTACTCCCATTGTGCAAAGATTCATTGCCAATGTGGTTGTAATCATATGTGAATCTATACATTTATTATCATCTACTCCTCTGTTTTGTTCTCTGCTATACTCACTCAGAGCAGTACCTTCAGAAGGTCATATCTCGCGTTCTACGGATCCTTTTTCAGTGATTTAACGTGTGTTGGATAGCTCTTACTGTCTAGTTTTTGCATATCAATTTTCAAGGTTATTGAATTCATAGTTTTGAGGATATCTGCAATTTACTGCTCACTGGTCTATCTCTGCAGAGCCCCGAGAATGGTGGGCATGTTCTAGAAATTGATAAATCTTGTTCTCAGTGCTCAGTCCATCATTTGAAGTGTTTTAACTTGGATTGGGAAGCTTGCTAAGTCTATTTGCTATGCCCAAAAGGAATGTTTCTAATTCCTACCAGGTTGAGAGCACTGTTCATTTTTTCCAGTAGGTGTATGTCCAAAAATAGCAAGTTTTGGGAGCTAGTCATTTCGCAACTAGTCTGTCTTGACTTAAATTTTTGGGATACATGTTCCAAAGTACTTGGCTGATATTTTGGTGGATTTTAGGAATCTCAAAGGGTCTTCTAATCATCTCTGAAGTCTCAGTTGGCTGGTGTGAAGCTGGTTGTAGCAGCACCAACTCATCTTTGGATTGCATCCACCATCTCTCTTCACAGTGGTATCAGAGCATAGTCAGGCAACATGGGAGATGGATTTCCATCAACAATTGATAAATTGGATCGAAACAACTACCCAGCATGGTCTCTAAGGATGGAGGCTTACCTTCAAGGGAGGAATCTATATGGATTCATATCCGGAGATGAAGCAATGCCAACCATGAGGAACAAAGGGCAACCATCACATGAAGAAGTGGAAGGACTTTCGAATTGGTGTTCGAAGGATGCACTTGCAAGGTCCTATATTCTAAACTCAATCTCTGATTTTCTTTTACCTCATGTCAAGGGATGCAAGACATCAAGAGAGACCTGGAATGCACTTGCTTCTTTCTTCTCTTCCAACACTCGAGCAAGGAAGAACCAATTGTGGATGGAGTTCACAACAATGAAGAAAAGCCCGAAGCAAAATGTGACTGATTATGTCACAAAGATGAAGGAGATTTTCGACCAAGTTGGAAGCATTGGAGAGGTAATTGAAGAGGAGCAAATCATAAGACAAATCATGAATGGAATCAAAGCAGAGGACAAGTGGGAGTCATTCACAACAGCCATGGATTTATACATGGATATGCATGTGCCCGACCTCAACACACTCATGGGCCAACTCTTCACTCATGAAGCAAAGATTAGCAAAGGTGGTGAGTCCTCAAGAGGTAATCA
Source organism: Ceratopteris richardii (assembly GCA_020310875.1). Classification (NCBI taxonomy): domain Eukaryota; kingdom Viridiplantae; phylum Streptophyta; class Polypodiopsida; order Polypodiales; family Pteridaceae; genus Ceratopteris; species Ceratopteris richardii. The sequence continues at coordinate 16,757,060 of CM035434.1, forward strand.
AACTTCTACCTTATATTCTGATAAAGCTAAGGTCAAGGACAAGTCAAAGAATAGGAAGAATGAAGATGAAGGAAACTCTTTCCAAGCAAACTTTGCAGGTAGAGGAAGAGCTAGAGGAAGAGGCAGAGGTGGAAAGCAAGGCAGGGGGAGATTCCAATCATCTCAACCTTGCAACATATGTGGCTTATCTAACCATACTACTGAAGAATGTTTTAGGAACCCGAGGAACTCAAGAGGAAGAGGATTCAATAGAGGTGGGTATGGATCAAATAGAGGTAGATACAATGGAGGCTACAACAACAACAACTACTACAACAACAATTACAACAACAACAACAACTATCAAAGTGGCCATAGAGGAAGAAGAGATTACAATAACTATGCATAGGACCAAAGTCAAGAAGAGTCATTATTGATTATGAATCTATCAGTGAAGAAGGGTAAGGATGATGATCACATATTTTACATTGATTCGGGATGCTCGAACCATGTAGCAGGAAATGTGGCTTTACTTTCTGATTTGGAAGATCCTCATAACAAGCATGAAGTGCAGACAGGAGATGATACAAAGCACTCAGTGGAGAAGATAGGTAATGTGAAGACATCAGATGGGAATATGAACCTCTTAAGCAAAGTCTTGTATGTCCCTACAATTACCAAAAATTTAATAAGTGTTGGACAGATTGTTGAAAAAGGATTGCAGGTTAGATTCAATCGATTTGGGGCATATGTTGAAGACCCAAGGAAAGGCTTTTGAAGGATTGACAAAGGAGAAAAGACAGGAAGGCTTTTCACTTTTGAAGTGGAAGATACAAAGAACATAGCTTTGTTTAGCTATGGATCTCAAACTCTAACAGAGTTGGAGATATGGCACAAAAGGCTTGCTCACATTGGTGAGAGGACACTCAAATAGATTTGCAGGGACCAAAGTGTACTTGGTTTGCCTAATATCACAAGGCAACACATGATTTATAAGTGTGAAGCTTGTCAACTCGGCAAGGCTCATAGACAACCTTTCAATAAGAAAGGATATATGTATCAAAATCTTTTGGATCTAGTGCACACGGATGTGTGGGGTCCAAGTAAGGAGCCATCTATATCAAGCTCAAGATATTATGTGTCTTTCATAGATGATTGTAGCAGGTGGACCATTCTATTTTTCATGAAGCACAAGGATGAAGTGTTTAATTGCTTTAAGAAGTATATTGCTCTTGTTGAAAACCAAACAGGCAGGACTTTGAAACGACTCATATCAGATGGTGGAGGAGAATACTTCTCTTCTGAATTTGATGCCTTCTTGCATGAAAGAGGCATTAAAACGGAAGTCACTACAAGGTATACACCCGAACTCAATGGTGTAGTAGAGAGGAGGAACAGAGCTATTGTCGAAGCAGCAAGGTCCATGCTCAACGAAAAGGGATTGCCAAACTACCTATGGGCAGAGGCTGTGTCTACAGCCACATATCTCATAAATAGACTTCCATCTAAGTCACTAGATGGAACCACTCCATATGAAGTGTGGAATGGAAGAAGACCTAGTCTAGAGCATTGCAAAATCTTTGGATGCTTAGCCTATGCTCACATTCCTTCTCAAGTAAGAGGGAAATTGGATCCCAAGGCAGAGAAGTGTGTATTCATTGGTTATGATCAAAACCAAAAAGGATATAGATTGTACAATCCAACCAATAAAGGATTTTCTATGAGTAGAGATGTAATTTTTAATGAAAACAAATCATGGTTTGATGATGACAGGAAAATGAAGCTGCCTTATGACTTGGATGAAGATTTTCCATCACTTCAACCAAAGGAGCCAAAGCAGATTGAAGAAAGTGATTCGGAGATTGACCTAGAAGACTTGGAAAGACTAAAGCTATGGAAGAACAAAGGTAAAGCAAAGATGCAGGATTCTACATATGGACCCGAGAGCTCACATCCACCACTTATAAGGTCTTCGAGGGAGAAGAAGAAACCAGAGAGGTTTGGTTATGATACTTCTTTGGTCACCAAGCACTCAATCTACATTGCAAAGGATTCAACCAATGAAGAACCTACCACATTTGAAGAAGCACAAAGCAAGAAAGCTTGGAGAGATGCAATGGATGAAGAAATGGAAGCTTTGAAGGAGAATGACACTTGGGAGCTTGTGCCTAACAAGCCATCTATGAAGATAATCGGATCTCGATGGATATACAAAATCAAGAGAATCCAGATGGAAGTATAAATAGACACAAAGCAAGGTTAGTTGCTAAAGGGTTTGCTCAAACCCATGGTATTGATTATGAGGAGACTTTCTCTCCTGTTGCAAAAATGCCTACAATTAGGGTTCTCATTAGTCTTGTTGCATCTAGAAATTGGAATCTTTATCAACTTGATATAAAGAATGCTTTCTTGAATGGATGGATTTCTGAGGAAGTGTATATGGCACAACCTCTTGGATATGAGGATGCATATCATCCTAACTATGTATGCAAACTAAAGAAAGCTTTGTATGGATTGAAGCAAGCTCCAAGAGCTTGGAATTTCAGATTGGTGACTTATTTGCAGGACCAAGGATTCAAAGCTAGCAAGGCGGATACCTCTTTGTTCATAAAGAGGAATGGATCTGAAGTGATCTATTTATGTGTGTATGTTGATGATATTATTATCACAGGCAATGATCTTGAAGGAATCAAACAGGTAAAGAGTCAAATGAAGGAGGAGTTCAAAATAAGTGACCTCAGACCACTCACTTATTTTCTTGGATTGGAGTTGATCTACACAGATTCAGGTATATACATCACACAAAGGAAGTATGTGCATGACATGCTCGTCAAGTTCAAGATGGAAAATACCAAGTGTGCAGGTACACCTATGGAGCAAAATCATAAGCTTAGTGCTTATGAAGGAGAGCCAATTGAAGACATCACAAGCTATCAAAGCTTGGTTGGAAGTTTGAACTATGCAACACTCACAAGGGTGGATATATGCTATAGTGTTAGCATATTGAGTCAGTTTATGCATAAGCCGAGAAGACCACATATGGAAGCGGCCAAGAGAGTCCTCAAGTACCTAAAGGGGACCATGAATGAAGGTTTGTTCTATTCATATACTTCAGATATTGAGCTAAAGGTCTACTCAGATGCAGATTGGGCCGGATCTAGAGATGATAGAAGAAGCACATCCGGGTATATATCATTTGCAGGTTCTACTTCAGATATTGAGCTAAAGGTCTACTCAGATGCAGATTGGGCCGGATCTAGAGATGATAGAAGAAGCACATCCGGGTATATATCATTTGCAGGTTCAAAAATCATTTCTTGGTCATTGAAGAAACAACCAACCATGGCATTATCTTCTACTGAAGCCGAATATAGAGTTTTGGGTAATGCAACTCAAGAAATCATGTGGTTAAAGTCTTTGTACACAGATCTTGGACTTCATTCTTCAACACCTCACATTTTTGGTGACAACACAAGCTCACTACATCTAGCAGCTAATCCGGTATACCATGCTAGAACCAAGCATATTGAATTCCATTACCATTATGTAAGAGAGAAGCTAATGAGCAAGGATATTCAACTATCCTATGTCTCTACAGATATGCAATGTGCAGACATGCTAACTAAATCTCTTGATGGTACAAAGTTAAGTAGATTCAAGTTGATGATTGGCTTGCAGGAAATCAAGGACAATTGAAGACTTATTTGGAGGCCAAGCATGTTAGGCTTGAGGGGGAGCTGTTGGTGCATTTTACCCAAGCCTACATGCTTGATATGTTTGATATCATCCTCATTTGTAAGTCACATGAGTAGTCATGTGAACACCTCTTGTAAAAGAGTTCATTTTTATCTCTTGTAATTGAAAAAAGAAAATGGAAAAGGATGGCTTACCTCATCCATGATGTAAAAGAAAAGTCGTGGCCCTATCTACCTAAAACCACGAATTTTTGAGCTGAGGGAATATCTCCTAACTTTGGGGATCACTTTTAGGTGGAGCCATTCGAATTCGAATTCAAAACTCCCTCCAAGAATAGCTATAAAAGGAGCAAGAAGGAAGAGGCGATTAGCAAGCCTTGTACGTGACCACTTCATGTCATTTTGTAGAGATTGAAGAGCTTACTCCATAGCTCTATCATTCTACTCCCATTGTGCAAAGATTCATTGCCAATGTGATTGTAATCATATGTGAATCTATACATTTATTATCATCTACTCCTCTGTTTTGTTCTCTGCTATACTCACTCAGAGCAGTACCTTCAGAAGGTCATATCTCGCGTTCTACGGATTCTTTTTCAGTGATTTAACGTGCGTTGAATATCTCTTACTGTCTAGTTTCTGCATATCAATTTTCAAGGTCATTGAATTTATAACTTTGAATATATCTGCAATTTACTGCTCACTGGTCTATCTCTAGAGAGCCCCGAGAATGGTGGGCATGTTCTAGAAATTGATAAATCTTGTTCTCAGTGCTCAGTCCATCATTTGAAGTGTTTTAACTTGGATTGGGAAGCTTGCTAAGTCTATTTGCTATGCCCAAAAGGAATGTTTCTAATTCCTACCAGGTTGAGAGCACTGTTCATTTTTTCCAGTAGGTGTATGTCCAAAAATAGCAAGTTTTGGGAGCTAGTCATTTCGCAACTAGTCTGTCTTGACTTAAATTTTCGGGATACATGTTCCAAAGTACTTGGCTGATATTTTCGTGGATTTAGGAAGCTCAAAGGGTCTTCTAATCGTCTCTGAAGTCTCAGTTGGCTGGTGTGAAGCTGGTTGTAGCAGCACCAACTCATCTTTGGATTGCATCCACCATCTCTCTTCACATAGAAGACGCTCCTGGATGCAATTTTGGGAAGCACACTGCCAGGGAAGCTTAAATAATCATTGGCTAAATTATCCACTATTATCGAGCCCACCACGTAACTAATTACTGATAGAAGAGTACATGGTAAAAACCATCGAGTTTTGGATCTCCAGATATGCTATAGTATCAGATTTAGCCATTAAGATGACATACAATATTTTGAGTATGCTACTTACAGTATTAAAGGTATTTCAGCACGCGCAACATACCTTTTTGAATTTCATCGAAATTAACAAGATATCAGATGCACTAGTGATATCCACCACATTCTGGCTTGATGGATAGTACAATATATCCACCACTTCATCTCTAGCATATAGTGAAATTGGATCTCAATGTGCTTCATACTTGCATGGAATACCAAAGCTTTAACTGCTCCCATGCAGCTTGGATTCTCGCATCGTAAATCCATCAGCTTTTTGCACCACATACCTAAGCGCCAAAGGATTTAGCTTAGCCACACAATTTCACATGTGGCAAAGTAGGCTACCTTGTATTCATCTTCAATTGAAGATAATGCCATTGTAGGCTACTTCTTAGTGCACAGAGAAAAGACACTTGATCTGAGTGAGAAACAATATCCCGAAATTGAAATTCTTGGAATTCACATCTTGAACCCAATCTGAATCACAATACACAAAAAATGTCATATTAGATGACTTGTAGTTAATACCAAAATCCAATTTCCCTTTGGCATATCTGAGCACACACATTCTAAATTTCCAATGGTGCTCTCTTGGCACGTGTGAGAACTTCCTAAACACTTACAACCACAAAATTTATATATGATTGTGTATTACATAGACAAAATATGTTGTCAACCAGCTTCCTGTAATGTTTACCTCCACAATTGGTGAAGTGTCTTCAGTAAATAACTTGGGATTCACCTCCATGGGTGTAGCCACAAGTATACACTCAATCATTTCAAATGCCTTCAAAATCTCTCGAGCATACTTGTGATGGGATATGAAAAAGCGCCCTAGCTTTTTCCAAACTTCAATCTCCAAGAAGTAATGCAAGAGATCCAAGTCCATCACTTCAAACTTAGTACTTAAGGCACTCTAGGTAATCTTTGATACTTAAGGCTCTCTAGGTACTCTTCATCATGTCATTCAACTCATCTGTGATGAGAAGACCACCCACATACAACACAATGATTATAAACTTGCATTCATGGCTATAAGTAAAGACTTCGCAAAAGACAATCCACTTGTAAAACACATCCTATTTGAAAAACACATATATACACATTCACATTCACATACATATAGTAGAATGTTTAGTTGTGCAAATAGAGCGTGTTTTACATATGGATTTGTTTTCGTAGGTGACTTTCCTTATGTTCTATCACTTGTATTTGATTTTTAGCAAGTGTAAGAAGAAGTGTTCTGCAGTTGGCATGCCTTATTTGGTTACAAGTTTGCATTCCTTATTTCTTTACAGGCTTGCATTCCTTATTTGGTTACAAGCTTGTGTGCCTTATAAGACTGCATGCCTTATTTTCTTACATGCCTACATGCCTTTCATGAATTTTTGTTTTGATTCCATATCTAGGGGAAATGTTGTTGTAATTTATTTCGCCCTTAGGTGTTATATATGGCATTACAAACATACATACGTACATACATACGTATATAATTACATGCATACATACTTACATACATACTTACATACATACTTACATACATACTTACATACATACTTACATACATACACACATGCATACATACATACATACGTACATACATACATACATACATGTGTGCATGCATGCATACATACATGCATACATACATACATACATACATACAAACAAACAAACATACATACATACATACATACATACATACATACATGCATGCATACATACATACATACATACATACATGCATGCATACAACATACATCATACATACATACATACATAAATATATATGTACAAAATTACATACATAAATACATGCATAATACATACATACATACACACACATACATACACATAGATATCGCTTACATACATACATACATACATTCATGCATTTATACATACATACATACATATGTACATACATACATATGTACATACATACATGCATACGTACATACACACATACATACACATACACTCACATACATAATACACACATATGCACATACATACATACACACACATATACATACATACATACGTACGTACATACATACATACATAAATACATACATACATACATACATACATACATACATACATACATGCATACATACATACATACAGACATAGACACACAAAAAAAGTTTGCAAGTGAATGATTATTTTAAGTGAATGATTATTTTACAAGTAATATAAATTTTTTTTTAGTGAATTGTATTTTGCAATTTGAAGAAAAAACATTTTGGAGGTGTTTTTTTTGTTCAGCCTCTGTGGCTTTTGTTATGGCCATCATGCCTTGTTTGCTTAGACGCCTGCAAACATTTATGTTAAATGTTTTCTTAGTTCCATATTTAGGGGAAATGTTTCCAAAATTATTTTCGCCATTTGGAATTACATATGATGAAAGAAAGTTCAGCATACACTCGCTTACATACATATGTATTGTTAGATTTGGAGGTCTGCGCAAGCACACAAACAACACAGTGAAGAAGAAGAAGCTTGGAGGACAACACAATAAAGAATGTATTACCAAGTGAATGTATAGAGATAATGAACCATTAGGGTTATAGGCATGTATACTAGGTGAGAGAAAAGAAACCTTCTAGAGGGGAAAAAAAGCAACCCACGCAGTCCTAAGTATGTTCATGCACATCACTACCAAAATATATCAACATTGATATGTTGGTGCAATTAAAACCAAGCCCACATACTTGGTTAATTATTTTATGCTTGATTTATTGGCATAACTTATGCAAGGCTTCATATGATCAATCTCTTGTAAAAATTCTTCAGATTTATCCTTGTAAAAGTTGATTACATCCACGTGGAGTTAGAAATGTTGTAAAATCACGAATCGTTTGGTTGTTGAGTGATGAGGGAATCTATCCTACACTTTAAGATTCACCTTTTAGGTAGAAGTTTGAATTTGAATTCAAGCATAACTATAAGAAGAGGATCAAGAAGACCCGTGTGTATCTCAAGACAAGGAGATCATTTTGAAGGACATTCATTGTGAAGTGAGAGCTTATCTCATAGCTAATTCATCGCTCACACATTGAGCAATGTATGATTGGCAATGACATTGTATTTGTACATGTTTTAATACATATATGATCATTACATTCTCATTTCACTTCTCTGTTGTAACTCCATCAGAATAGTGATCTTCTCAGAGCTTGTTCTCATTGTCTACTTGATCATTTGCCGTGATTTAAAGCATGTTAGCTTCAACATACTGTCTGTTAGACACTTACAAAATTTCATTAGCACTGCTTCTTGCAATCGTGAGATATTAATATATCTTTGCTCACTAGTCTGATGAATGTTGGAGCACCTAAATGTCTCCATGGAGCTATAATTTGCTAAACATCTTTCTCTGCATGTAGTCCATCATTTTTATCAAATCACTCATGATCGATAGCTTAATGAGTTAATTAGAGTTCCCCAAAAGGAATTAAGTCAATTTCTACTGTGCTCAGAGAATTGTTCAAAACATTGAACAGGTGTAAGACAAAAATAGCAAGTTCTTGTTCTTGGATTAACTTCCTACCTATCTATTTTGATCCATCAATTAGTGGATCATCTTCTAAGCAATGTATATGAGTATTTGTGTTCATTAGCAAGCTAAAGAGGCTCACTACACTCTCCATCCATCATTCTTAGCAGGTGTGAAGCAGGATCTAGCAATACCACTTCATATCTTGTGACTATCCACCATCTCCTTCAACAGTGGTATCGGAGCAACAACAATCAAGATGGGAGATGGGTTTCCATCCTTCATTGACAAATTGGACAGGAATATCTACTCAGCATGGTCACTTAGGATGCAAGCCTACCTTCAAGGGAGAAGTCTATATGGATACATCTCAGGAGATGGAGAGATGCCAATCTTCAAGAGCAAGCAACAAGCTACAAGGGAAGAGCAAGAAAGGCTGACCACATGGTGTGCAGAGGATGCTCTTGTCACTTCATATCTACTAAATTCAATCTCAGATTTCTTGTTACCACATGTTAGGAATTGCAAGACCTCCCAAGAGACTTGGGAAGTACTCTCATCATATTTTTCCTCAAATACAAGAGCTAGGAAGAATCATTTATGGATGGAATTTACAACTCTAAAGAAACAACCAAAACAAGGAGTGGTTGATTATGTAACCAAAATGAAAGATGTGGTTGACCAACTTGCAAGCATTGGAGAGGAGATAGAAGAAGAACACATAGTGAGGCAGATCATTAATGGAATCAAGACTGATGACAAGTGGAAGTCCTTCACCACAACAATGGACCTCTACATGGATATGAAAATACCTGACCTCAACACCTTGATGGGGCAACTCTTCACCCATGAGACAGAACTCAAAAAGAATGGTGACAACTCTAGAGGTAACCAATCTTCTGCCCTTTATATCGATAAGAATAAAGCTAAGGATAAAGGTAAAAGCAAGAAGCATGAAGAAGAGACTAGTACCTCTCAAGCTAATTATGCAGGAAGAGGAAGAGGTGCTAGAGGAAGGGGCAGAGGAGGAAAGCAAGGAAGGGGGATACCCTAGAACAATTCACCTTGCAACATTTGTGGTCTTAACAACCACATCACATAAGAATGCTTCAAGAATACAAGGAATCAAAGGGGAAGATGCTTCCATAGAGGTAGCTATGGGCAATCAAGAGGCAGATACAACAATGGTGGAGGCAAATACAACCATAACTACAATCAAGGCTACAACAACAACAATTATCAAGGAGTTTTTAGAGGAAGACAGGCGGGACTACAACAACTATATTGAAGACCAAGAAGACTCACTACTTATCATGAACATGACATCCAAGCAAGGTAAAGATGATGAGCATCTTTTCTCTATTGATTTAGGTTGTTCCAATCATGTGGCTGGAAATGTAGCTCTTATATCTGATCTTGAAGAACCCAAAGGGAAGCATGAGGTACAAACAGGTGATGATACTAAACATTCAGTCAAGAAAATTGGAAATGTCAAAACATTTGATGGTAGCATGAACCTTTTGAGTAAAGTTTTGTATGTGCCAACTATAACCAAAAACCTAATTAGTGTTGGGCAGATTGTTGAGAAAGGTTCACAAGTCCGATTCATCAGGCATGGAGCATATGTGGAAGACTCCCAACAAGGCTTCAAGAGGATTGCTAAAGGTGAGAAGTTTGGTAGATTATTTATATTTGAGATTGAAGACACAAGGAACATAGCAGAGATGAAACCTTATCTGAGTTAGAAATATGGCACAAAAGGCTAGGACACATAGGAGAAAGAACTCTGAAGCAATATGCGGGGATCAAAGTGTGCTTGGAATTCCCAATGTGACCAAGCAACATATGATATACAAATGTAGAGCATGCCAATTTGGCAAAGCTCACGGGCAACCATTCAACAGGAGAGGATACATTCATTAAGACTGTTTGGAGCTTGTACACACTGATGTGTGGGGTCCTAGCAAAGATTCATCAATCTCAGGTTCAAGGTACTATGTCTCATTTAATGATGATTACAGCACATGGACATTCCTTTATTTCATGAAGCATAAGGATGAGGTATTTACATATTTCAAGAAGTACTTGGAACTAGTTGAAAATCAAACAAGAAGAAACTTGAAGAGGATCAGATCTGATGGAGGGAGTGAGTACTTTTCACATGAATTTGATTCATTTCTATAGGACACAGGCATAAAGAGGGAAGTAACAACAAGATACACTCATGAATTGAATGGAGTGGCAGAGAGAAGGAACAAGTTAATTGTTGAAGCTGCTAGGTCTATGTTAAATGAGAAGAAGTTATACCAAATTACCTATGGGGAGAGGTTGTTTCCATAGAAACCTACTTAGTCAACAGGCTTCCATCCAAATCATTGGATGGTATGACACCCTATGAAGCATGGAATGGCAGGAGACCCTCATTGTACAATTGAAAAATATTTGGGTGCATTTCTTATGCACACATCCCCTCACAAACCAGAGGAAAGCTTGACCATAAAGCTGAGAAATGTATATTTAATTGGTATCATCATAACCAAAAGGGGTATAGGCTGTACAATCCCACTAAGAAAGCATTTCTAGTTAGTAGGAATGTAGTGTTTGATGAAAATAATTCATGGTTTGAAGATGATTGCAGGAAAGTCAAGTTACCATATGATTTGGAAAATGATTTTCCAACCCTCACTCAAGAAGATCAACACTTAGCAGAAGATATCAACTCAAAAGATGAAGAATAGAATGACTTCAAGGCTTGGAATTCAAGAGGCAAGTTCAAACTCAAGCAATTAGAAGGCATGCTAGAGTCCTCAAATCAAGCACTAAGGAGATCACAAAGAGAAAGCAAGAAGCCCATAAGGTATGGATATGATACATCTTTAGTCACCAAGCACTCTGTGTATATCACTAAAGACTTTATAACAGAAGAGCCTTCTTCATTTGAAGAGGCTAGGAAGAACAAAGAATGGAGAGAAGCTATGCAAGAAGAAGTGGAAGCTCTACAGGAAAATCATACTTGGGATCTAGTTCCCAAAAGCCGGGCATGAAGGTAATTGGATCTAGGTGGATATACAAAATCAAAAAGAAATCAAATGGCTCTATCAATAGGTACAAGGCAAGGTTAGTAGCCAAAGGATTTGCCCAAAATCATGGAGTGGACTATGAAGAAACCTTTTCACCTATAGCAAAGATGCCAACAATTAGGGTTTTGGTAAGTGTTTTTGCTTCTAAAAATTGGAATATATATCAATTAGATGTCAAGAATGCATTCTTAAATAGATGGATATCAGAAGAAGTATATACGGTACAACCACCAGGTTTTGAAGATGAAGATAAAACAGGTTATGTATGCAAGCTAATGAAGGCACTCTATGGTCTCAAGCAAGCTCCTAGAGCTTGGAACCATAGACTTGTTACCTATGTGCAGGACCAAGGCTTTGTGGCAAGCAAGGTAGATTCTTCTTTATTTATCAAGAAGAACAAATCAGAAGTTATCTACTTATGTGTCTATGTAGATGAAATCATTATCAGAGGGAATGACGCTAATGGCATCAAGCAGGTCAAGGCTCAATTAATGAATGAATTTAAAATCAGTGATCTTGGTTTGTTAACCTACTTTCTTGGCTTAGAGCTTGTGTATACAGATTCTGGTATATTTATCACCCAAAGGAAGTACATACATGATATGTTGGTAAAGTTTAAGATGAACACTAAAATTTCACGTACTCCTATGCAACTCAACCATAAATTGAGTTCTTATGAAGATGAACCACTTGATGATGTTACAGGTTATCAACAACTTGTGGGAAGTCTAAATTATGCTACTCTATTAAGAGTAGACATTGCCTATGGAGTGAGTACATTGAGAAGTTTATGCACGCACCAAGGAAGCCTCATATGGAAGCTACAAAGAGACTGCTTAAGTATCTAAAGGGTAAAATGAATGAAGGTTTTTTCTATCATATCACCTTTGAAATAGATATAAAGATGTATTTTGATGCAGATTGGGATCGCTCCAAGGATGATAGGAGGAGCACTTCAGGGTGCCTATCTTTTGCAAGTTTAAAGCTTATATCTTGGTCATGTAAGAAGCAACCAACTGTGGCCTTATCTTCCATAGAAGCAAAATATAGAGGTTTGGCAAATGCAACTCAAGAAGCTATGTGGCTCAAGCAACTATATGCAGATTTAGGGATGCACTCCTACACTCCAATAATCTTTGGAGACAACACTAGCTCACTTCATTTTCTCCTAATCGTGTATATCATTCAAGGACTAAGCACATTGAATTGCACTATCATTATGTAAGGGAGAAATTACTTAGCAAGGATATTCAACTATCTTATGTATCAATTCATTTACAATGTGCAGATATACTCACAGAGTCATTGGATGGGACAAAGATGAACGGGTTCAAATTGATGATTGGTTTGCACGGAATCAAGGAGCAATGAAGACCAAGCATGTTAGACTTGAGGGGGAACTGTTGGTGCAATTAAACCCAAGCCCACATACTTGGTTAATTCTTATAATTGATTTATGGGCATAACTTATGCAAGGCTTCATATGATCAATCTCTTGTAAAAATTCTTCACATTTATCCTTGTAAAAGTGGATTACATCCACATGGAATTAGGAAGCTCTAAAATCATGAATCTATCCTACACTTTAGGATTCACATTTTAGGTAGAAGTTTGAATTAGAATTCAAACTTTGGCTCCAAATAACTATAAGAAGAGGATCAAGAAGACCCATGTGTATCTCAAGCCAAGGAGATCATTTCAAAGGACATTCATTGTGAAGTGAGAGCTTATCTCATAGCTCATTCACCTCTCACACATTGATCAACGTATGATTGTCAATGACATTGTATTTGTACATGTTTTAATACATATATGATCATTACATTCTCATTTCACTTCTCCATTGTAACTCAATAGAGCAATGATTTTCTCAGAGGTTGTTCTCAGTGTGTAGTTGATCCTTTGCCATGATTTAAAGCATGTTAGCTTCAACATACTGTCTATTATACACCTAAAAAATTTCATTAGCACTGCATCTCAGGATTGTGAGATATTAATATATCTTTGCTCACTGATTTGATGATTGTTGCAGCCTGTGAATGTCGGGATGGAGCTATGATTTTCTAAACATCTTTCTCTACATGCAATCCATTATTTTTTATGAAATCACTCATGATTGATAGCTTATTAAGTTTTTTTTTTTAATATAAAGGAAGTTCGGCCTTAGCCTACTCTCCTAGACTTGTATTAAATAAAAGGAAAATAAAAGTACAAGTGAAGGGGACTAGTGCCCACGGGACCCCCCAAGTCCCACAAAGCAGGGGTAGATCTTACAGAGTTAAGATGGCATTACAAAGAAGGTTTATCACCCTCTCATCACCCTCATGTGGGGCCCACTTGGGTTTAAGCTTGTTGTTGATCAGAAGGAGCACTTTATGATGCGTGAAAGGGGGGGGGGGGGATTTCTTGCAGTTGGCAATTCTTTTACCGAGGAGGAGCAACAATTTCTTCTCTTAGGGGGAGTTGCCAAAGTTATAAGCACATCTTTCCCGCCAGATCTTCCAGAGGACCTCCCCTCTGATGGCATTCCAAAGAGTCTTCGAGCAGCCGATCGCTTATCCAGATCTTGGACCCCTAGATTGGCTTGAGAACAAGTGGTTGAGATCTTAGCAATGATGGAGAAATGGACCGTCTCTGTAGATCCTTAGATTAACCAAAAATTGTATGGATCTCATTGAATTCCACTGAAGCAGCACACTTATAATTTTTTCCCTTTGATCTAACCAAGATCATATGGCTTTTATTGCTCCATTCTAATGCAAAGGCGCCTTTTTTCATGGGCCATTAGATCTAGGACTCCATCGGACGTCAAGTGCTCATCTTCGAAAAATTCTCAGCCCCATTCGTGCTAAAACATAGGATTCTTCAAAATCCAATGGTCAAAAGTCTTGCAAAAGGTATGAAAGATTCTCTACAAACTCCCACAACTTCTGACACCTTCTCTCTATTAGTTTCCATGTATTTTAAACTGAACCATTTATTCAAACAATCCAAAGGCTATGGATGATCATGACTGAGGATTTGAATACACATCTTTTTCAAGAATTATTTTATTCCACAATACCACTAGTGGTTTTTTATACCCTCTAAATCTCATGTCTTAAGCTTTTTAATCCCTAAAGTTAGGGATCCTAACAAGGCCCATGCAGGGCTCACTTTTTCCCCTACTAAAATGATCGGCAAGAGGGTTGAACACCACCCTAAGAGGGAGGATTAGGAAGTAGTCCTCAACCATGCCTTTTTGGCCAAGTGTTTAGCCTATCATACTCCTATCCGTTAGGTCATGAGTTCAATTCCCCCATAAATAGTATCCAAAATGATCTTTCTAACTCTGATTACAAGATGTGAGGAGTTCTAAGCACATGTGATGGTATTCCCTATAGGATCATGGTCAACTGAAGTGAAGAAACTACATTGCAAGCTGCTCTTCCTTCATATCCTTCTGATTACATCCACATCACTTCCTATAATGATTATATCATCCACTTATACATAGACATATATGACCTCTGAGTGGTTCCTCTTGATAAAGAGCAAAGGATCTACCTTGCTTACCATAAAACCTTTATCTTGCAAGTAAGTGACAAGTCTATGATTCCAAGCTCTAGATCTTGCTTAAAGCCATACAAGGCTTTCCTTAACCTACATACATATTTTGTATATAATTGATCTTCAAAGCCAAGAGGTTGAGCCACGTACACCTCCTCTTAAATGCATTAAGAAAAACATTTTTAACATCCATTTGATAGATATTCCAATTCTTGGAAGATGTTATACTGATAAGTACTCTAATTGTGGGCATTTTTGCCATAGGTGAGAATGTCTCTTCATAGTCAATGCCTTGGGTTTGTGCAGACCCTTTGGCTACAAGCTTTGCTTTGTACGTGTTAATTGAGCCATCAAAATTCTTTTTTACCTTGTAAATCCACCTTGAACCAAAGATCTTTATAGATGGTTTCTTGGGAACCAATTACCAAGTCTGATTTTGTTGTAGAGCTTCTATATCTTCTTCCATGGCATCTCTCCATTCTGGCTTCTTCTTGGCCTCTTCATATGTAGATGGTTCTTGTGAGTTTGTATCCTAAGCTATGTGAATAGAATGCTTAGTGACCAAAGAAGTGTCATAACCATACCTTTCTGGCTTCCTTCTCTCTCTAGTAGACCTCCTTATAGTTTGTTGATATGACTTTGCCACATCTCTCAACTCATGCA
Source organism: Ceratopteris richardii (assembly GCA_020310875.1). Taxonomy (NCBI): domain Eukaryota; kingdom Viridiplantae; phylum Streptophyta; class Polypodiopsida; order Polypodiales; family Pteridaceae; genus Ceratopteris; species Ceratopteris richardii. The sequence goes on from CM035434.1 coordinate 16,772,835, forward strand.
CTTTGGTTTTGCCTTTGGAATTCCGAGAATTGATTTCCCTTCTTAAATTCTTTTGGTCTTCTTCAAAATCACTTGATTCTTCATGTGTATGATCATTCCTCTTTGAAAATGTTGGAAAGTCTTCCTCTATGGCATAGGGAAGTTTGATTTTCCTACAATCATCCTCAAAACATGATTTGTTTTCATAAAAAACAACATCTCTACTTACAATGAAACCTTTATTTCTTAGATTATATAGTCTATAACCTTTTTTATTTAGGTCATAGCCAATGAATACGCATTTTTCTACCTTTGGGTCCAATTTGCGTATGATTTGTGATGGTATTTGTGCATATGCTATGCACCCAAAGATCTTGCAATGATCAAGGCTATGTCTTCTTCCATTCCATGATTCATATGGTGTCATCCCATCTAATGCTTTTGATGGGATTCTATTGATCAGATAGGTGGCATACAACTTCCACCCATAGGTAATTGGGTAACTTCTTCTCATTTAGCATTGATCTTGCAACCTCCACTATGGTTCTATTTCTTCTCTCTACCACTCCATTTTGTTATGGACTATACCTAGTCATAATCTCTCTTTTGACTCCTCTCTCTTGGAGATAAGAATCAAAGTCATGGGAGAAATATTCTCCCCTCCATCTTAACTTAGCCTCTTCAAAGTCTTACCTGTTTGATTTTCTACAAGTGATAGATATTTGTTGAAGCAAGAGAACACTTCATCTTTATGCTTCATAAAATATAGTATTGTCCATCTATTACAATCATCAACGAATGACACATAATATTTGGATCTAGAGATTGAAGGCTCCTTGCTTGGCCCCCATACATCTCTATGGACTAGTTACAATAGGTCTCCATGAATGTATCCCTGTTTTGTAAATGGTTGCCTGTGAGACTTGCCAAATTGACAAGACTACATTTGTAAACCATGTGTTGTTTGGAGATGTTTGATAGACCAAGCACACTCCGATCCCTACTAATTTGCCTCAAAGCCCTTTCACCTATATCAGCTAAGCTCTAGTGCTAGATTTCCGATTCTAATAAGGTTTGGCTACCATAGTTGAACAGTGAAATGTTCCTAGTATCTTGGAGCTCAAAAGAAAATAGTCTACCTAACTTTTCTCCTCTTTCTATCCTCTTGAATCCCTGATGTGGATCCTCAACAAATGCTCCATTCTTTGTGAATTCAACCTGCAATCCTTTTTCAACAATCCTTTTAGTTATGGTTGGCACATACAATACCTTGCTTAATAGGTTCATACTACCATATGAAGTCTTCACATTGCCTATCTTCTCCACTGGATGCCTTGCAAAGTTTGCTTGAGAGATGCTTCCCTCATCATCAAACTTTTTACCTTTGCCTTTGTTATCTTTGTTTTTGTTCTTTTAGATATATAGGGTAGAGGATTGAGTACCTTTTTATTTTTCTCCATTCTTCATAAGCTTTTCCTCGTGTGAACATGAGGGTGTTGAGATCAAGAACCTGTATGTCCATGTAGAGGCCCATGGCTATGGTGAAAGCTTCCCATTTGTCATTTGCCTTTATTCCATTGATCACTTGCCTTACTATCTGCTCTTCATCAATGACTTCTCCAATGCTACCAAGTTGATCTACTAGGTCCTTCATCTTGGTGACAAAATCAATCACACTTTGCTTGGGCATCTTCCTGAGTGTGGTGAACTCCATCCATATTTGATTCTTTCTTGCCTTGGTACTTGATGAAAAGAATGCTTCAACAACATTCCAGGTTTTTTGTGAAGTCTTGCAACTTCTGATGTGTGGAAGTAAAAAATCAGAGATTGAGTTAAAATTATATGACCTATCTAAAGCATCCTTTGAGCACCAAGTGGTTAATCTCTCTTGTTCTTCTTAAGTTCGTTGTCCTTTGCTTCTGAGGATTGGCATCATCTCATCTCCAGACATGTAACCATAGAGGTTTCTCCCTTGAAGCTAAGCTTCCATTCTAAGTGACCAAATTGAGTAGTTACCTTGATCCAATTTCTCTATGGATGAAGGAAATCCATCTCTCATGTTGATTTGTTGTTGCTCTGATATCAATGTATGGAGATGGATGAGTATACTCAAGAGATGAGCTAGTGTTGCACAAAATATGCTCTACACCTGCCAACGGTTAACACTAGGGATGCTTAATAGGCTCCTTTAGCTTCACATTAATTCATTTGGAACCACCAAGTGCTTTGGTACATCATTACCAAAAGTTAGTATCAAAAAATATAGCTTGTATGTACTAGAGATGCGAATAAACCTTATATTTTGGTAATAGTAGTGCTCAATAATTTGCTCAAAGCTCACAGCCTGGCACGAATTGACCAGAGAGCTTTTACACACATCTAATTGGATTGTGTAGCTAACTAAAGCAAGTTATGTCATCAATCCACCCACACCATACATTGAGAATGAATCTAACAAGTCAGGCGGGGCATCCCGACATTTCAAGATCTAGAAGATGTACAAACACAATCACATTCTATGATTCATATCTCAAGATCCCCTAAACCAAATGTAATGAAAATTGATACACATGTAATAGACACTCAATCTAACTAAGAAAAGTTAAAGTATTGAAAATGAGTGACTATACACAGAGAAATTGATTCCACAAGATCACTGTAATGATGAAGATGTACAAGAGAATAGTAGACAGAAGTATACTTGAAGAAATGTAACAAGATGTATATGCTAATGAACAGATCATATAAGCTAAATGTAGTGGACTACTCATGTATGAAGTGAACTTAATTTGTGCTCACTGATGTAGCTCAAAATCTCTCAGAATGGCTCACATAGCGTACCACTAAAAGAATGTCTTCTTATACTCATAATTTGAGTTTGAATTTGAATTTTCCCTCACCTAAAAGTAATCCTAGTCTTTAGGGATGATTTGAATTCATTCTTCCTACCACATGAGTCATGGTTTCAGGTCCCTAACTTCACGAGATTCCTTATTCTTTTGCTTTTATATTTATCCAAAGTAACTATTCTAAGAATAACTAGCATAGATTCACATATAGTTTCCTCTTGTGAAGAGATAAAATGGATGTGTAGTCCCATGACCTTAGCAATGCACTTAGGCTTGCTAAATGTACCAAGAATATGGTTACCCTTCAACTACTTTTGGAGGTAAGTAACATGAGCCTCATTTCTTTCCTTGTATAATGTTATACGAGTATTCCAAGCATCTTTTGCTATCTTGCAGGAGTGAATGTGAGGGATAATGGAACATTTGAAAGGCAAACCTATCAATGCATATGCTTGTGCATCTCGACGTTCCCAATGAAGTTCCTCTGCAATAGGTGAAACATGTACTACAACACGACTAGAAAATTGAAGATAATCATCTTCACCACCATCCACATCACCTTAAATCACTCTATTTGCATGAATAGTAGAATGTTTTTCAACACCCTGCATTTTTTTATAAACCAAGAGACATACCTTTTTTTAGGCATTATATCGATTCTATGTATTTTTTTTTTATCATTTATACATGAGATTTTGTCTTGTATGTTCAATTTTCTCAAGTTCGTTTGGAATTATGATTATATTTGTTTGGTCTAGGTTTATGATTATGATGTTTTTATACAAGTTATGGTTATGATGCTTATGTACATTGTGTGTGTGCATAAATTTAGCGTCATCATGTTTATGTACATGTTTTTGTAAAGGTTTATGAATATGATGTGTACGTATAGATTTTTCTCGGTTCAAGTTGTACATGCCTGTGCAAAAATAGGTGTACAATAGATTGCACATGCATGAAAACCTAATTAGTTCTTTTGGGTTACGCCGGTTTCTGCTCTACAAACCATGAATACACAGGCCTTAGATAATCTCTCTCTCTCTCTCTCTCTCTCTATATATATATATATATATATATATATATATGTATATATATATTTGGCTAGTGATGGATATTGCGATGCATATGACAATTGCTATTGAGATACTTTTTTTTTTCATTTTCTATTAAAAAAGGGATACTCTGTTGCTTAGATTTTGATTGTTATATGGACCAGTATTGCGACCATTATATCGATGGTGATAGATGACATGCATTTAGACCAATACTATGACCATTATTTTGACGTCTCTTGAGAAATACCCATATGTATTTATAGATGCATATTATAGCAGCGTCAAGTATATTGGCCTCTGATCACGATGCTCCAAATAGGGTATAAGATTCTTGTGAAAATAATTGCCAATAGAATTTCCTGCCACTTGAAGTGGTGGCTCATTGGGGATCAAAAAGGATTCATCAAGGGTAGATCTATTCTAGAAGCCATCATTGATATCTAGGAAGGTCTCGATTTTGCTGAAGAGTCCAAGCAAGACATTGTCTTCCTTAAAATCGACTTTGACAAAGTCTAGGATAGGCTAGAATGGGACTTTCTTCTCCAATCGCTTAAAGACCTTGGCTAGAGTAAAAAATTCACGAAGATGATCCTATGCTATTGGGGAATGCAACGATGCAAATAAATATCAATGGCCAGTTGTCAAAGAGTATAAGATTAAAATGATCTATTAGGCAAGGATGCCCTCTGGCCCCTCTGCTCTTTGCTATTGTCATGGAAGGACTCAGTCGTCTCAGGAAACATCACATGGAAATGGGCTAGATTAAAGGTCTCTCTCTACCTTTCAGCCATGGTCAAATGATCATGAAGCTATTTGCAGATGACATGAACATATTTGTGCACAATGACATGACAAGCATCGAGGCCTTTTGGGGGTGCCTTAACACTTTCTGTGAGGCATCAGGCTCTCAAATTAACCACTCCAAAACCGCTTCCAGAGCTATCCTTGGACCTCTGCCCCAAGGGCTGGTTGACCATGGTTGCCGAATTATCCTCTCGGGTCAAGTCTTTCGCCTTCTTGGTATCCCGATGGGCTTTGGTGTCTCTATGGAGGAATGTTGGAATTGGGTCCTGTCCAAATTAGACCATAAGCTTGCTTATTGGAAGGGCATGCAAATTAACCTTGCGGGCCGCGCTATGGTAAATAATACCTTCCTCTTCACCTCGACCATCTACTTTCTCTCCTATTGGAGGCTGAAAGATCAAGAACTTAGCAAATTGAATAGAATATGCAAAAACTTTCTTTGGAATGGGAACCACAACAGAAGATGTGTTCCCAAAATTAAGTGGTCTACTTGCATCAGCCAAAAAGAGTGTGGAGGTCTGGATATCATGGATATTGAAGGCCCTACTTTGTGCAGGCCCTACTTTGTGGGATTCGGGGGGTCCCATGGGCACTAATCCCATTCACTTGTAATCTGTTCGTTTTCCTTTAATTAAAGTTAGCAAGAATAGGCCAAGGCCAAACTTCCTTTTAAAAAAAAAAAAGTATATTGATGTCTTCATAGCAATGGATATTTAAACCTGGTGTCTTCATAGCAATGGATATTTAAACTTGGCTTGCGATGTTTGCAGTTGAATTACATATAAACAAACTTTCATTATGGTGTAATATTGAAGCTCTATGGGTCGAAACCCCTACATGAATCTTGAGATACCATGGATGGATCTTCCAAAAATGGACCTTGAGATACAATAGAGGGTCAGTATATGCTTGAAGGAAACCATGAGCATTAACTTAAAATGGAAAGGACAAAAAAATGATGTCAAGGTTTGTCTAAGAACACACAAAGACTCCGAGGGTTTGGCAATGTGTGAGCTCTTCTTCATATGCAGTTTAACACGATTCGTCCACTAGAACCTTGAGGCTTCTACCTAAAAAACGGATACATGTGGAGAGAGCCATTGCAACCATGTTCTATCACTCACCATGACCTTCTACATCAGAGGCATGCGCATGTGCAAGCTTCCGCTTACAATGTCCTGCATAGTGTACAAACTTCCCTTTCAATTTTTATTTTTTTTGAGAGTACAATGAATTGAAAATACACACACACACCCAACTTCTTAAGGTAGAGGCACCCATCATGAGAGCCTCATGAACATATCCAGTCAAGACTTGAACTCAAGACTTCCTCTCACAATTTCAAAGTGTCAACCATTAGACTAACAAGCTCAAATTTCCAGTTCAATTTATGTTAAGAAAAGAGAAAAAAAAGAAGCCTTCTGATGCTCTTGGTCTCATGCAACCACCTGCCACCTGGTTCGTGGGTTCGCTGCTCTTGAGTACAAGTGCTGCTCGCAAAAGAAAAAAAAAAAAAAGGCAAAAGACAAAGAAAAAAAAACAAAAAGATTTTTGAGGCGGGCACCTGAATGCTTTTCGCAGCGCTTTTTGCTTCTCTTATGGCACCTCGCCTTGCCCCTCCTCGTCTGAAGTCAGGACATACTTGTAAAAGTAACATGACGACGCGTCACGCGTGGACGGCTGTGAGCTGCGCAGATCAAACTTCTCCTGTTTCCAGCTTTCAAGCGCGTCGACCGGGACAAGAGCGACAATGATCGTTTGATTGCAGTAGACATTTATGTCCAGTACGCGCGACCTCATTCGGAGTCAAGACGGATGAGCTGACAGCTGTGTATCTGCGCAGCGCGCTTCTCCAGCTGGACGACACACAGAGAACCGTGTTGGAGTCGATGCTGTTCTCGAATCTCAATTCATGTCTTGAGAAAACTAAAACACGTTCGGCAATTATTGCTGTACACAGCATGATCAATGCAATGATTGTCGGACTTCGCCACCTTCTTTTGGAAAAGGAGAGATCAACAGAAAACTGGATACATGGTAACGACTAAGGACTTAGGAGTCCATCTACGTTGCGATGATGATGGTAGAGTCTCTGATAGACTAGCGCGCATTCCATGATCCATCCCCACAAGGACACGTGACGTAATCGTTCGAATAACAGATTTGGATTTGGACTCACACAGTTAAATAAATACATTGATATATCCTCCCTCTTGTGGCTGCATGTTTTTTTTTTTGATAATATAAGGAATTTGAAATGTCCAGCTGGCTGGGAATTGAACTCAGGTGGGAATTGAACTCAGGCACTCTCCCCCAAGGGGTTTAACGCAAACCGCTACACCACACCTTTTGCACAAATTGGTGACTGCATGTTGCGGCCATCGATCGCGTAAAACTTGACTCCGAGGTGAATGTTGTATAGATAAATACAAATGATCCATGTGCTTTTTGTCAATCTCTCGACGTTTTTTCATTCTTTCATGTTTGAACCTATAAACTCCTACCCATTAAGTTCATGCTTTTTTGGACATACAAGGCCTTTGGACATAGGTTCACTCACTCGTGCACTTGGTTTTTCAATACACACACACGCACATTTGTGGGCCTAATGAGGGGTTCTTGATTCAATACATGGTTGAAATTTGGAGTCCCACATTTTGTCTTGATGCAATACAGCCTTGATATTGGATATGTTGAAATTTGGGTCTCATGATTGTGTGCTGCACGGACTCATGGGCCACACGTGCATGGACTCATGTGCATCTTGACTGTGGGCATCCAATCAACCTTTAAATCGAATGCCTTTGAGTGGTTGTGTATTCCTTCCGATGTGAGATATGCTGGGCCTTGCAAGTACTATTATATTCATTTATAATACGATCATTCCAATAATGCAAGTTCAAGAAGAGTAGATCATAAAATTGCACTCCTTTTTATTCATTTTCATACTGTAAAATATGGGCATCCTTTCTCTCTGAAATATGGGGATATTAGCTACTTTTTTCATTGTTACTTGGATTCATAAGGGGAGGCAGCCATATCTCCATCTTGGATCTGCTTGCAGTTGACTTGGGGATGGAGTACTAATGAGACTTTCTTTTGGGTCCACCACATAACTTGCTAACTCCAGTCCCCCACCCTAAAACAAGCACATGAATAGTAGAGAGGAACTGAATGTTAAGATGTGAGACTAGGACGTACTTCTAGGTCCACCACATAACCTACTAGTTTGTTGTATTTTGTTTTCGCATTGAAGCCTGTATCAATCATGATTGACATTAGGAAATGCCGCAAAATTATTGAACAACTGATTTATTTATGGCATTCGGTTTCTCCTTCATCTTGCATGTGCAACTGTTGAAGTTTTATATCAATCAGAAGTCACAACACAAAAGCTGTTTCATGTAATTCATTATATCAATTGACCTTCAAACGGATAATCCGTGACAAGCTCAAAACAAGAAGACCAATGATAAGCTCAAAACCTTTTATGGACTTCACCTTCCATCCATATACACATAAAAAATTGTCCAAGCCTGCATAACCTAGTGGTTGATGCTTTGAATCTCAAGGATGAGGTCCTGAGTTCAAATCTTGGCTGGACATATCAATGAGTTCCCAAAGATGGGTGTCCATGAAGTTCCTCAAGATGAGTGCCTCTACCTTACGGGGTTGAGTGTGTGCGTCTTTCCAATTCATTGTACTTTGAATATATATATATATATATATATACATAAATAATAGACACAAATTGAAGCCGAAATCCTAATAACCCCCCCCCCCCCCCTTCCCAATGCTTCTGCCCTTTTCTGCATTGGCTCCCCTCCTCAGCTTCTCTCCCCTATGCTTCTATCCCCTGCAATTCGGTGTGATGAGTTTGCATTGAGGAATCAAATTAAGAGAAATGTGTAGAACAGTGATTCAATAACTAAGATCATTTTCTTGACAACAGCTTTGTCCTTTCTCTCCGGTGTTGCTTCTTTAAAATATTTCCATTCTTCAGTCCCTTTTCTCATCTTCTCAGTTATCGGCCCTACTTCAATGATAATTCGCCCTCTAGGTCACTTCAGCAACCAAAATATAATATATTCGTCCCCCTCATGGGGGGGCACAATTGCTTTTAATCTTGTTGTTCTCAACTTTTTTTGTAATGTCTTCTACCAAGAATTAAGAATTAAGGATCTTTTTCTTTGTGGGATTCGGGGGGTCTTATGGGTGTTAGGTCCATTCTCTTGTATAATTGTTCTTTTCAATAATTAAAGTTTGGGAGAGTAAAATATTGCCGAGCTTTCTTTTGAAAAAAAAAGAACAAGAATATAATCTTTGAGTCCCCTTTGATAAAATTTGTCTTCCCTTCAATTCGTATAACTATGTCCAAATTTACTATCATTATTTTACTATCACATCATGCGATCATCAAATCAAAGTCACATAATTTTACTCACATTGCATAAGGGCATGGAAAAGGAAGCAAAATATCTCTATGGCATGGAAAAGGTAGACAAATAGCTCTGTGCTATTGTGACCACATAAATTTGAAACATCATAAAAAATTGAAAGCTTACAAATTTTGAAACTAAGTTTTTTTATTATTTTCTATTTTATAGAAGTTCGATGTTGTGATCTACTTTTTTTTTATAGCTTGAATTTGATTGAAAATATAATGTGAATGGCATACTACCCATGCCCCCCTCCCCAAGCTCGCACAAGCATGTAATGAATCTAGAACCTATTAGTCATACTCCATTAAGGATTATTTCTCCCTCCATGCAACCACCCAAGTGGTCTATTGTTAAGCATGCAGATGATGTACTTCTTATTATTGTTGTATATGTTGATGACATGTTGCTCATTGGTCTTAATAAGAAGCATACTGCTAAATTTAAGGCTGATTTGCATGCCTCTTTTGAGATGTGTGATTTGAATCTTTTCCATACGTACTACACAATTTAAAGTTGTCTATGCATTCTATTGAAGAGAATGCATCTTAGTAAGAGGATAAGGGACAACATTCTACTAAGGTAAATGTCAACCTTATTTTGTTTACTTGTTGTATATACAATCAAGTGTATTTATATGGTTCAAGCAGGTAAATCTCTTTACCTCTTTAAGAACCTAAGAACTTACTCTCTATGTTCTTGTCTTTAAGGCTTATTGAAATTTTTCCTATCAAGTCTTGAGTAGAGATAATGAGAGTCCATTCCCATTATCCCATACCAATGGATTATTTTGCCTAAAGAGAATAGTGAGCTTGGGAACTCCTCATAGCTACTACACATGCTTTAGACTTGTTGATATGTCCACCCGGGCTGGCAGTTTTGCTTCGGTCACATGTGAGCAAGCTGAGAGGCCCCTTGTTGCCATGTCCTCTCTCCATAGCATGTTTCATTAAACTATCATTTTACAATGACAAACGAAAAAAATCCATACCTTTAATTAGATATGAAAACCTCTTGCAAGGTTTCAATTGATCTTTGGCCTCCCATGAATTGAAAGGAGAGATCAGGTCTCCATCCGTCCATCTCCACCCATATAAATATGTCTAGCCTAAGGGATCTATGCTTTCCATGTGTCCAAGTCACATGGTTTCCCAAGAAGGGTTCTTCACATGGGTCTCTAAGTCAAGCAATCACATGGGCTAATATGGAATCATATGGCATCACTTGAAAACTACATGGTTTCTTAAGAGCTGCTCTAGACTTGTATATACACCCTCAAGGGGCCTTGACTTGAATTACTCAATCAATAGAGCTCCATACCTTAGGATAAAAATCCTAATTAGGTTCAAACCAATTGATTCCCAGGGATTCATAAATAAAACAAAAGGGTTCTCCAAAGTTTTTCCAAGGGTTTCGGTAGGAAACCCAAGGGTCTTAACCCTTGGAACCCATGCAATTAACCCTCATTATACAACACTTCATGATATTGGAGATGAATTCGATGTTGTTATCTATCAGGAGGTTGTTGGATGCTTGATTGACTTATGCATAACTCTGCTTGATATTTAGTTTGCTGTCTCTCATATGAGTAGGTTTATACATTGTCCAGTTGTTAAACATTGGTAGGAAATTAAGCACATCTTTCACTACTTGAGTGGTATCGGCTACTTGGATTGTTTTATCCAAAGGGTAGACCATTACCACCATATTGATAGGATCTCTTTTTAACTAAATATGGGCTGGTTGATATGAGACTTGTGTGTCCACTAGTGGTTTTTCACTTCAAGATTGGTAGCTCATTTACATCATGGTTGAGCATGAAGCCTATTGAGGCTACTTCTAGTTGTGTGCTTACGTGTAGGGCATCTTCCATAGCGATTGTTGAGTATGCAGTGCTCAAACATGTTTTGGCTAATTTGGGTGTTGGTTAATCTTCTTCCACCACCATCTTTACTAACAATTAGAGTGCATTGGCAATTGTGAGGTACCTTGTGTTCCATGCTCGCACAAAGCACATTGAGGTGCACTAGCATTTCTTCAAGAAGAGATTTTTGCTAGAGAGATCAATTTGCTTTATGTGTCCATGCACGATAAAGTTGTAGACCTGTTTGGGCTCTACCTATGGAGAAGTTTGAATCTTTTTCCAAATCTTTGGGCTTACTTTCTTTTGTGGATTGATTGGAGCTTCCTTATACATGAGTGCTAGCAGTTTGCTCATTGTATCATTCCTAGGGGGGCTTTGTTGATATATTTTGGTAGTGATGTGCATGAACACACTTAGGGCTGCATGGGTTATTTTTTTCCCTCTCTAGGAGGTTTCTTTTCTCTTGGCTTGTATATATGCCTATAACCTTAACAGATCATTATCTTTGTACATTCACTTGGTAATGCATTCTTTATTGTGTTTTCCTCCAAGCTTCTTCTTCTTCCCTGTGTTGTTTGTCATAGACCTACATCTCCAACACTACATATGTAAGTAAGCATGAGTGTATGCTGAAATTTCTTTCATCATATGTAATTCCATATGGCAAAAACAATTCTGGAAACATTTCCCCTAAATATGGAAGTAAAGAAAATTTAACATAAATGTGTGTGGGTTTCTAAGAAAACAAGGCATGATGACCATAACAAAAGCCACATAGGCTGAACAAAAAAAAACAATTCCAATTTTTTTTTCTTCCACTTGCAAAATACAATTCACCTAAAAAAATTATATTACTTGTAAAATAAAAATTCACTTGCAAGATCTTTGTGTGTGTCGATGTATGTATATATGTATGTATGTATGTATGTATGTATATATGTATGTACGTGTTTATGTATGTGCATATGTGTGTATTATGTATGTGTGTGTATGTGTGTATGTATATGTGTGTGCATGTATGTATGTATATATGCATGTATGTATATAAGTGATATGTATGTGTGTATGTGTGTATGTATGCGTGTATGTGTGTATGTGTGTATGTGTGTATGTGTGTGTGTATGTGTGTGTGTATGTATGGGTGTATGTGTGTGTATGTATGTATGTATATATGTTGTATGAATGTATGTATGTATGTATGTATGTATGTATGTATGTATGTATGTATGTATGTATGTATGTATGTATGTATGTATGTATGTATGTATGTATGCATGCATGCATATGTATGTATGTATGTATGTATGTATGTATGTATGTATGTATGTATGTATATATGTATGCATGCATGCATGTATGCATGCATGTATGCATGCATGTATGCATGCATGTATGCATGCATGTATGCATGCATGCATGCATGCATGTATGTATGTATGTATGTGTGTGTATGTATGTATGTATGTATGTATGTATGTATGTATGTATGTATGTATGTATGTATGTATGTATGTATGTATGTATGTATGTATGCATGCATGCATGCATGCATGTGTGTATGTATGTAAGTAAGTATGTATGTATGTATGTATGTATGTATGTATGTATGTATGTATGTATGTATGTATGTATGTATGTATGTACGTATGTACGTATGTATGTATTTATGTATGTATATATGTATGTATGTTTGTATGTATGGATGGATGTATGTATGTATGTACTTATGTATGTATGTATGTCCTTATGTATGTATGTATGTATGTATGTATTGCCATATATGATACCTAAGGGTGAAATAAATTACCAAAAATTCTCCCCTAGATATGGAATCAAAACAAAAATTCATGAAAGCCATGTAGGCATGTAAGCAAATAAGGCATGCAGACCTATAAGTCACACAAGCATGTAACCAAATAAGGAATGCAAGCCTATAAATAAATAAGGAACGAAAAATTGTAACCAAATAAGGCATGCCCGTTGCAAAACACTTCTTCTTACACTCGTTAACAATCAAATACGACTGATAGATCATAAATAAAGTCACGTACAAAAACATACCCACATGTAAAACACATTCTATTTGCACAACCAAACATTCTACTATATGTATGTGAATGTGTATATATGTGTTTTTCAAATAGAATGTGTTTTACATGTGGATTTATTTTGCAAAGGCTTTACTTATAGCCATGAATGTAAGTTTATAATCATTATGTTGTATGTTGATGATCTTCTCATCATAGGTGACTTAAATGACATGATCAACATTACCCAAAGAGCCTTAAGTATGAAGCTTGAAACGATGGACTTGGATTCTCTTGCATTATGTTTTGGAGATTTAAGTTTGGAAAAAGTTAGGGCACATTTTCATATCCCATTAGAAGTATACTCAAGAGATTTTGAAGGCATTTCAAATGATTGAGTGTATACTTGTGCATACACCCATGGAGGTGATTTCCAAGTTATTTGTTGAAGATACTTCACCAATTGTGGAGGCAAAGATTATTGGCAGTTGGTTGAGATCCTATTTTTTCTATGTAATATAGAATTAAATATAAATTTTATGGTGTTAAGTGTTAGGAAGTTCTCAAATGTGCCAAGAGACAACCATTGGAAAGCTATAATGCATGTGTTGAGATATGCCAAAAGGGACATTGGGCTTTGGCATTAACTACAAGTCATCTAATATGAAATTTTTTGTGTATTGTGATTCAGATTGGGTTCAAGATGTTGAGGGCTATATTTTTTATACCTCCTCTAACAACAATATTATTCTATATATGTGATATGCTATTCATCTTATTTCCATATGATATGGGTATCTACAAAATAACTATGAAACATTAGGGGGAAAATGAGCCTTGAATAGGCCTTGTAAGGATTCCTAATTTTTAGGGATTAAAAATCTAATCTAGTGAGATTAAGGGGTTTTCTCAAACAAAATAATATTTGATACTCGTATCTATTTGAATTCTCAAATCGAGTAATTTATAGCCTTTGGATGCTTGAAATCAATGGCCTACATTCAAAATGGATGGAAAGCAAGAGGGAGAGACTCTGACAATATGTGGGAGTAGCGACAAGCTCGTGCACAGATAAGCACATTTTTGCAAACTTTTGGGCCATTGGATGAGGCTCAATCTAATGGATCCGTGCATTTGGGGCTGATTTCATGGCCGAATGGACTTGAATTTGTTGGATCTATACCACATCCAAGGGGGGAGGTGAAAGGGCACCATTAAATGATGGACACCATTCTCAACCCTTAGATCAAGTGGAGATCTAATGGTGTAGATCTTAGGTGCATCTCAAATGAGGCTTATCATCTCAACTATTGAATCCAAAACACATCCAAGGGCCTAGAAACAAAGGTGCATTTTTGAGGATGTATTCAATCTCATCCATTGGATATCAAGGCAATCCAAGGGCCGGTCTCAAGGACCAAGTGAGGTGCTTCTTTGAACTATGTAAGAGTAGGGGACTTTAGGATGGAGAGCATGCTTTTCAGATGGGATGCTAGATAGTGGTATTGAAAGTCTAAAGAATCTCATTTCCTCATGTGGAATTTCTTAAATACAAACTTCACATAAGCATTCAGGGCAAGGAACATGCCAAACAATTCTAGGGAATCGCTCTGCTCTAAATAAATTGGAAACTATTTATGAGATATACTTTTGAATAAAATATCATCGATGCAAGGTAAAGAAGATGAGAATATACGAATGTACAAGGACTCCCACAACCTGATATTGATAGCTATGAATATCTCCATTAAACAAGATATAAGAGATCCCACAACCTCAAACCATAGTTATGAAATAGGATATTACAATTACAAGAAGTCCATTGAGAAAGATGAACTAGATACAATTAATAACAAGGTAAGATGTCATACGACCAGATTATAAGAGGATAAGACTAGATGTCAAGTAATTAGACTAAAAAGGACTAGAACAAGGAGCTAGACATGAACATGAAGTAGGACTTGGAAAGTACACACATGGAGAATGTGATGCCTTGAGCTCCCAAGATTGGCACTAGAAAGATTGAAGATCTATGTGGCCAAGACCTCCTTATATATGTGTTTAAGAATGGTGACATTAGGATGATTACAAATTGATGATATTAGTCATAAAGCCATCAAGCCAAAACATGATCCTCATATGTCAAAGAAAGGAAAGTAGACAATCATTCTTAGGGCTTTTCCATTGCTTGAGATTCCTAAATTCTTCATCAATCATGAGATATGTAAAGTTACATGAAATCTAGGATGCAAAATTATTCCCTTTGTGTCTATGGCATCACCTCCCCCTCAAGCCACGAGTTCCATGAGGAAAAACCATGTTCTCTTGCTCGACTTACATAGGATTATTGTTTTTGAATTTGCAAACCTTGCTTGGTGCTCTCTGAAGATTTTATGTTTCCAAGTAAGATAACTAATGTCATACCCTTTCCAATGAACAAGGTATTCCAATATTCCTCAAAAGATTCTCTAATCTAAAACGTGGTTAACCTTGAATTCTTTATGATTTTCAATCTCAGTACTCTCCCCCATCAATGATGAAATGTGATATGGTTCCAACATGAATATATGGAAATTTTTATGTATTCTTTTGGTAAATGGTATCTAGAGCTTGAAGGTGACTAGATTGATCTTGAGTAGGATAGAAGAAGGACCAAATATTTGATGATCTAGATTTGCACATGGTGTTGACGTATGAAACTTATTTCCAAGTAACCACACCATATATCAAACATGGAAGGATGGATCTTTAATGTGATGTTCTTCATACTAATTGTATTTCTCTTGAGATCAACGAATATCTTTCTTGAGTTCTTGGTGAATATCTATGAGGTATTGAGCTCTATCTTTGGAAGCTAGGTTCTTAACATGATTTGAAATTTATATATCCATCCTTAGGTATTTTCCATAGTTTTCAAAGAAGGGATTCTACTTGGAACAAGCATGGATGCTATTATTATAGGCAAACTCAATAGATTGTCTTCTATTTAGTATATCAGTCGTCAGAAAGTACTCTAGATTCTTGTAATCTATGTACACAACAACTTTGTGGGTTGATCCCTCTAAATGATCATGTCAAGTATCAAATGGATCTACTAGGGAAAGATGTTCTTTTTCATGGATTTCATAGTTTATCTATAGAAAGTGATAGAGTAATCTCTTATTAATATCCTATAAAAGTTAGCAAAGCCTAAATTGTATGTCTCAAACACATGAAGGTGTTTTCCAATCAAGGATTTTCTTCATCATTAGAGCTTCCATGAAGATTCATTTTTTCTAAAAAATATACCCTAAGAATTCCACTCATGTCTGATGGAAGAATCATTTCTCTCATTTCCCATACAATCCTTTTTCTCTTAATTTTTCTAGATTTATTTTTAGATGATGTTCATGGTCCTCTAAATCTTTGGATAATATTTGGATATCATCTAGGTATATGAAAACAAAATAATCCAAATAGTCTCAAAATATATCATTCTTCATATGGCGAAATACTTCTAGAGCATTTGTGAGACCGAATGGCATAAGTACATCTTTAAAATGCCCATATAAGGCTTGTACAAAATGCTATCTTCCATTCATCTTCTTCTCTTATCTTGGCAAGGTTGTAAGTTCCTCAAAGGTCCATCTTTGTAAAGAAATCTTTTACAAGATGTTCCAATAGCTCTCGTATAAGCGACAGAGGATATCTACATTTTATAATGATCTTATTTAGTCATGGTAATCTACAAACATTCACAACATTCCATCTTGCTTCTTTACAAATACAATAGGGGCCATTGTAGGGGACTTTTAGTATCTAATGAATACCTTTCCTAGATTCTCATCAATGCTCTTATGTAACTCTAGAGGTTCCTCTAGGGATAGTATATAGATTGGTACAACAAATGTTGTGCCTCTTGTTGAAGTTTTCTATCACAATGATAAGGTCGATGCTCTAGCAGAATATCTAAATTTTTCTTTTGAAAAAAATTTGAATATTTTGTTACTTAATAGGTAGTCTTACTCGATCATCTCTCTTGGACTCTTGATCTTGTATGTCATAGATCATATATGTTGGCTCCTTACTTACTACATGCATATAGGCTTTTCCTTATACCTATGATGGGTTCTTTTCAATGTCTCATTGAGTGATCTTATTCTTCTTTTAGTTGATTTTTTAATAAAGTTTCTTGAGCTAAGGCATTCCAATGAGAATATGATTTATCAGATTTTATATAACATTGAAACTTACATGGGAATCATGATCACCAAGATTTGCTCTTAATGTTCAGATTTCCTTGGTAATGTCCCCAAATGCTAGAGGCCTATCATTACTTTGTTCTTCTGAAATATCTGGATCCTATGTTTCTTTACTAGTCCTTCAACAATGAGACATGATGAGGCTTTGGAATCTAGTAGGGCTTCGAGGAAAAGGTTCTTCTTGGGCATGTTTCGATTGACATGGGCAAGGCATGTGTCTATGGGTGTTGCTAGAATTATGAGACCCTTTCTTATATCATGGTCTAGCTATATTGTATCCTTTAGAGTTGGACTTCCCTATTTCCTAGCTCTACAAGAGTGGCTACAACTCTTAAGTTTGTTCTTTTATGTGGATGATTTATAAAAATATGCCCAAGCATTCCACAATGGAAGCATTAATTTTTATCTCTTCTTCTCTACTTCTTATGTGGGATTAGTGGTTGGAACCTTGTTATCTCTATTTTCATGGGTTTGAGCATGGTCTCTTCTTTGGGAGTGGGATTGAAGGATTTCCATTGCTAGGGTCTACCCTCTACTTGATTTTCTTGTTTCATTTCAAAGAGGTGATTATCAAATGAATGCCTTGGGTGATGTATGTATTCAATGTCTTAACGTCTAGCATCATGAGTAGAAGGTCCTTCACATCATTTGTGAAACCTCATTTGAATTGGATTATGAATACTCATGCCACTTGAGATCACATATCAATTAACTAAAGTTCAATGCATGGGTAGAGGCAATGTAGTTCCCTTGACATAGATTTGAGCGATTTTTTTTTCCACTCAATTGGTATCTACATCTCCAAATGTGGTAGGATGCTCTCAAAAGAACCCCTCATAGTCATGAAGAACCACCATGTTCTTTTCCAAGATTGTTTAAAACCATAATAATGCTTGAATACAAAGGAGGGTTCCAATAAATTCAATCTTGGATGCATCATCTAGGTATCTATTAGGTTGTATGCAGATATACAATTTCACTTTCTACAAGAATCCTCAAAATTTTGCACGATTGTCATTGAACTTTCAAAGCATGCGAAGCAGAGGTTTCTTCATTAAAGATGGAGTCGGACATTGGTTCCCTTCATTTTTTCCTTGATTTGATTGAAGTTAACTAATTTTTTCTTACAACTCATGGATAGTTGCACCTAGATGCAAAGAATTTCTAGCCTAGAATTGTTTTTTCCACTAACCTAGGTCATCAACTTGGTGTTTAAGGTTTTGAAGCGATGCCAAAATTTTCTCAATGGCATTATGCACCGTTCTTGCTCTTGAATGGAAGGTATTGTCAAAATATGGAGGTATAACAAGATTTTACCCTCTAATTAGACTCAAGAAGATTTTTAAAATATAATTTTTTAATCACAAGATTATGACATAGGCAAAATAATATAGGAATATGCAAATGTTACAATGAGTCTCAGAACCTGAGACTAGTAGGTATGGATAACTCAACTAGAAAAGATACAAGAGATCCCACAACTCAGTATCATAAGTATGAAGGAAGATATCAAAATTACAAGAACTCCCTTGAGGGAGATAAGCTAGATACAATAAATAACTAGGGATCTTGTACTACAAAATTACAAGATGACAAGACTAGATGTTCGAAAGCTAGGCAAGGAAGGACTAGAACAAGGAGCTAGACCAGAATATGAACCAGAACTCTGAATGTACTTATTTGAAGAACATGACTAGCATTGGCAAGACTAGGGATCCATGTGGTCAAGCCCTCCTTATATAGGTGTCCAAGGGCTCGCATTAGGGTGGTTATGAATTATTGATATTAGTGATGATATCATAAATCCAAATAGGATTTCTTATATGTTTGCATGCTCTAGACATGATGATGACGTCAAAACAAGGAAACTAGACATTCATTCTTATACGTTTGCATGCTCTGGACATGATGGTGATGATAGAATTTCTCAATTCTTCATTAATCATGAGATATGCAAAGCCACATGAAATCTAAGACGTAAGATGATTGATCCGTTTGTGTCCATGATAGAGAACTTGAGAGTAGAACCAAGTTAGTCATTCTCAAAGCTAGTCACATAGGTGAGAGCATTGACAATAATGACTAAAAGCTAATGGATTGAAAAGGCTCTCCATGTAAGCACTTAACATCAAATAGAGGAGACTCTCCATACAAAGGTTGGAATTGAGTAAGAAAGGTTGTAGTTTGGTGAGGGACATTGCGAAGTTATTCATATGGCTCCACTCAAGAAAATCCAAAAAAGCCACCCAACAACAAAAGGCAGCTACTAAGGACTCATTAGTTGAAATGTAGAGAGAGTTAGAGGAGCTCAAAGAGGATAAAGCAGCAAAAAGATTTATTTGGTGCACCATTTGTGACAACAAAGTTCATAGTGCAAGTGAGTGCATGCAAAGTGGTTTGTCAGTTATATTGTAGTAAATTTGTTTACATGTTCAAAAGGGTTCCTATGTATACTCATGTATCTAAATGGGTAAGTGGATCCTCTCTTCTAACATACCTTGGAGCTCTTGCAAATATGTTTTATAGAGTCTCATTATGAAGCAATGGAGCAACTCATTCATATTCAACATATCCTAGGGGCTTTAGGCAAATTATCTATTTTCACTATGGGGAGTACATGCATATCTAGAAAAATGGTTCACCACCATTTTAGAATTCTCATAGTAGATATGACCACTATAGAATCATGCTCGACTGATCAACATGTTTACTTCTACACACCACGAGGAAAAGAGACATTGTTCATGACAACAAGTTCCAAAGGCAAGACATAGACATTTGGAAGCACTGACATAGACCTTAGCAATGAAAAGGAGCAACCTGCATCTATAACAATTGATATGGAACACATGTGCACCAAACAAAAGGGTAGTTTGTATTATTTGATCAACATGGATCCCAAAGTAAGAAATGACATGTTAAAAGTTTTAAAATCAACATATATTGAATAGAGAAAGCTTAGTGTGGAAGACTTTGAAATCCATCTATGATGAGAAATGCAATAGTGTGATGCTTAATGGAGGATCTAGTATCATGTTTATGCGTGTTTCAACTAGAAGAAAGTTGGAGTTGGTGATCATAAAAACCATTCTCTATATGTCTGGTAGACCAGTAGAGAGTGCAAATCATAGGGACTGTGAAAAAGGTAACCATGTCAATTCAAGATTACGTATGTGTTTCTAGATTTGTGGTCATTTCCCTTTAAAAATAAGGGATTTTTCCTCTATCATTGGGAAATTCATAGTTAAGGAAAGTTAGATCCCTACAAAGTTGGGGTGAGGATAGAACGCCGGTCTCATCACATACTCAAGGACATATAATTTCTTTCTAGAAATTAGATGTGACCATGTACATATGGACTCAAACTATGTAATGAACAAACAAAAATACAAACCCATGCCCAAGATTAATTATCATGAGGAGGAAGATTTGATTAGGTGGATGATGGTGAAGTATTTTGATAACAATGCACCTCAATGGACTCTCCTTCTCAAGAGCTCCACAATGATACCCTTGACGTAGAAAACCTCGATCCAGACACCACACATAGTACTCCACATAAAGCCTATAAAATACATAGAAAACATAGTACACAGAGAGCATGAACACAGATTGCTTGGGTGTTACAAATGTGGTCAAACTTACAGCCTCTGGTTGACCAGTCCACTATATGTTTTGTTAAAGAACATATACAAAAGTGCCCAACCGCCATTTGGCCTTTCACATGGACACTAACAATAATAATCTCCTACTAAAGGCCAATATGGAAAAAATTTTGGAACATCAAGTTTACACTATGCTTGAGGTGGATTTGATCTACATCAAAATCTATCACTTGGATTACGTCGAAAGAATATCCATTAGAGAGTTTTTTTACTTATGCTCACTTATTGTATTCTTTTAAAAGATTTTTCATGGATACTTTACCATTGTAAAAGCCTTGAGATCGACACATGTAAAAGTAGAAAGAGAGAGACCAAATTCCATGAATTTTTTGTCGTTGAGTTGCAATCAATCACCTAAAAGTAGATCAAACTAGATCTTCACTTTTCTTAGATTGTAGGAAAGTGAATTGATTCCCTCCAACAACCATTCCCACCTTCATTTGAATTCAAAATCGACTTGTAGAATTCTTGGAGAACTTGAAAAGCCTATATAAAGACTTCAAAACACTTGTACAATACATGGAATCAATATACATACACTTGTGACCATCATTCTCTTGCTCCTTCATTTTTCTGCACCATCTTCTTTGCCAATAGTAAGCTTGTAGAGGTTGCTACTCTCTCTTTAGAGATTTAAATTGGATGAAAAATGGCTTATTGGAAATTTATTAGTATCTAGATTATGCCTATAAATTTTCATAACATTTGGTTCAATAGATTGGGGAAAATCTTAGTTTTTCTTTCTCGAGGTCAATCTCTATGTATTCCTGAAAAATATGAGGTACCACTGTTGAGTGTCTGATTCATTCCAAGAGCATATTTTTCTTATTCCTTGTACTCTTTTGCATTATATACACTCAAACCTATGTGTATCACTCCCATAAAAGGATATTTTCTATTGTAATCACGTTGGTCACTATGAGCATTTGAAGTTCATTGTCTCTTCCATAGATAGTAAGTTTTTTGAGCTAGTCGATGCATGAACCTATCTGATTTGAGTCTCCATGAGCTCAAGGTTTGGTCTTATGTCGGTTGGCTAGATCAAGCTTCATCGCTTTGCAACTCGCTTTTCTACCTCCTACAAGCTTCTCCAAGTTCTTTTAGTGGTATTAGAGCTAGATCAAGATGGGTGATGGATTTCCCTCAATGATTGAGAATAAGCTCACACTTTGGTGTGCAAGGGATGCTCAAGAAAGGTTGTACATACTAAACTCTATCTCTGACTTTCTATTACCACATATTAGAGGATGTAAGACATCTCAAGAGACTTGCAATGGGATGGCCTCGAGACTTTCTTTTCTTCTAGTACCAAAGCAAGGAAGAATCATCTTTGGAACAAGTTAAACCAAATGAAGTAGACAACTAAAAACACCATCACAGAGTTTGTTACCAAGGTCAAGGAGGTTGCTGATTAGTTAGCATCCATTGGAGAGCTGATTGAAGAAGAAGCTATCATGAGGCAAATTCTCAACGAGATTCGAATTGATAAGCAATGGCAATCTTTCACCATGACTTACCATCTCATCATGGATGTGCAAACTCCAGACTTCAACATCTTTCTTGGACAACTCTTCAATCAAGTGGCCAAAAATAGCATAAAGGAAGGTAGCTCCTGTCATGGTAATTCAATTAGTGCTCTATTGCAGAGAAGAAGGATAAGAAGCTGAAAGGCAAGAAGAAGGAAGAAGATGAAGAGAAGAATTCCCAAGCCAACTTTGCAAGCAAGAGCAAGTGGAAAGGGAAGAAGAAAGGACCAAAGCATTGTTACTGTTAGTGTCCATGTGAAAGGCCAAATGGCCACCAGACACTTCTTTGTATATGCTCTTTAATAAAACATATAGTGGTCTCGTCAATCACAGACTCTAAGTTCAATCCATTTGTAACACCTAATAAGTCTGTGTTTGTGCTCCCTGTGTATTGTGTTTTTTTGCATATTCTACAGCCTCTATGCAAAGTACTGTGTGTTGCCTTAGGAGCTCAATTTTCTACTCCGAGGATATCATCATGGAACTCTCAAGAAGGAGAGTGCATTGTGGTGCATCACCATTGAAATACTTCATTGTTATCAGAGCATTCTAATGAAAAATATTTGTTCCTTTTGTGCAAGCAAAGCGAGCACCCACCCACCAACCCAAGGCTTACGACTAAGGCAACAACCAAGGCATAGACCTTGGCATACCTTGTCATCCGAGTCACCCAAGTCACCATTGGTGCCATTGGCTGCATGCAAGGGAGAACCTCAAGGATCAAGGAAGATAGAGGTTCCCGGTACTTCCCGGGAGGTCGATCCTAGTATTGTTCCCCCTAGAGCTCGCTTAACCGATGCAATCTCTTGGGACTAAGCTACACTCTTGTGGTGTCTAAAGAAGGGGAAAGAATAAGGTTAACATTACCTTGAACATGTTTTGGTCCCTTAAAGCTTCATTCTTTGCTTTCAAAGCATGTTTTTGAAGCATTTTTGGGGTGTCTTTTGGAGCCATTTTGGAGTACTTTCACACACAATTCTATTCACACAGGTCCAAGAACATCAAGAAGATTGTTCTTTGTACCTCTCGGACAATAAATATGAACCTTTGAGGCTATGTTTTCAGCCACACTCATAAAACTACAGGTTTCTCAAAAGGTTTTCAGTTTTGGTGGGAGCAGCCACTACAAATTTATGCAGGTTTTTGAGCCTCAAACATCAGAGTTGACAGAGACTTGTAAGTGTTGTTGGCTAGTTTTTGGGTTGTGCATTCAGCCTTTTAGTTTCATTTTACTACATATATTGAGCACATACATATCATGTACACTTCTGTGGCTACCGCTTATGTAAGTCCATGTGGTCATTGATATAGCGGTTATGTTGCATAAAGCCTTTTATGTTTGATAAAGAGGATCGTGGTGAGGTTTTCTTAACTAGGAGACATGCAGATGTTGGCATCTCTTTGGTGATGCATGTGGAAGACTTACCCAACCTCGCCATAGGAGATGTATGATAGTTGTTCATAGGTGCTCGATAAGCCTAGTTGGCTTCTATTGGGTAACTGATTATACACAGTGGAGTCAGTGATTCACTATGCAGGTAAACATGTTAGTACTTGTAGTTTTATGATATTTTGACACTAGCCATATGCTCATTTTGTAGAGGATACTTTGGAAAAAAATTTCCAGATTTTTGGTTTTGTCAACTATACTATGGTCGACTTACTCCTTGATACACTTATTCTATGGTGTCTAGACTCTTCTAGCTCCATTATCATTCTATTGAATTCTCTAGCATCATGGCATCGGAGGTCTCAAGCACATTTTGTGGAGGGTCTAGTGCTAATGTTTCGAGGAGGAGTTATAACTTGCAGGGCAAAGACCATTTTGAGATCAAAAAACTTGATGGCACAAACTTTGCTCTATCAAAGAATCAGATTAAAGATGTGCTGATTCAAAGGAGGCAATGGAAGCCAGTAAATGGGATTTCAAAGAAGCCTGCTAACATGGATGAAGATCATTGGGATGAGTTAGATGAAATGGCCAGGTCTACCATTTTCTTGCACCTAGAAAATAAATAATGTTTGCAGAGGAGCTTTAGAAGAAGTTATGCAATACATATGAAAGAGAGATGGCATCAAATAAAGTTTATCTGACGAGAAAATATATGACCTTTGCATGAAGTACACAGATAGTATTGTTGCTCATCTGAATGATTTTGATGTTATATTCTCCCAGTTACATGCTCATAAAATGGATATAGATAATGAAATGAAAGTAGTATTGTTGTTATGCACCTTGCCATCATCATGGGATACGTTCTGTAGAGTTATTAGCAATAGTGCACCCGGTGGTAAACTTGTCTATGATGACATATGTGGAGCACTCTTGACTGAGGAGATTCATAGAAAATCTATGGTTGGCACTCAGAGTGGAGATGCATATAATGTTCGTGATTCTTACCAAGGAAAGAATAAGCAATGTGGCAGGAGCAAGAACAAGGAAAAGAATGGTCAATGGAATAAGAGTAGAAGTAAATCAAAGAAGAGGGATATCGAATGCCATTATTGTCATAAGAAAGGACACGTGAAGAAAGACTGTTATGCATTAAAGAATGCTAAAGGTAAAGGACAAAATGTTGATGAGCATGTTAAACACTTACCTGCACCATCTACTTCGACACTGAAGATTGAAGAAATTAATGCTATTTTTGATGATGTTGATGTGTTGACACTTGATAGTACTATGACAATTGAGGCTCTTATGGCTGATTCTCTTTCCCACACCTGGCTGCTAGATTCTGGTGCTTCTTTCCATGTAACAGCACACAAAGAATTATTCTCTAATTATGCAGCAAAGTCTCTTGGTACCGTGAGACTTGGTGACTCTTATCAGTGTGACATTGTGGGGATTGGAGTGTGGCTGTGTAGTTCATTGATGGTTTAAGATTTACTATGCATAATGTATGCCATGTACCTCAGTTATCATGCAGTTTGATGTCAGTTGGTCAACTTGATGACCTTGGTTATCTTCCATGCTCAATCCTTTCATATATCAAAGGGCAATATGGTTATTGCAAAAGGAAACAAAGTTGGCTCACTTCATCCTTTATTTGTATCATAGAAAGAACACTTGTTAGCTATTACTAAACATCCTATGGATTGTGTTTGGCATGAAAGTTTGGGCCATATATCTCATAGTGAAATGGAAAATCTTTCTCATTCTGGCTACTTACCTGTGTTATCTCTCTCTGATTTTTCATTTTGTGAGCATTGTTAATATGGAAAGCAAACTAGAAATGTGCATAGAATGCACATTGACTCTTCAATTCAGCCTTTAGATCTCATTCATACAGATGTGTGTGATCCTATGCCCACTAGGTCCTTAGGTGGTTCTCTTTACTTTGTCACTTTCATAGATGATGCTACTAGAAAAGTCTGTGTATATCCTATCAAATCAAAGGATGAGGTATTCCCTACTTTCAAAAAATGGCTTGCTTCAGTTGAGACTGAAAAAGGAACTAAGCTTAAGGCTTTACGTTCAGATAATGGGGATGAGTATACCTCACATGAATTCAACCTTTTCTGTCAGTCGAGAGGGATTTGTAGAGAGTTTGTAGCTCCTTATACCCTAGTAGAGAATGGTGTAGCTAAAAGGATGAATAGAAATATTCAAGAGAGAGTAGTTTTTATGTTGCATCATGCAAACCTCTCACAAGGCTTTTGGGCAGAAGCAAGATCGACTACAATTCATGTGATTAACCTTTCACCTAGTACTACCAAAGGTATGAAAGTGGCATAAGAGTTATGGATAGGGAAGCCACCATATTATGATCATCTTCGAGTTTTTGAGTGTGAAGCATATGTTCATATACCCAAGAATCTTAGACAAAAGTTGGAGCATAAGTCAAAGAAATGCAGTTAGTGGCCAGAAGTAGTGATGTCATTTTCAATGAGTCTAAGATGCATAAACAATCCATTAAGGAGGTTGAAGTGAGAAGAGTGGTGTTTGAAGATACTAGTCCTCTAGTTAACATGCATAAAAATGCTAAACATAGGGATGTTCAAGGGATGTCCAATCAGATGAGTCTGCACATGTTCCTGTTCAGCAACCATTGAGATGTTTTGCACGTGTCTCACATCCACTTGATAGATATGTTCCAGATTTAGATTTTGTTATGCTAACAGATTCCGGTGAGCCTTCTTGCTACAAAAAGGCTATGCAGACAAAGGATCATGTCAAGTTGGAGCATTCCATGAAGAGTGAGTTGGATTCTATTCACAAGAATGGTACTTGGGATTTAGTACCTTTGCCAAAGGGCAAGAAAGCTTTACCACGTAAATGGGTATATAAGCTGAAATTCACATAAGATAGTGCTTCTCCAAGGTATAAAGCACGACTTGTTGCAAAGGGTTTTAAGCAACAACATGGTGTTGATTTTGAGGAAATCTTCTCTCTAGTGGTCAAGATGACTACCCTACACATGTTGCGTGGATTGGTTGCAATGGAGGACTTAGAGGTAGTCCAAATGGATGTGAAAATTGCATTCTTGCATGGCGATCTTACAGATGAGATCTATATACAACAACTAGAGGGTTATGTAGTTCCTGGCAAGGAAAGTCTAGTTTGTAAGCTCAAGAAGAGCTTGTATGGACTTAAACAATCCCCTAGACAATGGTACCAAAAGTTTGATGTTTTTATTAAGTTTCAAGGCTATTCTCAAAGGAATGAGGATCATCGTATCTATACAAAGAGATGCTCAGATGGCAGCTTGATATGTTTGATACTTTATGCCGATGATATGTTGATTGCTAGGAAGTCCTCTTATGACTTGTCAATTCTCAAAAAGAAGTTGAGTCAAACATTTGATTAGACATATATCTACTCACAACTCCCACTGCAAATGCAATGTCTAGTCTTGCAGCTACCATAACATACATGAGACTACCAACAATAGACTGATAGGGAATTTTGGTCATCAATTCCTTTTCATCATCTCATTTGAGGCAATCATCCTTGCTCAATTTCACATATGTGAGTAAAGGTGTACTCAATGCCTTTCCACCCTTTATATTGAACCTGTGAAGTACTTTGGATATGTGCTCACTTTGAGATAAGTATATGCATCTTTGAATCCTATCATGAGTAATGTGCATGCCAAGAATATGTGTGGCACCCCCCAAATCCTTGCAAGAAACATTGGGAAGTGGTTACTATGATTTTGAGATATGTGAGTGGCACTAAGAACAAGTTTTTATGCTTACGCAGAGGAAAAGCATCCATTATTGATTACACAGATTCTGACTATGCTGGTTGTGTAGACAATCATAAGTCTACATTAGGATACATTTTTCATTTTGTTGGAGGTGCTATCTCTTGGAGATCTCATCTTCAAGAATGTATAGTTGTTTCCACCACAAAAGTAGAGTATGTTGCAGCAAGTGAGGCATGTAAGGAAGCATTGTGTCTTTCTCATCTTGCTTGTGATATGGGTTTACCTCAGCATGTACCTCGTTTGCTCAATGACAGTCATAGTGCCATTGTTTTGGCTAAGAATCCAGTCTATCATGCAAAGACCAAGCACATTGAGGTGAGTTATCACTTCACTAGAGATTTCTTAGCCACTGAGCACATTATTCTTGAGAAGTTTCACACTCGAGATAAGGTTGGAGATGCTTTGACTAAAGCTCTACCACAGGATAGCTTTCAACACTGTTGTCACTTGACGGGGGTTACTTGATTCATGATCTTACACAGTCAATTGTATACTGTGTAACATGCCCATCAGGTGGAGGTATAGCTTGTATACTTACACTCAGGTATTCTTTATCATTTTTTATTTTTTCTCCCATAGTTACTTTGGCCATATTGGCCTTTAGTGGGAGATTGTTACCGTTAGTGTCCATGTGAAAGCCAAATGGCCACCAGACACTTCTTTGTATATGTTCTTTAATAAAACATATAGTGGCTTGGTCAGTCATAGGCTATAAGTTTAACCCCATTTGTAACACCTAAGAAGTCTGTGTTTGTGCTCCCCGTGTACTGTGTTTTTCTACGTATTCTACAGCCTCTATGTAGAGTATTGTGTGCAGCCCTAGGAGCTCATATTTCTACTCCAAGGATATCATCATGGAGCTCTCGAGAAGGAGAGCACACTATGGTGCATCGCCATTGAAATACTTCAAGCATGAGAAAGCCAAAGGTCAGAATGTTCAACCTTGTGCCATCTGCAATAAGACCAACCACACCACTCAAAATTGTTGGTTCAATGGAAAGACCCAGAAAGGAAGTGGAAGAGGTGGATATGGCAACAATAGAGGTCGAGGTGGACACAACTTCAAAAATAACAATAGAGGCTATAATAGAAGGGACTTCAACAATTATTCAAAAGATCAACCACATGAAGACTCGCTACTTCTTATGAATCTAAGCCACAAAGAAGGTAAAGAAGATGGTCATTTGTTCTACATAGGTTTAGGATGTTCAAATCATGTTGCAGGCAACATTACTCTTCTATCTGATTTGGAAAGTCCAAAGCATAGACATGAAATTCAAATAGGGGATGACACAAAGCATAATGTGGAGAAGATTGGTAATTTCAAAGCTTCCAATGGTAGGACAAACATTCTAAGTAAGGTTCTCTATGTATCCACTATCACTAAAACCCTAATAAGTGTAGGCCAAATAGTTGAAAATGGCTTGTAAGTTAGGTTCACCCAACATGGAGCTTTTGTGGAAGAACCATCTCAATGCTTCAAGAAGATAGCCAAAGGTGAGAATCATGGTAGGCTCTCTACTTTTGAAGTAGGAGAAACCAGGAACATAGCTCTATTCACTTTTGGGTCTCAAACCCCAAGTGAGTTTGAAATGTGGCATAAGAGACTTGCTCACGTGAATGAAAGAACCTTGAAGGATATATGCAGGGATCAAAGTGTTCTAGGATTGTTGAACATATCAAAGCAACACATGATCAATAGGTGTGATGCATGTCAGATTGGGAAGGCACAAAGACAACCATTCAACCACAAAGGCTACATCCAAAACAACTTATTAGACTTAGTACATACAGATGTATGGGGACCAAGTCAAGAACCTTCATTGGTAGGATCAAGGTATTATGTCTCATTTATTGATGACCATACTAGATGGAATATTCTATACTTCATCAAAAGTAAGAATGAAGTGTTTGATTGCTTCAAAAAGTATCTACCACATGTGGAGAATCATATAGGTAGATCAGTCAAGAAGCTCAGATCTGATGTAGGGGGAGAATACTTCTCCAAAGAGTTTGATGAGTTCTTGCATGATAAAGGTATCAAAAGGGAAGTGACTACTAGGTACTCTCCTCAACTGAATGGAGTTGCAGAGAGGAGAAACAAGACATTGGTTGGATCAGCCAGAACAATTCTTGAAGAGAAGAAGTTGCCACATTATCTATGGGTAGAAGCTATTTCAACTATTGTATACCTTGTCAACAGACTACCATCCAAGTCACTTCAAGGTATGACTCCTTATGAAACATGGTATGGAAGAAGAAAACCTAGTCTTGGACATTGCAAGGTGTTTGGTTGTTTAGCTTACATTCATGTACTATCACAAATAAGAGGTAAGCTAGATGAAAGGGCAACAAACGTGGTGTTTATTGGCTAACTCAAATGGGTTACAGATTATATAATCCTTCAACCAAGAAATTCACTATAAGTAGAGATGTTGTGTTTGAAGAACACGGGTCTTGGTATGATGAAGACAAACAAAAGGTAACTATACCATATGATCTTGATTCTGATTCTCATCAATTAGGAAACAAGCATGATACACAAGTCTAGGAGCCAAGAAGTGATACAGATGATGACCAAGATGAAAAAGAAAAGGATTACAACCTATGGAAGTCAACAAACAAAGCAAAGATGCAAGAGGTTCGAGAATGCTTCAAGCAAGCACCTAGAATATCAACAAGAGAGAAGAAACAACCAGAAAGGTATGGGTATGATTCCACATTTGTTACAAAGCATTCAATCTACTTGGCAAAAGACTCAATTTCAGAGGAACCTTCAGGTTATGAAGAGGTGCAGGTACAAGGCAAGATTAGTTGCCAAAGGATGCTCGCAAACTCATGGTATAGACTTTGAGGAAACATTCTCAAACCGGGCTATCGAAGATGTCCCACACATCTTCCTTACTTGCCCCAACTCCTACAGAATCTGGCAGACGGTTGGA
Organism: Ceratopteris richardii; assembly: GCA_020310875.1. NCBI lineage: Eukaryota > Viridiplantae > Streptophyta > Polypodiopsida > Polypodiales > Pteridaceae > Ceratopteris > Ceratopteris richardii. Next base: position 16,803,439 of record CM035434.1, read on the forward strand.
ATGAAAATCAGACTTCAAAAACAGCTTAGTTGGAAACAAGTCCTTTTGGGAGAAGCGATCGGCTGCTCTGCGACACTCTGGAACGCCATCAGAGGGGAAGTCCTGTGGAAAATTTGGCGGGAGAGGTGTGCTCTCAACTTCGGCGATCCCCCCAGGGAGTGGTCGATTGAGAAATCACTATTCCTCCTTGGTAAAAGGATTGTTAACAGTAAGAAATCCCCCCCCTTCAGGCACCATCAAGTCCTCCTTTTGATCAACAACAAGCTCAAACCCAAGTGGGCCCTGCATGAGGGCGATGAGAGGGTGATTAACCTTCTCTGTAATGCAACCTAGGATTCAATCAAGCTTCCCCTGCTTTGTGGGATTTGGGGGTCCCGTGGGCACTAGTCCCCTTCTATTGTACCTTTGTTTCTTAATTTAATTCAAGTCCGGGAGAGTAGGCTATTGCCGAACTTCCTTTATATTAAAAAAAAAAATTGGCCATAACTTTGGTTTTGACTTTTGATCCTTTAAATCATTTCTTGATGCTATTGTGTCTTCTAATCCAAGAAGATGTTGCCATAATGAATAACCAATATTCTTGAATTTATGCGTAGGATCAAGAAGATGGCAGATCTTTGACTGTCTCCAATACTCCAAACAATACCATATTGACATATTCTCTGCTCGTGCCAATTTTCCTTTACCTCTAATCTTCACATTTTCATCATCTTCATCATCACTAAAGATTTTGCATTGTGGATCTATAAGAGGCCCATCTATCCATTTTTTATACCAATCCATAGGTTTCATTGATTTGGACACTATCATGTTTCAATCTTTCCATTTAAATGTATCGAATATCTTTTGTATCTTAATGGATGATTTTCAGGCAAGAATCATCGATGTCAAAGATAAATATTTTTATTGAGATTCTTATTATAAAATGATTTCAACCAATCACCACAATAAAAACAAGCCCTATATCCCTTAGTAGATATTCCTCCATCATGAAAACCATAAAAATATAATTAGATTCACTCACATACAATTTTATACATATTAAATAAAAAAATACATCATTACTTGAATAGACACCATATGTTGGAAAATCATGTATAGTCCAAGCCACAGTTCCACGAACCATAATGTGTCTTTGACGAATGCTTTTTGATACATCAATGACATTAATACCTCTCCATAACTCTTGGAGATCGTCAATGAGAGGAGCAAGATATATATTCATGTCTTTAACTTGTCTTTTTCCTGGGATTAAAAGTAAAATCATTAAATGTTCTTTTTTAATGCTAAGTTATGGCGGGACATTTTAGTTGATGACTACCACTGGCCATGTTCACCATTTACTAGAATTCATTAAAAATGGATTAACCCCATCTTACACAACTCCTAACTTTAGATTGCATGGCTCTTGTGCAACATCAAGCCATCTAGAATCAATATGTTGAAAAGTTGCACTATCTATTGGAATTCTCATTAATCCATCAGTACCTTTATGATCAAATCCCCATGTGAAAAGCTTTGGTAATTCAGGGCTTTGAAACATATGTTTAATTTGTGGAGCCAATGGAAAATGTCTAAATACCTTTTTTGGGATTTTACCCTCTTTGTCCTTATATCAAGGAGATTGGCATTTTAGACATGTGAAAGAGTCTGCATATTCACCTCTATATAAAAGACAATCGTTAGGACATACATTGGAATCTACACACATTAATAAAAATCATTAGTCACTACAACATATGAGGGGCATACCGATGCTCCTTATACCGACGGTCACTCTCGACGTCGGTATAAACATTGGAAAAGCTCATTTAAAGATACCGATGGTCAAGTGACCGTTGGTATGACCATTTTAAACGGATCATCGGTGTGTCCCGTAGCCGTCGGTATAAGCGTCGGTATGGGCATCGATATAAGCATCAGTAATTTACTGGAAGTTACTGATGCCCATACCGAGGCCGAGTTTTAAACATATCGGGAACCCAAGAGCAAAACTTCACATTTTTGTGTGTGTTTGAGTACTGTTTGTCTTCTGTCGAACTTGCGCGCGTGAACCGAATTGCGAACTGCATTGTCTTGTGCACACACACACAAAGATCTCTCTCTCTAGACACACACACTCTATCTCGGTTTAGATCTCACATCTTGGTAAGTGGTGCACGTACTGTTAGCCTTTGTCTTTCTCTATGTTTTAGGTCTTATGATTTCTCTTCTCTTTGATTTCGCAGAAGTTCTTTGGCGTCGATTGTTTGGAATTCGACGATAGACGACATACATTATGCTTTGATGACAACGATCCAAAAGAGGGACATACTTGTAAGTGATTGTTTTATTGTCTATTGATAGAGAGAGAAAGAGAGAGAGAAATGAGAGAGAGAGATAGATAGAGAGGGAAAGAGAGAGAGAGAAAAGAGAGAGAGAGAGAGGGAAAGAAAGAAAGAGAGAGAGAGAGAGAGATGAGAGAGAGAGAGAGAGAAAGAGAGAGAGAGAGATAAAGAGAGAGAGAGAGAGTGAGAGATAAAGAATGATGAAAGAAAGGAAGATAGAGATAGGAAAATAGAGCATACACACACACATCTACACATTTACACATGCATACATACACACATACATGTACACACATGCATGCTTACATACACACACATATACACACATGCATGCTTACATACACACATATATACACACATGCATGCATACACACACATACAAATATACATACATGCAGACATACACACACACATGCATACACACATACATACACACACATATATACACATATGCATACATACACATACACACACACATACATACACACACATACATACACACACATACATACACACATATACACACATGCATGCATACATACACACACATATACACACATGCATGCATACACACGTATACACATATACACACATGCATACATACACACACATATGCATACACACATACATACACACACACATATACACATATGCATACACACATACATACACACATATACACACATGCATGTATACATACACACACATACACATATACACACATGCATGCATACATACACACACATACACATATACACACATGCATACATACACATAGGAAAATAGAGCATACATACACACACACATCTACACATTTACACATGCATACATACACACATACATGTACACACATGCATGCTTACATACACACACATATACGCACATGCATGCTTACATACACACACATATACACACATGCATGCATACACACCCATACATACACACATGCATGCATACATACACACACATACACATATACACACATGCATGCATACATACACACACATACACATATACACACATGCATACATACATACACACATGCATACATACATACACACATGTACACACATGCATACATACACACACACATGCATACACACATACATACACACACATATATACACATATGCATACATACACATACACACACACATACATATACACACACATAAGCTAGTGTTTTAATTAAATATATATAATTAAATATATAAATTTTTTATTTTGAAGTGTTTTTTTCATCAAATATATAAAAACAAGATTAGGGTTTTTACGCTATTTACACATACACATATAATACATATATACATGTATATACACCTGTGTACAAAAATATATATATTTTAGTTCTAGATATTTAAGATTAGGGTTTTAGGGTTTATGCATACATATAACTCAATTACATTTATATTAAGAAAAAATATAGAAAAAAATATGAATATATAAATAAACATATATAAAAAATAGGATTAGGGTTTTAGGATTAGGGGTTTAGATTTTTATAAGTGTTTAAGTATTTAGGTTTTAGTATTTAGGTTTTAGTATTTAGGTTTTAGTATTTTAGGTTTAATTCTAAGTCTTTCTGATTAGGGTTTTAGGGTTTTAACACCTACATAACATATATACACACATACACATACACATATAATACATATATACATGTATATACACATGCATACAGAACTATACCTATTTTAGGTCTAGATCTTTAAGATTAGGGTTTTAGGGTTTAAGCATACAGATAAGTCAATTAAATTTATATAAAGAGAAAATATAGAAACAAATTAAAGAAAAAATCTGAATATATAAATAAATATATATAAAATAGGATAATTATATAGATTAAATAAATATAAAAAGAACTAGTGTTTTAAATAATTTAATTAAATATATAAAAATAGGAGTAATTAAGGAAAAAAATTGAATATAAATATATATATATAATAGGGTTTTAGGTTTTTAGGATTAGAATTAGGGTTTTAGGGTTTTAGGATTAGGGTTTTAGGGTTTAAGGAAAAAATCTGAATAAATAAATAAATATATATATAAAATAGGATAATTATATAGATAAACAAATATAAAAAGAATTAGCATTTTAAATAATTTAATTAAATATATATAATTAAATATATAAAAATAGGATTAATTAAGAAAAGAATCTGAATATATAAATAAATATATATATATATAATAGGGTTTTAGGTTTTTAGGATGAGGATTAGGGTTTTAGGGTTTCAGGGTTTAAGGCAAAAATTTTAATAAATAAATATATATATATATAATAGGATAATTATATAGATAAATAAATATAAAAAGTACTAGTGTTTTAAATAATTTAATTAAATATATATAATTCAATATATAAAAATAGGATTAATTAAGAAAAATCTGAATATATAGATAAAATAGGATAATTATATAGATTAGGGTTTTAAGATTAGGGTTTTAGGTTTTTTTAGGTGTTTAATTATTTAGGTTTTAGTATTTCAGGTTTAAGTCTTTAGGAGTAAGATTTTTAGGTTTAATAAAAATAAATAAATGATCTAAAATGTCCATATTGTAGGAGATGGCTTCTTTGGATCCGGAGGAGAGAATGGCATGTCCTTGCACTCATTCTAAGTATCAAATTTATCGAAAACGATGGATTTGTACTGCACATGTTAGAGAGTATGGATCCTTTGATAGGAGTCAACTAGAAAACCTACGCTACCATTCGCATGGTCCCCGAGGTGAGCAGATAGACCCAAACGACATTGCAGCAATAACCTCTCGTGGACAAAAGAGAACAAAGAAGGACTTAGATGTACAAGCAAGTACTAATAATATTACACAGAATGAACATATGGAAGAGATGCTCGAATCATTTTGTGAGATGGACGAAGATCATGATGGTGGAGAAGATGTCGAGAGTTTCATGGACACAACAGAATTTCCACGATTAGAAGTCGATGAAGAATATGAAAACATGCGAAGACTAGCTCGTTTACCACTTTACAATGGAGCAAAGATATCTGTACTACGTGTGTCACTCGCGATGCCCACCATGGCTGGCCACAAAGAAAGGTCATTTATTATTAGCTCTTATTGTACCAGGTAAGTATAAGGTAAAAAACATGGATGTATATCTTGCAACACTTGTGGAAGAACTACGCATTTTATGGGATGGGATTACTGTGCGTGACATGTCTCAACCTATAAGAAGACGAGACGTGCGAGTGCAAGGCATACTTATGTGGATAATGCATGATTGGCCTGGTTATGGTGAATATTCAGGTTTATTGATTTTGGGTTACCATGCTTGTCCCTTATGCGGACCACGACTCGAAGCACGCTATTCCAAAGCACTACGTAAAACTGTCTATGAAGGACACCATAGATATTTGCATGATGGACATGTTTTACATGAAGGACCAATTGGTCGACAAGCACAACGCCAAATGAAAGCTTGCGATTGGAAACAACTATGGGATTCAAAAAATCCAGTCACTGGCATGAAGCGGTTGTCCATTTTTCATGAACTCCCTTATTGAAGTGAATTGTTGATCAATCATTTGGTAGACCCGATGCATATTTTTAAGAATGTGGGAGAGATTCTTTGGAAAACTTTTATCGGAAAGAAAGAAAGCAAAGCAAAAATGGAGGACCTAGAAGAGCGAGGTCGTATGCGAGAGTTGTGGGCAATTACTAAGCCCAACGTAATAGTATCGTTACCAAGAGCTCCTTGGGTGCTTCGCAGGATGGAAGAGTAACAAGTGAAGAAAACAATTTCAGAGTTTCGGACACCTACTGGATGCATGAGGTGTCTAAAGATTGCTTTACAAAACGACGATCTTGGAGGGCTCAAGTCTCATGATTGGCAGACGTTTCTACAGTTTGTGCTCCCTGTAGCCCTAAAAGATTGTCTTTCGGAGGATGTACGAAGAACCATTTATAAAATTAGTTCTTTAGTACGGTGGATCTCTTCTAAAGAGATAAATAAAGTTAGCATAGAGAGTGCGAAACTCAATGCTATCGAGGCTGTTTGTATGGTAGAGAAATACTTTCCCATAAGTATTCTCACTATTCAACTTCATTTACTAGTTCATGTGGTAGAAGAAGTTGCAATAGCAAGAACTGTCCATAGTCGATGGATGTTCTTCTTAGAGCACTTTATGAAGAAATTAAAAGGGTTTGTTCAACAGAGAGCACGTTCAGAGGGTGTCATCCAGATGGTGCACTATGGTCTCATGGATGACACTTTTGGATCGCACGAATCGATAAAAATAGGTCTACTTTTGATAGTGGGGTGATGGTGAACTTTTTGCACAAAAGTAGAGGGAGTGCAAGAGATGATTATGCTCAAGAAGGCCAGCTAGATTATTGTGGTGTGATTCAAGATATCTTGAAACTATCTTTTAGGAAGTTTGATTATTTTGTTTTTGATGTGAAATGGTTCAAAGTAGTCACCTTTGAAAGAAACGCAACAGTGAGATGGGATAAACGCGGTTTGCTTCAAGTCGACTCCACAAAATTATGGACGGATGAAAGGGATACATTTGTACTTCCCGAACATTGTGAGCAAGTTGTTTTTATACCAGATTCAAAAGAACCAGAGTGGCTATTTGTTTTGCAAGTCACCCCACATAGTAGACAAATTTGTGAGAACATAGATGTAGAAGAAATTCCATCTATAGTGGACTCAGAGATTCATTCAATAGTCGAGGAGGAACAGATCATTGTTCGAGAAGAAGAGGTCATTGAAGAAGAGGTCATTGTTTGAGAAGACGAAGCAATAGACGATGATCAGGAAGAAACCAGCATAGCAAGCGATTTAGAAGCCATCAATATAGAAATAGATATTCTCGGTGCATCGGATCTTCAAGCGGATGCTAGATTAGAGGATTTTTGAATAAAACACTTGTACATACTAATTTTTGTTTTTTTTTTCTGTTTATTCTCTATATTACCTTTATTATCACATGATAATTATTTGAGTTCTTTTGTTACAGAGCACGATGGGATACAATCCTCCAGTCATTTCTCATTCCATGACAGAGGAGCAGTTTTTAGAGTTCATCTCTCAGGTACCTCCCGCATATATGGCCGCTGCATCACAGTATTGGATCGCTCGTGGTAGCACACCTCCCGGCCTCACTCTTGGGAGCCTCACTCCTGCCGGCCTCACTCCTACCGGTCTCACTCCCGCCGATGTCACTCCCGCTGGTGTCACTCCTACCGGTGTCACTCCTACGGGTGGTGCTACTCCCGTAGGAGGTATGTCTCCTAGCTTTGTGACTCCACCACGACCATCTTTTCAGCCATCTCCTACTGAGGTCTAGTAGTAGACATGTGCATTCGACACCTCAGCGCGATACAGGTTCTGGCATGTCTCGTAGGTCGAGGTCACGCTCTGGAGTAGGAGATTCTAGCAGTGGATCTATAGGTAGGTCTGGAGGAGGCGACTGTTTGGAGGCAGTGCGACAGATGTTGTGTCACCTGCTTCTACTCCTAGGATGACTACCTCAGATGTAGGTATGCCATGCAGTACACCACATGGAACACCACGTACACCTTGGGGTGCTCATGAACATGATGACTCCAAGGTGTATAGTATCCGAGATGGAGCTCTGATGATGGATGCGACTGGAAAAGCAATGCATGCACATATACGACAGCTTTGCTCCATACAGTTTGGACACTCCATCATGCTGAAATGGAGTGAACAGGATAAAGATTGGAAGAATTATATCACACAAATGATTTATCAGGAGTTCCAACCAACCGATGGACAGTCTCTTGTCAGTTCAGAGTGGATACTGCATACCGGACGTGAGGTTATGTCCCATCAACGATCAGAGGCTTGTGATGCTTTCAGAGCAGGCTTATCAAAGCCTGTATGGTTAGATGCTGAGGAGTGGGATCTGATTCGCAATGAGCAACAACAAACTCTTGACCGATATCGCTAGTAGCGAGATGCCGCAGCCACACATTTAGATACGGTTGGACCGTCACATTTGGGCAGCAGCGGATATGACACGATGCATCATGAGTTTGTAAGTAACATTTCATTTATTGAATTTATTTGTGTTAAGTTTCTCATGTATGTTCCTCTAATGTTTTGTATATTTGTTGCAAGAACTGGCAATGGGTCATCCTCCAACACGAACGGAGGAGGCTTATGGATATCGTCATGGATTGACTACACTAATGGAGGAGTTGGAGGGACGGGGTGTGATCGTTTCATGGGAGTGTTTGTGATGAGGTGATTAATTTATAAACTTGGTTTTTACTTGTTTTTTGTAATTTCATGTGAATTTATCTCATTCCATTAATGTTCTTTGTTGCAGGACTGTTGATATGGAACGTTCTTTGCATGTGTATGGCAGTGGCACACCAAAATTTTGTATTTTATTTTTATATGGCAATGCATTGCTTTGCCACATTTTGTAAAAGCGTCATATATGACAGTGGTTTGCCACACTCTTGTACATGCTTCATTTATGAAATATATCACTTTCTTTGTACATGGTTCATGGTTCATTCTGATTATCTCTTTTGTGTCCAATAGTACTATGTTTTATGAAATCATATTTTGGTTGACATTAGAGTACACATCACATGTACTCGGTTTTTTTTGGGCAGAGTGTATTGTCTTTTGTTAAGCAACATCATGGTAATGTTGCTGTAGCAAAAGACAACACACTCTGCCAAAAAAAAAAAGTGCAGATATGGTCGTCAGTATATGCGATGGTACTCCCAGTAATGTCATCCGAATAAGCGTCGGTACACCCAGCGGGCGCCAGTATACGTGATGGTGCACCCAGCAGAGGCATCGATAATACCAATGTTTATACCAATGCATATACCGATGCCCATACCGATGCCCATACTGATGCCCATACCGGCACTTTAGTACCGACGTGCATACCGACAGCTACACCAACGTCGTGGCAAAAATAGGCACATTCATTTCCCTCGGTAAAAACCCCGATATACTGTCGATCTATTGTAGTGAGTATTCCATAAATGAATGAAACGTAAACTTTAAATATGTAAGATTATTTGAAAAGAGTTTCAATCAATTAGAGTTTTCAATGCAACACAGGATAGGTGGATACAAAATTTTCATTGCTCTCTAGCTAAAAGGTGCTCTTGGAGGTCTACACCATCCATAATTCACTAATAATTCATCACCAGCATGTAATGAAGTAATAGCATTGACAAATATGTGTCTTGCTACATTTCTACTCATTTATGGTAATTCATGACTATTTTCATGCTCCTCAAATGTGCAATTAGTCATTGAACTATTATATCCTCGACTATGTTTATTAAAATTGCTATATTTCCATGCATATAAGGTCTTCCGTCAATATATAATCTTTCATTTTTTGCATGTGTAATCCCTCTACTAGCAAGAGAAGCTGCATTCAGGCATAATCCATAAATAATCATGCTTTGAACATAATATGTAAGTAGATGACAATCTCCCCATCTGTATATGTGAGCACAAAATGACATAAGAGTGACTTTAGAGTTCGGAGGCACATACAAATCCTCTACAACAAAGAGACCGCAACCAACACCAGTAATAGTAGAGGGAGCAATCATATACCGATTACCCCAAAAGTTAAAAACCTCTCCATCTAAAGGAAGTGGTCCTCTATTCCATCCTCCATATCTTCTTCTATCATATGTTTATACTAGAGGACGATCACGAGTTGGCAATGGATAATCTTCAGATGTTTCAGTTTGTAATGCAAGAGGTAAAGGATTTCAAGAAAGCTCTACTAATAACTGATGAATGTCAAGTCTGTGAGGTGTAGGAGGTATATTAGCATTATTAGTAGGAGAATCATCATCATCATCGAGCAAATATTCCTATATATCAAGTATAATTTGATTTTGTACATGATTTTCAAATAAAATAATGATATTAATTTATAGAACCAATACATACTCAAGCTCTATCACATTGATCAAGTGGTGGTACACACTCAAAACTACAATACTCTACCTTATGTTCAATACATTCCAATCATGGTCTTTGATACGTGCCATAGTGAAAATTACACCAACATATAATATGTTCTTGATAGTAAAAATCATCATAATTCCTATCGGAGGACACATGTGAAGACATCGTTACATGGATAGGATGTGGTGGAGTACCCTCTGATTGATCAGAATCTAATTCTAATATAACAATAAAAAAACACACATCAATCATATAAGTATCTATCAAATATTAGAGTTAAAAGTTTGATATACTTACAATAAGTAACCCTTGCACGATTAGGAGATGGTGGTGGAGTCCCCTCTCATTGATCAAAATCTGATTGTGTAGCAAATAAAGGTACTAGATATTAATAATCCGATTATTTACATACACACACATTCACATATACACATTTACACATATACACATATTCACATATACACAAATACACATTATGACATATAAATACACATATAAAACTATAAATGTATGACCTGTGTATGTATGTATGTATATGTGGGTGTATGTGTGTGTATGTGTATATGTGCATGTATTTATTATGTATGTGTTTGTATCTATATGTGTGGGTATGTGTATGAATGTATCTACTATGTATGTGTGTGTATGTATATGTGTGGGTATGTGTATGTGTGTGTGTGTATGTATGTATGTATGTATGTATGTATGTATGTATGTATGTATGTATGTATGTATGTATGTGTAAGTGTATCTACGTATGTGTAAGTGTATGTATGTATGTGTAAGTGTATGTATACATGTATGTGTGTGTATGTATGTGTATGTGTGGGTATGTATGTAAGTGTAAGTGTATGCATATGTGTATATGTATGCATGTATGTGTGTGTGTATGTATGTATATGTAAGTGTATGTATGTATGTGTAAGTGTATGTATGTATGTGTAAGTGTACATATATGTGTATATGTATTCATGTAATGTGTGTGTGGGTATATGTATGTGTGTGAGTATGTATTTACTATGTATGTGTGTGTATGTATATATGTATGTGTAGGCATGTATGTGTGTGTATGTATGTGTGTGTATGTATGTGTATGTGTGGGTATGTATGTATGTATGTGTAAGTGTATGCATATATGTATGTGTATGCATCTATGTGTGTGTATGTATCTATATGTAAGTGTATGTATGTATGTGTAAGTGTATGCATATGTGTATGTGTATGCATGTATGTGTGTGTATATGTATGTGTGTGGGTATGTATTTACTATGTATGTTTGTGTATGTGTATGCATGTATATAAGTGTAAGTATGTATGCATAAGTGTATGTATGTGTTTCTATATATGCATGTTTATAAATTTAAAGTTTATTGTAGGTATGTGTATATAAGTGTAAGTATGTATATGTAAGTGTATGTATGTGTGTCTCTATATGCATGTTTATAAAATAAAAGTTTTTTTTTATATTCTGATCCTTTTTTTCATTTGACATTGAAATAACAAGAGATATTGTATGGTAGAACAAAATAAGAGAAGACCTGACATACCACCTGAGACATGGTAGTTTTTTCACAGACAGCTACGTCTTCAAGAATCATTTCATGAGCAGAAGGTATAAAAAAAATAGTTTATATTACAATGACTTATAATTCTCATATGTTGTATAAATGTTTTACATTTAATCTATGTATTTTTGTTTCATTAAGTAAATGCAGGCTGCTGCAAAGAAGAGAGTTGAGTATGGTCATACATCATACTTAGGCCAAATGGGCCATCATGTTTTTGTAGCTACATTTGTAAGTATATGTATTATTGAAACTATATTTTTTATTTCAATTAAAACACTAATCATTAATCTTTTTTATTTCTTTCAATGCACCAAAAGTATTATCGTTGATATCCTACGAAAAAGGAAATTGATTTCGCTACACATTGTGGATATCGACATCTAAGTGAGTACATGCAAATCATCCAAATGATTTTGTGAGTATTATTGAATTTCATATAATTATATTATTTTTATTGATTTTTTATATGTTTTATTTATTTATGTTTATTATATGTAATACAGGATTATTATGGAGAGGTAGATATGGATGAGGTGGAGAGATAGACAAAGATGGCATGATCTCGATCGTCACAAAAGTACTCACACCTCTATCCATGATGAAACTATAGATACATCAGATCATGCCAATGATCATGATGATGAGGATGATCATGATGATGACTTACAAGATGATGTGGATGAGGATGATCATGATGATTGATATATTACATTGGATATATATTTTACATTGATATACATAACTTTTTTATCTATATACTTTCTCATTTCAGTTATGTTTTGAATTGTGTCTATGGTACTAATTATGAAAAGTTTTGTTTTAATGATTTTTATTGTTTTTTATAATTAACATCTGATTTATTACTTTAATTATATAATTCAATCATATTATATTTGTCTTCATGTGTATATATGTATCTTTGTGCACGTAGTTGTGTGTGTATAAAATGTATGTATGCACATCTAGGTATATATCTATATTTATGTAAGTGTGTCTATATGCATGTATATGTGTGTATCTATGTGTGCATATATGTGCATATAGATATGTTTTATGCATATACATGTGTGTATGTGTATGTGTATGTGTACATGTGTGTGTACGTGTATGTGTATGTGTAAATGTATGTGCATATGTGTTTATGTGCATATGTATGTGTATGTGTATGTGTGTGTATATGTGTTTGTGTGTATGTATATGTGTATGTGTATGTGTATGTGTATAAGTGTATGTATGTGTGTGTATGTGTATGTGTATGCGTATACATGCATGTGTATGTGTGTGTATGTGTGTGTGTGTATGTGTATGTGTATGTGTATGAGTGTGTATATGCATGTATGTGCATGTGTATGTGTATGTGTAAGTGTATGTGCATATGTGTGTGTATGTGCATGTGTATGTGTATGCTATGTATGTATGTGCATGTGTATGTGTAAGTGTCTACGCATATGTGTGTGTACATATGTGCATGTGTATGTGTATGTGTAAGTGTCTATGCATATGTGGGTGTATGTATGTGCATGTGTATGTGTATGTGTGTGTATGTATGTATGTGCATATGTATGTGTATGTGTATGTGTATAAGTATGTTGTGTGTGTATGTGTAGGCGTAGGTGTAAATGTGTGTGTGTATACATACACACACACACACACACACACACACATATATATATATATATATATATATATATATATATATATATATATATATATAATATAAGCATGTGTATATGTATGAGCATGCATGTGCATGTGCATGCATCTCCATTTGCATCTATGTGTATATGTATGTATGTGTATTTGTATGTGTGTGTATGTGTGTGTGTGTGTATATATATATGTATGTATGTGCATGTGTATGTGTAAGTGTATGTGTGTATGTGTGTGTATGTGCATGTGTATGTGTGTGTATATGTATGTATGGGCATGTGTATGTGTAAGTGTATGTGCATATGTGTGTACTTATGTGCATTTGTATGTGCATGTGTGTGTATATGTATGTATGTGAATATGTATGTGTATGTGTATAACTATGTTGTGTGTGTGTGTGTATGTATGTATGTATGTATGTATGTATGTATGTATGTATGTATGTATGTATGTATGTATGTATGTATGTATGTATGTATGTATGTATGTATGTATGTATGTATGTATGTATATATATATATATATATATATATATATATATATATATATATATATATATATATATATATATATATATGTGTGTGTGTGTGTGTGTGTGTGTATGTATGAGCATGCATGCACATGTGCATGCATCTCCATTTACATCCATCTGTATGTGCATGCATGTGAGTGTGCATATGCATGTGTATAAGTATGTGTTAACGTGTGTATGTGTATGTTTATATGCAATAATGCATGCATGCATGTCCTTTTATGCGTTTTTAGATATGTTTGTGCATATGCATATGTGTATGTGTATATGCAAGTGTATGTGCATGTATACGTGTGTCTGTGTGTGTGTATGTGCATATGTATGTGTGTGTATACATGTGAGTGTGCATGTTCATGTACAAACAATGAAAATTGTACTTACATTAATTAGTCTTATTTTATGCTTAGTGATCTTCTTGAATAACCTGCAATATATATATATATATATATATATATATAGAGAGAGAGAGAGAGAGAGAGAGAGAAAGAGAGAGAGAATGAGAGACAAAGAGAGAGAGAGAGATAGAGAGAGGTCAAAAGAGAAAGGGAGTGAGAGAGAGAGATAGAAATTGAAAGAGAAAGAGGTAGAAAGAAGGAGAAAAAGGAGAGAGAGATACAATAAGAGAGAGATTAGAAAAGAGAGAGATTCAAAAAGAGATTGTTGGAGGTCATAAACGCAACATAGATTTGAATGTTAGAGAGCTTTTCAATCAGTTGCACGTAAAATGATGATCAAAGAGCGAACCAATGTTTTTTTTTCTTTTATCAAACATTATCGTTGCATAAGTGATGTAAAAATGTCATGTATGCGATGATGCAACTCATGCAACAATGATGCCCAACTATGTTGCATAAGCGACATAGATCAATGTCGCGTATGTGACACTGTCTTTTGAATCGCATAAGCAATGTTAATGTAGTGACACTCTCTTGAATGTGGCTACAAGCATTGGAGATAACGTTGAGATTAATGTCATTTAGATGATGATGTGTGCTCAACACCCCATTCGATGAAATGCATGATCACGTACCCTCGAAAATGTGTCATGTTAACCGTTGCTATGCCCCCATATTCTTTGTAGTGAGTGTGAAGGTGACTTCACTTATATGAACATTAGAGTCCTTCTCAACATCATTTACTTTGCTCTTTCGCTTCCTTTCCCTTTTTTCTCTCTCAACTTCCTCATCTCTCTCTCTCTCACACACACACTTCTCGAGGTTCTCTCTCTCTCTCTCTCTCTCTCTCTCTCTCTCTCTCTCTCTCTCTCCTTGTTGTTCTGGCAATATTTGTGTTGATGTATGTGTCAAAAGGCATCTTTGTAGAGGCGAGTGATATTTAGAATTTCGGATGTAAATACCAACACATGTGCTGAATCTTCTTCTCAGTATCCATACTAGCTGTAAAAATACTGATGCTCAAGCTCTTGTGAATTCTAAGCATTCTCTTGTAGCCTAGAAATGTTACGACATCCGTGTTACGACATCCCACCTGCCGTCATCATAAAGAAGAGAATCCATTTCAAGAGACTGTAAACTTCTAAGCAATCGTTGACGATTCTATATAAGCATATCTTTTATATAATTTAACATCTGAAAAAGAAAATAGAAGAGCTGAATCAATCATTGTGTTAAAATTTTGAAATATGAGTTTTGAGCAATCGTAAAAAAGTGGCGTAATATGTTGAATTCTTCTCTTAATGTCATGAGCGATAGAATCTACGGTGGATACATTGGTTTGCAAAGCTCTATAGTCAAACATGCGCCTCATAATGGAAACTGGTTGTCGTTCATCAACTACATAAAACAAGATCATGTCTCATTGTTTTAGTGGTTGAGTCTTTGGTCTTTTGAGACAAAGATCTAGAGTTCAATCTTTGGGTTGGACATATAATGATTTTGGCTAATCTAAACCAATGAAATCTAGTTGTTATCTTGGTTAACCCCTACCTTGTGAGATACGAAAGTCCCACAGATGCTATGCCCATTCACTTGTACAATTATTCTTTCAAAAATTAAAGTTCAGAGGACTAAACACTTGTCGAACCTCCATTTAATATATATATATATATATATATATATATATATATATATATATATATATATATATATATATATATACACACACACACGATTGATTAACTCACATGACATGACAGACTTTCACAATTTTGAACTCACACAAGAAAGCTCTACAAAGACATGAAAATCCACTGATTTACAGTGTAGAGGCCCCCTACCTCCAATCACTTGAAGCAAGCAGAAATGATTTTCCAATCACTTGAAGCAGAAATGATTTTAGCTATCTGATTGAACCCACTTGACACAGTTTAACAGTGCTTTAGATTCACAATCCCATGTATAAACTTGTTTGCTTGCCGGGGGTTAAACAAATTGTCCAGTATTCTCTCCCTTACAGAAGACGCCCAACACTAACGCGTTTCTATTGACAGCCTTGCAAGTTGCGTGCGTTTAGAGACCATGTCACTCGCATAACCTTGTCTGTTCCTGTGTACGAATCTTATTGATGTCTAAAGATGGCCGCGAACAAATGAGGCCATGTTATGGACTTGGGGAGGACTTATGTCGCTACTCAAACACGGAAGGTCTGCAGAACAATAGAATACAGGCTGTTGAAGCTTTTCATGATTGGAGATGGTGTTTACAAACGTCGTATCCCACTGCACGTTACAGTATTTTGGATCTGTACATGAGACCACTCTGGATATGGAGAATTGGAGCTCTGTAATCTGCATGATACGAATTTCCCCAGATATGACCGAGAATTAAGACTCAAAACTCAAGACTCCTGAGTCCTCACGACACGTGCGCCAAAACTGTGTGCTCAATGCTCGTCAATCAATCATATATACTCCTGTAGCATTCATTTCGTTGTCAATGTCTACCTTGATACAGCGTCTCTGCATAATCATTGAACAAGGTGGCATGCAGCTGCCCGCAACTGCGGAGACGCATCAGACTTTGAGCATGTCCTTCCTTCCTTAAGCTGTAGCATCTCTTGTTCTTGATCATCAAGAATAGCGCACAGTAGTCTGTCCTCGAGAGTCGAGAACAGCGCACACAGTAGTCTATCATTTAGTACCAAAGCTCCGCTATAGAGATGGGAAGACTCTCCGCTTGCACGCCTGCCCCGCCGATTCTCGCTCTGCTTCTGGCGCTCAGTCTGGCGGAGATCCTCGGCGTAGCAGCTCAAGGTAGCTGGGAGCTGCTCCTCGAAAACGCCGGCATTGCGTCCATGCACACGGCTTTGACGCACTATGGCAATGTTGTTCTACTCGACAGAACCGACATCGGGCCCTCGCAGATTAACCTGACAGGCGGCGTTTGTAGAGACGACCCTAATGACCTCACACTCAAGGTCGACTGCACTGCACACTCAGTCGTGTTCGACCCAGCCGATAACTCCGTTCGCACGCTGTTTATTCAGACAGATACGTGGTGCTCGTCAGGACAATTCATGGCTGATGGAACTCTTGTCCAGACAGGAGGAGACTTTGATGGCTTGAGCAAGGTGAGGACCTTTAGTCCCTGCTCCTCCAGCGGCTCTTGCGACTGGGTTGAGTCGACCTCCGAGACGCTTCAAGACGGGAGATGGTATGCTTCCAATCAACTTCTCCCCGATGGTACGCAGATTGTGGTAGGCGGGCGAGGCGTAGCCACGTATGAGTTCATACCAGCTAATGGGGCTGCGAAGGTCTACTTGCCCTTCCTCAGCGCCACCAACGACGCTCAAACAGACAATCTGTACCCGTTCGTGCACCTCCTGCCGGACGGGAACCTGTACATCTTCGCGAACAGGGACTCCATCGTCCTCAACTACAAATCCAACACTGTAGTCAAGACCTTCCCGACCATCCCTGGCGAGCCGAGAAACTACCCGTCTGCCGGATCGTCAGTGATGCTTCCTCTGACGGCCAGCGATGGCTATTCCAAGGTGGAGGTTCTCGTCTGCGGGGGCGCACAGTATGGGTGCTTCTTGAATTCCTCAACGTTCCCAACAGCTTCTGAAACCTGTGGGCGCATAGCAGTGACAGATGAAAACCCCTCGTGGGATATGCAGACCATGCCATCTCCCCGAGCGATGGGAGATATGTTGCTCTTGCCCACAGGGCATGTCCTCATCATCAATGGCGCTGAGAACGGGTGCCAGGGATGGAACAATCAGAAGAACGCGAACCTCAAGCCTGTCATATATTCTCCAGCAGCTGCCACCTTCGCCACCCAGTCCGCAACCACCATAGCCAGAGTTTACCATTCAACCGCCATTCTGCTTCCTGATGGAAGAGTACTCGTTGCAGGAAGCAACCCACACCAATTTTATGAGCTAACAGGCGAATTCCCGACCGAGCTCCGCATAGAGGCGTTTTCGCCGGACTACCTGAATACGGCAAACGATGGAGTGCGGCCCATGATCGTGGACGCCCCAGGAGAAGTGGGCTACAACCAGAGCTTCACAGTCACCATTGCTGTGACGAACAAGCCCTCAGGCGAAGTCATGCTGGCTATGCTAAGTTCGCCTTTCACTACACATTCCTTCTCTCAGGGGCTGAGGCTGGTGAACGTAGAGGTAGGAATGCCGACGGACGCAGGCAATGGAGAGTACACCATAGTTGCAAGGAGTCCCCCTTCCTCGACACTCGCCCCCCCTTCCTACTACATGCTGTTTGCAGTCAATGAAGGGATATCAGGACCTGCAGTTTGGATGAAGATATCTTATTAAGCTCCCCCCCCCCCCCCCCCCTCTCTCTGTGTATTTGCAAGAAGACCCATAAACCTCTTTTTCCTCTATCCCTCCCTTCCTGCAGAAGGATTAAGATTAAAATCAATGGATCTCATTCTAATTACCATTAATACCTTGGCTTCGGACACTGCCCAATACACACATATTCGTTGCATTCATGTTCCATCTCTCTTGATCTGGAATGTTAGTATAGCAAAAACAGTATCAACCAAGCAAATCAATTTTTGAGCTATTCTTCATATCCTTCTAATAAGAGTTTTGAAGATGCCTCTTCTGGATGGAAGTACCAACAAGATTGTCTCTTCATTATGAATTTATTGTGCATTACTGTTTACAAGATGGTTCAATGGGCAAGGTTCATTGGTTTCATGAGCTTGTACCAAAAAAGAAGTGCTTGATACAATAACTACTTAGAGCGAAGATTTATTGGAGTTGTTGATCCTCAAGGGATTTGTAAATTCTTCTTTTGTTGTATTACTTTCAAAATCAAAGTTTATCATAGCATCAAGTATAGCCTGTGTTTAATGAAAGGTAATTTTTTTAATTATAAAACCAAACGAAATTTCAGAAGTATATTACAAGTTTAAGGGGCATGTGGTTGCATAAATGCCTTTCAAGTCACATATCAAAATAGAAGGCTGATCTTCTTTTTCTCTCATGAAATCAGCTGATATTATAGAACTGTATTATATAAGATATATGACTTTCGTATGAAATTGCACACCCTTTCTCAGTTCGAGTTGAGTACTTGTAGAGGCGCATGGTCTAGTTGGACTTTTTTGTAGGGTCTCCAACTTGGTTTGAGTCGCACATGGGACAAAATTATAGTGCCTTATTTTGTTGTAATTTCAAAGTTAATGGTCTCGATAGTGATAAAATACACCGAAATGAATGAAATGTCATTGATGAGCCACACACACACACACACACATATATATATATATATATATATATATATATATATATATATATATATATATATATATATATATATATATATATATATATATATATATATATATATATATATATATATTATAATTATAATTATAATATAGGTAGGCCTAAAGAAGAAAAGTGGTAGTCAGAGCTCATTGCTGAATATATATCAATGTTCTTTTCATAGAGAGCTCATTGCTGAATATATATTAAAATATCAATATTCTTTTCATAAAGAGCTCATTGCTGAATATTTATTAAAATATCAATGTTCTTTTCATAGATTTCAAGTATGTTATAGAAGTATATCTTACAGGTGTGGATACTTGGAAAAAAATGTACAAATCGTCTCATATGTGTGAAAAGAAAATTGCACAAGTATCCTCATTAGTGTGAGAAGAAACTTGTAAAATGATGTGTGCTGTCCACCTCTCATATTTGTTATCCTCTGCTCTCCAAATAGTGTGTACATATGGCTATCATGCAGAATCACCTTACTAATGATATACAAGAACTTTAGGATAGCTCTCTAGTTAGGGACTTCGGCCATTTTTTCTTTGTTTGACACACACGATCTATGAACTACTTGTTCTATTTCGAGCACACTCCCCCCCCCTCCTCCACTTCAAAAATTAATTAGGAAATGTACTTACAAGTTAGAGCATTTGATTTTTAAAACACATTTGTGAGTGGAAAGCCTAATCAGGCTATTACGTACTTGTGGACAATACAATTCTTGAATTCTGTTTGCCTTCTATTTAGTATCCAACCGATCATATTCTTACAAAAATATTTAGTACTTTCTACAAGATTATCTTCACTAGAAACATTGCTTCGAAGCTTATTAACATGAAATATCGGATGGATTCTACAATTTTGAGGAAATTCTAATCAGAATGCAACATCGTTAAGCTTCTAGACTATCTTATAGGATCCATAGTAGATTTTCTTGTATACAGAAAAGTAGATTTTTCTGAAACTGCAGAAAAATATATATCTTCCTCAATAAAGACTATAAGATATCATCTCCTGTGAGCATATACTTTAGAACCTTCAATAGTTTCTTGCATCTTAGCTTTATTATTTTTATATTTACATGAAGCTAGTTAGAAACTTCGAAGCACTAGGACACTTGTTTGAAATTATTGTGGAATGACAATAGTGGGATTAGTGTCACAGATCATCTCAACATGAGGCATAAGAATCACCTTGTGAGGTCTTATATCATAGGAATACTCTAATAATGGAAATTAAATTGTACAATGTATAATCTTTTAAAAACACATGCTCTCAAAATATCCTCTAGTATATTCTGGTTGACCCCCTTACTTTGATCATTTGTTTCTGCGTGGTCAATACTACTCAGCTTATGTAAAAATTTAAGCTTTTTCAAAGAAAGACTTCCAAAGTTTATATTCTTATATGAAAATATGGATGTCAATAATCCCTGCAATTCGAAGAGGTTGAATACTGAACATTTTGTGGAACTTCCAATATCTCCAATGTAGGTACAAAAAGAGCTATTTGCCTCAATTTTTCTATGGATGCGAGAATAGTATCGCTTTTCATTTGGGTACACAAGGACCTAACCATGAAATACGCAGATATATGATCCCTCTTGTCTATTGAAAATATGTAATAATTGTAGTAGACATAGTGTCCTAACTCTTATTTATTGATTTCACATACATGTGGACATCTCTATCTCCAAACATACATGTGGACATCTGTATGTCATCGAGAACACCAAAAGGTTATCTTCATAAGTTGTATGACCTTGTCAATTAATTTACGTCTTGCAAAAGAAATGTCATGGTTTTCATGCATGAACTTGTTCACAAATCGTAAGCATTCAATGCATAAAGCTTTCCTTTCCATTTGGACATTCCGTTCTCCAATGAGCACTTGGAATATGAACTTGGCTTGTTTGTTGTACTAGGTAGAGAGAGCCAAGAGTATGCAACATCCTCTGTAATGGATTTATCACTAATGGATCTAGAAAACTGTAGCAAATGTGGATTTTTCACATGTGCTTCTTTCATTTTTTGAAGCAATGAGGTTTCCAAGATTGTGAAGTTGACTTGACACACTATTTGAAATAGTGCATCAACATATACGTTATTCTTACCTTTCTTGTGAAGAATACTCATACGAAGTTCTTGCATAAGCTCAACCCATTGAGCCTACCCACCTACAAAACCTAGCATAGTAGAGAGATATTTGCATTTATTGTGGTATATATATATATATAACTTGCACACAATCCAATCGACATGTGCACTTGAAATCTTCTTACTTTCAATCAAGAGTTTCTGATCTAGAATCCTGGCTGCTAACAACCTTTATTGGAATGCCTCTCATTATTTTAGAGCTCAAAGGACTTCTACCAATTCACAACTTTGAGTATAAGATGACTTCAAATATCTTGTTTCATTCTTTTAAAACTTTATTTTTTTCTTCTTTCCATACTAAAGGTGCATTGCCTTGAATCAAGTTCATCATAATTTCTACTATAGATAAATAAGAGGCTAAAATCTTTTGGTAAAATCTTAAAGGTCCTAAGAATCATTTCCTTTACTTTTTATTGTTAAATACTAGCCCATCCTAAAATCATTAAATACCTTTTTGAGATCCATATTGATGCTATCTAGCCCCAAATGCGGGCAACCAATAGATCCTCCTCCCATCCGACGGCTAAACTCATTCTAAAACTTGTTCTTAGCCCCAAATGTGGGCTACCGTTGGATTCCCCCTCATCTAAGGGTCATAATACTTGTTGAGAGTGTGAGATTAAACTCATGATTTCATCTCTCTCTATTGTGCCTTCCCATGCATGGCATAGCCTCTCTCTCTACTATGTCACCCCTTTAGATCTTAACCATTAAAGAGGACCATCCAAATGTCCAATTTTTCTTTTTTGAAAACTCAAATACAAATGCCTATGTAATGTTATATTTGAAAATACCACTAGTGGTTTTCTACATCCTTCTAATCTCCTAGATTAAGCTTTTTAGTTCCTAAAAATTAGGAATCCTTACAAGGCCCATGCAAGGCTCACTTTTTTCCTAATATGAGAGCTAATATGCTCTGTCACACACTATGTATCATAAAAGCTATCCTCCTCTACCACACCAAGTGTATCATCATGCTCCATATGAGCTAACTGCACAACATCAACACCAATCTCAAATGGATGATCAAACTCTAATTGAGTATCATCACAATGCTCTACATGAGCATTCATATCATGCTCTAAAGCATCCAAACAACCATCCAAAGTCTGCTCCACATGAACATCCACATGGTCAATGAATTCATGCTCTTCATAAGCACCATAAGCATCCAAAATAGGCTCTACATGTGCATCCATCAGAGCATTTGAATCCTTTCATACATGTGCATCGAGAATTTCATTAGACCTATCTATAGGTAGATAAAGTGAGACATGACAAGTCTCATACTGCACATAAGGTTGAACTCCCACTGAGAAAAAATCTCTCTACCTATAGTGGATACAAGTGCCCAATCATAGCACCACTAACAACCATAAGATGTCCCAATTGCAACTGAAAATGATGCTCACCAAGGAATGCATAACATCTACTCTCCTACAACTCGCTAATTGAAATCAATCTCCTAGGGAATGAAGGCACATAATGTACATTTCTGATTGTAAATGATGCTCCACTAGGTATCCTAAGGCATACATGTCCTGCATCCTCAATGTCATATGTGAGACCATCATGCATGTGCACACATCCATGATTCTGATCTGAGAATCGACAAACCCACTCATGATGTGGTGTAACATGAAAAGTCGCTAATGCATCAAGCAACCAAGCCATATGTGTGCTATACAATGAACAAGAGGAGTCTTGAGATGAATCATAGGAGAAAGTGATATCACCATCACTAGCATAATCAATCACCTAAGGCTCTCCTGAAACCACTACCAACATCAAAGCTCTTGATGTGATCTACTTCTCACATGAGTCAATGGACTCACATACATATCATGTAGTCTCTACCATAATGCACTACTCGTCTCCTCATACATGACAGACTCATATATAGAATCCGCAAGTTGTAACCAAATAGTGGAGCTAGACAATGCATCCATATCCATCCATACATAGTCCGACATGTCAAGAGTCCTCTATGCATCTCTATGCACATACATGTGTAGCCTTGCATGAACCAATGTATGCCACATCTGGTCTTTCGATCTCGAAAAGTCAGTTCCATCAAACTGAGAAGACATCCTGCTAACAAGCCAAGAGACTAACAATGTAATAAGAGACTAGAATTAAAGAATACTCTCTCCTCAATAGGATCACACCTACATATCCATATGCATAAGTCACATCACACATATCTCATTGGAGAAGAAAATAATGTGAACCACCTGTCACATAACCATGCATGTAGCATGCACATAAAACAATGAACATAAACCTACTCACTAAGTCTCCAAAATGATCAAGTAGTCCTAGGAAAAATTCAACAGAGCATCCCTTGTAAAATTGAGCAATCAAAACAAGATAATTAGTTGCAAAAGAAGAATGAGTAAGTTGTCACTACCTATCATTGTTCCAACTAAAGATCATGGTAAATAGACATGCCCAAAATTGATGGAGATACATGCCAATACTACTGGCACTACAACATATCAGCCGTATACCAAGGCTTTTATCGAGGAAATTGAACGGGTGCATTTTTGCCCCGACGTTGATGTAAGTGTCAGAATAGGCATCGGAACAAAAACGACGATATAGGCACCGGTATAGGTGTCAGTATGGGCATCCATATGGGCACCGGTATGAGCGTCGGTATTTCCGAAGCTCATACCAATGCTCATATCGATGCCCATACCAGGGCCTGCTGGGTGTACCATCACGCATACTCACAACCATCATGGGAGCACGGTCGCTAATACCAACGACCATATCTGGAAAAAAAAATTGGGCAAAGTGTGTCGTCTTTTGCTACAGCAACATTATCATGATGTTGTTTAACAAAAGACAATACACTTTGCCCAAAAAAAAACCCGATTACATGTGATGTGTACTCTAATGGCAACCAAAATATGATTTCATAAAGCAAAATACTATCGGACACAAAAGAGATGATAAGAATGAACCATGAACCATGAGCCATGAACCATGAACCATGTACAAAAAAATTTATAGATTTCATAAATGAAGCATGTACAATGGTGTGGCAAACCACTGTCATATATGAGGCAAATACAAAATCTTGCAAAGCACTACCATGGAAGAATCAAATACAAAATTCTGGTACACCACTTCCATATATGATCCAAATACAAAATTCTAGCATACCACTGTCATACACATGCACAGAAGGATTGAAACATCCATATTAGCAGTCCTGCAACAAAGAACATTCATGAAATGAGATAAATTCACATGAGATTTACAAACAACAAGTAAAAACCAAGTTTCTAAATTCATCACCTCATCGCAAATGCTCCCATGAAATGATCGCACCACATCCCTCCAAATCCTCCAATAGTGCAATCAATCCATGACGATATCCATGAGCCTCCTCCGTTTGTGTTGGAGGACGACCCATTGCCAGCTCCTGCAACAAATATACAAAACTTTAGATGAACATATTTGACATGCTTAACACAAACAAATTCAATAAACCAAATGGTACTTACAAATTCATGACGGATAGTATCATATCCGCCACTGCCCAAATGTGATGGTCCAACCATATCTAAACGTGTGGCTGCGGCATCTCGCTACTATCGATATCGGTCAAGAGTCTGCTACTGCTCCTCACGAATCATATCCCACTCCTCACATCTAACCAATATAGGATTTGGTAAGCCTACTCTGAAAGCATCACGAGCCTCGGCTCATCGATGGGACATAACTTCACGTGTGGTGTGCAAAATCCACCCTGAACTGACAAAAGGATGCCCATGTGCTGGTCAGAACTCTTGATAGATAGTTTCTATGATATAATTTTTTCAATCTTCATCTTGTTCACTCCATTTCAACATGATAGAGTGTCTAAACTATATGGAGCAAAGCTATCATATACGATGACACATGGCCTTTTCGGCCACATTCATCAACTGAGCTCCATCACAGATATTATACACCTTGGAATCATCATGGTCATGAGCACACCAAGGTCTACGTGGTGTACCACGTGGCATACCTTACATCTGAGGTACTCACTCTAGGAGTACAAGTGGGCAACACAATGTCCATTGCACTGCTTCCACAATAGCCGCCTCCTCCAAACCTACCTGTAGATCCACTCCTAGAACCTCTTGCTCTAGAGTGTGATCTCGACCTACAAGATGGACCAACACATGTATCACCCTGAGGTGTTGAACGCACACATCTATTACTAGAGCCACTAGGGGATGGTTGAGAAGATGGTTGTGGTGGAGTCTCCACCATCATGGTCTTTGTCCATCTCATAAAACGCTTCGAGCATTTCTTCCATGTGTTCATTTTGTATAATGCTATTAGTACCTTGTACTTCTAACTCCTTTTTTGTTCTCTTTTGTCCACGAGAGGTTATCAGTGCAATGTCATTTGGGTCCACCCGCTCACCAAGGGGACCATGCAAATGATAGCGTAGGTTTTGCAGTCGACTTTCATCAAAGGATCCATACTCTATAACATGTGCAATACAAATCTGTCATTTTTGATAAATTTGATAATTGCACTGAGTGTAAGGACATGTCATTCTCTCTTTCGAATCCAAACTAGCCATCTAATATAATATGGACATTTTAGAACATTTGATTTTTTTATTAAACCTAAAAACCATAATCCTAAAGACTTAAACCTAAAATATATATAGATTTAATTATATATTCTAGTTATTTTATTTTATTTTTCTTATTCATACTAAAACCTAAAGACGTAAAGGCCTAAATAAACCTAAAACCCTAATCCTAAAGACCTAGACCTATTTTTTATATATTTAATTATGTGTTTGTAATATGCTAAGATCCTAAAATCATATTTTTTATATATATTAAAAATCCTAAAGACCTATTTTCTATATATTATAAAAAGCCTAAAAACCCTAAAACCCTAATGCTATTATATATATATATATATATATATATATATATATATATATATATATATATATATATATATATATATATATATATATATATATATATATATATATATATATGTGTGTGTGTGTGTGTGTGTGTGTGTGTGTGTGTGTGTGTGTGTTATATGTGTATATGTGTGTATGCATGTATAAACAACTTAAAAACCTAATCCTATTCTTTATGTATATTTGATTATATATTTTATTTTTTTCTTAATTTTTATAAACATATGTTTATATGTTAATATTAATTATATATATTTAATTTGATAAAAAACCTTAAAATCCTATGTTTATATATTTAATTATATATGTTGAATTTATTTAATTAAAACACTAGCTCTTTTCATATTTATTTATCTATACAATTATCCTATTTTTTATATATATTTATTCATATATTCTGATTTTTTTCTTAATTTTTTCTTTATTTTTTCCTTATATAAATTTAATTGAATTATATGTATGTAAAAACCCTAAAACCCTAATCATAAAGAGCTAGACCTAAAATATGTATATGTGTGTATGCATGTGTATATACATGTATATATGTATATGTATTATATGTGTATGTGTGTATATATGTTATGCATGTGTAAAATGTTGGAGAATTCCTCTCCTAATCGCAGCGGAAAGTGTAGAAGACCTTCTCAGGATCAAGACTTTTGCCAACAGCTGAACCTTCAAATGAAAACTGGTACCAACAAAAAAATCCAATGAGATTGAAACTTTGATCACTCAAACTAGACACCTATATCTTTCAAATGAGCTATCAAACACTAAATTTGGAGTAGATTTGGGCTGGCAACTCTTTGATTCAAAATAGGCTACATGTCCACTCAGTTAGGCTAAAAATGGGACTTCACTAAAACCTGAATAACCTATAGAGCATAAATAATTTCATAGAACTCATTTAGAAAGAGGAAGAACTCAAGATAAGCTTTCCAACGAATGTTTAAACACTAATATTGGATACATATATTGAGAGATATGACTCTCACAAGTAGACTACCCAAAAATGGGTGTGTGGCTATACATACTCTATGAGAGTGAACTGAACAAAATGACTCAAACCAAATGAACTAGCTACAATGGGACTTCCACGCCTTCTTCCTCTATACTTGAGTGTCCTCCCTTGCCTCTTTTATAGCCAAGTGACCAAAAACTCTCATGATGAGTTTGAGAGCTTTTCTCCATCATTTCTCCACTACTTTGGACAACCACTCCTCTTACAGTTCATTTTTGGATTTGATTCTCTTTTGATTGATTCTCTTTTGGCCTCCACTACTTGCTGAAGTAAATGCTTCCATTTTTCATTTTTGTATTTTTCTTCTATTTGAAGAAAATCCTTTTTGAAAAAATATATATGACCTTACTTCTTTATACATGTGAGCTTGCACCTTCAGCCATATCCTGCAAGTTGATGTCTTCCTTTTACCTCTTTAGCTTAGAAGCATCTAGGGACTTTGTAAACATGTCTGCAACCTGGTCATTAGTTCTAATGAACTTTATATCCACATCCTTGCTCAAAAATTTTTCTTGAACATAATGATAATGCACTTCTATGTGCTTGCTTCGTGCATGAAACATTGGATTGTTTGTTAAGTGAATGCTTGACATGTTGTCACCATAAATTGGAATGGTCTCCACCTTCCCATCAAGATCAGCCAAGAGCTTCTTAATCCACATAGCTTCACAAGTTGCAAAGGCTAATCCTCTATATTCAGCTTCTGTCGATGATAGTGCAATAGTAGGTTGCTTCTTTGAGCTCCATGTGATAGGTTTGCTACCTATCATGAACACATAACCTGAAGTGGATCTTCTATCTTCCTTCGAATCACTGAAGCCCTTTACTTGCAATTCTTCATCATATCTATAAAACAATGCATGATTGACGGTGTGCTTCACATATCTTAGCACTCGTTTGGCTAAATTTAAATGTTCACTTGTTGGAGCTTGCATAAATTGAGAAAGAACTCCAACAATATAACACAAATTTGATCTTGTGATCGTAGCATAGATCAATGAACCTATAATACTCCTGTATGTAGTTACATCATGTAACTTCTCTCCATCATTTGAGCATAGCTTCACATTTGTGTCCATAGGTTGAGTGAGTGGTTTGCATTCACTCATTCCAAATCTGAAAAGAACATCCAACAGGTACTTTCTTTGCATCAAGTAAATGCCATCTTTCCCATAGACTATCTCAATGCCTAAAAAGTATTTCAGCTCACCAAGATCTGAAATTTTAAACTCCTTATCGAGTTTCCTTTTTATCTCTTGTATTCCTGTAACATTACTTCCTGTTATGATGAGATCATCAACGTATATGCAAATATATACCTGCTTGCCTTCTTCTTTCTTCATGTAGAAAGAGGGATCTGCATTACTTGGGCTATACCCACACCTTGCGAGGTACTCGACCAATCTTTGATTCCAAGCACATGGTGCTTGCTTCAGCCCATACAAAGCTTTCTTCAATCTACAAACAAAATTTGGATGCTTTCTATCTTCAAATCCAATCGGTTGACTCATGTATACCTCTTCTTGAAGTTCACCATTGAGAAAAGCATTTTTTATGTCAAGTTGATATAATGGCCATCTCCTTGCTGCACTCACTGCAATCAAGGTTCTAATTGTTCCCATCTTTGCAACCGAGCTGAAAGTCTCTTCATAGTCGATGTCGTGAGTTTGCTTGAATCCTTTTGCTACTAGTCTAGCTTTATGCCTTGCTAGAGAACCATTAGCATTTCTCTTTATTTTAAACACCCGTTTATTTGGAACAATCTTCATACCTTCAGCCTTTGGAACTAGCTCCCATGTGTGATTGTCCTTGAGAGCTTTCATCTCTTCTTGCATAGCTTCTTGCCATTCTTTTTGTGTACATGCTTCTTCATATGCATCCGGTTCTTTGTCTTTGACCACCTGTGTCATATATGCAAAATGCTTTGCAATAAAACTATCATAGCTCAGCCTTTGAATTGGATACCTTGCTCTCGAAGACCTCCTTTCATTTTCTTTTGAATATTGCTTCTTCAACCGGTTCAACTTTACCTTTGGTGTGATCACCTCTTCATACTCTTCTTCACTTGCATTTGAATCACTATTTTGGGTAGCACTTTCAGCTTTAGATCTTTCATAACATGATGTTGGTGATGAGGAATGACTCCTTAGTCTCTCCTTCCATGTTGAACTTTCTCTAAGTGATGTAGAAGCTTCTGGACCCGACATTTGAGTGCTTGTTTGCTGAAATTCTTCTTGGACAGCACGTACCTCCATCATCTTCGCAATCTTCTTCCAAAATCTTCTCTTTCCCTTTGTCTCCAAACCATGGTCTTAGTTCATCAAATACCACATCTCGTGAGACTCGTAGCTCTTTTGTCACCAGATTGTAGCACCTATATCCCTTTTGCTCCGATGAATATCCAATAAAAATACATTTTTCGGACTTTGCCTCCATCTTTGTCCTTAGTTCTTGAGGGATATGAACATAACACACACATCCAAAAACTTTGAGATGTGTAATGTTAGGTTTCTTACTGGAATAGACCTCCTTAGGAGTTAGATTATGCACTCCAGCCATTGTGCACTTGTTCATCAAATAGACGGTCGTACTAGTTGCTTCAGCCCAATAGTTTAGTGGCATCTTCATCTCGTTGAGCATGCATCTTGCAACTTCTGTGATATGTCGATTTTTCCTTTCAGCTATTCCATTTTGTTGAGGTGTGTACCTACATGTAAATTCTCTCTTGATACCATTTTCATAAAGAAAATCTGAAAATTCTTTGGAGAAATATTCTCCTCCTCCATCGGACCTCAAGGTCTTTATGTAGCGTCCTGTTTCCTTTTCTACTCGTGCTTTAAATCTCTTGAACATGGAGAACACATCTGATTTTTGTTTTATGCAAAACATCCATACTTTTCTTGAATAATCATCGATAAAAGTGACAAAATATCTATTACCAGCCACTGATGGTTGTTGTGATGGTCCCCATACATCCGTGTGTATCAATCGAGGACATTCCTTGCCACATAGTTGCTCTTCTTGAATGGTTGTCGAGTTTGCTTTCCTAGTTGGCATGCTTTACAAAACTCATGTAGTCCAGCATCATTGAATCTTGGAAGACCTCTTACCACTTCATGGTTGCTCATGTCCTTGAGCTTGGGAATGTTGATATATTTAAACCTTTTGTGCCACAAATTGATTTCAGCAATCCTCTTATTTCCAAACTGAATATACATCACCTTTCCATGTGGTTGTTGAATGTCCAAGGTGAACATCCTACCTTCTTTCCTTCCTTGAGCAATGACCTTGAATCCTTCTTTTGGATTCTTTATAAAGCAGCCTTTTTCATTGAAGATAACATGATATCCTTTCTCTACCATTTTTCCTACTGAAATCAAATTCTTTGCAATAGTAGGAACATGAAGAACATCAGCCAATACCTTCTTATCTCCAAGCTTGATATCTCCAACATGCTCAATTGCGTGTTGAGTTTCATCACCGGTTTCCACACATCCTTTTCCACTTAGAGCTTGTAGCTTTGTGAATAGATCTCCTTGGCATGTCATATGGTTGCTGGAACCTGAATCTATGAACCATTTTTTATCATCACTTCTCGAGTTGTTGTAGTCATGCTTCATGGCAAGCATGGTTTTCTTGTCTCCTTCACTTGATGTACTCGCATAGTTATTTTGGCTCCTTTGGTTGCCTCCATTCAGCCTTCCATTCTTTTGCCAACAATCATTTCCATAATGTCCTAGTTTACCACAATGATAAAATGTTATACCTTTATGAGGATTGTATGAACCTCGACATCTTCCTCTATTTCTTCCTCGACCTCTTCCTCTATTTCTTCCTCGACCTCTTCCATGTGTGTCGTCATTTGAGTTGTCCTTGTTGTCCTCCTAGTTGTGTTGGCTGAAATTTGTGTTGTTGTAGCTTCTTCCTCTTCCTCTCGAGCCTCCTCTTGAGTTCCTTCCTCTACCTCATCCTTCATATAACATTTGACTATGGTTTTCCTTACCTTTGTTGCCTTCTCCTTGTTGAGCAACCTCTTCAGCCACAAGAAGTATCATACATGTCTTTGGCGCTAACAAATGTCTCCTTAGCACATGAAAGCAATGGCTGAATAGCATCTTCCACAAAAACAACATCATGGCTAACTAGAATGCCTTTAGTCTGTGGATGATACAAACGATATCCTTTACTTTCACAACTGTGCCCAACAAAAATACATTTTATTGCTTTATCATCCAATTTTTTGCGATGTTGTTCAGGCACTAATGCATATGCCAAACAACCAAAAACATGCAGATGAGCAATAGATGGCTTGCAATCATGCCAAGCCTCATATGGAGTGATAGAGTGCAGCACTTTAGTGGGACACCTATTAGGTACATATGCTGCACACATGACAACCTCAAGCCAGAAACTATGTGGTAAAGCTTGACTCTTGACCATACACCTCGCCATCTCCATGAGTGACCTATTTTTTCGTTCAAAAACTCCATTCTATTGAGGTTTATATGGCACTGTACACTGGTGTTTTAGCCCACATTCAGCCAGAAATACATTAAAGTCAGAAGACATATATTCCCCCCTCGATTAGAATGGAGGGTGCCCAATCTACATGCTAATAGATTTTTAGCCAAAACCAAAAACTATTTGAAGCACATGAACACTTCGGACTTTGCCTTCAATCGATATACCCATGCATGCCTAGAAAAATCATCAATGAAGGTCACGAAGTAAAGATGATTTCCAAAAGAAGGTGCCTGCATAGGACCACAAACATCACTATGTACAGGTTGCAATTTTTTAGTAGCCCAAACTGAACCATCTTTTGGAAATGAGGAATGCTGCATTTTGCCCAAAATACAACCTTCACATACATGTTTACCGGGTGCCTCAAGTTTGGGCAAAGAGGACACCATTTCAAATTTCTACAGGCATAACAAACTAGCAAAATTCAGATGACCAAAGCCTGAGAATCATGTACTGCACATGCTGAATCATTCACTAATCTTTCATAGTCTATGAGCTTATATAGCCCACGACATAAAATGCCAGAAGCAATAATCACATCGCCATTTGATAGATCATGAACTATACATCTGTCATCAACAAATTTCATAACCAAGCCAATCTTGGCTAATGCAGAAACTGATAACAGATTTTTCTTGATCCCTGGCACAAACAAAGCATCTAACAAAGTGAAAGAACTACCATCAGTAGTATTCAAAATGATCTTACCAACTCCCATAACAGGATAAGAGGAGTTGTTGGCGCATGTAACAGTATTCCCTGTAGGGGCAGACTTGAGTGTCCATAGAATCACCTTCATTCATGTGCTCACTCTCCAACTGTTTTCGAAGGTAAGCAACACGAGCCTCATTCCTAGCTTGGTACAATGTGGTAAGTGTGTCCCAAGCATCCTTAGCTAATCTGCAAGAGTGTATGTAAGGAATAATGGCACATTTGAAAGACAATTCTATCAATGCATGTGCTTGGGCATCTCTACCATCCCAACAAATTTGCTCTGTAGTAGGTACATGTTTTAGGTCTAGGTCTTTACGATTAGGGTTTTACGGTTTTTACACATGCATAACATATATACACACATACACATATAATA
The DNA here is from genome assembly GCA_020310875.1 of Ceratopteris richardii. Taxonomy (NCBI): domain Eukaryota; kingdom Viridiplantae; phylum Streptophyta; class Polypodiopsida; order Polypodiales; family Pteridaceae; genus Ceratopteris; species Ceratopteris richardii. Next base: position 16,836,930 of record CM035434.1, read on the forward strand.
CATATACATATATACATGCATATACACATGCATACAAAAATATACATATTTTAGGCCTAGGTCATTAGGATTAGGGTTTTAGGGTCTTTACATACATAAAATTCAATTAAATTTATATAAGGAAAAAATAAAGGAAAAATTAAGAAAAATCAGAATATATAAATAAATATATATATATAATAGGATAATTGTATAGATAAATAAATATGAAAAGAGCTAGTGTTTTAAATAAATTAATTAAATATATAAAAATAGGATTTTAAGGTTTTTTATCAAACTAAATATATATACACATACACATACACATACACACATATACATATATACACATACACATATAATACATATACATATATACATGTATATACACATGCATACACACATATACATGTTTTAGGTCTAGGTCTTTATGATTCGGGTTTTAGGGTTTTTATGTTAAAAATAAAGAAGTAAGGTCATATATAATTTTTCAAAAAGGATTTTCTTCAAATAGAAGAAAAATACAAAAAGGAAAAATGGAAGCATTTACTTCAGCAAGTAGTGGAGGCCAAAAGAGAATCAATCAAAAGAGAATCAAATCCAAAAACTGAACTGTAAGAGGAGTGGCTGTCCAAAGTAGTGGAGAAATGATGGAGAAGAGCTCTCAAACTCATCATGAGAGTTTTTGGTCACTTGGCTATAAAAGAGGCAAGGGAGGACACTCAAGTATAGAGGAAGAAGGCGTGGAAGTCCCCTTGTAGCTAGTTCATTTGGTTTGAGTCATTTCGTTCAGTTCACTCTCATAGAGTATGTCCAACCGCACACCCATTTTTGGGTAGTCTACTTTTGAGAGTCATATCTCTGAATATACGTATCCAATTTTAGTGTTTAAACATTAATTGGAAAGCTTATCTTGATTAATTCCTCTATCTAAAAGATTTTTATGAAATTCTTTATGCTCTATGAGTTATTCAGGTTTTAGTGAAGTCCAAGTTTTAGCCTAACTGAGTGGACAGGTAGCCTGTTTTGAACCAAAGAGTTGCCAGCCCAAATCTACTCCAAATTTAGTGTTTGATAGCTCATTTGAAAGCTATAGATGTCTAGTTTGAGTTAACAAAGTTTCAAGTTCATTGCATTTTTCAATTGGTACCAGTTTTCATTTGAAGGTTCAGCTGTTGGCAAAAGTCTTGATCTTGAGAAGGTCTTCTACACTTTCCGCTGCGATTAGGGGAGGAATTCTCCAACAATTGGTATCAGAGCATTGGAGTTTGAAGAGGCAAAGCATTGGAACTGAAGTGAAGCAAATGAGAAGCTACAAATCAAGGGGGAGCTTCGTGAAGTCAAGAAAGAGCACCACAACATACTTCAGGTAAACTTCAATCTTGGAAGTTTTCAATGGTTGATTTAGGACAACAAGTTGAGAAGTTAGACAAAGACAATTTTCAGTCTTGGAGGTATAGAATGACAAATTACCTTAAAGGTAACGGTTTATGGAGTCTAGTTAGTGGAGATGATCCACAACCGGTGGACCTTGAAGATCCCAACATTACTCCAACACAAAGGAGACAATTTGCTGATTGGGAAGAGAGGAATCGAAGGGTGATGTTCCTCATTTCACAAGTTATTTCTAACACTATGATTGGTCATGTGCAAAGCTTAGAAACAGCCAAGGAGGTTTGGGAAGCATTGGAGAAGGTGTATGCTACCACAACAAGGTCTCGGAGGATGCAACTCAAGAACGAGCTCAACAACATGAAGAAAAGCTCAAACCAAAGCATTAGTGAGTATACATTGAGGATCAAGGAGTTTCGAGATCAGCTAGCATTAGTTGGATGCAAGATAGAAGAGGAAGACATCGTCCAAACAGCCCTCAATCGCTTGACGAGTGAAGAAAAGTGGAAGCCCCTCATCACAAACATTCTTTATAGAGATCCTCTACCAACATTCGACTTTGCAGCCTCTTTTTACAGGTGGACAATCTAATGTTGGTCCTAATGAGGCAACTTCTCAACCTTTGTAGGTTTCATGTGATGATGCAGATCATTCCATTTTTTATGCAGATTTACATGATGCACTTATTGATGAGAGAGCTCATATTGAGCAGGAAAAAACTATGCCAAAATGGCTGCTGCTGACTTTGCATGATAGCAAATTAGATGCACCTCTATTATATCGTACTTGTTTAGGCTCTCATAGTGCCTCTTTTGCATTAGATTGTTATGTTATGGTTGCATCTAGTCTCTGTGATGAGAAAAGCCTGTTTCGTTTGATTAAGCACAAAATTCAAAAAATTGGATGGCTGCTATGCAATCTGAATATGATGCTATAATGAAGAATGGTACTAGGTCTATATATGACTTGTCTCCTTGCAAGAAGACCATTGGAACTAAGTGGGTATACAAGATGAAGCATAAGCCTGATGGTACAGTTGACATATATAAGGCTAGGCTTGTTGCAAAAGGTTATGCGCAGGAAAGAGGCATTAATTTTGATGAGACTTTTGCACCTACTTTCCGAATGACTACTGTCTGTAGCATCTGTGCACTTGCAGCTCATCATGGTTGGAATGTACATCATTTGGATACAAAACAGCATTTCTGGATGGCAATTTGCATGAAGAAGTGTATGTTTTTCAGCCTTGTGGCTTTGTGCAGAAAAGGCATGAGAATCAGGTGTGCAGGTTAAAGAAGGCATTGTATGGTTTAAAGCAAGCACCACGTGCTTGGTATGAAAAGATGCATGCCTATCTAATTGCACATGGTTTTGAGAACAATCCAACTCAATGCACCTTATATGTTAAACATGCTAATGATGTACTTCTGATCATTGTGGTTTATGTTGATGACATGCTGTTCACTGGTCCTCATGAGAGGCATATTGCTGATTTTAAGGATGATACGCCTGCACCCCATTTGAGATGTCTAATTTGGGGCATTTGCATTAATATTTGGGCATTCAGTTTATGCACGTTGATGGTGGAATGGCTTTGTGTCAAAGGAAATATATTGACACATTATTGCAGTGTTTTGGCCTTGAAGACTATAAACCTATTGCCACTCCTATGGAGATAGGTTTACGATTGATTCTTCATGAGGCTAGAGATGCATTTGATGTTGTTCTCTACCAACAGGTTGTTGGATGTTTGATTTACGTATGCATTACTTGACCAGATATTCACTTTGTTGTCTCACATATGGCAGGTTTATGCATTGCCCAAGAGTCAAGCATTGGTAGGCAATTAAGCACATCTTTCGCTACTTGAGTGGTACTCGGCTACTTGGGTTGTTTTATCCCAAGGCGGGATCACTACCGCCAGATTTGCATGCTTTTTTTGACTCTGATTGGGTTGGTTTCTATGACACTCGTGTGTCCACTAGTGGCTTTAGCTTCATTCTTGGTAGCTCATGTATATCTTGGTTGAGCAAGAAGCAGCCTACTATGGCCACTTCCAATTGTGAGGCTGAGTATAGGGCATCTTTCACAACAATTGTTGAGTGTGTGTGTGTGGCTCAAACGCCTTATGGCTGATTTGGGTGTTGATCAGTCTTCTGCCACCAACATCTTCAGAGACAGTCAGAGCGCATTGGCAATTGCGAGGAACCATGTGTTCCATGCTCGCACTAAGCACATTGAGGTGCATTATCATTATGTCAGGGAGAGGTTCTCTGCTGGGGAGATCAGCTTGGCATATGTGCCCATGCAGGAGAACCTTGCAGACCTTTTCACAAAGGCTCTGCCTAGGGAGAAGTTTGAAGCTTTCTACAAAGCTTTGGGCTTACTTCCTTCTGTGCATTAATTCCACATAGCTTGGCACTTCCTTATACATGAGTGCGATCTCCTTGTTCACCGCATCACTCCCAGGGGGGGGGTCTGCTGATATATTTAGGTAGTGATCTGTGTGAACACACTACGACCGCCGGGGCACTTCTTTTCCCTCTTTAGGAGGTTTTTTTCCCCCGACTTGTATATATGCCTATTGCCCTAATGGGCTACTTATCTTTGTACATTCTCTAGTAATACATTTGATATTGTGTGTTGTGCTCCAAGATTCTTCTTCTTCTTCCTTGTGATGTTCGTGTGCTTCTGCACACGTCTAACTTCATCATGTGTGTATATGTGTATGTGTGTGTGTATGTATGCATGTGTGTATGTATGCATGTGTGTATATGTGTGTGTATATATGTGTGTGTGTATATGTGTGTGTATATGTGTGTGTATGTATGCATGTGCATATATGTGTGTGTGTATGTATGCATGTGTTTACATGTGTGTGTATGTATGCATGTGTGTACATGTGTGTGTATGTATGCATGCATGTGTGTATATGTGTGTATGTATGTATGCATTTGTATGTGTGTGCATGTGTGTATACTAGTATATGCATGTGTCTATGTGTGTGTGTGTGTGTATGTATTTCTATACCTCTCTCTCTATCTTTCTCTTTTTCATCTCTCTTTATCTCTCTTTATCTCTCTTTATCTCTCTTTATCTCTCTTTCATCTCTCTTTATTTCTTTCTCTATCTTCCTCTCTTTCATCTCTCTTTATCCCTCTCTATCTTTGTCTCTCTATCAATAGAGAATAAAACAATCACTTACAGGTATGTCCCTCTTTTGGATCATTGTCATCAAAGCATATTGTATGTCTTCTATCGTCTAGTTCCAAAGAATCCATGCCAAAAGATAGAGGTCTATTTAGAGAGAGAGAGAGAGAGGGAGGGAGAGAGAGGGAGGGAGAGAGAGGGAGGGAGAGAGAGGGAGGGAGAGAGAGGGAGAGAGAGTGAGAGAAAGGGAGGGAGAGAGAGAGAGAGAGTGAGAGAGAGGGAGGGAGACAGAGAGAGAGAGAGAGTGAGAGAGAGGGAGGGACAGAGAGAGAGAGAGAAAGACTGACAAACAGAGATCTGATGTTGGCGCGCACAAACCCGACAGGAGAAGATCTGGATTCAAAACGCTCAGAATGATGAATTTTGGTTTCGAACCTGGTTAAAAAGATGGTGTCGATATAAGCATCGGTAATTTACTGGAATTACCGACGCATATACCAACGCAGTCTTTTTGAGGCAAAGCGACTTTCCCAAATTGTCCGAGGGTCATACCAACGCCGACAGCTGACCGTCGGTATGCTGACCGTCGTTATTCCCTCGATATGTTGTAGTGATGGGTCCATATCCTCTTTTTTCCAATTTACAAGCATGTTGTTTGAGTGTATAAACCAACACTAGGTCTCCCTCTTTCAATCCTTTGACTTTGATGTGTGCATCAAAGTACGCCTTTTGTCTTTTCTTTGTAGCATAGATGCCTGCTGTCGCTCGTAACCTCATCTCACCTAAGTGTTCTAGATCAAAGATCCTAGAGGACAATTCATGTCCATTCCACTTGTGCTCTTGTGCTACTTTCAAAGCTAGGATTGGGAAGTCCAACGATAGCACAACATTTTGTCCGAAGACCATCTGAAATGGGGTGGCATTGAGTACCATTTTATAGGCAACTCGATAAGCCTAAACAGCATGATGAAGTTGTTTATCCCAATCATAGCATTTATTATTGACCAGTTTTGTCAATACATTACATAGGATCTTATTTGTGATCTTGGCTTGCCCATTAGCTTGTGGATGATAGGAGGCAGACTTCTTATGTATCACCAAGAATTCTTGGAGAAGATTTTCAATGACTTCATTCAAGAAGTGTGTACCTCTATAACTTACTAACTCTATTGGTAACTCATATCTAGTGAACACATTCTCAAATAAGAACTTAGCTGTCGTTTGAGCATCATTCTTTGTCCTGGCTTTTACTTCTACCCACTTTGTAAGGTAATTTGTGGCTACAATAATGTACTCTGCATGGGAGTTTCTAGTTGGGGGGTTAATAGGACCAACAAAGTCCATATCCCACTTTGAGAATATGTGTCCTCCCATCATTGGCCTCAAAGGCATCTCATCTTTTCTGATCGAGTATTACACATGTTGGTAGGTGTCACATTTCTTCACATAGGTATGTGCATCCATTATAAGACTGGGCCACCAAAGTCCTGAGAATAGAGTGCTCTTAATTACTCGGTGTTATCGTTAGTGTCATGTGAAAGGCCAAATGGCCACTAGACACTTCTTTGTATATGTTCTTTAATAAAACATATAGTGGTGTGGTCAGCCACAGATTGTAAGTTTGACCACATTTGTAAGACCTAAGAAGGCTCTCTTCATGCTCCTTGTGTACTGTGTTTTTTGTGTATCCTCCAACATGTGTGCAAAGTACTGTGTGTAACCTCAGGAGCTCGGTTTTCTACTCCAAGCATATCATCGTGCAGCTCTCGAGAAGGAGCGTGTACTATGGTGCATTGGCATCGAAATACTTCACTGGTATCAGAACATTTTGATGCAAAAGCACCCCCCAAAGGCTTACGACTAAGGCGGTGACCAACGCATAGGCCTTGGCATATCTTATCATCCGAGTCACGGAAGTCACCATTGGTGCCGTTGGCTACACGCGAGGGAGGACCTCAACGATCAAGGAATATAGAGGTTCCCGGTACTTCCCGGGAGGTCACCCATCCCAGTATTGTTCCCCTAGCAATCTCTTGCCAGTAAGCTACACTCTTGTGGTTTCTGAAGAAGGGGAAAGACTAAAGTTGACATTACCTTGAACATATTTTGGTCCCTCAAAGCTTCATTCTTTGCTTTCAAAGCCTATTTTTTAATCATTTTTGGGTGTCTTTTGGAGCCATTTTGGAGTACTTCTGCACATAGTTCTCTTCACACAGGTCCAAGAACATCAAGAAGAGTGTTCTTTCTACTTCTCCAACAATAAATATCAACCTTTGGGGCTGTGTTTTTGGCCACACTCGTAAAATTACAGGTTTCTTGAAAGGTTTCAATTTTGGTGGGAGTAGTTGTTGCAAATTTATGCGGGTTTTTAAGCCTAAAACATCAGAGTTGACAGACTCTTGCAGGTATTATTGGCTATTTTTTGGGCTGTGTATTCAACCTTTAGTGTCATTTTACTACATATATTGAGCACATACACACCATGTATGCTTCTGTGGATACTGCTTATGTACGTCCATGTGGTCATTAATATAGCAGTTACGTTCTTTGCATAAAGCCTTTTATGTTTGATAAAGAGGGTCGTGCTGAGGTTTTCTTAATTGGGAGACACCCTGATGTCGGGGTCTTTTCGGTGATGCAAGTGGAAGACTTACCCAGCCTTGCCATAAGAGATGTATGATAGTTGTTCATAGGTGCTTGATAAACCTAGTTGGCTTCTATTGGGTAGTTGATTTATATGCAGTGGAGTCAGTGATTCACTATGCAAGGAAACATGTCAGTACTTGCAATTTTATGATATTTGGACACTGGTCATACGCTCATTTTGCAGAGGATACTCTAGCAAAATTTTCCCAAATTTCTGGTTTTGTCATCTATATAGTGGTCGATTTAATCCTTGATACACTTATTCATTGGTGTTTGGACTCTTCTAGCTCCATTATCATTCTATTCAGTTCTCTACCATCATGGCATTAGAGGTCTTAGGCACATCTGGTGGATCAGGGTCTAGTGCTGGTGTTCCAAGGAGGAGCTATAACTTGTAGGGCAAAGACCATTTTGAGATCCGAAAATTTGATGGCACAAAATTTGCTCTATGGAAGAATCGGATTAAAGATGTGTTGATTCAAAGGAGGCAATGGAAGCCAGTAAATGGAATTTCAAAGAAGCCTGCTGACATGGATGAAGATGATTGGGATGAGTTAGATGAAATGGCCAGGTCTACCATTTGCTTGCACCTGGCAGATAATGTTTACTTTATAGTATTAGACTTTGAAAGTGTAGAGGAGCTTTGGAAGAAGTTATGCAATACATATGAAAAAGAGACAGCATCAAATAAAGTCTAACTGATGAGAAAATTATATGACCTTTGTATGAAGGACACAGATAGTGTTGCTGCTCATCTAAATGAATTTGATGCTATATTCTCTTAGTTACAGGCTCAAAAAATGGATATGGATAATGAAATGAAAGTAGTATTGCTATTATGCACCTTGCCATCATAATGGGATACGGTTTGCACAGCTATTAGCAATAGTGCACCTGGAGGTAAACTTGTCTATGATGACATATGTGGAGCACAGAACTTGATGGGCATGTTAAACAATTACCTGCACCATCTACTTCGACTGTGAAGATTGAAGAAATTAATGTTATTTCTGATGATGCTGATGTGTTGACACTTGATAGTACTATGTGCCAACTGAGGCTCTTATGGTTGATTCTTTTTCTCACACCTGGCTGGTAGATTCTGGTGCTTCTTTCCATGTGATACCACATAGAGAATGGTTCTCTAATTATGCAGCAAAGTCTCTTGGTACCATGAGACTTGGTGACTCTTACCAATGTGATGTTGTGGGGATTGGAGATGTAGTTGTGCAGTTCATTGATGGTTCAAAATTTACTATGCATAATGTACGCCATGTACCTCATTTATCACGCAGTTTGATGTCAGTTGGTCAAATTGATGACCTTGGTTACAAGGTGGTCTTCTACGCTCAGTCCTTTCGCATATCAAAGGGCAATATGGTTATTGAAAAAGGAAGCAAAGTCGGCTCACTTTATCCTTTATTTGTATCATAGAAAGAACACTTGTTAGCTGTTACTGAACAGCCTATAGCTTGTATTTGGCATGGTCATTTGGGCCATATATCGCGTAGTGGCTACTTAACTGTGTTATCGTTCTCTAATTTTTCATTTTGTGAGCATTTTCAATATGGAAAGCAAACCAGAAATGTGCATAGAATCCACATTGACTCTTCAATTCAGCCTTTAGATCTCGTTCATACAGATGTGTGTGGTCCTATGTCCACTAGCTCCTTAGGTGGTTCTCTCTACTTTGTCACTTTCATAGATGATGCTACTAGAATAGTTTGGGTATATCCTATCAAATCGAAGGATGAGGTATTCCCTACTTTCACAAAATGGCTTGCTTCAGTTGAGACTGAAAAAGGAACTAAGCTTAAGGCTTTATGTTCAGATAATGGGGGTGAGTATACCTCACATGAATTCAGCATTTTCTGTTAGTCTAGAGGGATTTGTAGAGAGTTTACAACTCCTTATACCCCAGTATAGAATGGTGTAACTGAGAGAATGGGTCTTCCTAGGATCATCTCATAGACATTATTTTTGCCAAAGTCACATATAGCAAAGGTATGTTCAAACGCTACACCACAAGTGGTTAGAGTTATCCGTTCTACCAATCCTAGAGGTCTTTCAATATGGCCATTAGCCATTTGAAGCTTGATTCTGGTTGATCTAATGCAGGATTTCCACATTGCTTCCACAAGGAGGTGGTCGCAATCGCAACACCAGCACCTGAATCTATGATTGCTTTGGTTGTGTAACCTTGCTAGATGATTGGGAGATAAGTATTACCTTCTTCTCCTTCACTCATGTCTCGTATTTTGTGTAGAGGTATCTCTGGAACTTTCTGCTTAGAGCCTGCTTTTGGCATATTGGAATCAAGTTCTCGAACTTGATTCACCACATGTTTCCATAGCTCTGGTTTTACTTTGAGCAGCTCTTCTAAGGTGAGATGGCATTGAACCTTAGTGTTCTTCATGACGTCAGTGTTTCTTGGAACCACTAAGTCTTCATGTCTTACCAATATTGTGGGAGCTCTGATCTGAAGAGATTCAGATTCCCATGAGCCTGTGAATTCTGGAAACTCTTGTAAAGAATTAGATTCAAAATCTAGTCATTCATCTTCTTGTTGCTCTGCTTGGTCTCCATAGATAGATGGAATGTCTTGGGGAAATTGATCATGAAGGTCATCAATCTCAGGAATAGGAGGGGGATTATCCTTCTCCTTTGCCCACTTCTCTTCTTCTTTTTCCCGCAAGAACTCTTGAGAGTGCTCCTGAATTGAAAGAGGTATTCCAGAATCCATGGAATTAGGAACATAATCTCCCATTGGTGGTGAGATTTCTCTTTCAGTAATTGGTTGAGCTTGTGTAGGTAAAGAAACCTGCGACTTATTTACCAACTGCTCTAACCTTTTTTGGTCAGCCCTGGAAATGCAAATCCGGTTTGACCGAGTTTATCTAATTGAATATTTGATTGGTGTCAAGCATAGCCTGAGATAATTCTACCATTTTCATGCACATTTTTGTTTGTTCAATCTCTAAATCTGCTCTATGGTAACTCTTGTCTAGCTTTGCAGTTGTTGGCCCTTCTTGAAGACGAGCCTGGTAGGCCTTGAACATCATGTCTAAGTCTTTTGGGGTTGGATCTGCGAGAACAGACCCTGGTTGTGGTCTATTTACAATGGGTGGTGGGGTGGGATGAGGTGAAGTGGATGGGTTTTTAGCATGCGAGGGGCTTTGAGATGCAATGTCAGCAATCTTTGTTTCTGCATTTCACAGATTTTCTTCTAGTTTGGATAATTTTCTAGCCCACTTACGATTGGCCTTCTCCCTGGTATCCTTCCATGTCCTTGTTTCCCTCTTACTAGGCTCTCCTGATTCACTTAACTCTGATTGTTCAACTGGTTTTGCTTGTTGTAAGGCTTGTGCCCTAGTAACTGCCTATATTGGAGCCACATTAACACTACTTGAACTTGAATCCACCATTAAGCCTACCACATTAATTGGTGTAACCTTATGCGCACTAGAGGGGTTGTTGGGATAATCTCTTGGAAGATGTTCCTTGCCGCAATCAGGACAAAAGCCTTATAGTGTGATGTTCTGTCCTTGTCCTGGAGTTGGTGGATGGGGGCATTCATGAATGAAATGGTTGCCTGGACATCTAAAACAAGGTCCTCTAGGGGCTTGTGGTCTTACTTGACTCAATTGGGGTCTGGGGTTAGGATTTGTGTACATGACATTGGAGTATTCTGGCTCCCAATTTGTTTCCCTAGGTGGTGCCTCATACTGATATGGATAAGTCGCACTATGCTCAGGTGACTCTGTGTAATGAGCTTATGGACTATCTTCATAGGAGTAGTCAGAACTCTGAACATGAGGGTCATTTTCTAAGACCAAAGGGGTCACTGGCACCAATGCTCTATTAGGGTTCTCCTCTTCCATCGCATACTTAACTGGAATCACATTGGTAGGAGTTGTTGGTTGGTTTCCAAGGACTGGTTGTGGCCTATATGGTGCTTGATATTGTTGTTGTGGTCTATAATATGGCTGTTGGTATTGGTTCTAATACCTACCTTGTTGGTAAGGTTGTTGATAAGTTTGTGTATTTTCTCTCAATAGTGCAATATGGAGCATTCGTTTCTCTTATGTTCTGGTTTTGCATTGGGCATATGTTAGCCATGTGGCCGCCTCCACAAGTATAACATCGCTTCAATGAGGTGACCCTTGGTGTTTGTCTATTTTGAACTCCTAGCTTCTTGGCAACTTACTCAGCTATCTCATCTATCTCAGTGGAGGTTTTGGAGGTATGACTAGTAGAATTGTCAGAATCCGTATAGAGTTTGGACAACTCTAGCTTCTCACCCAAGTTTTCTTCTGTCAATGCACATCCGCACACACTCTTCTATGGATCTAGGCTCCTTCAAGTACACATATGATCTTAACTTTGTGCTTAGTAAACCATCTAAAAACAAAGCCACTTGTTTGGCTGGTGTGGGTAACTCTAGAATAGGGCATCTTTCTATGTACTATATGAACCTTCTTCCTGCTAGTCACACTGTTTCTTGGGGTGTCTGCTTGAAGCTGTGGATCAAGGATGATGTGTTATGCATGATAGCACCCTTGGAAAATTCTACAATGAATTCTTCTAGCAGTTGACCTATATCTCGATAGTTGCAATTGTTTAGTGGTTGAAACCAAGCCAAGGTAGTGCCCTTGAGAGTCAAACCAAATCCCTCGAATTGTGTGAACAAGTCCTCAACTTGTTCAACTCTTAACACTTGTTTGAACTCGGCCACATGATCATAAGGATCTCCTATCCCATCAAAGTAGTTCTTCATTGCCTTAACCACTTGAGAGGGTCTAAGGGTTCTTGGGTACTCTCGGGGTCTAGGCAATGGAAAATCATGTTCATTTCTTTGATGCCTATGTGTGCGATGTCTATCTCTTTCATGCCTTTCACCCTCATGTCCCGATCTATCTCTGCCCATTGTGTGTGCAAAACTTACCTCGGGCCTCTCTCTGGTTCTTTCTCGTTGGGTTTCATGAGCTTGGGATTATCCTACACCTGGGAGGCCATGGGAGATATTAGATCTTGGTGGTGGGAAAATAAATTCAACTTTCCAAGTGTATGCATGCCTGTCATGCTTTGTTACCAAGAACATTTTCTCCGATGTGTTATCTAGATCGACAACTTTGCCTAGTATCTCAGGGTCTTTGAATTCGTAGATGGTGACTATTGGGTTAGGTTCATCTGGGTTGAATCTCCAAAAGGCTTCCTTTGTTTCTCTATTCAAGAATAGTTCTATGCTTTTGTTGTCTTGAGGGATCCAATGTGGAGTGATCACTCTGGTCAAAATTGACTTACCTATAGGAGTCTTGGGTTCTCATCCTACATCTCCTTGCTCTAGGTCTCTTATCTCATTCTAAATAATGATGTTTCCAAACTCATATGTCCTATCTGGTAGGTTAGTGACCACATACATGGTTCCTTCCTTATCAATGTATGAACCCTCTTTGAGCTTGACCACTGGGTGTTCAAGTCCAAAGGGTTGATATGGATTTTTGAGTTGGACCACTAATCGCCTCAGGCCATCCTCATAGATGAGTGCACCTAATCGGTTGGTCCTGATATACTCCAATTGTGTCTTATAAGGACCTTCTAGTGTTTGTAAATAGGTAGTGCCTCAGTTACCTGTAGGTTTTCCCATGCTAAAAAGACATTTTTGAATCACTTATGCTTGAAATTAGTACGTAAGGATAACCACTTAGTTGTTGTGCCCAAGACTTAGTTGTATGGTTAACACTAGCTTTAGAAGATCTACTACTTTGTCTATCTCAAGTTCATAAGCTTTATCTTCTAGTCCCGAAATTCCCCTTTGTATTGCTCAAAATCCTTTGCAGCTCCATTGGCTTCCCAACCCCACCTGAAAGGATTTGAAACGAGCTTTCCAACGAGCTATAGAGCTTAAAAAATGGACTTTTGATGAAAACGTTATTTCAAATTAGGCGCTTGGTGGTCAAAATAGGCAAACAGGAAGTTATGAGAAAATCACGATCCTGAGACAGCTTGGAAATCGAGATTTTGAGTGATAATCGTGAAAAACGTGATCTTGAGTGAGAATCATGAAAAACACAATCTTGAGTGAGAATCGTGAAAATTGCAATTTTGAGTGAGAATCATGAAAAACGCAATTTTGAGTGAGAATCATGAAAAACACGATTTTGAGTGACAATCATGAAAAATGCGATCCTGACAGAGAATCATGTTTTTGAGATACCTTGAAAATCTCGATTTTGAGAATGACCTCAAAATCATGCTTTTCTTGAGAATCATGTTTTGTGAAAATCGTGATTTTGAGAATGACCTAAAAATTGGGATTTTGCTGAAAATTGTGTTCTTGCTCAGAATCCTGTTTTTATGAAAATCGTGATTTTAAGAATGACCTAAAAATTGCAATTTTAATTGAAAATTATGTTTTTGCTCAGAATCGTGTTTTTTATCTCAAAATCACGATTTTGACTAAAAATCGTGCTTTTTTGAGAATCGCCAAAAAATCACGCTTTTGAGGATGACCAGAGAATCGTGTTTTTGAAAAACTTAGAGAATTGCGATTTTGAGCACAACCAGAGAATCACGTTTCTGAGAATGAACTCGCAATCGTGTTCTTCTATTCAGAAAGCTTTTAGGTGGGGAATAGAAAATCACGATTTTCAAAAAATCGAATTTTTCATAGAATCGCGATTTTCACCACAGAATCACGATTTTTTGAGATTTTTGGCAGGAACTTCGGATTTCAATGAAAAGGCTTGCATGTCGAGCATAAGATCATGGAAATCATAGAAACTTGCACACACAAGCACCTTGCCTCTCTCTCCCCCCTTCTTGCACACCCATGAATGAAAAATGAGGTGAAAATGTGGAAAATCTATTTGAGAAAATGAAAAATTTTTAAGAAGATAAAGATGGAAGAAGATGGAGATGGTGATGGTGATGGTGATGATGATGAAGATGGAGAAGAAAGATTAAAAAAATAACAAAAAATGATTAGTTTTTACCTTCCAACATCGCAAATCTACGATCTTACCATCACAACACTCGTCCTCGAAGCTCTTGTTGGATTTAGATGTCTGCGGAAGCATGCAAACAGCACAAGGAAGAAGAAGAAGCTTGGAGAACAACACACAATACTGAATGTATTACTAGAGAATGTACAAAGATAAGTAGCCAATTAGGGCAATATGTTGATATATTTAGGTAGTGATGTGTGTGAACACTCTAGGACCATCGGGGCACTTTTTTCCCTCTTTAGGAGGTTTTTTTCCCCCGGTTTGTATATACGCCTATTGCCCTAATGGCCTACTTATCTTTGTACATTCTCTAGTAATATTTTTAGTATTGTGTATTGTGCTCCAAGCTTCTTCTCCTTCCTTGTGTTGTTCGCGTGCTTCCGCAAACGTCTATCTCCAACAATTGGTATCAGAGTAGGTCGTGGCTTCATCTAGGGTGTCGTCGACACTCCTCCGTTTGCAGTCTCAGAATCGAACGAATTTTGGTGTGCATACTCAGCGTGTTTTCGAGATGAAAATGGCTTCGCTTTGTGGTGTCGAAATCGCGATCTGAGCTTGTTTCAGCCTCTGAACGCACTATCGCAATGCTTGTGTAGGCTATTTCATCTTTTTGTACCAAAGGTATATACCAGTTTATGTTCACCAGTATAAGCGTCTCGAAGTCTACTACAGGTCTAGTAGAATTTGTATGGGCAGTTCTGTTCAACTTTTTGAGATACAATCAATTTTCTACATCAAGGTATTTTAGTCACCGGCCATGGCTGAAAGCAGTTATGTATTTCGTATGTTGGTTGTTGAGGATAAGTTGGATGGTACCAACTACCCGTTATGGGCTTATATGATGCGATATGTGTTGGTTGCAAAAGGATTGTGGAACATTGTGCAGGATGTCAAAAAACGTCCTATCACACCTGCAACTGTTACAACTGCAGGTACTGAAGCTCATGCAGAAGGTGTCGAAGATGGTGATATTCTGCATATTCGTGTTCATGCTATGATTTTTGCTGCACCTACTGCAGAGTAGATTTGTTGGGATGGCATAGATGCCCAGGCACATGCATTGATAGCTTTGTCTGTCAAATGTGCCATTATTCCTCATATTCGCTCTTGCAGAACAGCTAAGGATGCTTGGGATACACTTACCTCATTATACCAAGTTAGGAATGAGGCTCGTGTTGCTTACCTTCGAAAACAGTTGAAGAGTGAGCACATGAATGAAGGTGATTCTATGGATAGTTTCCTAACAAAGATCAAAGACTTGAAGGAACATTTGATTTTTGCTGATGAGGTTATACCAGATAGCTCACTTGTGCAGACCGTTCTGAATGGTCTTCCTGATTCATATCAGAGTTTTGCTTCTACTCTTCGGTTGATGATGAAAGGCAATCCAAATGCCTTGTCATTTGAGGAGTTAGTCTCTGTTCTGTTGCAGGAAGATCAGTCCAGGCAGACTAGTTCCATTATGCATGTTGCAGATCAAGCTTTCCTGGCTAGTCAGAAGGGCAAAGGAAAATGGAGCTCTTCTACTAGTAAGCAAAAATCTGCAAATGTTGCACATTCGAAGAACCAAGACAAAGATGAGAAAAAAATCAGAAAAGCAGAAATTGTTTTGTAAGTATTGTAAAGGGAATGATCATATCATAGAGAACTATCCAAAACTGGCTGCAGAAGAGGCAAAGAAGAAAGAGGCTGGAATGATTGTTGCAGAAGCCTCTACACCAAAAATGGAGTCTGCTAATCTTCTGCAGGAAGAAGAATGGGAATTTACTATTGTTTGCAGTTTTGACCCATCTTCTTATGAGCAGTGCATGTCTGCAGTAGACTCAAATGTTTGGTATCTTTACTTCGTGACTTTCATCGATGATTTTTCCAGGCATGCATGGGTATATCCATTGAAGGCAAAGTCTGAAGTGTTCACGAGCTTCAAACAGTTTTTGGTTTTGGCTGAAGATCTGTCAACATGTAAAATGGGCACCCTCCGTTCAAATCGAGGGGGGAATATATGTCTCTGATTTTAATGCATTTCTGGTTGAACGTGGGATAAAACACCAATGTACAGTGCCGTATACACATCAACAGAATGGAGTTGCTAAACAAAAGAACGGGTCACTTATGGAGATGGCAAGGTGTATGGTCAAGAGTCAGGCTTTACCACATAGTTTCTGGCTTGAGGCTGTCATGTGTGCATCATATGTACTGAACAGGTGTCCCACTAAAGCGCTACAGTCTATCACTCCATATGAGGCTTGGCATGACTGCAAGCCATCTATTGCTCATCTGCATGTTTTTGGTTGTTTGGCATATGCATTAGTGCCTGAACAACATCGCAGAAAATTGGATGATAAACCAGTAAAATGTATTTTTGTTGGGTACATTTCTGAAAGTAAAGGCTATCGTCTGTATCATCCATAGACTAAACACATTCTGGTTAGCCGTGATGTTGTTTTTGTGGAAGATGGTATTCAGCCATTGCTTTCATGTACTAAGGAGACATCTATTAGCTCCAAAGAGATGTATGATACTTTGCTGCCTCTTTTTACAGGTGGACAGTCTAGTGCTGGTCCCAATGAGGCAAGTTCTCAGCCTTTGCAAGTTTCATGTGATGATGGAGATCATTCCATTTTTTATGCAAATTTACATGATGCACTAGTTGATGAGAGCTCTGATATTGAGCAGGCAAAAACTATGCCAAAATGGCCGGTGCAAACTTTGCATGACAGCAAATTAGATGCACCTCTGTCATATCGTACTCATTCAGGCTCTCATAGTGCCTCTTTTGAATCAGATTGCTATGCTATGGCTACATCTAGTCTCTGTGATGAGAATGAGTCTGTTTCGTTTGATGAAACACAAAATTCAAAAAATTGGATGGCTGCTATGCACTCTGAATATGATGCAATAATGAAGAATGGTACTTGGTCTTTATGTGACTTGCCTCCTGGCAAGAAGGCCATTGGCACTAAGTAGGTATACAAGCTGAAGCGTAAACTTGATGGTACAATTGACATGTATAAGGCTAGGCTTGTTGCAAAGGGTTATGCACAGGAAAGAGGCATTGATTTTGATGAGACCTTTGCACCTACATGCCGTATGACTACTGTTTGGAGCATTTGTGCACTTGCAGCCCATCATGGTTGGAATGTACATCAGTTGGACATTAAAACTGCGTTTCTGAATGGTGACTTGCATGAAGAAGTGTATGTTTTTCAGCCCCGTGGCTTTGTGCAGAAAGGGCATGAAAACTAGGTGTGCAGGTTAAAGAAGGCATTATATGGTTTAAAGGAAGCACCACATGCTTGATATGAGAAGATACATGCCTATCTGATTGCACATGGTTTTGAGAACAGTCCAACTGAAAGCACCTTATATGTTAAGCGTGCTAATGATGTACTTCTGATCATTGTGGTTTATGTTGATGACATGCTGCTCATTGGTCCTCATGAGAGGCATATTGCTGATTTTAAGGCTGATTTGCATGCCTCATTTGAGATGTCTGATTTGGGACATTTGCATCACTATTTGGGCATTCAGTTTATGCAAGTTGATGGTGGAATGGCTTTGTGCCAAATGAAATATATTGACACATCATTGCAGTGTTTTGGCCTTGAAGACTGTAAGCCTGTTGCCACTCCTATGGAGAGAGGTTTACAATTGAGTCTTCATGATGTCGGAGATGCATTTGATGTTGTTCTCTATCTGCAGGTTGTTGGATGCTTGATTTACTTATGCATTACTCGGCCAGATATTTAGTTTGTTGTCTCGCAGATGAGCAGGTTTATGCATTGCCCAGGAGTCAAGCATTGGAAGGCGATTAAGCGCATCTTTCGCTACTTGAGTGGTATTCAGCTACTTGGGTTGTTTTATCCCAAGGGGGGATCACTACCGCAAGATTTGCATGCTTTTTTTTTACTCTGATTGGGTTGGTTGCTATGACACTCGTGTGTCCACTAGTGGCTTTTGCTTCATGCATGGTAGCTCATGTATATCTTGGTTGAGCAAGAAGCAGCCTACTGTGGCCACTTCTAGTTGTGAGGCTGAGTATAGGGTAGCTTTCACAGCTACTGTTGAGTGTGTGTGGCTTAGACGCCTTATGGCTGATTTGGGTGTTGGTCAGTCTTCTGCCACCACCATCTTCACTGACAGTTAGAGCACATTGGCAGTTGCGAGGAACCCTGTGTTCCATGCTCGCACTAAGCACATTGAGGTGCATTATCATTATGTCAAGGAGAGGTTCTCTGCTGGGGAGATTAGCTTGGCATATGTGCCCAAGGAGAACATTGCAGACCTTTTCACGAAGGCTCTACCTAGGGAGAAGTTTGAAGCTTTCCACAAAGCTTTGGGCTTACTTCCTTTTGTGGAGTGATTTCCACATAGCTTGGCACTTCCTTATACATGAGTGCTAGTTACTTGTTCACCGCATCACTCCCAGGGGGGATTTGTTGATATATTTAGGTAGTGATGTGTGTGAACACTCTAGGACTACCGGGGCACTTTTTTCCCTCTTTAGGAGGTTTTTTTTCCCCCAGCTTGTATATATGTCTATTGCCCTAATGGGCTACTTATCTTTGTACATTCTCTAGTAATATTTTTAGTATTGTTGTGCTCCAAGCTTCTTCTCCTTCCTTGTGTTGTTCGCATGCTTCCATAGACGTCTATCTCCAACACAATAGGCATATATACAAGCTCGGGAAGAAACCTCCTAAAGAGGGAAAAAAGTGCCTCGGCAGTCCTAGAGTGTTCACACACATCACTACCTAAATATATCAACAAATACCTAGGAGTGATGCAGTGAACAAGTAGCTGGCACTCATGTATAAGGAAGTGCCAAGCTATGTGGAAATCAACCCACAAAGGCTGAGAAGTTGCCTCATTAGGACCAGCACTAGACTATCCACATGTAAAAAGAGGCAGCAAAGTATCATACATGTCTTTGGAGCTAACAGATCTCCTTAGTACATGAAAGCAATGGCTGAATAGCATTTTCCATAAAAACAACATCACGGCCCGACAAAAATACATTTTACTGCTTTATCATCCAATTTTTTGTGATGTTGTTCAGGCACTAATGCATATGCCAAACAAGCAAAAACACGCAGATGAGCAACAGATGGTTTGCGATCATGCCAAGCCTCATATGGAGTGATAGACTATAGTGCTTTAGTGGGACACCTATTAAGTACATATGTTCCAAACATGACAGCCTCAAGTCAAAAACTATGTGGTAAAGCCTGACTCTTGACCATACACCTCGCCATCTCCATGAGTGACATGTTCTTTCGTTCAGCAACTCCATTTTGTTGAGGTGTATATGATACTGTACACTGGTGTTTTATCCCACATTCAGCCAGAAATGCATTAAAATCAGAAGACATATATTCCCCCCCTCGATCAGAATGGAGGGTGCCCATTTTACATGCTGATAGATTTTCAGCCAACACCAAAAACTATTTGAAGCACATGAACACTTTGGAATTTTCCTTCAATGGATATACCCATGCATGCCTGGAAAAATCATCGATGAAAGTCACGAAGTAAAGATAATTTCCAAAAGGTGTCTGCATAAGACCAGAGACATCACTATGTACAAGCTGCAATTTCTGGGTAGCCCGAACTAAACCATCATTTTGGAAAGGAAGAACACTACATTTTGCCCAAAATACAGCCTTCACAAACATATTTTCCGGGTGCCTCAAGTTTGGGCAAAGAGGACACCATTTCAGATTTCTGCAAGCATAGCAAACTAGCAAAATTCAGATGACCAAAGCATGCATGCCAAAGCTTTGCATCTCACATAGCCTGAGAATCATGTACTGCACATGCCAAATCATTTACATATCTTTCATAGTCTATGAACTTATACAGCCCACAACATAAAATGCCAGAAATAATAATCACATCACCATTTGACATATCATGAACTGTACATCTGTTATCAACAAATTTCACAACCAAGCCAATCTTGGTTTATGCAGAAACTGATACAACATACCATAGAGTAGGGCTGGTTAGATGGAAAAAATGTGGTATACTCAATGTGATTTAACTTTTGTCCTTCAATCACCTCCTTTCTACATCACATAACAACTGTTAGAGTCGTGTTATCTAGAATGTAGCGTCAGAACTCGAATCATACTAGAAAATGCTTGACATTAGGATATTTTTTTTCCTCAATAGAGAGGAGTAAGTCCTTTTACATGGTGTGGTAAAGCTTCGTTCAAAGGCCCTTTTCCTCTTCCTTTGGGTTTTTCTCTATGAGAGAATTTCTTCACCCGATTATGTATCATTGGCTTCCAAGATTCTATCGAGATCTAGTCATAACACCATGTTCATGAGAGGAGGAAAGAACTTGTATAAGAGGGAGGAGGTAGTTTATATTTGGAAGGTTTACAAGTGAAGATGCTAACGAGGAAGGAAGTGAGCTCAAATTGTTGCATCAAGAAAATGTGTTAGTCATTTTTGGAATAGAAGGTATTGAATAGCAGATACCCCTCTTTCTAATTTCCCCTCAAAGAACACATTCCTTATAGCCTCTTTTAATACCCCTCTTTCTAATTTCCCCTCAAAGAACACATTCCTTATAGCCTCTTTTCTTTAATTAGGGCAGGCACAAGGTTCCTCCGAATTCCTCATCTTTCATCCCCTATTTCAAGGGACTTCTTTGATTTATCCATCCAAGGACCATCATGTGAAAACCTTCATCTTGCCATTGAAGCGGTAGGGGTGCTAAATTATTTAAACAAGCCTAGGTCTAGGGGTTTTCCTTGTTTAGCTCTCATACTCATTTAGACATGTTGAAGTTATAGGCAAGCTCCAAGAATAAGAAAACTACAGCCTAATGGCAAGTTGAACTTTCCCCCAACTTCTGTCTTATTGAACTCCTACATGTACACACAAAAATTATGTTGAATTCCATCAAAAGCTGATCATAGTACTACCAGTTTGTCCGTCCAACAGTTGTCATTTGAGAGTAGTCATCTTTCCATTGGGGATGTGTGGTCACAAAAGTGTCATAACAACAAGAGCTCTAGGTTGAGGAGGCTTTCTTATTTAATAATGTTGCTTATTGCCATATTTTTAAGTTGTAGGAAGGCTCCAACAACAAGGACTCCATAGTTAAGTTAAAGGTTCATGTAGTCCATTTTTTTTTATGAAATCACTCATGATTGATAGCTTATTAAGTTAATTAGAGTTAGCCAAAAGGATTTAAGCCAATTGCTAATGTGCTCAGAGAATTGTTCACAACACTGAACAAGTGTAAAAACAAAAATAGCAAGTTTTTGTTCTTGCATCAACTTCAACATATCAGTTTTGATCCATTAATTGTTGGATCATCTTCCAAGCAACATATATGGTTATTTTTGTTCATTAGCTAGCTAAAGAGGCCCACTACACTCTCCATCCATCATTCTTAGTAGGTGTGAAGCAGGATCTAGCTACACCACTTCATCTCTTGTGACTATCCACCATCTTCTCCAACATTATGTTCATCCTCCTTGACACAACAAGCTAGTACACCCTCTGTATCTTGTTTGTACATACTTCCTGCCAATATCTGATAATTTTGTGATTTTAGAATTCCATCTTTGTTTGTTTCCACATTCTTATTTGCAGGTCTAAAGGTTAGGAAAGATACCAACTTATTTGCCCATTTAGGAATAACTTTTAAATTGAAGAGATAAGCGTCGAGAAGTTCATTAAGCACTCCTTGCGGTGACTCCCCTGAAGTGATGCAAGAAAGGTGATCCACCTTGAGGTGGGTCCTACCTTTCCTAACAACCACTTCAAAGTCGTATTCCACTAGTAAGAGGAACCATCTTACTAAACGTCCTGTACTGCAAGGTTTATTGACCAAATATAATAAAGCTTGATGATCAATGAAAAATTTGAACTTGTTGGTCAATACATGGTGTCTAAACTTCTTCATTGCATATACCATGCCTAAGCATTCTCTCTCGATAGTTGTATAGTTTCATTCAATCGGGTTTAGCTATTTGCTAGCATATGTTATAAGAAAATCTAGATTTCCTTCAGATGTGGGTTGTGCTAGCACACATCTTGTTTTATAATTGGATGCATCTACATGGACATGGAATGGTTTATTCCAATCAGGAGTGGTTAGTATTGGTGTTGTGCACAAATGTCTCTTCAGCTTATTGAAGGAATTTTCACATTCATCATGCCACTCAAAATTTGTCAACAAAGTGTAAAGAGGTTTAGCTATGATTGCATACATGTGGATAAACTTGCGGTAATATCCACAATGGCCTATAAAGGCTTGTTCCTCTTTAACGTTCCTTGGCCTCGGCAACTCTGCTATGGCTCTAACTTTGTCATCATCTATTGATATTCTATTCTTAGAAACAATATGAACTAAGATCTTACCTTGACGTACCATGAACACACACTTTTTTGGGTTCAAACAAACTCGATATGCTCTATACTTGTTGAAGATTTGTCTGAGCTCTAGGATGTGGTGTCTTCTTTCTTGGGAATGTGCACATGAATCATCAACATATACTTTGAAGCTCTTTTGCAAGAACTCTTTGAAGACATGACACATGAGCCTTTGGAATTTTGCAAGTGCATTGGTGAGCCCCAAATGACATCACACAAAATACAAAGATTCCCCACTTTATGGCAAAGGCCATTTTGTGTTGATTTTTTGGGGCAATGGCTACTTGGTTGTAACCTCAAGATCCATCAAGGAAGCTATAAACTTCCTTGCCTGCAGCACACTCTAATAAATGTTCAATGATTGGAAGTGAATAGCTATCTCTAATCATAGTAGCATTATTTTTTATAAGGTTAATATACACTCGCAACTTTTTGTCCTTGGGCACCACTATGATGGGCGACAACCATTGAATATTCTCAATCTTATAGATAAATTGAGCTTCAATCAGCCTATCGATTTCTTCTTTTATTTTGGCTTCATAAGTGTCATTATATGTGTAGGGCTTTTGTTTGTTGGGCTTGGGGTCAGCCATCATGGGGATCATAAGAGAGCATATTTTTGGATCTACCCCCTTTAGGTCTTTATAGGTCCACAGAAACACATCTGTATTCCCTTAATAAAGCTACAAGCTCTACTTCTTCTTCTTCATTTAGGTCTTCCCCTATGTACATACATTGCTCTTCATTCTCTTCAATGGTTATTACAATTTTTTGGTTTTTTCTTTATTATCATATCCTTCTCCTATGATGGCCTCTCTCTTAGGCCTTCATACCAAAACTTTTTTTATCTTCAACTTCATATTTCTTGAGATTCTCTGTACTTCGAACAATGATTCCTCATCTGCTTGTTTCACTGCTTTTCTTTTCTTTTTCTTTTGACTAACTTCACTTTCATCCCTTGAAATTATATTTTAATGCTTGTGAGAGGTTCTTTTTCTTTTTGGGTAAATATCCCTATAGTTTCTAGACAGTGCTCCTCTGAGTCAAAGCAACTATCCATCACAATGGACTCTAGATCATCACCATCTTCTTCTTCTTCTTCTTCTTCTTCTTCTTCTTCTTCTTCTTCTTCTTCTTCTTCTTCTTCTTCTTCTTCTTCTTCTAATTCTTCTTCTTCTTCTTCTTCTTCTTCTTCTTCTTCTTCTATGTCCTCATTAGAGTCACACTCTTCTAGCAAGGGTTCACACATGAACAAAGAAATGTCATAACCCTCCTCATCACAATGAGGCATCCACTATTCTTCATTGACAACAATGTCCATGGTGGCTAAGACTTCTGCCCAACCATGAGGCTCAAATTCCTCATCTAGAAAGATCACCATTGTATAAGTTGGGTCTCTAACTAGTCTGGTTCCTTGAGAAGTTCCTTCTTCTCTCGCTTTAAGGCATATTTCCTCATCCTCTGCTAGCTTGCACATCCTCTTGCACCTTGTGGATAGGATTCCACTATAGGGGTGGTACATCTTCCAAGGTATAATCCTTCATATTGAGCTTGGTTGTGACCCCTAAGTGTTGCAAGTACAAGGATTTGGTTCCCCAATCTTGTACTTTTTATGGTTGCCATAGGAAGGGTCTTCCTAGGATCATTTCATAGATTTTATTTTTGCCAACCTTACATATAGCAAAGACGTGTTCAAACTCTACACCATAAGTGGTTAGAGTTATCCCAATCTAGCAATTCTTGAGGTCTTTCAACATGTCCATCAACCATTTGAAGCTTCATTCTAGTTGTTCTTAATGTGGATTTTCCCTAGTGCTTCCACGAGGAAGTGGTCACAATCGCAACACCAACACCTCAATCTAAGATAGTTTTGGTTGTGTAACCTTGGTAGGTGATAGGAAGATAAGTATTGCCTTCTTCACTTTCACTCATGTCTCCTATTTTTTCTAGAGGTATCTCTAGGACTTTCAGCTTAGAGCCTACTTTTGACATATTGGAACCAAGTTCTAGAACCTAATTTTCCACAGCTTAGGTTTTACTTTGAGCAACTCCCCTAAGGTGAGATGACAATGCACCTTAGTGTTCTTCATGACTTCAGTGTTTCTTGGAACCACTAAGTCTTCATTTCTTATCAATATTGTGGGATCTCTGATCTGAAGAGATTCAAATTCCCAAGGGCCTATGAGTTATGGAAACTCTTGTAAAGAATTAGATTCAAAATCTAGTCTTTCATCTTCTTGTTGTTCTACTTGGTCTCTGTAAATAGGTGGATCATCTTGGAGAAATTGATTATGAAGATCATTAATTTCTGGAATAGGAGGGGGATCACCCTTCTCCTTGACCCATTTTTGTTCTTGTATTTCTTGCAAGAACTTTTGAGAGTAATATTTAATTGAAAGAAATTCTTCTAGCATCCATGGAATCAGGAACATAAACTTTCGTTGGTGGCGAGCTTTCTCTTTCAACAACTTGTTGAGCTTGTGGAGGTACATGCAGCATGTTTACCAACTACTCTAGTCTTTCTAATATGCCCTCGTAATGCAAACCCGGTTTGACAAAATTTGTCTGATTTAACAATTGATTGCCCTTGAACATAGACTAAGCTAGTTCTAGCATTTTCATGCAAATTTTGTCTGTTCAATCTCTAAATCTGCTCTAGGGTAACTCTTGTCTAGGTTTGCAGTTGTTGGCCCTTCTTGAGGTCAAGTCTGGTAGGCCTTGAACATCATGTCCAAGCCTTTTGGGGTTGGATCTGTGAGAAGAGACCTTGATTGTGGACTATTTACAATGATTGGTAGGGTGGGATGAAGTGGAGTGGTTGGATTTTCGACATGCAAGGGGTTTTGAGATGCAATGTCTACTATTTTTATTTTTCCATATGTAAGGCTTTCTTCTAGTTCGAATAACTTTCTAGCCCACTTACAATTGGCCTTCTCCCTTGTATCCTTATAGGTTCTTGTTTTCCTCTTACTAGCCTCTCTTGATTCTCTTGACTCTAATTGTTCATCTTTCTGTTGTAAGGCTTGTGCCCTAGTGTCTGGCTATATAGGAGCCATGTTAACGATACTTGAACTTGGAAATTTATTGATGACATATGTACAGTTCATGATTTGTCAAATGGCGATGTCATTATTGCTTCTAACATTTTATGTCGTGGGCTGTATAAGCTCATAGACTATGAAAAATTTGTGAATGATTCAGCATGTGTAGTACATGATTCTCAGGCTATCTTAGATGCAAAGCTTTGGCATGCATGCTTTGGTCATCTCAATTTTGCTAGTTTTCTATGCCTGTAGAAATTTGAAATGGTATCCTCTTTGCCCAAAATTGAGGCACCTGGTTAACATGTTTGTGAAGGCTGTATTTTGGGCAAAATGCAGCGTTCCTCATTCCCAAAAGATGGTTCAGTTCGAGCTACTCAAAAATTCTAGCTTCTTCATAGAGATGTTTGTGGTTGTGTGCAGAGACCCTCTTTTGGAGACTATCTTTACTTTGTCACTTTCATTGATGATTTTTCTAGGCATGCATGGGTATATCCATTGGAATCAAAGTCCGAAGTGTTTATATGCTTCAAACAGTTTCTGATTTTGGCTGAAAAACTATCAGCATGTAAAATGGGTACCCTCTATTTTGATCGAGGGGGAGAATATATATCTTCTGATTTGAATGCATTTCTGGTTGAACGTAGGATAAAGCACCAGTGTATAGTGTCATATACACCTCAACAGAATGGAGTCACTGAACAAAAGAATAGGTCACTCATGGAGATGGTGAGATGTATGGTCAAGAGCCAGGCTTTACCACATAGTTTATGGCTTGAGGCTATTATGTGTGTAGCATATGTACTTAACAAGTGTCCCACTAAAGCATTGCAGTCTGTCACTCCATATGAGGCTTGGCATTGCCGCAAATCATATGTTGCTCACTTTCATGTTTTTGGCTTTTTGACATATGCATAAGCGCCTGAACAACAACACGGGAAATTGGATGATAAAGCAGTGAAATGTGTTTTTGTTGGGTACAGTTCTGAAAGCAATAGCTACTGTCTGTATCATTCAAAGACTAAATGCATTCTGGTAAGCCATGATGTTTTTGTGAAATATGCTATTCAGCCATTACTTTCATGTACTAGGGAGACATTTGTTAGCTCCAAAGACATGTATGATACTTTGCTGCCTCATTTTATAAGTGGAGATTTTAGTGCTAGTCCTAATGAGGAAACTTCTCATCCTTTACAACTTTCATGTGATGATGGAGATCATTCCATTTCTGATGCAGATTTACATGATGCCCTTGTTGATAAGAGAGTTGATATTGAGGAGGCAAAAACTATGCCAAAATGGCTAGTGCACACTTTGCGTGACAACAAATTAGATGCATCTCTATCATATCATACATGTTCTAGCTCTCATGGTGCTTCTTTTGCATCAGATTTCTATTATATGTTTGCCTCTAGTCTCTGTGATAAGAATGAGCCTATTTTGTTTGATGAAACACAAACTTTGGAAAATTGGATGGCTTCTATGCAATCAGAGTATGATGCTATAGAAAAGAATGGTGTCTGGTCTTTATGTGACTTGGCTCCTGGCAAGAAGGCCATTGGCACTAAGTGGGTATACAAGCCAAAGCATAAGCCTGATGGAACAATTGATAGGTATAAAGCTAAGCTTGTTGCAAAGGGTTATGCTCAAGAGGCATTGACTTTGATGAGACCTTTGCTCTTACATGCCGAATGATTACTGCTCATAGCATCTATGCACTTGCAGCTCATCATGGTTGGAATGTACATTTGTTGGACATCAAAGCTGCATTTTTGAATGGTGACTTGCATGAAGAAGTGTATGTTTTTCAACCTCGTGGCTTTGTGCAAAAAGGGCATGAAAGCCAAGTGTGAAGGTTGAAAAAGGCATTATATGGTTTGAAGCAAGCACCACGTGCTTGGTATGAAAAAATACATGCCTACTTGATTGCACATGGTTCTGAGAACAGTCCAATTGAGAGCACCTTATATGTTAAGCTTGTTAATGATGTGTTTTTTATCATCACTGTGTATGTTGCTGACATGCTGCTCACTGGTCCTCATGAGAAGCATATTGCTGATTTTAAGGTTGATCTGCAAGCCCCATTTGAGATGTTAGATTTGGGGCATTTGCATCATTATTTGGGCATTCAGATTATGCAAGTTGATGGCAGAATAGCTCTCTGTCAAACCAAATATATTGACACATTATTGTAGCATTTTGGCCCTCAAGACTGCAAACCTTTTACCACTCCTATGGAGATAGGTTTACGATTGAGTCTTCATGATCTTGGAGATATATTAATGCTATTCTCTATCAGCAAGTTGTTGGATGCTTGATTTACTTATGCGTTACTTGGCTAGATATTTAGTTTTTTATCTCACAGATAAGCAAGTTTATGCATTACCTAGGTGTCAAGCATTGGCAAGCGGTTAAGTGCATCTTTTCCTACTTGAGGTGCTCGACTTCTTGGATTGTTTTATCCCAAGGGGGGATCACTAACACCATATTTACATGCTTTTAATGACTCTGATTGGGCTGGTTGCTTTGACACTCATGTCTCCACCAGTGGTTTTTGCTTCATGCTTGGTAGCTCATGCATATCTTGGTTATGAGGCTTAGTTTAGGGCTGATCTCACACTGACTGTTGAGTGTGTGTGGCTCAGACACCTTATGGCTGATTTGGGTATTGGTCAGTTTTTTCCTCACTGTCAATCAGAGCACATTGGTAGTTACGAGGAACCCTGTGTTCCATGCTTGCACTACGCACATCGAGGTGCACTATCATTATGTCAAGGAGAGTTTCTCTGCTCGAGAGATCAATTTAGCATATGTGCCCACACAAGAGAGCATTGGAGACCTTTTCACAAAGGCTCTGCCTAGGGAGAAGTTTAAAGCTTTTTGCAAAGCTTTGGGCTTACTTCCTTTTGTGGATTGATTCCACATAGCTTGGCACTTCCTTATACATGAGTGTCAGCTCCTTGTTCACTGCATCACTCCCCAGGGGGATTTGATGATATATTTAGGTAGTGATATGTGTGAACACACTAGGACCATCGGGGCACTTTTTTCCCTCTTTAAGAGGTTTTTTCCCCCGGCTTGTATATATTCCTATTACCCTGAGGGCTTCTTATCTTTGTACATTCTAGTGTAATACATTCAGTATTGTGTGTTGTGCTCACCGCTCCAAGCTTCTTCTTCTACCTTGTGTTGTTTGCGTGCTTCCACACACCTCAAACTCGAATAGTATATCAAAGATCAAGGTATGTTGGAGAGTTTGCCTACCTTTTCTTTACCAAATGATGCAAAATCATGTGAAGGATGTTTTGAGGGAAAGCTTCACAAACTTCCTTTCAAGAAACATGGATATATCACAACCACAAAGATGTTGCAGATCATACATTCAGATGTGAATGGTCCAATGAGAACAGATTATGTTCAAGGTTTTTTCAAAGTTTTTGGTTCCCTAGCTTATGTTCACATTGAGAAGAAGGATCTTGGTAAACTTGATGTAAAAGCCATTAAAATATTATTTATCGATTATGCAATTGAAAGCAAAGGATACAGATTTTGTGTTCAAGATACAGGTGATATCCTACTCTAATGCAATGCATATGTTGCAAAAAGTCAGATTTATGATAAGAAGGAAGAGATTACAAATTTCATAAAAGCAGATGAATATGCATTTTCTAGAAGGAATTTGGATTCTTACATTCAGCCATACAAAGGGGGTGATGAACCTTCTCAAGCTCTAAGAGATGCACTTGATAAAGGTGAAGAGAGAGTTACATTACCTACATCATTACCTAGTCCAGCATCAATAGCTCTTGAAGTTTTGACTTATGAAGTTGGAGAAGGTTCAAGAGCTCCAAAAGAAAGAGATACTAAAGAACCAGAAAGGATTCCACACTTTTCAAGAATAATCCAAAGTGCTTATAGCAGACTTGGAAGCACAGTTGTATAAAGGAATACACTAGAAGAACCAAAACTCAAACAAGGAGACAACAAATAGACTAGGTAAATTACGCAAAACATTTTCATATTAAAATTTTAGCTCTTACTCAGTTGAGGATGAACCAGCTAGTGTTCAAGATGCACTACAAAGCGATATGATTATCATAGGTCCCAAAGACTCGGACCTTTAGTTGTTTCAAGCACAACTTAAGCATATATTTGATGTAAATGACTTAGGTATTTTGCATTATTATCTTAGGATTGAGCTCAGGCACAGAGATGTGTATATCTACATGAAACAATAGCTATACATTGAGAAATTATTGGAAAGTTTTGAGATGACATTTTCACCTATGGGTCTCAATGGGCCATTACAGTCGAAAGCAGATTTAGAATCATTTGATGCTATGTTATATAGTCAAGCAATTGGTTTCTTGAGATATCTATGTAATACACACGGAGATATTCAGTTTGTAGTTTCTCAAGTATCCAAGTTCATGCACAATCAGCTAAAGATTCAGTGGAAATCAGTTAAGAGATATATTTTTAGAGAGTCACTGGAAGTTTTGCATGTTATTAAACCTTGTACCATTGTGAGATTGCAGGGGGGTTTGATGGAAACAATGTCCAAAAGTTCAATAGAACATCTTAATACACAATCTTCAGTACCTTCCTACAAGCAAGCTACTTGGGCATGTTGGATTAAGAGAACAACTTCTAAACCATGCCACCCAGGTTCAAACCCCACTACAGCAGTAGCAAAACACAAAACATGATTTTTTGGATTTTTGGATTTGCAAAAAGCAAATTGGGCATCGAAAACATTCTTTGCTATTCTTATGTTTGCTTCACCAAAATTGGCGATAGATTTTAGAGTTCATTGTGCTTTTTTAAGTTTCTTTTTGTGTATCTCATATTCTTAGATAACCAAGGCCAAGGCTCATTGTTTAGTATCTTCTCAAGGATTCATCAACTCAAGCTCTAGCAAGCTAAGGAGGAGATCAATGAGGTCATCTATGCGAGGAAGAGTTCCTACACTCTTGCAGGAGGTGTGCTCTGCATCAGGAGTATTTGGCGGAGTTCGTGTCAATCAACCATCACCATCTACTGTGAGTAACAGGTCTATTTCCATTCTCAATTGTTCATTCACTAGTTTTTGGTTTAGGAATAATTAGAATTCGGGTTTGTTGTAAAACAATTCTAAATTGTTCATATTCTCCATATTCTCACACACACATGCTTCATACCTCTTAGGCACACAATTTCTTGTATCTAGTTCATATTTCTGTCTAGATCAGATCTTGCCAATTTGTGTCATATTCATACATTGCAATTTGACATTGGAATATAACATAGTGTAGGTGAGCATCCTATCTTACCATACACTTTGAAAGATCTTGTTTATTCTCTCTCTATGATCTTTTCTATTCTCTCTCTATGATCTTTTCTATTCTCTCTCTATCTCTCATTCATGTCCTTCTGAGTATTAAGTTGTGTATGCTAAGGTTCATGTGTTAGAAGATCTTGTAAATCTGTGATTAATATAGTTATTGAGGCCCACCCCACTTCCAACATATGCATACACATACACATAAACATACACAC
This sequence comes from Ceratopteris richardii, assembly GCA_020310875.1. Classification (NCBI taxonomy): domain Eukaryota; kingdom Viridiplantae; phylum Streptophyta; class Polypodiopsida; order Polypodiales; family Pteridaceae; genus Ceratopteris; species Ceratopteris richardii. The sequence goes on from CM035434.1 coordinate 16,868,077, forward strand.
CTACATACACATCAATATGTATGTATGCATGTATTCATATATACATACATACATTTTCATGTACATAGGCATATGGATATGTGCACATATTTGCATACATATAAATATAAGTTCAAGCTATAATCATAGGTCTTTCCACCTTTGTAACAATGATAATAAAAAGATAATTTAAAATGTTGAAAATCTATAAAATACATGAGAAATAATGAAAAAAAAATGTTACCCTAAACTCTGAAATGTTTATCAATTCATTGCAACATGAATTGCAATAGAAAGAACAATGTAAAATAAAGATAATGTATATGATAAATGACTTAAAATAAATGAATAACTAAAAGTAGAGTTAAGAATACTTATCTACATGGAATTCAAAAAAAAATTTGAAAAAGGCCTTCTTGGTCAAGCTCTAGGCTGATTTGTTGTGAAAATTATGATACAAAGTGTAGTTGTTGGTAAAAGAGAACAAGGGACTATAAGATAGAAATTAAAAATAAAGAATAAGCAAGAGAATCTATTTGCACAAATTGCAAAGTAAAAAGAAAATCTTGTAGATAAGTAAATGCCTTACAATCGCACAAAATGTAAGATTTCAAATAAAAGGGCATACTATACTCCAAGATAACTAGAGATAGTTGCAAAATGAAAAGAAGAGAGGGATATGGAAAATTTGAATGCTAGAAATTGTTCAAAACCACAATTGAGGATATGATTGTTATATGTGTATGCATAAAATTTGAAAAAATTACCTTACCCCATTCCAGATGATCTAAATAGATTGGTCCTAATAGCCACCAATCCATTGGCCTAAATATATTTGGGTCATCCAAAAAGGGAACTTTTTTCTCTGAAGTCAAACGATGAATATGCATGTGCTAGCCCTATCATATAGCATTTAGGGAGCATCGAATGATGGATCATGAAGGCTTGGTCCCTAGGGACTTTTGTCGTTTCTAGTTATAGTAGTCGAATATGTGTGCCTCTTGGTCGCATGCTAATTCTTGTCATGGAGACACATGAAGAAACCTTGATAAGTCTATTCATATATGGATTTAGCATATTGTTGAGATATCAAGCTCGACATAGATGGTCCAGGGTGACACGTATCAGTTTTTCGTTTCTCTGACATGTATAGTGGTCACACCGGTATATGTCAGGGATACTTCATTGAGCTTCATTAGATTTATCTACCAAGAGTGATGGCACATTTGTTCCTTGCCAGCTCGCTCATTCACGGACATTAGATTTTTCCTTATGTACTAGTCTTTATATATTGCACTTGTATTCTTGTTTTAGGTCATTCTTGTACATTCCTTTTTATCTAATAGACGAAGGAGAAGATCATTCTTCTTTGCCTCAATTTGTGTGTGTGCTTCTCCTTGAGAGTGAGAGTGTGTGTGTGAGCTATCTTCCTTATCTCCTTCCTTGTGACATGGTATCAGAGCTAGCGTGGCTGTAGAGAGCTTGTGGATTCCTGAAATGAATGTAGCCATGTTTGCAAAAGGTGTAGGAGTTATTGCTGATATAGAGATCTGGCACAAACAAATTGGACATGCAAATTTGCAAAGTTGAAACTGATGCAGTCAAAGGAGACTGTTCATGGACTGCCAAATTTCAAGGTTTCAGAGATGCAAAAGGTATATGCAACATGTCAATTTGGTAAACAGTCAAGATCATTGTTTCCACATGATAAGCATGTTAGTGAGAATGTGCTAGAAATAGTACATATAGATGTTTGGGGTCCTGCAAAGACCACATCTATGGGTGGTTTTAGGTTTTATGTTACTTTCATTGATTACCATACATGGAAAGTGTGGGTATATTTCATGAAAGAGAAGAGTGAGGTATTCACTCACTTCCAGAATTAGAATTTTAAAGCTATGGTGGAAAAGCAAATAGGGAAGTATATTCAGACATTAGGATCTGATGGAGGAGGTGAATACATGTCAAATGAGTTCAGCAATTTTCTTAAAAGTCATGGAATTCGACATCAATTTTCATGCAAGTACACACCACAACAGAATGGTGTTGTTGAACGCAAAAATAGACATATTGTAGAAATAGCAAGAGCCTTGATGGCTGAAAAGAATATGCCTCATTGTTATTGGGCAAAATCTGTGCATATGGATGTATACATCATGAACAGAACTCCAACTGCTGTTGTACATCAAGTTACACCTGAAGAGAAGTTCATAGGTAAAAAGCCAAACTTATCACATATGAAATTTTTTGGCTTTATTGCATATGTACATGTTCCAGATGAGTTGAGGACAAAGCTTGATCCAAAAGCAGAAAAATGTGTCTTCATTGGATACTCCCTTGAGCAAAAGGGATATAAATGTTATAACCCACTCACACGACAGGTGAAGGTGAGAAGAGATGTGGTATTTGATGAAATGTCAAGCTTCTATGCAGATGCCAAAGAAGGACTGAGCTTTGAACCAAATGACAAAGAAAATGCTGAAAAATCAAGTGCAGAATCTTAGGTTTTGAGTGGATCAAATGCATCACCAAGCAATAGTTCCAACTCAAATCCATGGAGTGGAAGATTACGTGGAAATTTCAATCTAGCAAATTCATCAAATACATCTAAAAAAAGTAAAGAAAAGCTTTCTACTGGTCATAAAACATATCAGGTTTTGAAGACGTTGATGGAGATTCAAGCGGTTCAGAAAAGAGTCTTGATGAGGAACTTGGATAGCCCTCTGTGAAGACTCCAGGAGTAAGAAAGGCATATGCAGATGATACAGGGAGAAGTGACTCAAGACCAAGAAGATCTAGGAGGATGCGGAATTCAGTGCAACAATTGACATATGATAGTTACATGGCTCGTCATTGTGCCTACATGACAAAGGTAATACAAGATGTTGAACCTTCTTGCTTTGAAGATGCAATTGGAAATGTAGATTGGGAAAAATATATGGATGAGGAGATGGTTGCACTTTATGGGAATGATACATGGAAAGTAGTTCCATTGCTGCAAGGAAAGAAACCCATAGGCTACAAATGGGTTTACAAGGTAAAGCATAATGCTCATGGTAGCATAAGAAGGTATAAAGCACGATTGGTAGCTTAAGGATATGCACAGACATAACATTCAGCCCTGTAGCTAAAATGTCTACTGTCAAAACACTTGTTGCATTAGCTATAGCAAAAGGATGGACTTTACATCAGATGGATGTGAAGAATGCTTTCCTACATGGTGAGTTATTTGAAGAATTATATATGGACCAACCACAAGGATATGAAGATTCAAAGCATCCAGAATATGTTTGCACATTGCAAAAGGCTTTGTATGGGTTGAAACAAGCTCTGGGTGCATGGCATGCAAGGATTGTTGATTACTTAACCACCATTGGGTTTTCTATGTGTGATGCAGATCATTCACTATATGCAAGGAAGGTTGATGATGGCATCACGATTGTGGCTATTTATGTTGTTGACCTGATTGTAGGTGGTGATAATGAAGAAAGCATCAAACAGGTAAAGCAACTTCTTATGCAGGAATTCGACATGAAAGATATTGGTGTGCTACGCTATTTCTTGGGCATTGAGTTTATTCATACAAAAATAGGTATATGGATGTCACAAAGGCAATACACCTTGAATATGTTGCAAAAGTATGGTATGGCTGATTGTAAGCCAATTTATATGCCATTAGATCAGAATTTGAAGTTGGATACTACGTCAAGTGAACCATTGGAAAATGCTACTATGTATAGGAAAATTGTGGGAAGCTTGATATATCTCACAATTATGAGGTCTGATCTTAGCTACATTGTTGGACTTGAAAGTCAGTTTATGCAAGTTCCCAAGAAGCCACATTTGGATGCTTTGAGGCGCACTCTACGTTATATGAGTGCTACTTTGGATTATGCATTGTTTTATGAAGCTGGTGTAGATTTGCAGGTTCATGGATACATCGATGCACATTGGGCTGGTAGTACTCCAGATAGAAGATCTACTAGTGGCTTTCTATTCTCACTTGGAGGTGCAACTATTACATGGAGCAACAAGAAGCAACCCACTATTGCTTTGTCTAGTACAGATTAGTAGAAGAAGGAGAAGAAGGTTATTCTTCCTTGCCTCAATTTGTATGTGTTCTTCTCCTTGAGAGTGAGAGTGTGTGTGTGAGCTCTCTTCCTTATCTCCTTCCTCATGACATATATCTCATGATTTTTTCACAAGTTGAAGGATTTAATAGCACAATCGCATCCAATATATACCGAAAGCCTAAGATTGATTGTTGACTTGCTTGATACTGACATTCTAAGGTCTTGTTTCAGATTGTTAATATCATCGATGACATCATCAATTTGTAACCTCCCTTGAACACCTATATAAGGAGGGCTTGGCCACATACATCCTCAATCTTTCCAATACCAAGTCTTGGGAATTCAAGGAGTCACGATCTTCAAGTAAGCGCTTTCCAAGTTCTAGTTCCAGTTCTAGTCTTGTTCTTTGTTCTAGTCTTGTTCTTTGTTCTACTCTTGTATAGTCCAGTATTTTGGATATCCTATTTTATCATCTTGTAATCTTGCGGTATAAGGTCTCATCTAGTTATTTTGTGCACTTAGTCCATCTCCTTCAAGTGAATCTTGTACTTCATATATCTTAGTTCATACCTATAATCTAGGGTTTGGGGATCTTTTATATCCTATCTAGTCTGGCTATAGATACCTATCAATCTTGGGTTGTGGAACTTCTTGTAACAGTTCTATATTCTTGTATCATTTCCCCCTGTGTGTATGATCCTATAATCAGAAGCATATTTTTGAAATCTTGTCCAAGTCTAGTCAAAGGGCACAATCTTGTGCTCCATTGACACTCTAACCATGTCTTAGCCTCATCAATGCCCTCATAAGATCTCGCAAGCTTGTGCACTGATTATAAGATCTCACAATTTTGTGCATTGATCATATACATATGCAGAGCATATGGTTCTAAGATCAAACTTAGAGAATAGTGGAGAGGGTCCAAAGAATAATCTACATTCGAAAATATAGTAGATACAAGTTGGCTACAAAATCATTTTTAATCATGCATAATCTAAATACGACATGGCCTATATATAATAATCAACCTAATGTGAATGGATTTAGAGATTTTGGAAAAAAAATAAAATATATTAAAAACTTTGATACCTTATTGAGATTTTATTTTCATGAAAACTATAAAATCTAACAAAATGTAAATATCTTTATGGTTGTATGTCTGATTAGCATAACACTTACCTCATGTAGAACACATGCTAAAAGGATCTCTATATATGCCATAATGTTGCTAGCCGCCTTCGGGCGTTGAAACCAGCCTTCGGGCGTTAACTCCGCTGTGCCTTCGGGCCGTCTACCTCGTTGTATGTGCCTTCGGGCCGTCTACCTCGTCTGCCCCTGTTCTTGTGGGATAAGGGGGGTCCCATGGGTACTATGCCCTTCCTTGTACAGTTGTTCATTTCAAAGTTAAAGTCAGGGGGAGTAGGCCTCGGCCGAACCTCCATTTCTTTTAAAAAAAAAAACATCGAAGACAATGCATTGCTAACATGTTAGCAACATATCAATGTTTGGGCATGTTGCTAAAATGTTGCGAACATGATTTTTTTTGGTAGGGAGGCGGAGGATTTCTCCCTTGTCTCCCTATAGCTAATATATGATGAAGTGCATTCTTTGACATACATAAATAAATCTACACATATATATTATGAATCATAAGTAGATGTGAAGTGTCATGTATGTTACATACATACATGTAAGCAGATACACATATACATGCATATTACATACATGTATGTATGTATGTATGTATGTATGTATGTAACATACATACATGTATCTAACATACATACATGCATACATACATACATATATACATACATACATACATACATACATACATACATGTATCTAACATACATACATACATACATGCATACATACATACATACATACATACATACATACATACATACATGCATGCATATGAATAATTACATGTATACATACATAGCATAGTATACAACATATATAATATAGATTATAGTCTAAACTAATCCCTACATTATTTACCATTTGTGTTGATTTCAATGGTGAGATCAATCATCATAGAAGAGTATCCTTACCTTTGAAGACCAACGATGAAGCTTTTGTCCAACTTGTGTAAGTGTGTTACGAGAACATGGAAAATCCAAAATATCGATCAATCTCAAGACGATAGGGCCCAAAAAGAAAACCATACATAAATGAACCTCTATGCTTTTATAGCTTTTCATGACTTCCTGATTTCCTTTTTTTTCTTTTATTGCATGTATTGGACAAGATTTTAAATAATTTCTTATCATTTTTTCATTACAAAAAATATGTATCCAAAGCAACACATTGCAAACGTAGCAACATTGTGAAGTTAAGATTGCGAAGTTGCAAACCATTCGCAACATATTGCTTTTGGTGCTAGCTGTGTGCTTTACTCTTAACAATCATCACTTTAATTCATACTTTTGGATAATTGGAATTACTTGAGAGACCAAGAATAACATTTTCTTAACAAACATCATGATTTCTTTAATTTAAAATTACAAAATTTGCAACCTTGTTACGGTGTGAAAATAGCATAACCCTGCCATGGTGCCATGACATAAATTTTCAGATTTATTTTACTTATGTGTAGAGACAATCGGTAAATCTCATATTTTGACCGTCAATGAACCTTTGAACAGGCTATTGTGTTAATCATTACACAATAGTAGGCAATTCGATTCCTATACTAGGATCACATTAGATCATCCAAGTTATCCGTGTTAATCACAAAATATGGTCATACTAAATAAGTGGTAGATAGATAGTGTTATTTTGAGCTAGAATCATGTCAATCAAACTCGCTTGTGACTCTAGGCTCTTACCCTTTTGCATTGTGTTTTTATTGCATAAATTCATACCATGATATACTAATCAACAAGCGAGTTTGCCATCTTCATGCCACGAAAAAAAGTGATAATTAGCTTATGAATAGTGTGCCATACAATGGAACTTTGCGGGACACAAAAACAAAGACTCAAAACAAAAAATTGCTATTTGATTAGTAATAACCATGTCTTCAACCCATATACATTCATTATAGCTCATACCACCAACTTCAATTGCATGTTCATTTGACGCATTCTAACTCCAACCAAAGAATGAAAAAGGCAGCCCACTATTATCTTGGTAGAGAAGGTTTCTAGCCATAATTAAAAAGTATATCGGATCAATAAATATTTAGCATAGGAATCAGTAGTTTACAAGCTTACACCAGCGTTAAATTGATTAGTAATAACCATGTTTTCATTTGATAAAGCTTTGTTATAACTCATACTACCAACTTCAATTGCATGTTCATTTGACACAGTAACACTCTAAACAAAGAATGAAAGAATCGACCCATTATATAATCTAGATAGAACAAATTTCTTGTCACAACTAAGAAATATACCCCATAGTATTATTTAATCCATTCAAACCAGAATTCAATCCCACAAGGACAGCTCCATCTTAGACTTGATGCGTTCAATAGGGCATTGCATTGCTTATTCTTCAGAACTTCCCAACGAACAACCATATTTGATTGCGTGTATGTGATTGAACCCAGGAAGTACACCTGGGCTCAAGCATAAATTGTACCAATCTTCTGGCTGGGGAATTCGCCAATTGAACAAATATACAACATAAGGTTGATCACATGAAATCATTGGGTGTGCGTAAATGTTAAAGTGCATAGAAGACATGCATCGCATATCAGTGGATCGGGTCCACGTTTCATTTTGTATGTTGCATTTGATGGCAGATGGCAAGTACTATTATGCTTTTATGCTATTGAATTTGCTGCAGAGATTATTTAAGAACGTGTTCCCAACTATCAGATTGTTACATCTTTTAATCCTGCTAAGGTCTGGCGAATATCAAATTTACCATACATGTAAACTTCCAGCAAACATCAAAGTTAAGTTCGAAGTACGACAGGCTGTAAATGTCCACATAGTGATGAGAGACCACAGAGATGCAAAAGAGCGACTCAATAGAGACAGAATGCCAAAAGCAGGTCTGTGTACTCTGGCATCTCCGAATTTTATATTGAGCCTCCTAAAATAGGCCAACGTAAGCCTGTATCCTCCTCCAAAGACTGCACTGTAACTAGACTATAGAATTCCCAATCAGTATACTAAGCCATGAGAGGCCTTCAGTAGAGCACCAAAATGCTTTTCAACAATAATGCAAGGTATACGCTTTATTATATCTGCAATGTATCTCTGTGCGATATGTTTCAATAACTTGTGTGATGATCCAATTCAATAGTACGCATCATTGATGAACATCGATGCCTAAACACTAAAAATAAGCCCCTTTCATAATCACTCGATGTCATGTTAATCATAAGTAATACTTATGCCTGGTGGTTTCCAACTGATGTCAAGGTCGATTATATAATCAGTGGTATGATATTGAGCTAGAAAATGATCTATTTGTACACTCAAATGTGATAACCCTTTGACGTGGAATAGGGGATGCTTGTCAACTGATTACAGCTATTCTTGATACATTGTAATGGTAAAAAGCACTGCGAACAATGCAATACATATGTCAAAATGACACATGCTCTCATTGCTCAGAAAATGTGGGCGATTAACAAACGTGCTGGAGAAGTGTAGAACCTTATTCAAGGCTAAACAGTCGTTTGGGTTGTGCAGATGAATATCCATATAGAGACGCGGTATATTGTTGCACATGTGGCATACAACAAATAAGCATTCAAAAAGCCACTGTGATGGATCATATGGGAGACTTCCACAGCAACCTTGCAGTTAGAATCCTGTGTTTCATCATATTCAAATGATCCTTGAAACCCAGCATGCCAATTTACAAGAGCTATGTAAAAATCCATAGAACATAACAATACTCAAACTTCCACATCCAATGGTGTCGCTCCTGCTGAGTTAGTCGAATCTCCAGTAAATTGCCTTCCCATTTCTGGTGATCCTTGTTGCCGTGAATTCAAATCCTAGATAAGAAAGTATATGAACATGTTGAAGGTTCTGCTAACAGTAGTAATATATTGAAAAAATAGACAGCGCTAATTAACGTTAATCTAACATTATCATCAATCAAAAGGCCAGTTGGTGCATTTGGATTTGACAGTTCCTCAGCAGAACCTTGAAGTGGTGTCTCTGCATCTTCCAGAGCTCTTCTAGAAGCATCTTTTCTCTGTAGAGCAATGGACACCTGGCAATCAAAAATATCTGCTTATTGAGACCATTTATGAAATATAATGAAATTTGTCTCCTCACATACATTGCATTATGAATTGAGTGTCAAAGTTCATAAGCTGCATTCTCCTTTTAGGAGGCTGTGCAAGTTCTGATATGCTATAATGGCTAATCGAATGGAAATCTGGATCGCTGAGGCTTAAACATTGGTGACCATATGAAAAGAGAGAGAGTCAATGGGGTTCAGGTTGACCATGTATGTAACAAAACCATGCTTGGCCTGAATCTTCCAAAGTGAAAGTATACATGACAGTCTAAATTTTGCTGAGTGAAGGAGTATAAATGACAAGATATCTCCCTGTTCTCCCCTCCGTAAATGAGTCATGAATGACAAGACCTCTCCACATGATATGCAGCAAAACTGCACATACTTCCTATATAAGCTGCAAATCCTGTACCAGAAAAAAAAAAGAAAATCACACAAAATGTATGCCATCTTGGAAAGTCTGCCGACCCATAGGATCCAAACTTTCTGCTGTAGAGGACAAAATGGTCCTGCATGTTGAGTTCCCTACATCATGTTCCTATTTTTGCAGTTGGATGCAACATCGTTCATAACAGCTGAACAAAAAGAAAAGGAATCTACAGAGCCTAATAACAAAAACACTCTTGAAGGCCAATGATAAGTGGAACAAACACATTTAAATCCAACAGAAACAAAGAATTGAATCTACTGCTCAGAA
>CM035434.1:16893045-16895545 GCA_020310875.1 Ceratopteris richardii
AATAGACTTAGATGTTTGGTATTTTGACAGTGGGGCGACCAAACATATTGCCTCGCAGCGCAGTTTCTTCTCTTCACTCGAGCCTATCCCTACAGGGAATACTGTTACATGTGCCAATAACTCCTCTTATCCTGTTATGGGAGTTGGTAAGATCATTTTGACTACTGCTGATGGTAGTTCTTTCACTTTGTCAGATGCTTTATTTGTGCCAAGGATCAAAAAGAACCTGTTATCAGTTTCTGCATTAGCCAAGATTGGCTTGGTTTTGAAATTCGTTGATGATAGGTATACAGTTCATGATCTGTCAAATGGCGATGTGATTATTGCTTCTGGTATTTTATGTCGTTGGTTGTATAAGCTCATAGACTATGAAAGATCTGTAAATGATTTGGCATGTGCTGTAAATGATTCGCAGGCTATGTAAGATGCAAAGCTTTGGCATGCATGCTTTGGTCATCTGAATTTTGCTAGTTTGCTACGCCTGCAAAAATCTGAAATGGTGTCCTCGTTGACCAAACTTGAGGCACCTGGAAAACATGTTTGTGAAGGCTGTATTTTGGGCAAAATGCAGCGTTCCTCCTTTCCAAAAGATGGTTCAGTTCGGGCTACACAGAAATTGCAGCTTCTACATAGTGATGTATGTGGTCCTATGCAGACACTCTCTTCTGGAAATTACCTTTACTTCGTGACTTTCATTGATGATTTTTCAAGGCATGCATGGGTGTATCCACTCAAAGCAAAGTCCGAAGTGTTCATGTGCTTCAAACAGTTTTTGGTTTTGGCTGAAAATCTGTCAGCATGTAAAATAGGCACCCTCCGTTCTAATCGAGGGGGGGGATATATGTCTTCTGATTTTAATGCATTTGTGGCTGAACGTGGGATAAAACACCAGTGTACAGTGCCATATACACCTCAACAGAATGGAGTTGCTGAACGAAAGAACACATCACTCATGGAGATGGCGAGGTGCTAGTCAAAAGTCAGGCTTTACCACATAGTTTCTGCCTTGAGGCTGTCATGTGTGCAGCATATGTACTGAACAGGTGTACTTGCATGAAGAAGTGTATGTTTTTCAGCCCCGTGGCTTTATGCAGAAAGGGCATGAAAACCAGGTGTGCAGGTTAAAGAAGGCATTATATGGTTTAAAGCAAGCACCACGTGCTTGGTATGAGAAGATACATGCCTATCTGATTGCACATGGTTTTGAGAACAGTCCAACTGAAAGCACCTTATATGTTAAGCATGCTAATGATGTGCTTATGATCATTGTTGTCTATGTTGACGACATGCTGCTCACTGGTCCTATTGAGAAGCATATTGCTGATTTTAAGGCTGATTTGCATGCCTCATTTGAGATGTCTGATTTGGGGCATTTGCATCACTATTTGGGCATTCAGTTCATGCAAGTTGATGGTGGAATGGCTTTGTGTCAAACGAAATATATTGACACATTATTGCAGCGTTTTGGCCTTGAAGACTATAAGCCTATTGCCACTCCTATGGAGACAGGTTTACAATTGAGTCTTCATGATGCTGGAGATGCATTTGATGTTGTTCTCTATCAGCAGGCTATTGGATGCTAATTTACTTATGCATTACTCGGCCAGATATTCAGTTTGCTGTCTCAAAGATGAGCAGATTTATGCATTGCCCAGGAGTCAAGCATTGGCAGGCGGTTAAGCGCATCTTTCGCTACTTGAGTGGTACTCGGCTACTTGGGTTGTTTTATCCCAAGGGGGGATCACTACCGCCAGATTTGCATGCTTTTTGTGACTCTGATTGGGTTGGTTGCTATGACACTCGTGTGTCCACTAGTGGCTTTTGCTTCATGCTTGGTAGCTCATGTATATCTTGGTTGAGCAAGAAGCAGCCTACTGTGGCCACTTCCAGTTGTGAGGTTGAGTATAGGGAAGCTTTCACAGCTACTGTTGAGTGTGTGTGGCTCAGACACCTTATGGCTGATTTGGGTGTTGGTCAGAATTCTGCCACCACTATCTTCACTGACAGTCAGAGCGCATTGGCAGTTGCGAGGAACCCTGTGTTCCATGCTCGCACTAAGCACATTGAGGTGCATTATCACTATGTCAGGGAGAGGTTCTCTGCTGGGGAGATCAGCTTGGCATATGTGCCCACGCAGGAGAACATTGCACATCTTTTCATGAAGGCTCTGCCAAGGGAGAAGTTTGAAGCTTTCCGCAAAGCTTTGGGCTTACTTCCTTTTGTGGAGTGACTTCCACATAGCTTGGCACTTCCTTATACATGAGTGCCAACTACTTGTTCACCGCATCACTCCCAGGGGGGGATTTGTTGATATATTTAGGTAGTGATGTGTGTGAACACTCTAGGACCGCCGGGGCACTTTTTTCCCTCTTTAGGAGGTTTTTTTTCCCATCTTGTATATACGCCTATTGCCCTAATGGGCTACTTATCTTTGTACAATCTCTAGTAATACATTCAGTATTGTGTGTTGTGCTCCAAGCTTCTTCTTCTTCCTTGTGTT
>CM035434.1:16898045-17190545 GCA_020310875.1 Ceratopteris richardii
AGCCTTAAAATCAGCAATATGTGTCTCAATAGGACCAGTGAGCAGCACGTCATCAACATAGACAGCAATGCTCAGAAGCACATCATTAGCACGTTTAACATATAAGGTGCTTTCAGTATAGGCATGTATCTTCTCATACCAAGCACGTGGTGCTTGCTTTAAACCATATAATGCCTTCTTTAACCTGCAAACCTGGTTTTCATGCCCTTTCTGCACAAAGCCACGGGGCTGAAAAACATACACTTCTTCATGCAAGTCACCATTCAGAGATGCTGTTTTAATGTCCAACTGATGTGCATTCCAACCATGATGGGCTGCAAGTGCACAAATGCTCCAAACAGTAGTCATACGGCATGTAGGTGCAAAGGTCTCATCAAAATCAATGCCTCTTTCCTGTGCATAACCCTTTGCAACAAGCCTAGCCTTATACCTGTCAACTGTACCATCAGGTTTACGCTTCAGCTTATATACCCACTTAGTGCCAATGGCCTTCTTGCCAGGAGGCAAGTCACATAAAGACCATGTACCATTCTTCATTATAGCATCATATTCAGATTGCATAGCAGCCATCCAATTTTCTGAATTTTGTGCTTCATCAAAAGAAACAGGCTCATTCTCATCACAGAGACTAGATGCAGCCATAGCATAGCAATCTGATGCAAAGGAGGCACTATGAGAGCCTTAACGAGTACGATATGACAAAGGTGCATCTAATTTGTTGTCACGCAAAGTCTGCATCAACCATTTTGGCATAGTTTTTGCCTGCTCAATATCAGCTCTCTCATCAACAAGTGCATCATGTAAATCTGCATCAGAAATGGAATGATCTGCATCATCATATGAAACCTGCAAAGGCTGAGAAATTGCCTCATTAGGACCAGCACTAGCCTGTCCACCTGTCCACCTGTAAAAAGAGGCATCAAAGTATCATACATGTCTTTGGAGCTAACAGATGTCTCCTTAGTACATGAAAGCAATGGCTGAATAGCATCTTCCACAAAGACAACATCACGGCTAACCAGAATGCGTTTAGTCTGTGGATGATACAGACGATAGCCTTTACTTTCAGAACTGTACCCAACAAAAATACATTTTACTGCCTTATCATCCAATTTTCTGCGATGTTGTTCAGGCACTAATGCATATGCCAAACAACCAAAAACACGCAGATGAGCAACAGATGGCTTGCGATCATGCCAAGCCTCATATGGAGTGATAGACTGCAACGCTTTAGTGGGACACCTGTTCAGTACATATGTTGCACACATGACAGCCTCAAGCCAGAAACTATGTGGTAAAGCCTGACTTTTGACCATGCACCTCGCCATCTCCATGAGTGACCTGTTCTTTCGTTCAGCAACTCCATTCTGTTGAGGTGTATACGGCATTGTACACTGGTGTTTTATCCCACGTTGAGCCAGAAACGCATTAAAATCTGAAGACATATATTCCCCCCCTCGATCAGAACGGAGGGTGCCCATTTTACATGCTGACAGATTTTCAGCCAAAACCAAAAACTGTTTGAAGCACATGAACACTTCGGACTTTGCTTTGAGTGGATATACCCATGCATGCCTGGAAAAATCATCAATGAAAGTCACGAAGTAAAGGTAATTTCCAAAAGAGGGTGTCTGCATAGGACCACAGACATCACTATGTACAAGCTGCAATTTCTGCGTAGCCCGAACTGAACCATCTTTTGGAAAGGAAGAACGCTGCATTTTGCCCAAAATACAGCCTTCACAAACATGTTTTCCAGGTGCCTCAAGTTTGGGCAAAGAGGACAACATTTCAGATTTCTGCAGGCGTAACAAACTAGCAAAATTCAGATGACCAAAGCGTGCATGCCAAAGCTTTGCATCTGACATAGCCTGAGAATCATGAACTGCACATGCCGAATCATTCACAGATCTTTCATAGTCTATGAGCTTATACAGCCCACGACATAAAATGCAAGAAGCAATAATCACATCGCCATTTGAGAGATCATGGACTGTACACCTGTCATCAACGAATTTCACAACCAAGCCAATCTTGGCTAATGCAGAAACTGATAACAGGTTCTTTTTTATCCTTGGCACAAATAAAGAATCTGACAAAGTGAAAGAACTACCATCAGCACTAGTCAGAATGATCTTACCAACTCCCATAACAGGATAAGAGGAGTTATTGGCGCATGTGACAGTATTCCCTGTAGGGGAAGGCTCGAGTGAAGAGAATAAACTGCGCTGCGAGGTAATATGTTTGGTTGCCCCACTGTCAAAGTACCAAACATCTGAGTCTACTGCAGACATGCATTGATCATGAGAAGATGGGTCAAAACTGCAGACAGTAGTAAACACCCATTCTTCTTCCTGCACAAGATTTGCAGACTCTGTTTTTTGTGTAGAGGTCTCTGCAACAACCATTCAAGCCTCTTTCTTCTTTGCCTCTTTAGCAGCCAGTTTTGGACAGTTCTTTATAATATGATCATTTCCTTTACAGTACTTGCAGAACAATTTCTGCTTTTCTGATTTCTTCTCATCTTTATCTTGGTTCTTCGATTGTGCAGCATTTGCAAATTTCTGCTTACTAGTAGAAGAGCTCCATTTTCCTTTGCCCTTCTGACTAGCCAGGAAAGCTTGATCTGCAACACGCATAATGGACCTGTTCTGCCTGGACTGATCTTCCTGCAACAGAACAGAGACTAATTCCTCAAATGACAAGGCATTCGGATTAACTTTCATCATCAACCGAAGAGTAGAAGCAAAACTCTGATATGAATCAGGAAGACCATTTAGAACGGTCTGCACAAGTGAGCTATCTGGTATAACCTCATCAGCAGAAATCAATTGTTCCTTCAGGTCTTTGATCTTTGTAAGAAAACTGTCCATAGAATCACCTTCATTCATGTGCTCACTCTCCAACTGTTTTCGGAGGTAAGCAACACGAGCCTCATTCCTAGCCTGGTACAAAGTGATAAGTGTATCCCAAGCATCCTTTGCTGTTCTGCAAGAGCGAATGTGAGAAATAATGGCACGTTTGACAGTCAAAGCTATCAATGCATGTGCCTGGGCATCTCTTCCATCCCAACGAATCTGCTCTGCAGTAGGTGCAACAGAAACAGCAGCACGAACAGGAATCTGCGGAATATCATCTTCGACACCATCTTCATCAGCTCCAACACCTGTATGAACAGTACCTGTCATTATAGGTGTAATAGGACGTCTTTCAACACCCTGCACAATGTTCCACAATCCTTTTGCAACCAGTACATGTCGCATCATATAAACCCATAATGGGTAGTTGGTACCATCCAACTTATCCTCAACAGCAAACATACGGAATACATCACTGCTTTCAGCCATGGCCAGTGACTAAAATACCTTGATGCAAAAAATTGACTGTATCTCAAAAAGTTGAACAGAACAACCGAGACGAGTTCTGCTAGACCTGTAGCAGACTTTGAGACGCTTAAACTGGCGAACAGAAACTGGTATATACCTTTGGCACAAAAGGACGAAATAGCCTGCACAAGCGCTGCGATAGTGCGTTCGGAGGCCGAAACGAGCTCAGATCTCGATTTCGGCACCACATAGCGAAGTTGTTTTGATCTCGGAAACACCCTGAGTATGCTCACCAAATTTCGTGCGAATCTGAGACTGCAAACGGAGGAGTGTCGACGGTGCCCTAGAAGAAGCGACGACCTGCTCTGATACCAATTGTTGGAGATAGACGTCTTCGGAAGCACGCGAACAGCACAAGGAAGAAGAAGAAGCTTGGAGCACAAACACACAATACTGAATGTATTACTAGAGAATGTACAAAGATAAGTAGCCCATTAGGGCAATAGGCGTATATACAAGCCGGGGGAAAAAAACCTCCTAAAGAGGGAAAAAAGTGCCCCGGCAGTCCTAAAGTGTTCACACACATCACTACCTAAATATATCAACATGTATGTATGTATGTATGTATGTATTGTACTAAAGAGCAAAAAGGAAGTATTGGATATTAAAAGGTTTCATGCATTTGTGACCACACAGAAAGGGCTTAAGTTAAAAGCCATAAGTGCAAATAATGGGGGCGAGTATGTCTGAAAAGATTTTAATAAATTTTGTGGGACGCATGGTATTAAGAGGGAGGTGACAGCCCCTTATAATCTTGCATCAAATGGCGTGGCCGAAAGATATAATTGCACACTTTGTGAGAGGGTTAGATGCATGTTACCCAAAGCTATATCTCCCTCAACAATTTTGGGGAGAGGCTCTTAAAACTGCAGCTCATATATGCAATCGCTCTCCCAATCATGCATTGGAAAATGGCATTCCTGAAGAGGTTTGGTCAGGCAAACTTGCTTCATATGACTATTTGCGTGTCTTTGGTTGTGATGCCTTTGTGCATGTACCTATAGAACAGAGGACCAAACTAGATAAAAAATCCATCAAGGGCATTGTCATGGGATATGGAGATGAAGGAGAGATGGGTTATAGAGTTTGGCTTCTTCATAACAGGAAGATAATGTGCAGCCAAGATGTAGTATTTAATGAGGCAAAGTTATTGAAAAATGCTACATATGATAATCTTGATAAAAAGAAGTTTAAATTTCAGCATGAACAGCCAGCCATTCAACAGCCATTAGCTGAAAATTCTGTTCCTTTTGATGAACAGCAACCCATTGTGCTAAAGCCACAAGATCATGGACAGCAAGGAGATGCATAGGATGGGTTAGGACAGCAAAATAAACATACTGAAAACAGATTACAGCAACAAAAAAATGCTGAAAATCAACCACCTAATGATGGTGTACATATACATGACGATGTAGGCCCATTACATGATAACATAGATCATTGGGTAAGACCATCTACACGTTTTAGAAGACAGCCACACAGGTTTCAACCATCTTTGGAGTACATTTTATTGACTGATGAGGGTGAGCCTCTAACTTTTAAGGAGGCACAGTCATGTGAAAACAAGACAGTGAAGCTTGCAATGCTGGAAGAGATGAAGTCTCCATATGCAAATAATACATGGGATCTTGTACCTCTGCCCAAGGATAGGAAAGCTATCCCTAATAAATGGGTTTATAAAGTGAAATGTATTGATGGGAAACCCAAGTACAAAGCACGGTTGGTTGCTAGGGGCTATACACAGAAGGAAGGCATAGACTTCCACGAGGTTTTTCCACTAGTGGTGAAGATGAATACACTTCGTGTTTTGTTTGCTCTCACTACATCCTTGGATTTAGAATTGGATCAGATGGATGTCAAAACTGCTTTTCTACATGGTGACTTGGATGAAGTGTTGCACATGAAGCAACCAGATGGATTTGTTATTCCAGGAAAAGAACATTTAATCTTCAAACTGAAACGCAGCTTGTATGGGCTGAAACAAGCCCTTAGACAGTGGTACAAAAAGTTTGATAACCTTATGCTCAATCATGGATTTAAATGCAGTCATGCAGATCACTGTTTATACACTAAAAAGGCTGATGATGGAAGTCTTATTGTGCTGGTTTTATATGCGGATGGCATGTTGATTGCAGGTAAACACAAAAGCATCTTGACTTCCCTTAAAAGGCAGCTGAGTTCAGCCTTCTCAATGAAAGTCTTGGGTGAAGCTGAACACATCCTAGGCATGTGCATTAAAAGAGAGAGAACAATACTTGTTCTTTCTCTCACAAGACAATTTAATATGGCTGATGCTAAGCCTCTTGGAGTGCCTTTACCGGCACATGCAAAGCTTAGCAAAATTGATTGTCCTAAGGATGATGCAGCTGCTAGTGCAACGAAGGGTATACCTTATGCATCAGCTTGTGGTCCTTTAATGTATGCCATGGTTGCAACTCGACCTGACATTGCTCATGCAATGGGAGTTATTAGTAGATTCATGTCTAACCCTAGCAAGGCACATTGGGAAGCAGTGAAATGTATCTTCAAATAATTGAATGGTACACAAAGAAAGTGTATATGTTATGGAAAGGGTACATTAGATTTGCAGGGATTTTGTGATTCAGATATGGCAGGAGATCTTGGTACAAGGAAATCTACCAGTGGGTATGTCTTTACTTTGGATAGCGGGGCCATTTCTTGGTGTTCAAGATTGCAGAAAATTGTGGCACTGAGTACTACTGAAGATGAGTATATTTCAGCCACCGAAGCTTCTAAGGAAGCTATTTGGCTTGGTCATTCGGTCAAAGATTTTGGTCTTTCTCATACTCCAGTGCTTGGTTGTGATAGTCAAAGTGTAGTATGTCTGGCCAAGAATGCCATGTTTCGTGCACGCACCAAACACAGAGATGTTCGGTATCACTTCATCCCACAAGTTTTGGAAGATGGCCTTGTCACATTGACCAAGGTCAAAACTCAAGATAACCTTGCATATGTTCTCACTAAAAGTCTTGGTAAGGCTCTGCATGAGCATTGCATTAGCTTAATGGGAGTTGATTAACTTAAAGGTAACACTTCGGGCCTTTAAGTGGAAGGTTGTTGGATGTAAAGGCCCTTTTGTACATATGCATATTTATAAGGGTGTGAACACACCCTTATCATATTGTAACCTGACATATATAATAAAACATATTCTTTAGTGTACCTAGGTACGGTGGTACACCCCAATCTCGTAACTTGCACTAGCACCTCCTACTCTTGCACGAAGGACAACATGTCCCCATACAATCCTAGCGCACACTCTATTTCCTTTCAATAAGTACTTGAAGATGGCATGATCACATTGGTCAAGGTCAATACAACACAAAATCTTGTAGATGCTCTCACCAAGTGCTTACAAAAAGCACAACATGAGCTATGTATATAAGTGGTGGGAGTCACTTAGCTTGCCTCCTTGGCCCTTAAAATGGGAGGATGTTGGAAATAAAGGACCAAGGAAACCCCTTATGTATATTTATACCCATCCAAATGATAGCTCTCTAAAAGAGCTACTCACACATATTTTTATTATATTTTTGTTCCACTTTTGAGGCATCTATAAGCATTTATATTTATTTTTTGACTTTTGGTCATTGTGCATGTATAAACATGCCCAAGTGACCAAAAAACACTTAGAATAAAAATATAGGGTCCCAAAGTCACATAACAAGGGAATTCAAACTTTTACATGCAACCTCTACCAAGCAACGTTCCACTCTTCGTGTAACATTTGTATGAACTATATGGATTGCCCAAGAAGATTGTTGGTGATCAAGATACTAAGTTCACTTACACCTTCTAGCAAAAAAATTATTCCAAAAGTTAGAGACCCATCCATGCATGTCATCCATGGATCATCCTAAGACCATTGGATAGACAAAGAGCTTGGACCATACTATGAAGCATATTCTCTATGCATGTCGATAATCTTCAGCTTGATTGGGAGCATTCTCTTCCACAATTGGAGTTTGCTTTTAGCAATATTATGTATTACAGCCCATTCACGCTTATGAGTGGTTACGATCCATAACCATAAATCACTATTCACCACTGACTAAGGAATCTTCCATCATAGTAGATGACTAGTTTTTTATGACCTATATAGAGAAGGCACAAGATCATGCCACCTTTTATGTTAACTGGCACCAAAGACCTAGAGACTTTCTAGTTGGCATATTCATCGACTATCGAAAGACATTGAGATTATTAGAATCTCATGACCTCAAGGGTGGCACTATATTCCATCGATTTGGTTCTTGATAAAGTCTTCATATCCCAAGTATCTTATAAAGTCAAAGCACTAGCCAGAGTCTATCATGACTTTCAAGTGATAATGTCGAAGGAGCACTAAATTGTTCTCTCTGACTACACTAGACAAGATTTCAGAATTATATTTCTTATTACAAGAACACCCACATAGGGAAAATGATACAAGAATATGTGATTGATACAAGATGTCCCACAACCCGGGACTGAAAGGTACGAATTACTCAACTAGAGATGATACAGAAGATCCCACAACCTGGGATCGTAAGTATGAAACAAGATATCTCGATTACAAGAACTCCCTTCTGGGAGATGAACTAGATATAAGAAAGAACTCGACAAGATCTCATACTATGAGATTACAATAGGACAAGGCTAGATGTCCTCGATACAAGACTAGACAAGACTAGAACAAGGAACAAGACAAGAACTCGAACTGGAACTTGGAGAGTACTTACTTGGCGGTCACGACTCCTTGAGCTTTATAAGTTTTCCAAGGGCGGTTCAAGGGCAGCTACGAATTGATGATCTCATTGAT
Source organism: Ceratopteris richardii (assembly GCA_020310875.1). Classification (NCBI taxonomy): domain Eukaryota; kingdom Viridiplantae; phylum Streptophyta; class Polypodiopsida; order Polypodiales; family Pteridaceae; genus Ceratopteris; species Ceratopteris richardii. Next base: position 16,906,257 of record CM035434.1, read on the forward strand.
GAAGTCATCAATTCAAAGCATGGTCTCTGGAATCTGGATGTCAGAATCAAGCAAGAAGACAATCGATCTTAGGGTCTTGGCACTTTCCCGACGCAATGGAAGCATTGGTTTCTCCTAACTCTGAACCAATCATGAGATATAGATAATAGGATTCACGTGGAATCTGAGATTTAGGATGTTTTCCTTTGTCCATGACATCACCTCCCCCTCAAGCGACGCATTCCACGAGGAGAAGTCATGTTCTTTGTTCTCGACTTCATTGGATTATGGAATTCTCCTACCTTGATCGGTGCTCTCTGAAGGTTTTTTGCAAGTTCCCAAGTACGATCACTGATGTCATACCCTTTCCAATGAATAAGGTACTCTAATCTTCCTCAGAATATTCTCGAATCTAGAACATGCTCGACTTCAAATTCTTTATGAACATCAATCTCAATAGGTGGTGAAGGACTAGGTCTCTCCCCCCTCAATGGTGAAATCTGATATGGTTCCAACATGGATACATGGAAAACTGGATGTATTCTCATGGTACTTGATAGCTGGAGCTTGAAGTTGACTGGAGTAATCTTGGCCAAGATGGTAAATGGACCAAATCTTTGATGATCTAACTTTGCACAAGGCCTTGAAGTTTGCAAATTGTTTCTGAGTAACCATACTTTATCCCAAATTTGATACGATGGATTCTGGACACGATGTTGATCTGCATAGTACTTATATTGTTCTTGAGCTTTATGGATCTCTTCCTTGAGTTCTTTGTGAATGTCCATCAGGTACTGGGCCTTGTCTCTTGACATGATTTGAGAGTTGTATATCCATCCTTGGATGTTGTCCATAGTTTGCAAAGAAGGGAGTTTGCTTAGTAGATGCATGAACATTGTTGTTATAGGCAAACTCTGCAACCAATTATTTTGGTGATAGTTGCTAGTGCAACGGAGATATTGCTAAAGGACTTGATTCACCCGTTCTGTTTATCCATCAGTATGTGGATGATTTGTTGTAGATAGTTTAATTTGAATACCAAGGAGCTTGCAAAGACTATTCCAAAAGTTGGATATGAACTTTGGATATGAACTGTGGACCTCGATCACTGACAATATCATCAGGCAATCCATGAAACCTAAAGATGTATCTGAGAAAAAGTATGGAAGTGGTTGCACCTGTAATTGCCTTTGTAGTTAGAATGAAGTGTGCCATCTTTGTAAATCTATCCACAATAACAAGAATGGCATCATACTTATCTGACTTTGGTAGATCTGTGATGAAATACATAGACAATGAAGCCCATGGCCTTTTTGGAATAGGTAAAGGTTTCAAGAGGCCATGAGGTTTATGTCGTGGTACCTTAGATCTATTGCAAGTGTCACAGGTTCGAATATATTCTTTGACTTCCTTCCACATTTGAGGCCACCAAAAATCCCTTGATATGAGTTCTATTGTTTTATTTACTCCAAAATGTCCGGCTGCAAAGTTGTAACTTGTCATGACGTTGTTGAAGTACTTGGATCACGGGCTTTCCTGAAGGACATACAATAGGTTCTTATAGAATAGTAACCCATCCTTTTCTTGAAATTCATTTACTTCTTGGACTTTTCCTTCTTGAGTTTTCTGCTTAACATCACAAAACAATTCATCTTGTGGTAGATTCTCATGGATCAAATGATTGAAGGCTGAATCTTCATGATGGGTTGAAGAGATAACTCCTAACTGGAGATGCTCATGCTTGAGTAATGCACTCTCTTGTTGATCAAAGGCCTCTTCACCCTTCTTTGGTGCAAGATAAGATCTTCTTGACAAGGCATGTGACTGACATTGTTGACGTCCTGGATGGTAGGTGATGACAAAGTCGAACCTGGATAGAAAGTTACTCCATCAAGATTGCCTTCTATTGAGGATGCGCGTGGTCATAAAATACTCCAAGTTCTTGTGATCTGTATACACAGTACTCTGTGAGCTTCTCCTTCTAGATGGTGACGCCAGGTATCAAACGCGTCTACTATGGCAAGAAGTTCTTTATCATGGATTTCATAATTAATCTCTGGAGGGGAAAATTTCTTGAATGATATGCAATTGGATGTAGGTGTCCATCATCTCCATATTGGGATAGAATGGCCCCTAGGGCGAAGTCTAATGCATCTGTCTCTAGGAAGAAGGCCTTGCCAGCAGTGTGGTTAGCAACGGGATGGCAACGTCGTAGGCAACGCGTTAGCAACGTGAAGAAGTTGCGAACCTAAAGTTGCAATAAAGTTGCGTATAATTCATTTTTTTTTAATCAATTTTTTATTATTTTTTTAGGTTTTCAATACCCTCACTGTATAAATCCTCTTATAAATGCTTTAATATATGCAAAAAACACATATAAGCATTATATATCAATGTTTAAACATTTCATATATAGATCATTTGACGTCGACACCTGACTTGCATTTCAACTTAGAAATTTGATCACAATGTGAATGCACATTAACTTTTAAGTCAAGCACTACAAAATAGATCACATTTCAAACTTCATAGGAATACTCAATAAATTCACGAATCACCGTTAAAACTTAAATACTCAAGTGACAAGAATGGAGATGGAACTTGGAAGTGAGCAATGAGCACATGCCACAAAATACAATAATCAATTATAATGCAAAATCTAGGTACATGAGTCATCTCAAAGAGTCAAAACAAAAGTCAAGAGTAAAGACAATCATACTATCATCTAAATGTCATAAATACATATCCAATCTCCATAATCACTGATGACTGATCAATGACTCATCACTCATGACTCATCTGACATGTCCAAATAAATATATAAATATAAATCAGTCCAAGAGTCAATCATCAGAATCTGACTCAGTATCTAATGAAAACTCATCCTCATCAAGCTCATCCTCATCCTCATCCTCATCCTCATCCTCATCCTCTCTACCATGTGGACCAGAACTAGTAGAGGCCCCTGCAAATGCTACGGCTCATGATCGAATACGTCTCTTGGAGCGAGTCTCCTGCTGTGGCTCGGTAAACTCTTGATATAACATGCTGTAAAGGTCAAACTCCTATGAAGGTATAGTAGGCATCTCATGGACCTTCTCTATGTCAATGTGGTCAATGTTGACCTGTCGCACATCTGCTGTATGAACTCTGCTCTCCAAAAGGTGCAAGTTGCAGTGGTAATATACTAGCCTCTCCAACTGTGCAGTAGATAAGCGATTCCTCTTCTTTGTGTGGAAGAGGGCCCAAGTGCTCCAATTTCTTTCACATGGACTAGCTACAGTCCTGTGAACGAATGCGGATGGTAAGTGATCTCTGCATGTTCCATAAAAAGTAAGCATTATTTGCTTGAATTATGAGTTCAAAATTATGAATTAAAATTTAAATGAAACTTAGAGTTTGTACTTACTACTTACCAAGTGAAGATAGGCCATATTTCTCCCACCAAGACACAGGTGACAACTGACTAGACCGGAGCATGGCGGTATCTTTCCCAAAACTACCCCCATAGTTCCGAAATAGTAGGAGTTGATCCTCAAGTGTCAAGCACATGTCAACATCATCAGGATATAGTCTACCTATGTATGAAGTCCATGCACTGTCAAGCTCATGATCCAACATCTTCCTCTCCGATTTCCATAAGAGGTGTACAATGTGAGCCATGCCATGAATCGGTCGATGGAACCAACCCCATCGATCCCTCCATATAGATCTAATCTCATCAAGCCTATTTATCCAAAAGTCAAGAATCAAGAATCAATGTGAATGCATGTGACATGTCATTGGTAATATAAATAAGAATAATAAAATTTGAATGTAGCATTATCAAAATGCATATGGCATACCTCCCTGAAGAAATAGAAGTGCATCGGGCAAGGGACTCCCCAACACGGTCCATATACTCGTAGACGAGGCCTATAGTACTCCCCTCCATGTCAACAATGCGTAGCATGGAGTATAGAGGCTGCATCACTCCCACCAAAGCCTCTACCTCTCTCCAAAATCTGTCACTCAAACATGTAATGCGTACTGACTCTGCTTTCTTGCATGTATGGCCACTCCATGCAAGCCACTCCTGAGAAACAACTCTCTTCATAAGTGATTGCCTCACTCGAAGCAATCTCTCCATCACAATGCACATATAAGCAAATCTGGTCTTCGGAGGCCTAAGAAGCTCCAAATCACTGTATGATCTGAAAATGGAAAGCAACTTTGGCCTCTTCGTGAAGAGGGTGACCACTCTCTGACATGTGGAAAAAATCTCATGTATCCAAGGGACCTTCCCAACATCCTCAATCAATAAGTCTATGCTATGAGCTGCACATGGAGTCCATACAATGGATGGGAACTCTTTCTCTAACATCTTCCCCATGGAAACACAATTACTTCCGTTGTCCGTTATTACTTGGACAACATTCTCCACTCCAATCTCCAAGACTACCTATCTGATATGTCCAAAAATGTACTCTACTGTGATGGATAGGTTTGGAGTAGATGCATCAATGGCACGTAGGAACATGGTACCTTTGCAACAATGAACAAGTATATTATATACATTCCTTTTCCTAATATATGTCCATCCATCACACATCAAAGTGCAGCCATTTTACTTCCAAGTCTCTGCCATAGGCGCCAATCGCTTTTGCACAATTTCTTTTGTTCTTCTCAGCTCACTTCCTCTTAGCTCTTCATAAGAAGGCCCTTCCTCTCAAATGCAAGCCCTCCGTTCCACATGACATTATACGAGCTGAGCTTGGCACACCACCGATGCTAGTGGAGGCCCTCTTCCAGTTGGTGACCTTTATTCTGAGAGTCAGAGAGCTCCCCACTAGCCGACTCACCAGGCTTGCATTTGAGAGCTCTAGACATTTGGCAGCTCTAGACATTTGGCAGAGACAGGGCATGAGAGAGTATGGTATGCACAGACTTACCGATGGTTAGCAGACCATGGCATGAGCATTACGGATCTCCCCCCTTTTCAGTATGACCTCTCTTCCCCCCACATTACCCTCTCTCGTTCGGAGAGGAATAGGATCATCCGTCAGGACCTACTACAGATACACGTGAGGGAGACATGGATAGCACCACGGGAGCCTCTTCCCACAAAGAGGCAACACTACAGAGAGCACTTCCTGACCGTGACAGCGGATGGTTTCATTCAAAGACCACGATACATGGATACATATATGGCACCAGCTCAGAGAGTGGCCATTGGGCAGCTCAGAGTATCATCACACCAGCTCGAGATTGAGATTGGGCGAGCCACACATACCCCCAGGGATGAGCGATTATGCAGGATATGTAGAGAGGAGGTGGAGGACGAGGAGCACTACACATGTAGATGCCAGGCATATGAGGACATCAGAAACCGCTACCCACATCTCTTCAGGGGGCCTAGAGAGATCAGGGCTTTATTGGGGACAGAGGACCAGCGCCCTCTAGGTCGTTTCCTAGTAGAGCTCCAGCACCGCCGCACATCACTCCTCCAGCAGCAGATGGAGATACACCTGGCCCCCCCCCCCCCCTCAGACTTATATTACAGATTTTTTCAGACCCACATACACTCGAGGGCCCAGCTCGATGCAGGGTGTCACATTACACAGAGCAGAGGAGCTTAGACGACAGCGTCGACGACCGAGACCCCTTGTCCGGAGAGCTCGTCCACACCAGAGAGAGATTCAGGCGATTCACGCACGCCATGACATGGAGATACAGAGACGTCAGCAGTGCACCCCTATCGATTTGGACGCCCAGAGCATTTTGAGGATCGCCATGATGCCTTACCCACCGATGCATTATATCCTACACCCACTCCAGGCATTTAGGGGGTTGTGATACCATCGAGCCTCCCCTCCCTATGCATATCATATTTGTATCTCACCCATTGAGCATATAGAGTGCAAACCCATAGCACCCCACACCCTTGATGCCAGCTACTATCCCTCCTTTTATACCCGTTTGCAGTACTCACACTTTATTTTCGTTTTGGATCACAGTGGATTGGATCATACTGATGTATATGTTTTGTCTCATAGGCCGATTTTGGCCTCTAATAGACGTTAAAAAGTCTTTCTTTCTTTCTTTCTTTCTTTCTTTCTCTCTCTCTCTCTCTCTCCCCCCCTCCACATTCCACTGCTCAATGCTCAGTGCTCCCTGCTCTGGGCTGGAATGAAATGAAAAAGGGCCCTCCACCGGGCCGTTTTCGGCCCGCTGGGAGGGCCTTATTTTTTTTTAATTGTATGCAATGCGTTGCGAACGCATACGCAATGAATTGCGTTGCGAATGCATACGCAATGAATTGCGTTGCGTACGTTGCGAAGGTTCGCAACGCGTTGCGTATGCAACACTGCTTGCTAGAATCAGGATGGACTAGAATTGGTGCAGTCGTAAATGCTAATTTCAAGGTCTGAAAGGCTTTCTCTGCTACTTCGGTCCATGAGAATGTCGAGTTTCCTGTAAGCTTGGTAAGAGACATCACTATCTTGGAGTAATCTCTTATGAATGTCCTGTAAAAATTGGCAAACCCTAAAAAACATCGTACATCTCGAAAACAGGAAGGTGGTTGCCAATCAAGGATTGTCTTGATCTTCTTAGGGTCCATAAAGATTCCTTTCTCTGATACAATGTATCCTAGAAACTCCACTTTTGCCCGATGGAAAGAGCACTTCTCCAATTTTGCATATAACCCTTTTTCTCTTAGTTTTTCTTGGACTATCTTTACAACATATTCATGATCCTCTAGATTTTTGGAGAATATCATGATATCATCGAGATATATTACCACAAAGTTATCTAAATACTCTCGAAAGATATCATTCATCATATGTTGAAAGACAACTTGAGCATTCGTGAGACCAAATGGCATAACTACATATTCAAAGTGCCCATACCTTGTTCGAAATGTTGTCTTCCATTCGTCTCCTTCTCTGACCCTGACAAGGTTGTAAGCTCCTCGAAGGTCAATCTTTGTGAAGAGCTTTGCTTTTCCAAGGCGTTCCAAGAGCTCTGATATGAATGGTAGAGGGTATCTGTTCTTTATAGTGACTTTATTCAATCCACGATAGTCTACACACATCCGGAGAGTCCAATCCTTCTTCTTTACAAATAAAATAGGGGCTCCTGGTGGAGACTTTGAGTGTTTGATAAATCCCTTTGCTAGATTCTCATCAATATTCTTGCGTAGTTTTGTAAGTTCCTCTGGGGATAGTCTATAGATTGGTCCAAAGGGTGGTTGTGCTCCCTCTTGAAGATCTATGGGACAATCATAAGGTCTATGCTATGAGAGGATATCTCCATTCTTCTTTTCAAAAACATCTTCAAAGCCTTTGTACTGATTGCACTGGGTCATCTTTCTTGGATTCTTGAGCTTGTACGGCATAGATCATATATGTCGGTTCCTTCCTTACTGCATGTATGAAGGCCTTGGCTCCGACATATGTTGGGTTCTTCAGGATATCTCGACGGGTGATTTTATTCTTTTCCCAATTGATGTCTAGATTATGCTTCTTTAACCAGGGCATTCCAATGATAACTAGATGTACTGGGCTAGATATAACATTGAAACATATGTGGGATTCATGGTCACCAAGGTGTGCTCTTAATGGTGTAATTTCCATGGTTATATTCCCTGATGCTAGAGGTCATCCATCTACTACTTCAGCTACTACTGGTTTGTTCTTTCGAAGTATGGGAATTCCATGTTTCTTAACTAATCCTTCATCGATGAAACATGAGGAGGCTCCTAAATCTACTAGGGTTGTAAGGGAAAGGGTCTTCTTGTGCATGATTAACTTGATAGGTGCAAGACATGTTTCTATGGGTGTAGCTTGAATTATGAGACCCTTTCTTATATCATGGTCCAGCTGTATGGTCGCTTTTACAACTGGACTTCCTCGTTTCCCTTCTCTACAAGGGCGGTTGTGACTCTGGAGTTTGTTCTCTTGTTGGGACAATGAACTGCAATATGTCCAAGGTTTCCACAATGGAGGCATAGCTTGTTATCTCTCCTTCTCTGTTTCTCTTGTGGTGTTAGGGGTTGGAACCTAGTTACATCTATTTGCATAGGTTCAGGCATAGACTCATCTTTAGGAGTGGGCTGGAAAGGTTTCCATTGGCGAGTTCTTTCTTCCACTTGTTTTTCTTGTTTCCTTACAAAAAGTGGGTTATCACATTGAATAGCTTGCATGATGTATTCATTCAATGTCTTAACTTCTGGCATCGTGAGCAAAAGGTCCTTCACATCATCTCTTAAACCCAATCTAAATTGGCTTATGAAATAATCTTCATGCCATGTGAGATCACATATCAACTCCCTAAATTTTGATGCATAGGTAGAGGTAGGGCGGTTACTTTGACGTAGCTTCCGAAGTTTTGTTTCTGCCACTCAACTTGTGTCTGCATCTCCAAATGTGGCGGTGAGTTCTCGAAGAAACCCCTCATAGTCTTGAAGTACTTCCATGTTCTTCTCCAAGATTGAGGCAAACCATGATAATGCTTGTCCACAAAGCAAGGTTCCAATAAAGCCTACCTTGGATGCCTCGTCAGGGTATCTATCAGGTTGCATACGGATGTACAATTTAACTTGCCGGAGAAATCCGCGAAACTTCGTGCGATCTCCATCGAACTTTTCTGGCATGCAGATCTTGGATTCCCTCATGAAGGATGTACTAGGTCTTTGATTTACTTGCATACTCCCTTGATTTGTCCGAAGACTCCCGATTCGTTCTTGTAATTCTTGGCGGAGTGCAACCTACATGCACTGGATGTCCCATCTCGACTTTTGCCTGTCGATGAGTTAGGTCTTCAACTTGTTCTTGGAGACTCTTAAGTGATGCTACAATCTGTTCATAAGCATTCTCCATGATGACTGGTCTTGGATAGAAGCTAGTCTTTCCAAAATGTCAGGGGAGCACTAGATTGTGCTCTCTGACTACACTAGACAAGATTTCAGTAATATACTAACTCGATCTTAGCGTTTTGGAACGTTCCGGACACAATGGAAGCATTGGTTTCTCCTAAATCTGAACCAATCATGAGATATAGGATTCACATGGAATTTGAGATTTAGGATGGCTTCCTTTGTCCATGAGAGATAAGATAGCTCAAGGATTAGTTTCTCAATTTTGTTTTTAAGGAAATTGTTAAGGGAAGCAATTAAAAGTAATGGAAAAGTGTTATGTTTGCACTTTTTTGAGTTAGGTCAAGCGTGGAGCTTGTGGGCAATGTGATTAATTCCGCCTTCTTAAGTGAGCCTTATGACTTGGGCCATCAATTATGAGGCACTTTATGTGTTCTCCAAAAAAACTCTCCTTGCCTCATTGACACACTCTAGTCTTGCTTCAATAGTGTAGGACACCGTCCCTTGCTATGAGGGGCACTCTTGTAGCTGCAGCCTCCCAAGCTCAAGGGTGAGCCCATATTGGGTCTAGAGCTTCGATGTCTGTATGATGTTCATCCATTTCATGTTTTGCCATGAACATGGCTTGTACTTTGTCTTAGTAGGAAGGATTTCAAAGAATCATAAATACTAGGTTATAATAAAAATGACCCCATTCTAACTCAAAGACATGCTAGATTTAGCAAAAGCCATAGAATTTATAAGATATTGAAAAGAAAAAAAAATAGAGAGAAATAGGAAAACGAGAAATTTATATAACAAAGAAAGACATTGCCACATGATCCCTTGTTGCTCACCAAAAGGAGGAAAGAGTTCAGTGCATCCTATTTTTGACACCCTTGGAAAATCGAAACAGATAAGGGTTATTATAGCTTTATGCAGTTATCTCTTTTGATTTTTATAATGTTCTCTTTTTTGCTTTAGTCCCTTGAGCCCTATACTCTAAAAAAGCATTTAATGGATGTATCTAACCTGTTCCATAGGTCACGTTCTTCCACTCACAAGAGTCAAGACGTGTGTGTATGTGTGTGCATGCTTATTAACATATTTATTCATCTCTTGTTGTCTTACATGCCAACTAATAGAATAATGTTGTCAAGAACATGACAAGAAGGAGTTCATATTCCAATTAGCTAAAATTTGGGATAACCTTTAACTTAACTATGGAGTGCTTGTTGCTGGCGCATTCCTACAACTTGAAAATGTCGCAACAAGCAACATTATGAAATAAGAAAGCCTGCTCAACCTAGACCTCTCATTGTTGGGACACTTTTGTGACCACACATCCCCTATGGAAAGATGACTACTCTCAAATGACAGCCCTTGGACAGACAAACTGGCAGTACTATGACCAGCTGTTGATGGAAGTCAACATAATTTTGTGTGTGTATTTGTACATCGTCCTGTACTATCTTCCAACTGATGGGTTGATGTTGTAGCATGTGATAAGAAAGGATTAATTACGTACATGTAGGAATGCAATAAGACAAAAGTTGTGGGAAAGTTCAACTTGCCATTAGGCTGCAGTTTTCTCATTGTTGGAGCTTGCCTATAACTTCAACACGTCTAAATGAGTATAAAAGCTAAACAAGGAAAGCCCCTAGACCTGGGCTTGTTCAAACAATTTAGCACCCCTACCGCTTCAATGGGAAGATGAAGATTTTCACATGATGGTCCTTGGATGGATAAATCAAAGAAGTCCTGTGAAATAGGGAATGAAAGATGAGGAATTGGTAGGAACCTTGTGCCTGCCCTAACTAAAGGAAAGAGGCTATAAGGAATGTGTTCTTTGAGGGGAAATTAGAGCATATGGTCTCCCTTGAGTAATCAACCGGACTCTACACATTGGTTGTTTTAAGCCACCAACTAAGGCGCGTAATTATCTTGAGATTTCCCTTACTGATGTTTCAGATTGTGAAGAAGACGAAATAACATGACCTTACAAAGGTTCACGGAGTTCTAAGTAAAAGTTATTCTTAGTATTGCATAGGATTTATGTATGGTACACATGTATTGCATGTAGCCTCATATGGTATTGCATGCAGAGATGAAGCTTCTCACAAACGTCACAAGAACTCTAAATTACTCTCCTCCTCATCCGGGACAGACTGTATTGATAATTCTAAAATCGAATTACTTGTAATTCAAGATGAAATGGACGCGGGAATCACGTGCTGTGGAAACTGAATTCGGAATCAACATTCTCTATGCATTACTACACGGATTATACAGCGAACTCCCAATGCAGATTATTTTTCAATGATCACAGTGTTCTAGCATTTGTGTAGAATAGCATGTGTCTTTCCTCTTGCTGAATGTTTCGAGATGCTCAGTGAGATACCGGCAGTCTGCAGAGGGACCCATTTGTAGAGAAAAATCTTGGAAGGAGTGGAGGAGGAGGAGGAAGCTGCGGGAGGGGCTATGGGAGCCCAAGCCTTCTTCCAGCGTCTGACTGGCCCCGTGAACAGCGCCGTGGATGTTGGGCCGTGCCTGCTCGACGATCGGCTACCCATAGACCTCGTCCCGTCCATGGCCGCACCCCGACCCTTCTTGGTTCGTCTGCTTCTTCCTCTTCCTCTTGTTCTTCTTCTTGCTCACTTAGCTTGTTTCCAGTTCAGTTCTTCAACTGGCTTTTTTTTTTCCCTCCTTTATACGCTCCGACAAGACCTTCATGGTGGCATTACTGATTCTCTTAGATATGAGCATCTAGCGCAAGCTGGTAATATCGAAAACGAGAATCGTTTCCCATATATTCGGATAGTTAGAAAGAGGAGGTATCTAATATCCAATACCCTCTCTTCCACAAACCAATGTAGCGAATTAGCGACAATTCTAGTCGCATTTCATCCTTCGCCATCTCTCCTCATAACAATATCGAACGTAGCAAACTAGCAACAATTCGAGCTCACTTCCTTCCTCGTTAGCATCTTCACTTGTAAACCTTCCAAACATAAACTACCTCCTCCCTCTTATACAAGTTCTCTCCTCCTCTCATGAATGAACATGGAGTTATGATTAGATCTCGATAGAATCTTGGAAGCCAAGGATATACCTAATCGAGTGAAGAAAGACAATGATACATAATCGGGTGAAGAAAGTCTTTGATAGAGAAAAATCCAAAAGAAGAGAAAAAGGCCTTTGATCGAAGCTCTATCACACCATGTAAAACAACTTACTCCTCGCTACTGAGGAAAAAAAACTTGTGCGGTACATTGCTTTCCTTTACAATCGGTGATGCTTCTAGATCCTTTTCATAAATGGAGCTTGGATTTCATTGGTCCCATTTGCCCACCTTTGATTCAAACTAGTAGAAATTTTACTTTCATATGTACATATTACTGTAGTTGATGGGCAAAGGCTTGGGTTCTATCTCATGCTACTATCGGTTCCTACCGTATTACTACATTAATTATTTCCTCGATTTGGGCTCCCTTTAGAATTAGTGTCTAACGGAGGCACTCATTTCTTGAATTAGCTTATCAAAGCAATTATGGACTACCACATAGAGCATAAATTCAGTACACCATATTATCCTTGTGCCAATGGATTGGCATAAAGCACTAACAAAGTTTTATTAATCATGTTACAAAATACATTGTTAGAATATCCAAAAAAATAGGAGCAATATTTGCATATAGTTTTATGGGCATAACAGACTTCTTATAAGGTTTCTATTAGCTTCACTCCTATTGCCCCATTGGAATTTGCAGTCCCAAGTTTATGCATCATGGTACAAGATAGGTTGTTGCCCAAAGAACCCTTTGTGTACCGAATTAATACTTTAAGAACTTTAGAAGAAAGTCACTATGAGAGTTTTATTCTTATGCAAGAAGTCCAACAACAACAAATTCAATGGCACAATCGTCATTTGAAGACTCCCATTTTTAAGGTTGGTGATCTTGTGCTCTTTTTCCATTCCAAGATGAAGAGGAAGGATGATTAATTTAAACTTCCCTAGATGGGTCCTTTCCACATTTATTTCGAGGTCGACCCTACCACATTCTATTTAGCCACATTGTAGGGTGAAGTTAATATCCATTCAAGATAGGGTGTCCTTCATGTACATGCATTATTAAAATAAAAAGTAAAAAACAAATAATAAAAAAATAAAAATGAGTGCACTTCATTACATGCAATTGTGCATGCCACGTGATGTAGAATGGGTGGCGGCTCAAGAGATCATCCTTAAAAGATCCTAACATGCATGATGATAGTCTCTTACCATCTGAAGCAAGTTAATGATCATAGAATTTGCCGTAGACAAATGAAGTGGTCCTATTTTAACTTTGATTATTGTTGATGGTTGGTTTGTTTGTCTTCTACAGTTTTTGTGTATTGATGTGTTGTTGGTTTAAGCTTACTTGCAACAACACAATGACGACAATGGCATTGCCATATCTAATTAATTTTATAGACATGCACCATCTATAGATCCAGTACCGACTATCATGAATGCATATCAAATGGCTCATTGGTAGAGGATTACTTGAATATGCCATGTTGGATTGAAAACATGTTCCTATGCATCTGATGGTCTGCTACTTCCTGCTACAAATGAATGAGAAGATGGAGAAGGCAGGGGAGAACCTCCAATCCTTCGAGCTTATTATTAATGTGGATCGAGTATAGATGGATGTTGCATACATTGCCCAATGCTTGACCTTAAGCAATGACAGGATAACTGCCCCAGTAGTATTCGTTTGTTGAGTAGAAATGGAGAAGTTTTTTGGTAAGCACTGCTCTAGAGAGTATAGATATGCACGTCTTGATGACACATCACCTTGGAAGATGGGGTTACAGATGGCAACATTGGCCCTCAACCTATAGAGTAAGCAGTATGGTGTTTCACAAAAATTGTATTCCTTGTTAGTCGAAGAAGCGGGGGAGGGTGTCACTGTTAATTGGTCAAAGATCCTATTCATGAAGCTATGCAAGGAAGTCCAATGCATGTTTCGAGTATCAAACAAAGCACAGACCTTGGACACAAAACTAGGTATTTTATTATCCATGCAAGCCCTTTACCTATTGTTCGACAGGTGATGGAAGTATCGATGGCACAAGAGGTCGAAGAAACCTAATGGAGATATTGAAGAAGACAAGGAAGGGAAGAGAAGAAAGGCAAAATTTGTGAGAGATCCTTTTTGATACACAAAGGAAGAAGTCCAAAGGAATGCCAAGGAAAGGGAAGGATCATCAACAGATGAGGAGGAGGAAAGACGTTGACAAGAGGAAGCAATGACAATGGCTGAGTCTGAGCATAGGAGATAAGCAACTCAGAGGGAGGAAGACATGTTTTAGTTAGAGGAAGAGGAAGTCATCCGGAGGTAGCAAGAAGATCTTCAGCGGTAGGAAGAGCTTCAAAGAAATCAGATAGATCAAGACTGCTAACAAACTAACCAAAGTCAAACCCATACATACCAATATTCGAAGACCGGAGAGTCTAAGGAGCAAAATATTAAAAATTTCACGAGGTTCCCTTTTTTCAATGAATACATTAAAGATCCATGGCATAATGATTAGCTAGGTTCGAATTCAACTACCCACTCTTGCTTGTTCATCCCATGTTTACTCTTGGTTTATGAAGGATTACAAGATGACAACAAGTATTGTGGTAGATGTTGCTCAAATCCTCACCATATGCTCCTTGCAAATGGAGAAGGAAGAAACAACATCATGTAGTTGGGAGGCTAAAACTCTGTAGTTGGGAGGCTAAAACTCAAAAGTTGCACACAGAAATAACACAACTTACCCAAAAGAATCAGGAATGGGAAGATAGTTTAGCTCAAATGGTAGATATCTTTGAAAAGCAAGTGCAAGCCATGAAAGGGCCGTTCTTGATTTAGATGGCAAGCTTGAAGAGAGTGAATCAAAACAAGCCATTTTGCATGATCAGTTGCAAGAAGGAGAAGAGAAATTAATGAAAATGCAAGTAGATAATTGTAATTTACTAAATAAAGTTAATGAGCTGCATATCAAAAGGACCAGTCTTACCGCTCAAGTTTCTAGTAGAGAAGACTAAAATTTTGGCCGATAAAGAACCTTAGATTTTGGAACTTACACAAGTGCAAACTCAGTTGTGACAACTAATAAATTCCAAGGACTTGGATCTGTCGCAAAAGAATGAGCAATCTCAATTGTTGCAGTCTCAACTTGTGGAATCTTCCATGGTTAGTCAGAATTTCTTGGAGACTATATCTTCGGATTATGTAGAGGCCAAGGTGGTTGTGCATCAGACTCACAAGGTCCTATGCACGCGTGACAAGTGAGGCTAACACACATCCAACAAGTGCACATAGTGGTGGTTTGATACAAACACATTAAATTATCAAATTGAGAGTATGACTTGATCAAGTGCATGGAAACGTGTGCTCTAGCAAGTAATGCATGCACGAGTGGGTTTCCACCTCGCATAACACCTTGTACACATGGGTGTGTATAGCAATACTTAGTGCAAGAACAAACACAAAATCGATGATTTCTCCTAGCCTCGATACCCAAATGTGGTCCATAGTGGGTTTTTCTGAAAGCTCTTGACAAGACGCATCTAATGGTTGTATCTTCAGCTTGATTTGACTAGTTTGCTCCAATTTATGTCCAAAAAAAACGAAGTGTTGGGAATCACTTACGTACACCTAACAACTTTGTATGCTTGAATCGTTTAATGGTGTAAATACGTGGCGAACGGGTAGAAAACCCCTCCAAGCATAGATTTCATGCTTAAAAAACACATACAAGCTCACGAGGAAGAAGATACAGAAGCAAGAAGAAGGACACACAAATTTTAGAAGCTCGTCTTTGTATTATGGCAAAAGACTTTACAATTGTGTCACCAAGTGACTTATATACAAATGCCCTAAGTTTGGTCCTTTCACACAAGAGACCGGCACTTTCTCTAGAGATCCCTAAAACCCTACTATTGTACATGGATATTGTTACATGCTTGAAGGAATATGCATCTAGAGACTCCTCTAGTGCATTTTCAAGGCTTTTAAGTGTTCCATGATGGGATATATGAAAATAAAAATGGTGATTTCTTTGCAAAATTTGTGGGCCTACTCTTCTTCTCTCTACTTCTTTCTTTCTCTCATCTTGAATTCTCTACAACATTATCCCCCTCTTTGTTTTTGTCATTCCTAACATGCTTCATTTGGATTTGCCTGACATGCCACAAGTGGCTAGAGATGGCCCGATTGTCTTTTGAGAAAGGACCTTGATCAATGTTGTTTGCTCTTATAAAAGCTTCCCTTTTAACTATTGATCTCCACTCACTAGGGCTTGCTACATTGTTGTTGCTCTGTGTTAGAAAAAAAAGCTTTCGTCATGCTTCAAGGAGAACTCATCATGGATAAACCAAGAACAGTTCTTCGAATGAACTTTAGCCTTGTAGCCAATTGTAAGGCTTCACACACATCGTTATGTATACCCTCATAATTATTTGTGTATCATAATCTTTACTCTTTACTTGAGGATGTAATATGAAGACTAAAGCCACGATTCAAGTAGTTGGTCTCCAAGAAACACTCCAAATAAATTGATTGAATTTGATTCCTCATCTCCTAGATTGTAAGACAAAAGAAACAAATCACAACTGACTTAATACCGCACTGATTTTGAAATAATTTTGGTTGTTTTGAGTCATGGAATACCACAAGGAGACTAGAAGGAGTATAAATAATCGCTCCATCTACATGTATTACAAGTTACAAGTGAATACAATCAAGACTCATACACATCTTGCTGACTATCCTTCTTCTCCATGCCATCTTCTCCAAAGTTAGAAGAATTTCAGAGTTTGGTTCTCCCTACTCAAAGGTCCAATGCTCGTGATTAAGGATTCATTGGAAAGGTATTCGTGTCTATCTAAATTTTCAAAACTCTTGTAACATTTGGATTCCCCTACTATGTGTTACAATTAAATCACTACCTCAAGGTTTGTTATTGATACTCCTTGCAAAGGCAAGGTAACCTTGTGTTGATGTTAAGCTCATAATTAGAGTATCTTTTGCTTATAATTCAAACTCTGATGTAGAATAGCATCTGTATACTGTTAGGAAACATCCTCTACGAGGAATTTGACCAATGGTAATCAAGCTAAGTGCATCAAGTATTTCAAGTTGGACTTTCATAAATAGAAATCTCTCACAATTGTTTGATAATTGTATAGTGTGTTTTGTATCAACTTGTTCATTGTGATGTTACAAAGGAAATAAGGTGTTTATTGCATTAAGATGAATTTCATAAGGTGAATCTAAGTCTCCAAGTGAAAAAGGGCAGGTTCTATACTGAATAGTTGAATCAAACCTCATCACTCAAGGCCCTATCTTGCTTTCATTCTCTTTCTTTCAAGTACTTTTAGTGGTATCAAAGCTACCTTCTTCAAGATGAATTTCCTTCCATGACCGAGAAGGTTGATGGTAAGAACTATGCTACTTGGGCATCTCTCCTCAAAACAATATCCAATGTAGCAAATTAGCAACAATTCGAGCTCACTTCCTTCCTCCTTAGCATCTTCACTTGTAAACCTTCCAAATATAAACTAACTCCTCCCTCTTATACAAGTTCTCCCCTCCTCTCATGAACATGGAGTTATGATTAGATCTCGATAGAATATTGGAAGCCAATGATACATAATCGGGTGAAGAAAGTCTTTGATAGAGAAAAATCCAAAGGAAGAGAAAAAGGCCTTTGAACGAAGCTCTACCACACCATGTAAAATGACCTACTTCTTGCTAGTGAGGAAAAAAAACTTGCACAGTACGTTGCTTTCATTTACATTCGGTGATGCCTCTAGATCCTTTTCATAAATGGATTTCATTGGTCCCATTTGCCCACCTATGACTCAAACTAGTAAAACTTTTATTTTCATATGTAGGGATTACTGTACATGATGGGCAGAGGCTTGGCTTCTGTTTCATGCTACTATCGGTTGCTACCATACTACTACATTAATTATTTCCTCGATTTGGGCTCCCTTTAGAATAAATTTCTGATCGAGGCACTCATTTCTTGAATTAGCTTATCAAAGCAATTATGGACTATTACCTCCTAGAGCATAAATTTAGTATACCATATTATCCCCATGCCAATGGATTGGCATAAAGCACTAACAAAGTTTTATTAATCATGTTACAAAATACATTATTAGAATATCCAAAAAAATAAGAGTAATATTTGTCTATTGTTTTATGAGCATACTAGACTTCCTATAATCTTTCTACTAGGTTCACTGCTTTCAAATTAGTTTATGGATTGGAAGTTATTGCCCCATTGGAATTTGCAGTCCCAAGTTTATGCATCATGGTACAAGATAGTTGTTGCTAGAAGAACCCTTTGTGTACCAAATTAATACTTTAAGAACTTTAGAAGAATGTCACTATGAGAGTTTTATTCTTATGCAAAATTCCAACGACGACAAATTCAGTGGCACGATCGTCATTTGAAGACTCCCATTTTTCAGGTTGGTGATATTATGCTCTTTTTCCATTCCAAGATGAAGAGGAAGGATGATAAATTTAAACTTCCCTGGATGGGTCCTTTCCACATTCATTTCGAGGTCTACCCTAC
Source organism: Ceratopteris richardii (assembly GCA_020310875.1). Lineage (NCBI taxonomy): Eukaryota > Viridiplantae > Streptophyta > Polypodiopsida > Polypodiales > Pteridaceae > Ceratopteris > Ceratopteris richardii. The sequence continues at coordinate 16,924,696 of CM035434.1, forward strand.
CACATTCTGTTTAGCCACATAGTAGGGTGAAGTGCATCAAACCCCAGTCAACGGGTCCAAAGTCTAGCTCTATAGGAGTTCATATCCATTCAAGATAGGGTGTCCTTCCTATACATGCATTATTAAAATAAAAAGTAAAAAATTAAAAATTAAAAAATAAAAATGAGTGCACTTCATTACGTGCAATTGTTTATGCGAAGTGATGTAGAATGTGTGGCGGCTCAAGAGATCATCCTTAAAAGATCCTAACATGCATGATGATAGTCTCTCACCATCTAAGGTAGAATATACAGTAGACAAATGCACTGGTCCTATTTTAACTTTGATTATTGTTGATGGTTGGGTTATTTGTCTTCTAGAGCTTCTGTGTATTGTTGTGTTGTTGGTTTAAGCTTACTTGCAACAACACAATGACGATAATGGCATTGTCAGATCCAATTAATTTTATCGACATGTAACATCTACAAATCCCATATTGACTATCACGAATGCATATCAAATGGCTCGTTGGTAGAGGATTACTTGAATACACCAGGCTGAATTGACAACATGTTCCTATGCATCCGATGGTCTGCTACAAATGAATGAGAAGATGGAGAAGGTAGGGGGGAACCTCCAATCCTTCGAGCTTATTATCAATGTGGATCGAGTATAGATGGATGTAGTATACATTGCCTAATGCTTGACCTTAAGCTACGCAAGGAAGTCCAACGCATGTTTCGAGTATCAAATAAAGCACAAACCTTGGACACAAAAATAGGTATTTTCTTATCCATGCAAGCCCTTTACTTGTGGCACAAGAGGTTGAAGAAATGTAATGGAGATACTGAAGAAGATAAGGAAGGGAAGAGAAGAAAGGTAGAATCTATGAGAGATCCTTTTCTATACACAAAGGAAGAAGCCCAAGGAAATGTCAGGGAAAGGGCACGATCATCAACCGATGAGGAGGAGGAAAGACGTTGACAAGAAGAAGCAATGACACTGGCTGAGTTTGAGCATAGGAGACAAGCAACTCAGAGAGAGGAAGAAAGGTGTCAGTTAGAGGAGGAGGAAGTCATCTAGAGGCATTAGGAAGAGCTTCAGCGGCAAGAAGAGCTTCAGAGAAATCAGATAGATCAACAGTGCCAACAAACTAACCAAAGTCAAACCCATACATACCAATATTCGAAGAAAGGAGAATCTAAGGAGCAACATAGTAAATATTTCACGAGGTTCCCTTTTTTCAATGAACACATTAAAGATCCATGGCGTAATGATTAGGTTTGAATGCAACTACCCACTCTTGCTTGTTCATCCCATGTTTACCCTTGGTTTATGAAGGATTACAAGATGACAACAAGTACTATGGTAGACGTTGGTCAAATCTTCACCATATGCTCCTTGCAAATGGAGAAGGAAGAAACAACATCCCGTAGTTGGGAGGCTGAAACTCAGAAGTTGCACACAGAAATAACACAACTTACCCAAAAGAATCAGGAATGGGAAGATAGTTTAGATCAAATGGTAGATATCTCTGAAAAGAAAGTGCAAGCCATGAAAGGGCCATTCTCGATTTAGAAGGCAAGCTTGAAGAGAGTGAAGCATCTTGCATGATCAGTTACAAGATAAAAAAAAGAAATCAATGTAAATGCAAGTAGATAATTCTAATTTACTAAATAAAGTTAATGAGTTGTAGATCAAAAGGACCAGTCTTACTGCAAACTCAATTGTGACAACTAATCAAAGCCAAGGACCTGGATCTGATGCAAAAGAATGAGCAATCTCAATTGTTGCAATCTCAACTTGTGGAAGCTTCCATGGTTAGTCAGAATTTCTTGGAGACTATATCTTCGGGATTATGTAGAGGCAAAGGTGGTTGTGCATCGGACTCACAAGGTCCTATGCACTCATTACAAGTGAGGCTAGCTAGCCCTCACACACCCAAAAGTGCACATAGTGGTGGTTTGATACACACACACGTTAAATTATCAAATTGAGAGTATGACTTGGTCAAGTCTATGGAAATGTGTGCTCTAGTGATGGTAGATGTGGGAAAGGGTCAAGTAATGCATTCACAAGTGGGTTTCTACCTCGCATAACACCTTGTACACATGGGTGTGTATAGTGATACTTAGTGCAACAACAAACACAAAATCGATGATTTCTCCTAGCTTCAATACCCAAATGTGGCCAATAGTGGGTTTCTCTGAAAGCTCTTGAGAAGACGCATCTAATGGTTGTATCTCCAGCTTGATTTGACTAGTTTTGTCCAAGTATTTCCAAAAAAACTAAGTGTTGGGAATCACTTACGTACACCTAACAACTTTGTATGCTTCAATCGTACGCGATACTAGTGTTAATAGGTGGAGATTGGGTAGAAAACACTTCCAAGCATAGATTTCATGCTTCAAAAACACATACAAGCTCACGAAGAAGAAGATACACAAGCAAGAAGAAGGACACACAAATTTTAGAAGCTAGTCTTTGTATTATGGCAAAAGACTTTACAATTGTGTCACCAAGTGACTTATATACAAATGCCCTAAGTTTGGTCCTTTCACACAAGAGACCGGCACTTTCTCTAGAGATCCCTAAAACCCTACTATTGTACATGGATATTGTTACATGCTTGAGGGAAAAAGCACCTAGAGGACTCCTCTAGTGCATTTACAAGGCTTTTATGTGTTCCATGATGGGATATATGAAAAGAAAAATGGTGATTTCTCTTCTTCTCTCTACTTTTTTCTTTCTCTCATCTTGAATTCTCTACAACATTCTCCCCCTCTTTGTTTTTGTCATTCCTGACATGCTTCATTCAAATTTGCCTGACATGCCACAAGTGGCTAGAGATGGCCCGATTGTCTTTGAGGGAAGGACCTTGATCAATGTTGTTTGCTCTTCTAAATGATTCCCTTTTAACTATTGATCTCCACTCACTAGGGCTTGCCACATTGTTTTTGCTCTATTTTAGAAGAAAAATCTTTCATCATGCTTGAAGGAGAACTCATCATGGATAAAGAACATTTCTTGGAATGCACTTTAGCCTTGTAGCCAATTGTAAGGCTTCACACACATCCTTATGTATACTCACATAATTATTTGTGTATCATAATCTTTACTCTTTACTTGAGGATGTAATATGAATACTAAAGCCACGAGTCAAGTGGTTGGTCTCCAACCAACACTGGAAATAAATTGATTGAGTTTGATTCCTCATCTCCTAGATTAGGACAAAAGAAACAAATCATAACTAACTTAATCCCACATGGATTTTGAAATGATTTTGGCTATTTTGAGTCATGTGCTAACACAAGGAGACTAAAAGGAGTATAAATAATCCATGTACATGTATTACAAGTTAGAAGTGAATACAATCAAGACTCATCACATCTTGCTACCTGTCCTTCTTCTCTGTGTCATCTTCTCCAAAGTTAGCAGAATTTCAAAGCTTGGTTCTCCCTACTCAAAAGGCCAATGATCATGATTAAGGATTCATTGGAAAGGTAGTAGTGTCTATCTAAATTTTTCAAAATCTTGTGTCATTTGGATTCCCCTACTGTGTGTTAGAATTGAATCACTCCCTCAAGGTTTGTTATTGATACTCCTTGAAAAGGCAAAGTAACCTTCGGTTGATGTTAAGCTCATAATTAGAGTATGTTTTGCTTATAATTTAAAAGCTGGTGCACAATAGCATCTGTATAGTCTGTTTTGCATCAACTTGTTCATTGTCATGTTATAAAGGACATAAGATGTTTATTGCACTAAGGTGAAGTTCATAAGGTGAATCAAAGTCTCCAAGTGATAAAGGGCATGTTCTATACTGAATAGTTGAACCAAACCTCATCACTCAAGGCACTATCTTGCTTTCATTCTCTTCCTTTCAAGTACTTTTCGTGATATTAGATCTTTCTTCTTCAAGATGAGATGGATTTCCTTCCGTGATCGAGAAGCTTGATAGGAACAACTATGTTGCTTGCAAATTAGGATGGAAGCTTATTTACAATGAAGAAACCTCTATGGAGTAGTAAAGGGTGATGAAGTCATGCCTACACCAAGATCCAAAGGAGGACCTACACAAGAAGAAACTGAGAAGATGAAATTATGGTGTGCAAGAAATTCTCAACCAGGTCTTAACACGGAGTCATAAAAAATGAGAGCAAAGACATGTTCTCGTTTTAATTTTAGAAGAAATGAATGAAATGTTGCAAAAAGGTTTCACCTTTATGTCCCACAGTGAAAAGCATAACTTCTTGTTTAGTAAGCGTCATGAAAAACCATCCACTTGTTGTATCAGATTCACCAAGTGGATAGGCAAATTATATTTCAGGACATAAAAAACTACCTAATGATCAAGCACCTCCCATTAGAGCTTCCAATTCCAGAGAGTAGTGGGAATAGTGCCAAAAAAAAAAAGAAATAAAACCTCTTGATATAATGCTTGTTCCAAACACACCATATAATTGTTCTCATTGTTATTTACAATTTGTGTAACTCAACATGGAGAAATAAAATCAAATTTTAAAAGCTCAAAATATATAATACCACATTGTTTGAAACTACCACATAAATTATGAGAAACTTTTCTACATACTCCTATTGATATTCACAAAGGTGTTCCAATTACCACTTCAATTATATGACCTTAATCAACCATAAATATAAATGTAACCACACACCGATCCAACATAACTAAGCAGAATGTGGATAAAGATAAGCACAAATAGAAAGGTACTTTGAGAATTATATTCCAATGAACAAATCATTACACAAGTGTATGTTTACAAAGTTGGACAGCTTTTCTACAATAGCAATTGATCGTACGTCTGCTCGGCCTCATGCATAACATCTTCTTCAGGCACTTGAGAAGTCTTAGTAGACTCCTCTTGCTCTAGAATTGGCTCTTCAAGGTTAGCCATGTCTCTTGGCTCAATGGTGGCACATGCTCCCTTGAGGTAGGCTGGAATCTTTCTTTGTTAGCAATATGTTTTTTTCCCAACCTCTTGGTCCTCATATGGACACTCATTTAGGCCATTAATCTACATTTAATGAAGTTGACTTGGGCTTCATCTTTCTCTACAGCTATGCAATAGGTTACGAACATTTTGAGCACACATGCGAGTGTCATCCCTAAAAACAAATAGATCAATTAGAGATGATGGCAAAAGAGATGTCGATGAGCAAAATTGCAATTACAATTACCCTTGCCATAGAATAAGTCAAGGACCCAATCATCATCATTAAAGAACAATTGGATTAACCTCATTATAAGATTTTGGGGCTTCTGATAAGAATTAATCAATGTCTTGTCCCTTGCCACATAATGGTTTCTTTGTAATTGCAGGGAAGATTAGCACATTTGAAATTCTATTCTCATTACAATGTTCCCTGACCCTTGTTTTACTGACTTCATCATAGTAATCGACTATAAGGCACTTGGTTGCACTAACAAACCTATGGCCGAGGGTGTGATTTACGTTTATCTTTACCTTATGAACAAATAATTTTAAGTAAAAGGTGTTACCATTAGTGCCCATGTGAAAGGCCAAATGGCCACCAGACACTTTTGTATATGTTCTTTAAATAAAACATATAGTGGCTTGGTCAGCCACAGACAAGAAGTTCGACCACATTTGTAACATCTAAGAAGTCAGTGTTTGTGCTCCCTATGTACTGTGTTTTTTTTGCGTAATTTGAAGCCTCTCTACAGAGTACCGTGTGCAGTGCTAGGACCTTGGTTTCCTACTCTGAGGATATGATCATGGAGCTCTCAAAAAGGACAATGCACAATGGTGCAGTGCCATTGAAATACTTCACTAGTATCAGAGCATTTTGATGCAAAAACTTTGTTCCTTTTGTGCAAGTGAAGCGAGCACCTGCACATCCAAGGCTTACGACTAAGGTGGCAACCAAGGCATAGACCTTGGCATACCTTGTCATTCGAGTTACCGAAGTCACCATTGGTGCCGTTGGCTGCGCATGAGGGAGGACCTCAATGATCAAGGAAGACAAAGGTTCTCGGTAATTCTCGGGAGGTCACCCATCCCAACACTATTCACCCCGGAGCTCGCTTAACTGTGGAAATCTCTTGCCACTAAGCTACACTCTTATGGTGCTTGAAGAAGGGGAAAGACTAAGTTTCACATTATCTTCAACAAGTTTTTGGCCCTCAAAGCTTCATTCTTTGCTTTCAAAGCCTATTTTTGAAGCATTTTTGGGGTGATTTTTGGAGCCATTTTGGAGTACTTTTCTGCATAGTTCTCTTCACAGAGGTCCAAGAACATCAAGAAGAGTGTTCTTTCTAGTTCTTCAACAATGAATGTTCACCTTTTGGGGCTTTGTTTTCAGCCACACTAGCTAATCTGTAGGTTTCTTGAAAGGACTACTTGTGGTGGGAGCAACCACCACAAGTCTATGCAGGTGTTTTGAACCTAAAGATAGAGTTGAAAGACACTTATAGGTGTTGTTGGCTAGTACTTGGATAGGGAATTCATCTGTTTAGTGCCATTTTATTGCATATATTGAGCACGTACACACTATGTACGCTTCTGTGGATACCACTTATGTACATCCATGTGGTTATTGATATAGTGGTTACATTTTTACATAAAGCCTTTTATGCTTGATAAAGAGGGTTGTGGTGAGGTTTTTTTAACTGAGAGACACCTAGACATTGGGGTCTCTTTGATGATGCAGGTAGAAGACTTACCTAGCCTCGCCATAGGAGATGTATGATAGTTGTTTGTAGGTGCTTGATAAGCCTAATTGGCTTCTTTTGGGTAACTGATTATATGCAGTGGAGTTAGTGATTCACTATGCAGGTAAACATGTCAGTACTTGTAGTTTTATGAGATTTTGACACTCTTCATATGCTCATTTTGTAAAGGATACTCTGGCAAATTTTTTCTAGTTTTTTGGTTTTGTCAACTATATAGTGGTCGATTTACTCCTTGATACACTTATTGTTCTGAGCACATTTATTCTCACATAATCCTTTTGGTTGATCATTACTATTCATTAATTCATTTTCCTAGGAAGACTATTGAATTATCTTCCATTATCTAACACTTGGTCATCCTTCTTTGAGCCTTAGTGGTGTTTTGATGCTTCTAACTCCATTATCATTCTATTCAACCCTCTACCATCATGTCATCAAAGGTCCTAGGCATGTGTGGTGGAGCAAGGACTAGTTCCAATGTTCTGAGGAGGAGTTATAACTTGCAAGGCAAAGACCATTTTGAGATCCGAAAATTTGATGGCACAAACTTTGCTCTATGGAACAATCAGATTAAAGATGTGCTAATTCAGAGGTGGCAATGGAAGCCAGTAAATGGAATCTCAAAGAAGTCTGCTGACATGGATGAAGATGATTGGGATGAGTTAGATGAAATGGCAAGGTCTACCATTCGATTGCACATGGCAGACAATGTTTACCTTACAATATTAAACTGTGAAAGTGCAGAGGAGCTTTGGAAGAAGTTTTACAATACATATGAAAAAGAGACGACATCAAATAAAGTGTATCTGATGAGAAAATTATATGAACTTTGCATGAAAGACATAGATAGTGTTGTTGCTCATCTAAATGAGTTTGATGCTATATTCTCTAGTTACATGCTCAGAAAATGGATATGGATAATGAATTGAAAGTAGTCTTGTTGTTATGCACCTTACCATCATCATGGGATACGTTTTGCATAGCTATTAGCAATAGTGCACCTAGTGGTAAACTGGTCTATGATGATATATGTAGAGCACTCTTGAGTGATGAGATTTGTAGAAAATCTATGATTGGAACTCAAAGTGGAGATGCATATAATGTTCGTGATTCTTACCAAGGAAAGAATCAGCAATGTGTCAGGAGCAAGAAAAAGGAAAAGAATGGTCAACAGAATAAGAGTAGAAGTAAATCAAGGAAGAGGGATATTGAATGCCATTATTCTCATAAGAAATGACACATGAAGAAATATTGTTATGCATTAAAGAATTATAAAGGTAAAGGACAGAATGTTGATGCGCATGTTAAACAACTACCTACACCATCTACTTCAACTGTGAAATTGAAGAAATTAATGTTATTTCTAATGATGATGGTGTTGACATTCGATAGCACTGTGCCATGTGAGGCTCTTGTGGATTATTCTCTTTCCCACACATGGCTGCTAGATTCTAATGCTTCTTTCAATATGACACCACACAGAAAATGGTTCTCTAATTATGTAGCAAAGTCTCTTGGTATTGTGAGACTTGGTGACTCTTACCAATGTGACCTTGTGGGGATCAGAGATGTGGTTGTGTAGTTCATTGGTGGTTAAAAATTTACTATGCATAATGTACGGGATGTACCTCAGTTATCACGTAGTTTGATGTCAGTTGGTCAACATGATGACCTTGATTACAAGGTGGTCTTCTATGCCCAGTCCTTTCACATATCAAAGGGCAATATGGTTATTTCAAAAGGAAGCAAAGTTGGCTCACTTTATCCTTTATTTGTATTACATAGAGAACACTTGTTAGCTGTCACTGAACAACCTATGGCTTGTATTTGGCATGGTTGTTTGGGCCATATATCATGTAGTGGAATGGAAAATCTTTCTCGTTCTGGCTACTTACCTGTGTTATCTTTCTCTCACTTTTCATTTTGTGAGCATTGTCAATATGGAAAGCAAACTAGGAATGTGCACAAGATGCACATTGACTCTTCAATTTAACCTTTAGATCTTGTTCATACAGATGTGTGTGGTCCTATGCCCACATGATCATAAGGTGTTTCTCTTTATTTTATCACTTTCATAGATGATGCTACTATAAAAGTCAAGGTATATTCTATCAAAGCAAAGGATGAGGTATTCCCTACTTTCAAAAAATGGCTTGCTTCAGTGAGACTGAAAAAGGAACTAAGCTTAAGGCTTTATGTTCAGATAATGGGGGTGAGTATACCTCACATGATTTCAATCTTTTCTATCAGTCTAGAGGAATTCATAGAGAGTTTACAGCTCCTTATACCCTACTACAAAATGGTGTAGCTGAAGGGATGAATAGAACTATTTAGGATAGAGTAGTTTCTACGGTGAATCATGCAAACATTGGGCAGAAGCAGTATTGATTGCAATTCATGTGATTAACCTTTCACCTAGTACCAAAAGTTTGATGCTTTTATGAAGTCTCAAGGCTATTCTCAAAGCAATGAGGATCATTGTCTCTACATAAATAGATGCTCAGATGGCAGGTTGATATGCTTGATACTTTATGTCAATGAGATGTTGATTGTTGGGAAGTACTCTTATGATTTGTCAATTCTCCAAAAGAAGTTGAGTCAAACATTTGATATGAAGGATTTGTGGGATGCCAAACATATTCTTGGCATGCACATTACTCTTGATAGGAGTAAAAGATGCATATACTTGTCTAAAAGTGAGAACATATCCAAAGTACTTCACAGGTTCAATATGCAAGGTGGAAAGGCATTGAGTACACCTTTACCCACATATGTGAAATTGAGCAAAGATGATTGCCACAAATCAGATGAGGAAAAGGAATTCATGACCAAAATTCCTTATCAGTCTGTTGTTGGTAGTATCATGTATGCTATGGTGTCTACGAGACCAGATATTGCATTTGTATTGGGAATTGTGAGTAGATATATATCTAATCCTGGCAAGGAACATTGGGAAGCGATCAAGATGATTTTGAGATGTCTGAGTGGCACTAAGGACAAGTGTCTATGCTTAGTTAGAACAAAAGCATCCACTATTGGTTACACAGATTCTATTGGTTACACAGATTCTGACTATGCTAGTTGTGTAGAAAATTGTAAGTCTACATCAAGGTACATTTTTCATTTTGGTAGAGGTGCTATCTCTTGGAGATCTCACCTTCAAGAATGTATAGTTTTTTTCCACCATAGAAGTAGAGTATGTTGTAGCAAGTGAAGCATGTAAGGAAGCATTGTGGCTTCTCGTCTTGCTTGTGATATGGGTCTACCTCAACATGTACCTCATTTGCTCCGTGATAGTCAGAGTGCTATTGCTTTGGTTAAGAATCCGATTTATCATGCAAAGACCAAGCACATTGAGGTGAGATATCATTTCATTAGAGATTGCTTAGCCACTGAGCACATTATTCTTGAGAAGGTTCATACTCAAGATAATGCTGCATATGCTTTGACTAAAGCTCTACCACAGAATAGCTTTCAACACTGTTGTCACTTGATGGGGGTTACTTGATTCATGATCTTACACAATCACTTGTATACTGTGTAACATGCCCATCAGGTGGGAGGTATAGTTTGTATACTTACACTCAGGTATTCTTTATCATTCTTCATTTTTCTCCCATAATTACTTTAGCCATATTGGCATTTAGTGGGAGATTGTTACTGTTATTGTCCATGTGAAAGGCTAAATCGCTATCGGACACTTTTGTACATGTTCTTAAAAAAACATATAGTGGCTTGGTCAGCCACAGACTGTAAGTTCAACCGCATTTGTAACACCTAAGAAGTGAGTGTTCGTGCTCCTTGTGTACTATGTTTTTTTGCGTAATTTGTAGCCTCTATGTGGAGTATCGTGTGCGGTGCTAGGACCTCGGTTTTCTACTCCAAGGATATCATTGTGGAGCTCTCAAGAAGGACAATGCATTGTGGTGCATCACCATTGAAATACTTCAAAAGGGAACATCAACATAGAGACAAAAACAAAGAAAATACCATGTAAGACACTCTACAACACGACACCTTAACTTTAATGTTGTTGAGATAGAGAAGGACTTGTCCTTGCTACGGAAAATGAAAATCCTCTAGAGTGATGACATTGTCAATTCAATGAAATCTGTTATCATCTTTAGTATATGTGGGTGCTTGAATGGCTCATCATCATTAATGGAACCACTCATCCTAAACCCATATGGGATATCTGCTGTGAGAAGGTAATAATGTTTCCTAGGAACTACTGTACACATGTTATTTACATCATCACAAAATACATTGTATTGCCCTTAAAGGTTCTATGGGGTTTGAAAAACAATTTAGACTAGAGTGTCCATCCTCAAACTCCATCTCCTTTGCCTTTATTCTGGACTTCTCATGCCTTTCCCTTTGAATATGCATGAGGAAGGCAACAAGAGAGTCTTCATTGGCCTCACCACTCTACTTATTTCAAGATTTCTGCAAAGAAAGGAGGAGTGTCAATTCTAACATTGATACAAAGTGCAACATACATGAATGATGCCTATGCTTGGCATTGAATAAATGGATAAGGTCTTTGATAAGCAATTAAAATCAAAACGCAATAGGACATACTTAAAAAGTAATGCCTGACATTGATTCCATGCTCAAACTCGATGCCTAGCATTGGAATTGTAGTGAGAGTTGATGCCAAGCATCGGAATTGTGCCGAAGCCCAATGCCTAGCATCAAAATTCTAATGAAATTTGATGCATAGCATTGAGTTTTATCATGTATCTTCATATAGCTCGATGCCTCGCATCGAATAGCACCAACTATTAGACAAACACAATCTTACTAAATTCTAATGAGAAAGAGAACTCATTCGATCATGGAACAATATAAAATATTCTAATAATTCTTTGTATGAGGAGGTGGTCGGGTACTTTTCCTGGATTTCACTCCATATGAAGCACCCAAGCCTCCTCATCATCACCTCCTAAATCTTCATATAAACCTTATGAATGCAATGTGAAGTTTGAAGCTACATGATAAGTTACTGAAAAAGCAATGGAAACCACTTATTGATAAGATTCTACCTACTTGTTTAGCTCTATGACCATCTCCTCAAGGCTCAGTTCTTTCAAAATGACCCTTGATAATGCTGAAATGATCAAAGTATCATCCTTGATGCATTGCAGAACTCTCCAAGGTGTGAGCTTCATGTCATCAACAACTTCTTCAATGGATAGATCCAACTTCTTTCCTTTTCCCTTTACATCCACCTAAGGATCTAGCTTTGCCTTGCTTTGTTTTCGGCCTTTAACCTCCTTGTTCTCCCACATTGTGAAAATTTTATCATGGATCTCCCAGATTTCCCATGTCCTGAAGGTGAGTTGGAACCATGGGTCAAATTTACAAAAGGCATCCGACTTTCACATTATCATCTATTGTAATCCCAACCTCTATCAAGCACTCCTTCATCAAATTTGGATGAATCCTACCACCATCTTCTCTTAGTGCATCAATGTACTCATGGTGGAGAAAATGGGTATGCTCAATCGACGATATTTTTTGCATGTAGTGTCATTGTTGTGGTACCAAGCTAAGAGCTTTGCCTCCAATGTGGTTAAACCAACATAGATTTTACACTTTGCATACCTGAAGAAGTATGTAGTTGGATGCTCTTTAACAAGCTATTGTCCGGTCTCACAAGCTTCCTCTTGACAATATGCTCTCTAATTTTATTTTGTTTACTAAGAAAAATGCTAGATGCAAGCTCTCCACTAGGGGCAATGATATCATCCTAGGAGTCTGAGCTTTCTGTTGATTCTATACTAGTGCGCTTGGTTATCTTCTTCTGTATCGGTTGCTTACCCTTTGATTGGATAGGCATTGACTTCAATTGCTATGTCGGCATGATGTTCCCATGTATCCACGACAGATTTCATGCAAATTTTGTGCAATCCTCTTTGGCACACAACAATTTGGATAAAGTAGTTCCATCTTGCAAATAGCATTCCTTAAATCTTTTTTAGTCTCCACTAGAAACAAAAGATTATCTAAGTTCTCATCCTTGTAGCCCACCTTAAAAACCAGACCATATTGAAAAGTTTGTGTGGTTGTCATCTTTCCCCTCCCATAAGCCCCTACAAATACAATCAAAGTGGTATTTTTCTCTTCTAAACATTGGAGGCACCACTCCAATTGTGTCATGTCTTGAAGCAACCTATTTTTCTTGCCAAATGTTATCTCTTTGGAATTATCTTTCTTGACCACCTCTTCCTTGATTGGCTTGACATTGCTATGAACACTGATGAGTGAGCCATTGGATTACTTACACATTCAGAGGACATAGAAAGGATGTTCTTCTTTGGCTTCACAACACGTTCAATGCTTGTATCTGGGGCCCCCTCACTTGAGCTAAGCTTCAGCTTAAGCTTCTTAATAGACCTCTCCTTGTGCTTCTCCATGTCCCTAAAATTTGACAAGAAATCTTAGCCAAGGGCATTACATTAATTTCTTTGAAGCAAATTAATGCTAGGCATCGACCTTGAGCCCAAGTCGATGCCACACATCTACTTCATGTGAGGTCCAACTCGATGCCAGGCACTATAAATGGAATGCTCCAACATTTCTCTTTGAGGTCAATGAAGATGAGCTCCCTCTTTTTGGTAGATGCCTGGGTGTCACTTGCCTCTAGTGAGCTTGATAGACTTTCAATTTTGTTGCTTTTAGTTTATCTTTTCATGAATGATGTCCATGACTTAAAATATTTCAATGATTTCGTGTTCTTGGTTGAGTAATTTAAGTTGGATTCTCAATGCAAGAGTGCTCAACCCAATGCACTTATTGATCCAGATCCACTTATTGATCTCTCTTCAGATTCAAGTGCATGTGGAGCAAAGGATGTCAACAAAGAGAGGGAGAATATACAAAGCATGTTCATGCATTGTAAGTGAAGTCCTCATGAAGTAAGTCAAAGAAGATTTCAATTCCTTACTTCATAACACATGACAAAATAATCATCTTTAAGATATGTTATGCTCCAATGATTTACCTAATACTATATATTCATAGTGTCAATATATTTAGGTAGTGATGTGTGTGGAAACACTAGGACAACTGGGGCACTTTTTTCCCACTTTAGGAGGTTTTTTCCCCTCCGCTTGTATATATGCCTATAACCCTAACGAGTCACTAATCTTTGTACATTCTAGTGGTAACTGACCTCAAACTCCAACAATTGGTATCAGAGCAAGACGCCACTTCATCTAGAGCGTCGTCAACACCCCTCCGGTCATAGTCTTAGAATCACATGAAATTTGGTGAGCATACTCAAGGTGATTAGGAGTTCAAAACGGTTTTGCTTTGTGGTGCCAAAATCATGATTTGAGCTCGTTTTGGCCTCCAAATGCACTATCATAGTGCTTGCGTAGGCAATTTTGTCTTTTCGTGCCAAAGATATATACATGTTTTGGTTCACCAGTATAAACATCTCAAAGTCTACACAAGTTTAACAGAACTCGACACGTAGTTGTTTCAACTTTTTGAGATACAGTCATTTTTTTTGCATCAAGGTATTTTGGTCAATGTCCATGGCTAAAAGCATTGATGTATTCCATATGTTGGCTATTGAGGATAAATTGGACGGTACGAATTACCCATTATGGGATTATATGATGCATCATGTATTGGTTGCAAAAGGATTATGGAATATTGTGCAGGATGTTGAAAAATATCCTATTACACCAGCAAACACAGTTGCTGAAGATGATGCAGATGGCATTGTTCATGTTGTGGTTCTTGTTGCACCTACTGTACATCAAATTTGTTGGGATGGCAGAGATGCTCATGCACATGCATTAATAGCCTTGTCTATCAAACATGCCACTATTCCTCACATTCGCTCTCATAGAACAACTAAGGATGCTTAGGATACACTTACCACTTTATAGTAGGCAAGGAATGAGGCTCGTGTTGCTTACCTCCGAAAACAGTTGGAGAGTGAGCACATGAATGAAGGAGATTCCATGGATAGTTTTTTGACGAAGATAAAAGATTTGAAGGAACAATTGAATTCTGTTGATAAAGTCTTGCCTGATAGTTCATTTGTGCAAACTGTTTTGAATGGTCTTGCGGATTCATATGAGAGTTTTCTTCTACTCTTTATTTGATGGCCTAAAACCATGTTCAAAGAGATGAAATCTTCCTTACACCATCCATTCTTACAAAGACAACAACCATGTCCAAAAACAAAAACAAATGCTAATTAAGATAGAACAAGCTATGAGAGACCTATTGCAAGATAACATGAACCAAACGTTGCAAATATAGTCATTGATGACTTGTTTCCTCCTCCTAAGGAACTACCCCCCAAATACCCTTAGCTAGTTGAGAGGTAAAGATAATGGATAAACTTACCAAAATTATCTTTTGGAACAAAGAGGACCGCCAATGCCCCAACACCAAGAGTTTTCACCAATCTTAGACATTCTTAGGTCAAAACTGTTCAATAAACTTTAGGAACAAAGAATTGCATGTGGAAAAAGAAGATTATCACTCAGTCATCCCATATGTAAATGATTCATGGAAAGAACTATGGGATGAGGTTCAAGAAGAAAGATGGAAATATGGGATGAGGCGCAAGAAGAACTATGGGATTAATTATTAGAATCCTCCCTTTGAAGATTTTGAATTCAATCCACAAGATATCTTGAAGAATATTGATGTCAAAGCTTTGACAATGTAAATGAGTGAGCATTTGGTTGTGATGATGTTGGTATCAAGACACTTCCTACATATTTGGAAACTTTGAAAGTTCTCCTGAGTGCAAAAAGTTTACGGTGTTGAGATTCAGAAAGCAAAAGCCCAACGACTCCCCAGGGACTATAGAAGAGCTAAGGAAAGTCAAAGTGAAGTGTACATTGATTTTTGAGGAGCTACTCAAACTTTAAACCTCACAATTGGGAGGATTTTTACAGACACATAGGTGTGGACCCTAAAATCACTAAGTGGGGACACATTTGAAGCAAATACCATTGGATAATCTTGGAAATTATAGTGAAGGTGATGAAGAAAATACTTGTATTCCAATCACTTTTGATGACTATAACACCAAAATAATTATTTATTTTGGTGTAGGGGTAGCCATAGATACCAATGATTTGTGGGTTGAGTGGGGTAAACCCACACTCAAACCTACCAGAATTGAGCTTTAACTAGCAAACATGCATATGGAGAAACCTTAGGGCTTCTAAAAGGGGTCATTCTCAAAACATATGGGATAGAGTTTAAGCATACACTTGCCATATGTGACTTTCTAAAAGCTAGTAGCTATGAGTTATCGCTAGGCATACCCTTCATAAGACAATTGAAGATTGTTTAGGATTGGTGTGGCAATGCATTGTACATGCATGCCAAGGCACAACTACTTGCATCGGTCTTGATTTCTAACTCATATAGAGATGTTTTGCCACTTCAGTGAGATGCAATCCATTGCAATGCAGATCATGATGAGGATGAAAATTCAATTAGCGATTCAGAGACAAGGGAAGAAAACTAGATGAATGAGAAGGCGCACAAAAGAAAAATGAGAGAAGGAGAAGGAACGAGACACTAGACAACCGTGAGTACAAATTGGAAAGATATGTGTAAGATCATGCTTAATGCCCACAAGATTTCCTGATGAAGAGTTCGAACCCTATGACTAGGCATAGAACTTAGCTACATTGGATGTTTTTGTAAAAAAACAAACATTGACTCAATGTTTTGGTTAAGAGGGTTATGATGTGTTTATGGTCAAAGTTCTTGATGATTTAAGATTAGGACGAGACAAGCACAATGGTTCTTGAAATCAAGAAGCGGAAAAAAGGGCCAAACACCAACAATAATGGAAGATATGTTCAGAGAAGGACCACTTGGCAAAATTTGGACTCTTGAACTCTAAAGGACAGCCTAAGATGTTTACGTACATAGAGGACATATATCAAATCAAGGAGAAAAAGACAAGTACTCAAAAGGATGAGCAAGGTAAAGAGGAGTCTAGCTTGGAGGTTTAAAAGAACTTCAAGAAATATTTTGTTTCAAAGAACTTCAAGAAATATTTTATAGAGGAACAAAAGATCCAAATAGAGATGAGTAGGCAAGAGGTGATTCTTGGGTAGACTTATGACAATAAAGAGACTACAAAGAAGGTTGTAGTTTCACATGACAATGGAGAAGGTCTCTTCACACGTGGCAAATGACTTGACCAAAGAAGAAGAAGTTAGCTTGGTTAATCTCTTACGAGAGTATAAAGATATATTTGCTTGTTCATACAAGGACTTGAAAGGTGTTGACCTTGAGATTTGCTTACATAGGATATATATAATGAGTAAAGCTAAATTAGTCAAGAAACAACCATACACATATAACGAGACATATTCCGATCAAGGAAGAGATTGACAAGGCATTGGAAGTAGGCTTCATATATGAGATTGAACACACCAAATGGGTATCATCTGTAGTGGTTGTTCCCAAGAAGAATGGAAAACTCAATGTGTGTATAAACTTGAAGAAGGCCAATGAAACCACAATAAGATAGAGTTATCCTTTACCGATAATAGATAAATTATTAGAGTAAGTGGTAGGAAAAGAATTTTACAACTTCTTGAATGGATATTCATGATAAAATCAAGTATCCATAACCCCCAAGGCAAAAAGAAGATTGCATTTTCATCTAAATGGGTAGTATATGCATTCAGGGTAATGCCTTTTGGGCTTACCAATGAATCAACCACCTTTTAGCATGTTATGTGCCATGTATTCAAAGAATTCCTATGGGAATGCCTTAAGGTGTAAGTTGATGATCTTTGTGCCCATTCCAAGGTTAGAATTTGTGCCCATTCCAAGGTTAGAATTCATCACATACCCAACTTAAGATGGATCTTTGAGAAGAAGGTGTGCTTAAGCCTACAGAAGTGTGTAATCATGGTACAAAACGGTAAAATATTGGGTCACGTTATCTTTAAACACAAAATTTCTATTGACGAGGACAAAACAAAAGTCATAGAAGACTTGCCCAAGCACAAGAAGTAAAAAGAATTATCGATATTTATGGGAGACTATAGATATTATCACCGATTCATACATATGTATGCAGTGATCACAAAGCCTCTTTATGCTCTCGTTAATAATCTCAAATGGATTGAGGAATGTGGAAAAACTTTTCAAGAACTTAAGAGACACCCAATAACTTCTTCTATAATCAAATTTCCCAAATAGAATAAAGCATTCCATATGTTTGCTATGAGCTTGCATTCTATGTGTGAAACCCTCCCTAAATAAGATAGCAATCTTATCTTCCCCTTATTTCCCCCTTTATTGGCCAAAAATCTACCTATAATTGTAAAAAAAGACACCCTTTTCTAATTGAATCCAAGGCCCAATTTTATTGTCATGTTTATGTAGAGAGAGAGGGATCTTTCTTTCACTCTCTATTTTATATTCTCTCTACTCTCACCTCTCTATGACATGATCAAATCACCTATTTTCTATTGTGCCATAGCTCTGCATTATCTACAACATGTTAAGAGTTTTGAATTCGGTAACAAGCATCATTTTACTTCTATAATGTGCTAGAGATATTATCTTTTTGTAGCATTTAACATCCTTGCTAGTCGTTGGAATCCAACTTCCACATATGACACATTTATGACATCTTTGAGCACTCGTCTATTCAAGGTAGATGACACTTGTGATGTGTGCTTCAAGATCAAGTATGAATATGATAATTCCAATCCCGATGGCCCCTCCATCATAGTCAATGGCATCAATTTTAATCCACAAAGGAGCAATGATAGTTGGTGTGATTCCCAAAGCACCAATCAAAAGAGATATCTTTGTTGATATATTTAGATAGTGATGTGTGTGAACACTCTAGGACCGCTGGGGTACTTTTTTCCCTCTTTAGGAGGTTTTTTCCCCCCAGCTTGTATATATGCCTATTGCCCTAATGGGCTACTTATCTTTGTACATTCTCTAGTAATACATTCAGTATTGTGTGTTGTGCTCCAAGCTTCTTCTTCTTCCTTGTGTTGTTCATGTGCTTCAATAGACGTCTAACTCCAACAATTGGTATCAGAGCAGGTAGCCGCTTCATCTAGGGCATTGTCTACACCTCTCCGGTTGCAGTCTCAGATTCGGCCTTCGAATGCACTATCGCAGCGCTTGTGCAGGCTATTTTGTCTTTTTGTGCCAAAGGTATATACCTGTTTCGGTTCGCCAGTATAAGCGTCTCAAAGTCTGCTACATGTTTACCAAAACTAGTCTAGGCAGTTCCGTTCAACTTTTTGAGATACAATCAATTTTCTGCATCAAGGTATTTTAGTCACCGACCATGGCTGAAAGCAGTGATGTATTTCATATGTTGGATGTTGAGGATAAGTTGGACGGCACCAACTACCCGTTGTGGGCTTATATGATGCGACATGTATTGGTTGCAAAAGGACTGTGGAACATTGTACAAGGTGTCGAAAAATGTCCTATTACACCTGCAACTGTTACAACTGCAGGTGCTGAAGCTGATGCAGAAGGTGTCAAAGATGATGATATTCTGCATATTCCTATTCCTGCTTCGGTTTCTGCTGCACCTATTGTAGAGCAAATCCGTTGGGATGGCAGAGATGCTCATGCACATGCATTGATAGCTTTGTCTGTCAAACATGCCATTATTCCTCACATTCGCTCTTGCAGAACATGTAAGGATGCTTGGGATACACTTACCACATTGTACCAAGCTAGGAATGAGGCTCGTGTGTCTTACCTCCGAGAACAGTTGGAGAGTGAGCACATGAATGAAGGTGATTCTATGGACAATTTTCTAACAAAGATTAAAGACTTGAAGAAATAATTGATTTTTGCTGATGAGGTTAAACCAGATAGCTCACTTGTGCAGACCATTCTGAATGTTCTTCCTAATTCATATCAGAGTTTTGCTTCTACTCTTTGGTTGATGATGAAAGGCAATCCAAATGCCTTGTCATTTGAGGAGTTAGTCTCTGTTCTATTGCAAGAAGATCACTCCAGGCAGAACAGGTCCATTATGCATGTTGCAGATCAAGCTTTCCTGGCTAGTGAGAAGGGCAAAGGAAAATGGAGCTCATCTACTAGTAAGCAGAAATCTGCAAATGCTACACATTCAAAGAACCAAGATAAAGATGAGAAAAAAATCCGAAAAAGAGAAATTGTTTTGCAAGTACTGTAAAGGGAATGGTCATATCATAAAGAACTATCCAAAACTGTCTGCTAAAGAGGCAAAGAAGAAAGAGGTTGGAATGGTTGTTGCAGAAGCCTCTACACCAAAAACAGAGTCTGATAATCTTGTGTAGGAAGAAGAATGGGTGTTTACTATTGTTTGCAGTTTGGACCCATCTTCTCATGAGCAGTGCATGTCTGCTGTAGACTCAGATGTTTGGTACTTTGATAGTGGGGCAACCAAATATATTACCTTGCAACATAGTTTCTTCTCTTCACTCAAACCTGCCCCTACAGGGAATACTGTTACATGCACCAACAACTCCTCTTATCCTGTTATGGGAGTTTGTAAGATCATTTTGACTACTGCTGATGGTAGTTCTTTCACTTTGTCATATGCTTTGTTAGTGCCAGGGATCAAGAAAAATTTGTTATCAGTTTTTGCATTAGCGAAGATTAGCTTGGTTGTGAAATTTGTTGATGATAGATGTACAGTTCATGATCTGTCAAATGGCGATGTGATTATTGCTTGTGGCATTCTATGTCGTGGGTTGTATAAGCTCATAGACTATGAAAGATCTGTAAATGATTTGGCATGTGCAGTACATGATTCTGAGGCTATGTGAGATGCAAAGCTTTGGCATGCACACTTTGGTCATCTGAATTTTGCTAGTTTGCTATGCCTGTAGAAATATGAAATGGTGTCCTCTTTCCCCAAACTTGAGGCACCGGGAAAACATGTTTGTGAAGGCTGTATTTTGGGAAAAATGCAGTGTTCCTCCTTCGCAAAAGATGGTTCAGTTCGGGCTACTCAGAAATTACAGCTTGTAAATAGTGATGTCTGTGGTCCTATGTAGACACCTTCTTTTGGAAATTATCTTTACTTCTTGACTTTCATCGATGATTTTTCTAGGCATGCATGCGTATATCCATTGAAGGCAAAGTCCGAAGTGTTCATGTGCTTCAAAGAATTTTTGGTTTTGGCTGAAAATCTGTCAGCATGTAAAATGGGCACCCTCCGTTCTGATCGAGGGGGGGAATATATGTCTTTTGATTTTAATGCATTTTTGGCTGAATGTGGGATAAAACACTAGTGTACAATGCCGTATACACCTTAGCAGAATGGAGTTGCTGAATGAAAGAATAAGTCACTCATGGAGATGGCGAGGTGTATGGTCAAGAGTCAGGCTTTACCACATAGTTTCTGGCTTGAGACTGTCATGTGTGCAGCATATGTACTTAACAGGTGTCCCACTAAAGTGCTGCAATCTATCACTCCATATGAGGCTTGGCATGATCACAAGCCATCTGTTGCACATCTGCTTGTTTTTGGTTGTTTGGCATATGCATTAGTGCCTGAACAACATTGCAGAAAATTGGATGATAAAGCAGTAAAATGTATTTTTGTTGGGTACAATTCTGAAAGTAAAGGTTATCGTCTGTATCATCCACAGACTAAACACATTCTGGTTAGCCATGATGTTGTTTTTGTGGAAGATGCTATTCAACCATTGCTTTCATGTACTAAGGAGACATTTGTTAGCTCCAAAGACATGTATGATACTTTGCTGCAACTTTTTACAGGTGGACAGTCTAGTGCTGGTCCTAATGAGGCAACTTCTTAGCCTTTACAGGTTTCATGTGATGATGCAGATCATCCCATTTTTGATGTAGATTTACATGATGCAGTTGTTGATGAGAGAGCTGATATTGAGGAGGCAAACACAAATTTTAATATTAGGCTAGACATTATACTGTGGATAGAGCTCTTCTAAAAACTTTAAAAATGAAAGAGCTCTCATTTGTTAGGTTTAACTTGATGAGTCCAGAACTCTTATGAGCTTTGAAATTTGATCTTGAGAAATACAAGAGATTATTGGAGCACATTGCCTCCTGTCTACTCGTGAGTGTGTGTGCATGCATGCATCTACTGATATCTATATGAGTGCTTGCTCTCTCTCTCTCTCTCTCTCTCTCCCTCTCTCTCTCTCTTTATGGATGCATGCACTTCCATCTTGCAATGTGCAAGCTTCATACCACTGATTGGTCAAACTATGGATGGACAATTCGGTGTGCAGATAGTCCTACTAGACATAGGTACATCGATTGTGCACGCGGGTCTATGACATGAATAGATACCCTCACACTTCTCAAGAAAAAGTTATGTCACTCAAATTGGTTTCCTAGATATCCATATTCTATGCCACCAATAATGCCTCAATCGTTTCTCTATCAACACTTGGTAGTGACATATGCTCGATATTATGAATGGCACTATTAGAATACATAGATATTGAACTCAAGAATTAACTTCTAGCTTAGGATTCTATATTATCTAATTAACACAATTTGAATCAATACAAAACAATGAGTGAGCTAGGAGAACCATTAGTTACAACTCAAAATTAGATAGACTAGTCACCATCTAACCCAATAGAGAGATATAATCACATAGAGAGATATGCTAGCATCAAAATTTGGATGTAAGAAAGAAAGGGGAATCTTAAGCAGGGGGCTCGCTCCCCTTCTTTGGTAAAACTAAGTAAGATGAATGACATAAAATGCATAGGGGAAGCCATGCACCTCGACTCATACATGTTGTTTTATTCATGTGAAAAGTGCACCTCCACATTTCAGAGTTAATTGGTCAAGCAACTTTCACCTAATATTGAAATGTTGATTGATAAGAGATTTGAATTTGAATCTTCTCAAGTGGGGAGGCTAAACTCCTAAATTTTGGCCTTGAATTAACATTCGCCCTCAAGCTTCAACTTGTGATGAGTTGTGAAACCCCTTCAAACCAATGCATATCTTGAACCTACATAACTTGATAGTACCCAAATCTTTTTTGAGCATATCAACCACTTAATCCTACCTATATGATGTATTTACACTTCATTCTCTACTACCTTTTCTTTTACAAAGTAGTAGCATACCTCAATGTGTTTAATCCTTGTACTAAGCCACTCACCTTCAAAGATCATACATAATGTTTGAAACATTGTTTTTCAAATCTTCATGATACATGTGCACCTCATGCTCTTGCAATTCATGAATTTGTTTTTAAAGAGCCCAATACAATTATATATGTTTACAAATATGTTATTTTATTTTCAACATATCTATTAATAATAGCCATCTAAAACTTCAAATTGATATGATAAAGGTAATCAAAGGCACAACTAGTTGATTTATCAAGGAGAAGATAACCTCAATGTGCAAGAAACATGTACGTCAAGCACAGCCCTAAATTTTGAACCATACGAGATCATTTTCACTTCAAGTATGGATCACATGAAGGGCAATATTATATGACTTTGCATAAGACATTGTTTGTAATTTCCCATGTAGAGTGATACATTGTACATGAGGATACATGACCTATAATACTTGGTTTTCCTACTCATATTTTTATTTAGGTGATTGTCACTCATAAGAACACACAAGAGCCAAGAGAAATGGCAAATTCTCTTCAAATGGACAACTTAGCCAATTTCAACAACATGGCGCTAAGTGCGATTGATGATTATCCTCTTCAAATATTACTCGCTAATGCTGGAATAATCAAGCCAACTAAGGAAAGTCAATCACACTGATTTTCATGGAGCGAATCATATAGAAGCCTTATGGCCTATCAAACATTCATTCTTTGATTTGTCAAGTAATCCTCTTCAAAATGTATTTAATGATATTGGTGTTTTACGAGTCTACTTCTCAAGATCATCCACAACAACATAGTTCATGGTTACTATCAAAGGGCACATGAGTGTCATAGCAACCAACCCAGTCATAGTAAGAAAAGCATGAAAATCTGGCAGTACTGGACCCCTTGGGATAAAACAATCCAAGTAGCTGGGTACCACTTGAGTAGCGAACAATGCATTTAACCTCCTGCCAATGCTTGACTCCTGGGCAATGCATAAACCTATTCATCTATGAGACAACAAACTGAATATTTGGCCGAGTAATGCATAAGTAAATCAAGCATCCAATAGCTTGCTGATAGAGAACAACATCAAATGCATCTCCAACATCATGAAGACTCAATCCTAAACCTATCTCCATAGGAGTGGAAATAGGTTTTCAGTCTTCAAGGCCAAAATGTTGCAATAATGTGTCAATATATTTCACTTGAAACAAAATGATCACACTAAAGAGGGTGGGTGGGAGGGGTAAAGCGTGGAAAAACTGATGAAGAAGAAGAAGGGGTGGGTGGCTGGGCAAATGGGTAAAATGGAACCCAAAAATTGATGGAAAGAGGCTTCCCTCAATGAGGAGAAAGCACACCACCAAAATAAAGCACCAACACCACCAAAATCACCGCCAAACGCACCACCAAGACCTCCACCTAACGCTCTGATACCATGAAGAGAGTACACACGCAGAAGCAAAATGAAAAGTAAAGTACTCTCACAAAACAAAGAATGTGTGAGACACAAAATGAGTAGACCATGAAATGGGTAAACTCATGTGGATTAGAAATGAGCTTGCCAAGAGCATGGAGTAGGCTCCTCAAGCTTCTAAACAAATACAAATGGGGGAGAGGCCCTCCTTATATAGATTTGTGAGGGGCTCTCCAAAATACATCTCATGTGGGATAATTCCCCTGAAAGGAGAATGAATACAACTGGTAGAAGCAAATGGCAAGGTACCCAAATACAAAGGAAATGTAATGGAAATAGAGTGACTCCAAGATACAAAAGGGAGATGCACTCTCATATTCTCAACAAGTACCTGTAGTGGATACATGTGTCCAATCCTAGCACTTTTGACAAGCATAAGCTATCCTAATTGCAACTGAAAATGATGCTCACTAAGGAATGCATAACATCTACTCTCTTGTAACTCGCTAACTAAAATCAAAATCATAGGGAATGAATGCACATAACGTACATGTCTGAGTTTAAATGATGCTCCACTAGGTAGCATAAGACATACATCTTGTGCACCCTCAATGTCATATGCCATACCATGAGGCATGTACACAAATCCACGACTCTCATATGAGGATCCACAAAACCATTCACAATGTGGTGTAACATGAAAAGTGGCTAATGCATCAAGCAACAAAGCCATATGTGTTCTATCCAATGAACTAGAGGAATAATGAGATGAACCATAGAAGAAAGTGACATCATGATCATTGGCATAACCAACCACCATAGGCTCTCTTCAAACTGTTGGAGTTAGACGTCTGCGGAAGCACGCGAACAGCACAAGGAAGAAGAAGAAGCTTGGAGCACAACACACAAGACTCAATGTATTACTAGAGAATGTACAAAGATAAGTAGCCCATTAGGGCAATAGGCGTATATACAAGCCGGGGGAAAAAAACCTCCTAAAGAGGGAAAAAAGTGCCCCGACGGTCCTAGAGTGTTCACACACATCACTACCTAAATATATCAACAAATCCCCCCTGGGAGTGATGCGGTGAACAAGGA
Source organism: Ceratopteris richardii (assembly GCA_020310875.1). NCBI lineage: Eukaryota > Viridiplantae > Streptophyta > Polypodiopsida > Polypodiales > Pteridaceae > Ceratopteris > Ceratopteris richardii. Next base: position 16,950,013 of record CM035434.1, read on the forward strand.
GCTGGCACTCATGTATAAGGAAGTGCCGAGCTATGTGGAAATCACTCCACAAAAGGAAGTAAGCCCAAAGCTTTGCGGAAAGCTTCAAACTTCTCCCTAGGCAGAGCCTTCGTGAAAAGGTCTGCAATGTTCTCCTGCGTGGGAACATATGCCAAGCTGATCTCCCCAGCAGAGAACCTCTCCCTGACATAGTGATAATGCACCTCAATGTGCTTAGTGCGAGCATGGAACACAGGGTTCCTCGCAACTGCCAATGCACTCTGACTGTTAGTGAAGATGGTGGTGGCAGAAGACTGGCCAACACCCAAATCAGCCATAAGGCGTCTGAGCCACACACACTCAACAGTCGCTGTGAAAGCTGCCCTATACTCAGCCTCACAACTGGAAGTGGCCACAATAGGCTGCTTCTTGCTCAACCAAGATATACATGAGCTACCAAGCATGAAGCAAAAACCACTGGTGGACACACGAGTGTCATAGCAACCAGCCCAATCTGAGTCAAAAAAAGCATGCAAATCTGGCGGTAGTGATCCCCCTTGGGATAAAACAACCCAAGTAGCCGAGTACCACTCAAGTAGCGAAAGATGCGCTTAACCGCTTTCCAATGCGTGACTCCTGGGCAATGCATAAACCTGCTCATCTGTGAGACAGCAAACTGAATATCTGGCCGAGTAATGCATAAGTAAATCAAGCATCCAACAGCCTGCTGATAGAGAACAGCATCAAATGCATCTCCAGCATCATGAAGACTCAATCGTAAACCTGTCTCCATAGGAGTGGCAATAGGCTTACAGTCTTCAAGGCCAAAACGCTGCAATAATGTGTCAATATATTTCGTTTGACACAAAGCCATTCCACCATCAACTTGCATAAACTGAATGCCCAAATAGTGATGCAAATGCCCCAAATCAGACATCTCAAATGAGGCATGCAAATCAGCCTTGAAATCAGCAATATGCTTCTCAAGAGGACCAGTGAGCAGCATGTCGTCTACATGGACAACAATGATCAAAAGCACATCATTAGCACGCTTAACATATAAGGTGCTTTCAGTTGGACTATTCTCAAAACCATGTGCAATCAGATAGGCATGTATTTTCTCATACCAAGCACGTGGTGCTTGCTTTAAACCATATAACGCCTTCTTTAACCTGCACACCTGGTTTTCATGCCCTTTTTGCACAAAGCCACGGGGCTGAAAAACATACACTTCTTCATGCAAGTCACCATTCAGAAATGTTGTTTTAATGTCCAACTGATGTACATTCCAACCATGATGGGCTGCAAGTGCACAAATGCTCCGAACAGTAGTCATACGGCATGTAGGTGCAAAGGTCTCATCAAAATCAATGCCTCTTTCCTGCGCATAACCCTTTGCAACAAGCCTAGCCTTATACCTGTCAACTGTACCATCAGGTTTACGCTTCAGCTTGTATACCCACTTAGTGCCAATGGCCTTCTTGCCAGGAGGCAAGTCACATAAAGACCATGTACCATTCTTCATTATAGCATCATATTCAGATTGCATAGCAGCCATCCAATTTTCTGAATTTTGTGCTTCATCAAAAGAAACAGGCTCATTCTCATCACAGAGACTAGATGCAGCCATAGCATAGCAATTTGATGCAAAGGAGGTACTATGAGAGCCTGAACGAGTACGATATGACAAAGGTGCATCTAATTTGCTGTCACGCAAAGTCTGCACCAGCCATTTTGGCATAGTTTTTGCCTGTTCAATATCAGCTCTCTCATCAACAAGTGCATCATGTAAATCTGCATCAGAAATGGAATGATCTGCATCATCATATGAAACCTGCAAAGGCTGAGAAGTTGCCTCATTAGGACCAGCGCTAGCCTGTCCACCTGTAAAAAGAGGCATCAAAGTATCATACATGTCTTTGGAGCTAACAGTTGTCTCCGTAGTACATGAAAGCAATGGCTGAATAGCATCTTCCACAAAGACAACATCACGGCTAACCAGAATGCGTTTAGTCTGTGGATGATACAGACGATAGCCTTTACTTTCAGAACTGTACCCAACAAAAATACATTTTACTGCCTTATCATCCAATTTTCTGCGATGTTGTTCAGGCACTAATGCATATGCCAAACAACCAAAAACATGCACATGAGCAACAGATGGCTTGCGGTCATGCCAAGCCTCATATGGAGTGATAGACTGCAACGCTTTCGTGGGACACGTGTACAGTACATATGCTGCACACATGACAACCTCAAGCCAGAAACTATGTGGTAAAGCCTGACTTTTGACCATGCACCTCGCCATCTCCATGAGTGACCTGTTCTTTCGTTCAACAACTCCATTCTGTTGAGGTGTATACGGCACTGTACACTGGTGTTTTATCCCACGTTCAGCCAGAAATGCATTAAAATCTGAAGACATATATTCCCCCCCTCGATCAGAACGGAGGATGCCCATTTTACATGCTGACAGATTTTCAGCCAAAACCAAAAACTGTTTGAAGCACATGAACACTTCGGACTTTGCTTTGAGTGGATATACCCGTGCATGCCTGGAAAAATCATCAATGAAAGTCACGAAGTAAAGGTAATTTCCAAAAGAGGGTGTCTGCATAGGACCACAGACATCACTATGTACAAGCTGCAATTTCTGCATAGCCCGAACTGAACCATCTTTTGGAAAGGAAGAACGCTGCATTTTGCCCAAAATACAGCCTTCACAAACATGTTTTCCAGGTGCCTCAAGTTTGGGCAAAGAGGACACCATTTCAGATTTCTGCAGGCGTAACAAACTAGCAAAATTCAGATGACCAAAGCGTGCATGCCAAAGCTTTGCATCTGACATAGCCTGAGAATCATGAACTACACATGCCGAATCATTCACAGATTTTTCATAGTCTATGAGCTTATACAGCCCACGACATAAAATGCCAGAAGCAATAATCACATCGCCATTTGAGAGATCATGGACTGTACACCTGTCATCAACGAATTTCACAACCAAGCCAATCTTGGCTAATGCAGAAACTGATAACAGGTTCTTTTTGATCCCTGGCACAAATAAAGCATCTGACAAAGTGAAAGAACTACCATCAACAGTAGTCAGAATGATCTTACCAACTCCCATAACAGGATAAGAGGAGTTATTGGCGCATGTGACAGTATTCCCTGTAGGGGCAGGCTCGAGTGAAGAGAAGAAACTGCGCTGCGAGGTAATATGTTTGGTTGCCCCACTGTCAAAGTACCAAACATCCGAGTCTACTGCAGACATGCACTGATCATGAAAAGATGGGTCAAAACTGCAGACAGTAGTAAACGCCCATTCTTCTTCCTGCACAAGATTTGCAGACTCTGTTTTTGGTGTAGAGGCCTCTGCAACAACCATTCCAGCCTCTTTCTTCTTTGCCTCTTTAGCAGCCAGTTTTGGACAGTTCTTTATAATATGATCATTTCCTTTACAATACTTGCAGAACAATTTTTGCTTTTCTGATTTCTTCTCATCTTTATCCTGGTTCTTCGATTGTGCAGCATTTGCAGATTTCTGCTTACTAGTAGAAGAGCTCCATTTTCCTTTGCCCTTCTGACTAGCCAGGAAAGCTTGATCTGCAACACGCATAATGGACCTGTTCTGCCTGGACTGATCTTCCTGCAACAGAACAGAGACTAATTCCTCAAATGACAAGGCATTCGGATTGCCTTTCATCATCAATCGAAGAGTAGAGGCAAAACTCTGATATGAATCAGGAAGGCCATTCAGAATGGTCTGCACAAGTGAGCTATCTGGTATAACCTCATCAGCAGAAATCAATTGTTCCTTCAGGTCTTTGATCTTTGTAAGAAAACTATCCATCGAATCACCTTCATTCATGTGCTCACTCTCCAACTGTTTTCGGAGGTAAGCACCCCGAGCCTCATTCCTAGCCTGGTACAAAGTGGTAAGTGTATCCCAAGCATCCTTTGCTGTTCTGCAAAAGCGAATGTGAGGAATAATGGCACGTTTGACAGAAAAAGCTATCAATGCATGTGCCTGGGCATCTCTGCCATCCCAACGAATCTGCTCTGCAGTAGGTGCAACAGAAACAGCAGCACGAACAGGAATCTGCGGAATATCATCTTCGACACCATCTTCATCAGCTCCAACAGCTGTATTTGCAATACCTGTCATTACAGGTGTAACAGGATGTCTTTCAACACCCTGCACAATGTTCCACAATCCTTTTGCAACCAGTACATGTCGCATCATATAAGCCCATAATGGGTAGTTGGTACCATCCAACTTATCCTCAACAGCCAACATACGGAATACATCACTGCTTTCAGCCATGGCCGGTGACTAAAATACCTTGATGCAGAAAATTGACTGTATCTCAAAAAGTTGAACAGAACTGCCCAGACGAGTTCTGCTAGACCTGTAGCAGACTTCGAGACGCTTAAACTGGCGAACAGAAACTGGTATATACCTTTGGCACAAAAGGAAGAAATAGCCTGCACAAGCACTGCAATAGTGCGTTCGGAGGCCGAAACGAGCTCAGATCGCGATTTCGGCACCACATAGCAAAGCTGTTTTGATCTCGGAAACACCCTGAGTATGCTCACCAAATTTTGTGCGAATCTGAGACTGCAAACGGAGGAGTGTCGACGGCGCCCTAGAAGAAGCAACGACCTGCTCTGATACCAATTGTTGGAGTTAGACGTCTGCGGAAGCACGGGAACAGCACAAGGAAGAAGAAGAAGCTTGGAGCACAACACACAAGACTCAATGTATTACTAGAGAATGTACAAAGATAAGTAGCCCATTAGGGCAATAGGCGTATATACAAGCCGGGGGAAAAAAACCTCCTAAAGAGGGAAAAAAGTGCCCCGGCGGTCCTAGAGTGTTCACACACATCACTACCTAAATATATCAACACAAACCACTACCTAGCTTGCATCATGTGCACATCTCTAACATTATCTTTGCATCTGCTTGAAGCAACGTCATCGAGTACATTTTGGGAGCATCTCCTCTGTAAAATGGACTCTAGAACCAAATAACCATGTGGGAATCAGCATCCACGTATGCCAAGAATCACACTAGCAAATAAAATATCAAATCAAGACCATAGGTTTAGAAAATAACCAATCAAGGTGAAAAATGGGTGTGCAAATGAGGCTCCAGGCATAAACCTGAAAGGTATACCACAATGCGATCTCACATGCCAAACACCTTGGAAAGATCATGCTATAGTCTCATATGGAGGATTTACCATATAGATCATAGTCAATGTCTTCAAGCTCTAAAAATAAGAGCTCACACACCAAAAAATCTCTCACATGAAAGCTCCAAAGCAAAATGAGCCTCCAAGTGCAATTAGGGTGTCAACTTATATATATGCCTACAACCCTAACATGTTACTAATATTTGTACATTCTAGTGGTAATATATTCAGTATTGTGTGTTGTGCTCCAAGCTTCTTCTTCTTTCTTGTGCTGTTCGTGTGCTTCCGTAGACCTCAAACTCCAACACACTATATTATATGTCAAGACTTATTATGGTAGCATTGAGCAATGAACCTACCAAAAACCTACATAAAATGTTTTGGTACATTGATTCAGCTTCATATGAGGTGAATTTGATATTCAAGGGTTGTCAATTGGTTTGCTCTCATGCATGCCACACTATGAAAATAGTTCTATCAAGTACTTCCTTTGTATTAGACATACCACTTGTTCTTTGTAAACCACTTCAATGCCTAAGAAATACCTCAACTCACAAAGGTATGAGATTTTGAAATCCTTCCCAAGCGATTTATTTATGTCCTTGATTCTGTCTTGATCATTTCGTATGATAATAAGGACATCAACATATATGCATATGTATACCCTTTTATTTTTCTCCTCCCTTTGTGAATAGCAAGGCATTTGGCAGACTCTATTTTGATCCAAAAGTCTATAGGCATTCCACTAATATTTGATTTGAAGCCCATGGAGCTTGGTTTAAACCATAACATGCCCTCCTAATCTTGCGTACATAATCAAGAAACGTATCATGAACAAAACTAGGAGGTTGAACCATGAACAATACCTCTTCAAGGGCTCCATTAAAAAAATGCATTCTTGACATCAAGTTGGTATAATGTCCACCTCTTTGATGTAGTCAATTTTAGGTATGCCTTGCTCTGCCATCCATAATTGATTATATCCATTGTAACCTTCAAGAATAAAATATATCTCCCTCTTCCTACATCATCTAAAAATGAAACATGAAAAGGTAATAGGAATGGGCCTGTCACTCTAGCACAATGGTAGTACCAACGTGAGGATATCCACCTCATAAATGTGGGGACTAGTATGAAGACCATGAGCAAGTGAAGGCACAAGTGTGTGAGTGAGACGCACACAATAATGCACACACACGCACACACACATGCACACAAGGTAAGAACAAAGAGAGGAACAATGGAAATCTTCTATTACAAAAGAACTCTCTTACAAAAGCTCAAATCTCTAACAATCTAACCTCCAAAATGAGCTCTCCTGCTCTTTTTATAGTTTTTTGTGTAGTTTTGGCCGTGTCTAGACCTAGTGTCCAACCTAGTTAAAAATTAGGTTCCATGGCTTATTTGAGGGCTCAAACGGAGTCTAAAAATTATGAAAATTTGTAGGTAGCTACCTCTAATACTCCTCAAGCTTGAGGACTCCTTGGCTTGAACATAATGAAGTTAGAAAAATATGAAATGATATTTACAATGGTTTCTAGCGATAAGAATCACTATTTTTATAGGGATTTCTTCTGAAAATTTGGGGTATGCTTCTTGGAGCTCCCTATATGCTTCCTCTTCTTGTGTTTCCATTTCTTTGATGTGCTTCCATGCTTTGTTTTTGATCTTGAGTGTCAACACTCCCCCCCTCTCGAGTCTGTCATCCTTGAGAAGATGAAGATGGGAGAAGATGGTGATGATGATGGTGATGAAGGAGAAGAAAAAAGCAAAAACTGAACTGAAAATAACTATTTTTTACCTTTCAACATCACTACTCTATGTATTACCATCACAGACTCGTCCTCAAAGCTCTCTCCCTACAACGGTGCCAAATTTGGTGTCACTAGCACAATGGCAAGTACCAACATGAGGAGATCCACCTCATAAGTGTCAATCCGTGGAGATGTGAGGATTGGTATTAAGACCTTGAGCAAGTGAAGGCACATGTGCGTGAGTGAATACACTAGCATGCACACACATACACACATGTGCACACAAGGCAAGAGAAAAGAGAGGAACAATAGAAAGCTTCTATTACAAAAGAACTCTCTTACAAAAGCTCAAATCTCTAACAAGCGAACCTCAAAAATGAGTTCTCTACCTCATTTTATAGTTTTTTGAGTACTTTTGGCCCTGTATATATCTGATGTCTGGCCTAGCTAAAAATTAGGTTCTAGAGCTTATTTGAGGGCTCAAAGGGAGTATAAAAATTATGAAAATTGGTAGGTAGCTACTTCTAATACTCCTCAAGCTCGAGGACTCCTTGGCTTGAATAAAATGGAGTTGAAAAAATGTGAAATGATATTTACAATGGTTTTTAGTGATAAAAGTCACTATTTTTATAGGGATTTCTTCTAAAAATTTGACATGTGCTTCTTAGAGCTCCCTACATGCTCCCTCTTCTTATGTGTCCACTTCTTTGATGCGCTTCCACTCCTCATGCTTGACCTTGAGTGCCAACACTCCCCCCCTCTCGAGTCTATCATCCTGGATAAACCCTTGTTGGAGTGGTTCTTCCATGTAGTACTTTGAGAGGTAGTGTCCCTCATGTATCAACAAGTTTGTCTCTTGTTCAAATGTAGCAGGGTCTATTTATTGGTTTTTTATTTTTTTCATTGGTAGCCTTGGCAAGTTGTAGTCCCTTTGTATGTATTGCTTCCTTGGATTCTAGCTTGATGGTGTGCTTGTGTGCTTTCAAAAATTGCTAGTTGCTCAAAAGAGGTTGTCAATGTTGATTTTGAGCAACTTTCGGCTTTTCATTGCTTCATAGGTACTGATGTTGTAACCTTGATTTCCTCTATATCTTGCAAAAATGGGTTTTCATAGTTTTCATGCAAGTACTCGTGACCTAGAATGAATGATGGGTAAGTGCATTAGTGCATGGGTTGAAAAAAATATGTGCCTTGTGCATGGCCTTGTAATGTAGCCCTATGCATGCTTACTTGGGGAATGCATTGGAAGAAGTATGGTGCAAGAATTAGGGTCTTGAGCGAAGTGCTCAAGGGTATGGTGACAAATAGGTTTCCTAATCTATCATGGTTATACTTTTTCCCAAATAAGTGATTCTTACCATGGTGAAAGGTCTGTCGATGTTCATCTCTTTGTGTTGTACTCCCATCATGGTGATTGACCATTGGCATGTCTTGCTTTGTTGATGAATGTTCTTGTTGATGATTCATTGATAAGATTTGTTGAGCACATGGTCCTATCCTTTCTCTCTTTTTTTTCTTTTTTTTTCCTTTTTTTTGAGAGGAACAATGTCACAAAACAAGAAGAAGGTCATTAGTATCAATAAAATCATTTACATATGTCAAGTGTGTCTCATGTGCCTGGGATTCTCAAATGTGTCTATGCATGGCCTTGTAATGTGGCCCTATATTAATGCATACTTTGGAAATGCATGGCCTAAATGGTGCAAAAGACAAGGTTATGCCAAAGGCACATGGTTTTTGCATGTGGAGGCTTTCAATGTGCTTGCAAATGTTGATGGAACCTTTGTTGGAGGTATCCATTGGATTTCAAAATGACAAATGATCATTCCTCCTTATAGGGATCCATTTTAGAACAATGTTTGGTTGCATACAAGTCATTTTTTACTTCTTCAACTTCGGTTGGTTGCTTAAATTTTGTATCCGGCATGGTTAGCTCTTTGGTTCTATGGATGCTAGTGGTACTTTTGGCTTCCAAACCCATATCTTTGATGAATCTCTTCTTTCAATGGTCGAAGAGGTGAATTGATCTTCTTTTTATCTCGATGTGTGGTATTGGCTTGTGCCTCTCCATGGCTTCTTTGTTGAGACTTTTCTTGTGAGGGAGATCATAGGATTTTGTGCATGTAAGAGTGCCTTGGGTATCCAAATGTGTAATTGCCCTTGCTTACTTGCAACTAATTTCTTAAGCACCCAAATTTGTCAGATACTTTGTGGTTGAGCTTGTTGTGGTTGCTCGGTTCTTCTTTTGTCATGGTTGGCCTAGTTGGATGGGAATTGTTTCTGTCTCTCTCTATAATCTCCTCTAAAGAAAAGAGCTCTGGCAGTCAAATCTATTCCACTTTCCATTTCCCTTTGAAAGAGAAACTTATGAATTCAGTTGCTCCACTTATCCATAACTGAGAACATGCACATAAGTTCTCCATAGTTTTTCCTTCCAAAATAGTGGAGAATCAAACTCCCATATGAAGGAAAATTACACTGAAAAGTAGAGGAAATGAATTCCTTCTAAAATAAAGTAGAGATGTTTTCTAAACATCTCTTCTCTCTAAAGGAAAACATACTCTATTCTTCTCCAAAGAAGAAGTCATATTTTCCTTTTCTTTTCCCCTTCAAGGAAAAGGATCTAAAGTGGGATTTGTAAGCTAGAGTGAGATCACTCCTAGATCTCTAAGATAATTCCCTCTTTCAAAGAAAAGGAGCTAAAGTGGGATCTCTAAGCTAGAGTGAGATCACTCCCATATTTCCAAGATGATTCCCTCTTTCTCCTTTCCTTAAAAGAGAAACTTATGAATTCATTTGCTCCTCTATTCCATAACTAATACGTAATCCCTCATTACATACACTCCTATGAAGATGGAGAACACATATCCCTTAGCTAATGAAGGTATATGTAGTGAAGAGTGGAGAAAATAAATCCCTTATAAATTGCCAGAAAAGATATGACATGATACCTTAAGCACATGTGTATCAAACTAAAGAGCTATTTCTACCAACCATCCTCTATATTACTCGATGTTCATTGTATGAAATTATTTCTGGTAAAAAGCTTTCCAATCCCATGTCTATCACTCAAACTGATATACCCATGGCTGATTACTTTGCACAAGATCATATTTCTACACTTCATGAGGTTCATGAGCACACTAAGAAGATTCAAGAATGGTACATGCATAATGCTAATAAGAAACAAATAGCTAAACAATTCAATGAAAATGACTTGGTATGGTTACAAATAATTCAAAGAAATTTGAGAAATATTTCACAATATCTGAAGGTTAAACTTGCACCACATTATTATGGACCTTTCCATATTATTCAAAAAATAAATGAGAATGCTCTTAGATTAGATATACCTTCTCATTGGAATATACATAAGTCTTTTCATATTAGTTTATTGAAATCCTTTAAAGGAACTTTACCACTCATTCCTATTTTAGATGATCCCCCTTTACTTGAAGAGGATGCTGAAATTTTAGTTCTAGAAAATACTTGATTATGATGTTACTACTACACACACTAGTAAACAACATCATAGACATTTAGTTAAATATAAAAAATCACTCACTTGAAGAATCTCAATGGATTCATAAGACATTATTAACTCCACATTATGACCACTTGATTTCTCCATATCATTCACACTCACCATAAATTCAGGTTTTCCATTTCCATGCATGTGTTTTTACATGGAATATGCTTATGATTGTTACTTTCTAGAATAATGGAATGTTAAATGGATTTTAATGCCTTGAGACTTTTAATGTGATTTTGTTTTGATTTAGTAGGTGAAGAATCATGAGGGCATGAATGCATGTGGATTTATTCATATATTTTTGAAGATATTGGAAAGATAGTATTTTACATATTTTTTGTAAAAATAATAGATCGCTAAGAAAGCCACATTTTTTGTAAAAAATAATGATCGCTTAGAAAACCATGATTTCTAAATAAAGAATTTTTTTTGTAAATGCACACTTTTTGATGTGTTTCCCTCATGTATCTTCTACTTAGGATGTAATGAAAAATACTTATAAATACACATACTCTGATAGAATTTTCCATCAAAGTATGCGGGGGGAGATTGTAACCAATGTTGTGTTCAGTTTCTTGTCCCTCTTTATTCTATGTGTGCTTTTGTGAGATTTTGTTACTATACGATCTCTGCTTACATGCATCTAAAAGATTCGATCAACAAATTTGATTGGTTGGGGTCCTATCATCTAATGAAATTAAACATGAAAAAAATGAATTGTAAGAATGTATTGATGAAGCTAGAGACAATTACTCTAAGATCAATGATTTCATAATTGCATCAAATATACATGGAAAAGGATTTAGATATGATGAAGTAGCTATGGAAGAAATAATGGTTCAAGAAAAAATTAAAGTTGGAGTTTGAATTTCAACATGGAGGAGGTAATCTATTTTGATGTGTCATATTAAGTTGGAATTTAGTGGTACTATGGTTGCAAACATCACAAATGGCACATATAATATATTTAGCATAGAAATTGGTGCCATGTGTATGCATGTTCTAAAAATTTTCTACAGATTTACTCTATCAAAAATATCATAAAGTGAAATTTTAGTAGAAAAATATTTTTGTTTTGATCTAATATGTTCTTCATACAAAATTAGCTTGTCAAGAGATTTTTTTTTGTCATTTTAGCCAAAATTAATGGCCTTAAGTGTGCCCCTAGGCCATATAGAATCCTAATGGTTACCCAGTTAGGAGGATCCTAGTCACAAACCATTTGCATATTATTTATCATGTTCTAAAAATTTGAGTAGCTAGGTAATATCCTTTTCTTGCCAGAATCTTCTTAGAAATGCTTCCTTAATATCCTCAAAAGTTTGGAAATAGTTTGTATGGTATTTTATTTGTCATTTAGTAGCTCGTCTTACAAGGGTCACTTGAAACATCCTAGCTTTATGTGTTGTATCCTGAATATTATCTTAGATTTTATAATTGAATAAAATGTACATATGTGCACATTAGGTTTCTCATCTATTCCTTTGTGGAATTTGGTATTACTCTTTCTTGCACCATTTTATGGTTTTTGCTTACCAAATTATAATTACAAGCTACCTCTACCTAGTGTCCAATAGTGTCAGCGAGTTAATCATCATTGTTGGTCAATAGATTTCAATCTCAAATTATTGGTCTTGGCTACCATTAGATGTTGCAAAAGATTTTTCTCTTAATTGATTCAAAATATAAAAAGTTTTAGTAATTCATCCTTGAAATAGATAGATGATTCTAACTCAATTGAATCCAATACAAATCCTTACAAAATAATAGAATATCTATTCCCTATCCATGTGTGTACATTTGCAAAATAGCATTTGGCTTTCTAAAATGTAAGTGACACTCAATGAACCTCTCCAATTGCTGGATAGAGCAGTGAATAGCATTATAAGATTGAAAATTGACTTATCCATCTCCTCACAAATCAATAAAGATAATGTATTGTTATCATAATGTACTGTAGCACACTAAGTTTCCGTTGTAAAATCACACAACTATAATGAAAAACAAAGAATTTATCAAGAAGGATACAAGTCACAAAAAGGTTAAAAACAAAAATCTGACACTTATCACACTATCCCCTACAATCCCGTGAATCCCATCATGTTCACCACTATTGGACTTCACTTAGCTTGTAGAATGATGAGCCTCGGAGTAGGGCAACTAATCAATTGTTCACTTTGGCTCTTGATTTGAGACAAGTTGATAAACATATTGTAATATCATCATATTGAAGCAAAATTAGAAACTTTAACATATCCACTTAATATCAAATAGATACATCCTATAATAATTGTACCACTAGAAATCTCAACATTATAATGCAGTATGTATTTCAACTCACAAGTAAGGCATAATCAACATCACATAATAACAAAACCAACACAATAAAATATATGCACAAAATAAAATCTCTTAGAGTACATGCTAAGATAGGATTCTTGGATCATTAATTAATGAAGGGTTACAATAGGACACATCACATAACCATTGTAGACTTAAACTACAATCACAATCCAATGCAATGATGGAATTCATAGTACTTCTGTTGTATTAGAACTAGTTAGCTCACATCAAGTCATATTTGTGACCAATAACTAACTAACTTTAGGTTGAGTAAATAAAAGATATTTCTATAGGAAGATGCACCCATCAAGTCACCTTCTACTCAATCAATTAAAAAATCAAGGGCTTGTTATTCCTATTGGTTAGGTAGCACAAACATTGGCTCTATATTCAGCTTATAGGTCATTATGATGCCCAACATGACCACCTCATTTCAAATTGACCAACATGTCTACCATCACATTTAGATTATTTACCACAAAATTTAGCTATAACCACGCTTGAATTCATGATTGTATGTTGTTGGGACATGTTTTGGGTTTCTACTTCTATTAATGGATTAAAATGAGGCTGAGGTAATATAGGTTGTACTACCTTGATTTTATCAAATTGCAAATTCCACTTTGGCTTCCACATTTGATGAGCATCCTACAAGCCAAAAATACCATAGAGCATTTTTCCTAGGATCACTAGAACCTCCAGTTGCTCTTTTGGCTTTGGTGTGAGGTCTTTTTAAAGAATTTCTTCATGTTTTTTTCCTGAGGTTTTGATGTTCTTGCTAGGTTATCATTTTAGGGACTTGTTCTTCTTTTGATTTTTTTTTGGTTGTGGCATTCCTTCTAGTTGTTGAATATCATATCTTGTCTATGATCTTTTTTTCTCATGCAAGAGAAGAGAAATTGACAAGATCTATATTAATATGTGATGAACTTCTATATTTATTTAACTATGGATATTTTTCTAGATTCAACAAAATGGTTGTTTGGAACTACCTAGGAGGACCATGTGCTTCTCATACACCAACCCTAAATCTAATACTAGGATGTGATCACATCTAGATCTTCACATTTTCCTTTGAAACCTTCTTTATCTAAAATCAACAAGTGATTCTTATCACCCCTAAAATCTAGGAAAATGTTTATGTGGCTATTATCCTCCTTGTGTGTCATAGAAGTGACACAAATAGAGGTTTGGCACAATTGCTAAGGAACACTACTCGAGGGCGAGTGTGTGATGGTAAGGGAGTTGAGTAGAGATGTTGGATTTTACATGTATAGGTAAGTAGATTTGGTAAGGTTTCCACCATCTCCATCTTCACCAAAACTGCACCATCGAGACCATATATCCAACATCCCCTCACTTCCCCTCATTTGTTTGTGTGCAAGTGAGAGAGAGAGAGAGCTATTGTGTGTGCTTGTTTTTTGTGTTCTTGAAGATTTCACTATAGATTTTGGACCACCATCAACTTTAAGGACCTAGATAAGTACGATAGAACATTTCTCACATCCTAAGGTGACATATCCTATCTGTCGTGATAGATTGAGAAAGTTACATTTTGGAAAACACACTCTGCACAAGCTTGTAGATATTTTCAAGGCCATCCCAATGGTGTAGGTGAAGCTAGAAAATTCCAAGTTTTTGGCTCTATCGTGACAAACCAAAAACTAGACAGAGAGGCTCTATTGTGACAAACTCTGTTTATCGCAACAAACTGCTCTATCATGATAGACACCTATCTATCGCCACACACATATCCCACGATATAATGTGCCTATCACAATATACAACCTTCTATCATGAAAAACCTATCTATTTCTACAAACCACCCTCTTTTGCAATAGAATTGTTTATCACGATAGACCTTGATCTATTGTGATAGACCAAGACCCTGATAGAGTCCATCTATTGTGCCAAATCTTGTATATCATTACAAGGACACTCTATCACAATAGGATGAGAATTCCATAGAGTCCATCTATTGTGGCAAATCCTATGTGTGGCAACAAGGCTAATGTATTGGGACAAACCAACCCCAAATGTCTATGATGATGGACTGCCTTATCACGACAAAGCTTCCTCATTAGGGGCCTTATCTATCAAATATAGACCCTCTATTATGACATTAAAAAAAATGATAGACCCCATCTATCATGATAGAGCACTCTATTGCAAAAAAGGGTTGGGCATGGTCTACATAGTAAGGAAATTCTGACATTATCTATTGGCCAAAAAGTTTAAATTCTTCATAGATCATTAGGCCTTAGTGTATTTGGTCAACGAACATTTCAATGTAGGCTGATTAGTAACATGGTTTCTCTTAGTAATGGAATAGAACTTTGAAGTAGTGGTGAAAAATTTAGGAAAAACCCACTTATGGGTGGATCACCTCTCACAACTTACTTTAGGAGAATCACCACAAGGAGCATCGGATGAACTTCCGGATCCTTACCTCTTTAACCTAAAAGTGGTCCCAAATAGGGAAAAGAAGCTTGTGCCAATCCTAACTTTTGGACCTTTGAGCCATGCTATAAGAATAAGGGAGAAGGAAGTTATTAGATCACTAAAGTACCATATATCAGCAAGAAGTATCTATAAGCAAGACGATCTAGGAATTATATCATGTTGTGTGGATGACGAAGAACACCACAAGTGGCTACAACTGGTGCACTATAAGTGCCCTACATATATTAGTACACTACTCTAAGCAGATGACTCTACAAACATTGAAACGCCTAGGAGTATATTGGCCAAGTATAGATTTTGACATGCATACACTAATTAAACAGTGCCCTACATGTATTAATATATTCTCATTAGAGTATGAAAATTTATACTTAGTCTCATTGATAAAAAATTGGAGTATCTCATTAGTCAGTTTTCTAAAGAAAAAGACTTTCCCAAGGAGATGACACCTTCTAGATGACAAACTCTAGCTCAAGAAGCTCAAGATTATGATTTAATTGGAGAAAATCTATACAAACATGGGAGAGATGGATATTTATGATTTTGAGTACATGAGAATGATTATTTGAGAATCCCAGAAACCACACACAATAGTGTTGCAAGTGGACACTTTGGACTTGATTGTGTGTGTTGGGATGGATGCCAAAATAGCTTCAAAGAGCCAGTTTTTAGTGAAGGAAAAGAGGAAAATGTATGTTTTTATAAGATAAATTATTGTAATTTTGTAAGAATGGGGAAGAGTCTTCCTCATGAAGATATTTATCTCGTATATTATTTATAGAATTTTTAGAGCTTCAGAGTGTAGATTTTCAGATTAGAAGCAAGAAAGGATCAATTTTAAGTGTGAAATTGGACACTTAAATTAGAATAAAAGAGAATTCAAATAATTTTTGTTGGGAGGTTTGTTTTTGGAGATTAATGAGATCTAGAGAGCTCTTTCAAAAGTCCTTTCTCATAATCTTGCTATTTTGGTGATTTGAAGTGAATTTTGTGAGTATTTTCCATCGATTATGTTAGACATAGGAATTGATAGGCAAGAGATGGTTGAACCTCATCTTAAGAGGGAGGCTTAGGAAGTAATCCTAAACCATGGCCTTTGGGGCAAGTGGTTAGCCCATCATACTCTAACTGATAGAGCATGAGTTCAATTCCCACAATTGGTATTAGAGCCTAAGAAGTAAGCTAGGGCAAGGTGGATGGAAGGCATGGTGCTATGCAACGTATTCCACAGTACACCCAATCAAGGTACATATAAATAGGGTACAATATCATAGGGTACACCCCCTAAGGTAAAGCGGCATAGGGCTCATCCCTTCACGATACATCCTATTGATGTATGTTGATATATTTAGGTAGTGATGTGTGTGAACACTCTAGGACCGCCGGGGCACTTTTTTCCCTCTTTAGGAGGTTTTTTTCCCCCGGCTTGTATATACGCCTATTGCCCTAATGGGCTACTTATCTTTGTACATTCTCTAGTAATACATTCAGTCTTGTGTGTTGTGCTCCAAGCTTCTTCTTCTTCCTTGTGCTGTTTGCGTGCTTCCGCAGACGTCTAACTCCAACAATTGGTATCAGAGCAGGTCGTTGCTTCTTCTAGGGCGCCGTCGACACTCCTCCGTTTGCAGTCTCAGATCCGCACAAAATTTGGTGAGCATACTCAGGGTGTTTCCGAGATCAAAACGGCTTTGCTATGTGGTGCCGAAATCGCGATCTGAGCTCGTTTCGGCCTCCGAACGCACTATCGCAGTGCTTGTGCAGGCTATTTCGTCCTTTTGTGCCAAAGGTATATACTAGTTTCTGTTCGCCAGTTTAAGCGTCTCGAAGTCTGCTACAGGTCTAGCAGAACTCGTCTGGGCAGTTCTGTTCAACTTTTTGAGATACAGTCAATTTTCTGCATCAAGGTATTTTAGTCACTGGCCATGGCTGAAAGCAGTGATGTATTCCGTATGTTGGCTGTTGAGGATAAGTTGGATGGTACCAACTACCCATTATGGGCTTATATGATGCGACATGTACTGGTTGCAAAAGGATTGTGGAACATTGTGCAGGGTGTTGAAAGACGTCCTGTTACACCTGTAACGACAGGTACTGAAAATACAGGTGTTGGAGCTGATGAAGATGGTGTCGAAGATGATATTCCGCAGATTCCTGTTCGTGCTGGTGTTTCTGTTGCACCTACTGCAGAGCAGATTCGTTGGGATGGCAGAGATGCCCAGGCACATGCATTGATAGCTTTGTCTGTCAAACGTGCCATTATTCCTCACATTCGCTCTTGTAGAACAGCAAAGGATGCTTGGGATACACTTACCACTTTGTACCAGGCTAGGAATGAGGCTCGTGTTGCTTACCTCCGAAAACAGTTGGAGAGTGAGCACATGAATGAAGGTGATTCGATGGATAGTTTTCTTACAAAGATCAAAGACCTGAAGGAACAATTGATTTCTGCTGATGAGGTTATACCAGATAGCTCACTTGTGCAGACCGTTCTGAATGGCCTTCCTGATTCATATCAGAGTTTTGCCTCTACTCTTCGATTGATGATGAAAGGCAATCCGAATGCCTTGTCATTTGAGGAATTAGTCTCTGTTCTGTTGCAGGAAGATCAGTCCAGGCAGAACAGGTCCATTATGCGTGTTGCAGATCAAGCTTTCCTGGCTAGTCCGAAGGGCAAAGGAAAATGGAGCTCTTCTACTAGTAAGCAGAAATCTGCAAATGCTGCACAATCGAAGAACCAGGATAAAGATGAGAAGAAATCAGAAAAGCAAAAATTGTTCTGCAAGTACTGTAAAGGAAATGATCATATTATAAAGAACTGTCCAAAACTGGCTGCTAAAGAGGCAAAGAAGAAAGAGGCTGGAATGGTTGTTGCAGAGGCCTCTACACCAAAAACAGAGTCTGCAAATCTTGTGCAGGAAGAAGAATGGGCGTTTACTACTGTCTGCAGTTTTGACCCATCTTCTCATGATCAGTGCATGTCTGCAGTAGACTCAGATGTTTGGTACTTTGACAATGGGGCGACCAAACATATTACCTCGCAGCGCAGTTTCTTCTCTTCACTCGAGCCTGCCCCTACAGGGAATACTGTCACATGCGCCAATAACTCCTCTTATCCTGTTATGGGAGTTGGTAAGATCATTCTGACTACTTGCTGATGGTAGTTCTTTCACTTTGTCAGATGCTTTATTTGTGCCAGGGATCAAAAAGAACCTGTTATCAGTTTCTGCATTAGCCAAGATTGGCTTGGTTGTGAAATTCGTTGATGACAGGTGTACAGTCCATGATCTCTCAAATGGCGATGTGATTATTGCTTCTGGCATTTTATGTCGTGGGCTGTATAAGCTCATAGACTATGAAAAATCTATGAATGATTCGGCATGTGCAGTTCATGATTCTCAAGCTATGTCAGATGCAAAGCTTTGGCATGCACGCTTTGGTCATCTGAATTTTGCTAGTTTGTTACGCCTGCAGAAATCTGAAATGGTGTCCTCTTTGCCCAAACTTGAGGCACCTGGAAAACATGTTTGTGAAGGCTGTATTTTGGGCAAAATGCAGCGTTCTTCCTTTCCAAAAGATGGTTCAGTTCGGGCTATGCAGAAATTGCAGCTTGTACATAGTGATGTCTGTGGTCCTATGCAGACACCCTCTTTTGGAAATTACCTTTACTTCGTGACTTTCATTGATGATTTTTCCAGGCATGCATGGGTATATCCACTCAAAGCAAAGTCCGAAGTGTTCATGTGCTTCAAACAGTTTTTGGTTTTGGCTGAAAATCTGTCAGCATGTAAAATGGGCACCCTCCGTTCTGATCGAGGGGGGGAATATATGTCTTCATATTTTAATGCATTTCTGGCTGAACGTGGGATAAAACACCAGTGTACAGTGCCGTATACACCTCAACAGAATGGAGTTGCTGAACGAAAGAACAGGTCACTCATGGAGATGGCGAGGTGCATGGTCAAAAGTCAGGCTTTACCACATAGTTTCTGGCTTGAGGCTGTCATGTGTGCAGCATATGTACTGAACACGTGTCCCACGAAAGCGTTGCAGTCTATCACTCCATATGAGGCTTGGCATGACCGCAAGCCATCTGTTGCTCATCTGCGTGTTTTTGGTTGTTTGGCATATGCATTAGTGCTTGAACAACATCGCAGAAAATTGGATGATAAGGCAGTAAAATGTATTTTTGTTGGGTACAGTTCTGAAAGTAAAGGCTATCGTCTGTATCATCCACAGACTAAACGCATTCTGGTTAGCCGTGATGTTGTCTTTGTGGAAGATGCTATTCAGCCATTGCTTTCATGTACTAAGGAGACATCTGTTAGCTCCAAAGACATGTATGATACTTTGATGCCTCTTTTTACAGGTGGACAGGCTAGCGCTGGTCCTAATGAGGCAACTTCTCAGCCTTTGCAGGTTTCATATGATGATGCAGATCATTCCATTTCTGATGCAGATTTACATGATGCACTTGTTGATGAGAGAGCTGATATTGAACAGGCAAAAACTATGCCAAAATGGCTAGTGCAGACTTTGCGTGACAGCAAATTAGATGCACCTTTGTCATATCGTACTCGTTCAGGCTCTCATAGTACCTCCTTTGCATCAGATTTCTATGCTATGGCTGCATCTAGTCTCTGTGATGAGAATGAGCCTGTTTCTTTTGATGAAGCACAAAATTCAGAAAATTAGATGGCTGCTATGCAATCTGAATATGATGCTATAATGAAGAATGGTACATGGTCTTTATGTGACTTGCCTCCTGGCAAGAAGGCCATTGGCACTAAGTGGGTATACAAGCTGAAGCGTAAACCTGATGGTACAGTTGACAGGTATAAGGCTAGGCTTGTTGCAAAGGGTTATGCACAGGAAAGAGGCATTGATTTTGATGAGACCTTTGCACCTACATGCCGTATGACTACTGTTCGGAGCATTTGTGCACTTGCAGCCCATCATGGTTGGAATGTACATCAGTTGGACATCAAAACAGCATTTCTGAATGGTGACTTGCATGAAGAAGTGTATGTTTTTCAGCCCCGTGGCTTTGTGCAGAAAGGGCATGAAAACCAGGTGTGCAGGTTAAAGAAGGCGTTATATGGTTTAAAGCAAGCACCACGTGCTTGGTATGAGAAAATACATGCCTATCTGATTGCACATGGTTTTGAGAACAGTCCAACTGAAAGCACCTTATATGTTAAGCGTGCTAATGATGTGCTTTTGATCATTGTTGTCTATGTAGACGACATGCTGCTCACTGGTCCTCTTGAGAAGCATATTGCTGATTTCAAGGCTGATTTGCATGCCTCATTTGAGATGTCTGATTTGGGGCATTTGCATCACTATTTGGGCATTCAGTTTATGCAAGTTGATGGTGGAATGGCTTTGTGTCAAACGAAATATATTGACACATTATTGTAGCGTTTTGGCCTTGAAGACTGTAAGCCTATTGCCACTCCTATGGAGACAGGTTTACGATTGAGTCTTCATGATGCTGGAGATGCATTTGATGCTGTTCTCTATCAGCAGGCTGTTGGATGCTTGATTTACTTATGCATTACTCGGCCAGATATTCAGTTTGCTGTCTCACAGATGAGCAGGTTTATGCATTGCCTAGGAGTCACGCATTGGAAAGCGGTTAAGCGCATCTTTCGCTACTTGAGTGGTACTCGGCTACTTGGGTTGTTTTATCCCAAGGGGGGATCACTACCGCCAGATTTGCATGCTTTTTCTGACTCAGATTGGGCTGGTTGCTATGACACTCGTGTGTCCACCAGTGGTTTTTGCTTCATGCTTGGTAGCTCATGTATATCTTGGTTGAGCAAGAAGCAGCCTACTGTGGCCACTTCCAGTTGTGAGGCTGAGTATAGGGCAGCTTTCACAGCGACTGTTGAGTGTGTGTGGCTCAGACGCCTTATGGCTGATTTGGGTGTTGGCCAGTCTTCTGCCACCACCATCTTCACTGACAGTTAGAGCGCATTGGCAGTTGCGAGGAACCCTGTGTTCCATGCTCGCACTAAGCACATTGAGGTGCATTATCACTATGTCAGGGAGAGGTTCTCTGCTGGGGAGATCAGCTTGGCATATGTGCCCACGCAGGAGAACATTGCAGACCTTTTCACGAAGGCTCTGCCTAGGGAGAAGTTTGAAGCTTTCCGCAAAGCTTTGGGCTTACTTCCTTTTGTGGAGTGATTTCCACATAGCTCGGCACTTCCTTATACATGAGTGCCAGCTCCTTGTTCACCGCATCACTCCCAGGGGGGATTTGTTGATATATTTAGGTAGTGATGTGTGTGAACACTCTAGGACCGCCGGGGCACTTTTTTCCCTCTTTAGGAGGTTTTTTTCCCCCGGCTTGTATATACGCCTATTGCCCTAATGGGCTAGTTATCTTTGTACATTCTCTAGTAATACATTCAGTCTTGTGTGTTGTGCTCCAAGCTTCTTCTTCTTCCTTGTGCTGTTCGCGTGCTTCCGCAGACGTCTAACTCCAACAATGTATACCTAACATGGTTGAGAACCAAGGTTCAAGATACTAAGGTTGAGAACAAGGGCTCAAGACACCAAGGTTGCAAACAAGACAAGTTTGTAGTCAAATGGCCAAGAAAAGTGGAAGAGGCAAGGTTCAAGACACCAAGGTTGAGAGCAAGGGTTCAAGAGACCAAGATTGAGAACAAGGAGGTTCAAGAGACTATGTGACATCAATTAAAGGGGAGATCAAGGATTGATCATTGAGGACAATGATCTTTAGAAGGGGAAGTGAGTGTTAGACCTAGGAAATGATAGGTAGGAGATGGTTGAACCACACCCTAAGAGGGAGGATTAGGAAATAATCCTCAACCATGGATTTTGGGGCAAGTAGTTAGCACATCATACTTCTCTCTAGTAGATCATGAGTTCAATGCCCACAATTTATCTCAAAGGTTAGTTTTTTCAAGACTTTGAAATTGCATAAATCATGATTCTCTTGTGAAGGCGAGAAAACTGAAACTAATGTCACATATGTCTTTTTTATGTGAAAGCTTTAACCATTGAAATAATAGAAAAAAGCTCATTCCTACTCTTACTTTTTTCCAAAAGAAGGATTTCAATAAAAATGGTAAGGTATTCAAATATGGTGTTTAAATGGCATGGATTGATGAATGTGCTAATCTTTGCTTGACAACTCTTGGATTCCATTAATTAAGAAAGGGCTAGGGTCTTCGTATACTTTTTGGATTGACAATTTAGTGTTTGAGGTTATTATTCCTTTATGCTAATATGATGATTGGAGAGGAAAAATCCAAAGTAGAACAAACATTTTTTGTGCCATTGCCAAGAAGTATTGCATTGGAGCTTGCTAGATCTTCCTAGTTGATGGTAACAAATAGTTAATCAAAAGTACTTTCAAATTTACAAATGCAAAAAGAGGATGAAAAGGTGAGTGTAACTTTGATCTTGGAGATATTTTTTCATTCATCTTGTTGAATTGCCTATGAAAGGGTTTTCTTTTATTCTCGATTCTCATTACTAAAATCTAGTCACGTACTCATAAGCTTTTGAGTTTTTCTTTGAATTGGTGTTTTGGAAAGAACAATTTGAAAGTTTATTAATATTAGAAAATTTTACAAAAAATGGACTTGAACGAACAAGATGTGAAATTTGATGCATGAGAGATTCGGAAAGTGGAAGAGACTCTTAAAATCATTTTTCATTACAAGGAGACTCATAAGACCATGGTACATTTTCTTTTTAAATTTTGAGAAAAATTGGAAAAATAATGAAAAATTTTGGATATTCCTTTAGGTGATGATGTGAGGTAATGGTCGAAGTAAGAATAACACTTTGAATCATTGGAGTATATGAGAAGTAAGATTTTGAGATCAAGTTTTCAACAAACAAGTGTTCATTTTTGGAAAATTTTAAGGAGAAATAATTGAAAGATTATGTTATTTTTGTTGGTGCAAGATTCAAGCCCACACATTTGACTTAAAGTTCATGAACATGTTAAAGTTGCTAAGTTGTTAAAGTTTACAAGTGGGTTCTTGGGATGGTCAGGGGTCTGATAATTCAGAGACCCTTTATGTATTTTCCCAAATCATTATTTAACTTCTGACAATCAACTTCACTGATTAACTCCGAACAATTACAGTAGATTCAACTACACTTCCAATGCAAAACAATTTCTTAACCATCACCATAACCACGTATGCAGAACTTCTACTCTTACTTTATTATTACTGTTGTACTTCACACTTCACTTCAACACAGTAAAATATTAACACAGTACCTGATTCACTTCAATACTAAATACCGACTCTTACAGACAACTCCGCAATTAACATAACTCAAAACAAAATCGACTCTAGACCATCGCCCAGATCGAACAGTCCGATGACGCGTCTGTCATCTCTTCCGCGCACACTGTATTGCTTAGGAAAAATGGTACAACATTTTGTGTGACACGCTTTCAATGTGCAACTTTTCTAATTACAAGTATTCTTCTAAATAATATTCCGGTGGCCTGACACTGGTACGCACGGTGGACTCAAACCTAGTAGGGAAGATTACAAGATTCAGGAATCATCAATGATTCCTTGGATATACATGGATCTTGCTAATTTAAAGGTGATGGGGGAGATGGTTGGAAAGATGAATAAGGTAATTGCCTATCTGAGCTAGTTGAGCCAATGAGTCATGAACAATAGAGGTGGAGATTGGCTGAGAGGGGTTAGCGAAAACTATGGCAGACGATGAAGGAGGCAAATGATCAGGGGAGGAAGGGAGAGGACGTGCTGCCGAATGACACGGTGAAGGAGGAGGGCTAGCCGGCAAAGGCACCTTTGAGGGAGAAAGAAGAAGAGGTGGGTTTTGGGGGTGAAGATAGTAGGGCAAGAGTGGTTACCATAAAAGTCGAGAAAACAAGTTGGATAGTCACCTCCTCAAGTTGCGCTTTCTCCACGAGTTGTACAACCTTTGTGACCCTGTCGGGTGCTTGCTCCTGTGAATGAGGCTATGGCTGCACGACCGTATCATCAAGATGGACATCTTCAATTACAATGTCGGGGGCAGCTTGGTCTTTAGGGGATGGTGTAGTAGAAAAAATATGGGCAAAAGAGGTGGTATCCTGCAACTGGACGATTGAGGATGGTTGTGCTTGACTGTGGGAGGGGCCCAGTTTGTGGCGCTTCCCTTTAAAAAACTACAGGAGATCATCGTCATCATTGACCTCCATCACTTGCACTGACTGCTCAAGGAAGAGAAGTGTATTCAGGGGATGAGGTTGCATAGCTTGAATCGCCGGGAGGAGGAATGTCAGCAGATGTGGCAATCGGGTTCGAGGTATATCGCCCTTCACCAATTGGCAAGAAACTGCCTGACATTCTCGGTGAATGCACTAGAAGAAAAATGAAGCAAAATTAACTACTTCACGTGTAGCGACATTGATCATGGAATAGAAGGTTCGGGAAATGTCGTACGTGCATTTTTGGAGGTTAAGTGTAGCTACAAGAAACTGTAGTGTTGAGCGCGTCGGTTTAGGGCGACACAGAATGGCAAATTCATTTGAAGAATGACGCGGAAAGATTTGTTTTATGGTCGATAACGGTAAGAGGGGTTCATCTACACTACCCTACTCAAGGAGATGGAATCCCTCAACAATGGTGTTTAGGGTGACGACGACACACGAGTTAAGATAGGCGAGTGGCCAGCAAGTTTTGGTAGTGGCATTCCAGTGCTCTAGACATTCCAGAACTAATTTCTTGAGCATGTTAGTAGGGTTTTATTGGTACTTTTAGCAAGACCATTGGCCCAAGGATAATATGGAGAGCTAAATTTATGAACAATCTACAAGGTGCTAGTAAGCGCTTGCCGTAAGGAATTAACAAAATATGTGCCCTGATCCGAAACAATCTCGAAGGGAAGACCGAACCGAGGGAACACATGAGTCATCAAACATTTGACCACCACTGACGTAGTGGCGGACCGTAAAGCCCAAGATTCTGCCCACCGAGTAGCATAATCCATACAAGTAAGCATATATCGATGATTAGTAATCGTAGCCGGAGGTGTAATGGGACTAATGAAATCCAAGCCCCACTTTTGAAAAGGTTCAAGGGGAGCAACAGGCTGTAGTGGAAAATGATGCCGTTGTAAAGGTTGTTCCTGATCATTGGCAAGCATCACACATTTTAATATAAGTCGCAATATCACGTTGCAGAGTGGGCCACCATAAGCCACTGTGTATAATTTTTTGGTAAGTAAGATCGACCGAAAAATTACCACTAGAAGGAGTAGAATGGGCCATGTCAATAACCGAAGGAACTTCATGGGGTGGAATACACCATAATAGTGCACTAGAAGGATCCATGTAATACAACTATCCTACAATGATCCAAAACTGTCAACTATACATTGCCAATTTACGACGAGCCAAAATATAATTATTAATCAGGGAGGTACCACTCGTGAGAAACATCATAAGAGTATCATAATACAAAGGTGCCATCGGGAGATCTTGACCATCATCTTGGACCGAACCAATCGCATAGATAGCAGGGGTAGTATCATCAATTCCATTGAGAAGTTCACCGGAATCAAGCCGAGATAAGAAATCAGCCAATGCATGAGCTGATCTGGACGATGTACGACCACATAATCAAATTCTTGCAGTAACAACACCCACCTGGCTAATCTCCCCCCTAAATATTGCTGGCGGACAAGATAAACCAGAGCAGCATGATCCACATGGAATGTAAATTGGCATCCCAGCAAGTAGTTGCGGAATTTCTTCACCGAATAAACCAAGCCGAGACATTCGTGCTCAGTGACGGAACCGATTCAGGGGTATGGCTAAATGTGCAAGCCACCGAAGATGCCACCCATGCCAGCGTATTTGGCCAAGGAATCGCATAACTTCCTTTGGTGTTGTAGGGGCAGGTTCATGTAACACGGCTTGCACTTTATCTGGATCCACGTGAATACCTTGCTTTGAAATAATATGACTAAGCAACTTGCCACAAGAAATCGAAAAGACTGACTTATTGGGATTTACGCACAACTGGAACTCTTGACACTTAGAGAAGAAGCACCGTAAGTGGTAAAGGTGAGCCGATGTATCACCCGATAATGAAAAATCATCCAAATACACTCGCATAAAGGTGGTTAAGTAGGGGAAAAAATTTCTTGCATACATCATTGGAAGGTACTAGGAGCATTACGAAGACCGAACCACATCACCATACATGCATATATACCCCAATTTGTAATAAACGCAATCTTTGGTATGTCCATTTTAGCCATGCACACTTGATTATAGCCACTATAACCATCCAAAAAGGAATACATTTCTTGTCCGAGAACATCATCGAGCATTGTATCCAAAAAGGGAAGTGGGAAGGGATACGATACGGTCGCCGCATTTAGTTTCCGGTAATCCACACAGATACGTAACTGCTTATTTTTCTTTGGGATGATAACAATAGGTGAAATCCATTCTACACGCTCAATGGGAATAATGAAACCTACTTTCAGCAAGCAATCCAATTCAGCTTTCATTGGAGCAGCATAATTTGGGTTCATGCGATAATTGGGTTGCTTGATTGGCCACGCATCTGGCTTGAGCATCACATGGTGTTGATAGATGCAAGCATCCAACCCTTTCATATCTCGATAGTCCCACGCAAATACATCTTGGAACTCGGTCAACAACTGTAGTAGATCATTTTGAAAAGTTTTCGGTAACTCCCCCTTAATCTTGACCGGTCGTGGTGTATCCTCATTCCCCAGATCGTAGGTGATAAGTTGATCTTCCAGTACATAAAACTATCGTGGCATGGGTATATCCTCAGGTGACTAGAATAAATGGTGGAAACTCTAGGCATTCGAAGCTTGAACCATAGCTAGGTCCCCTTCTTCTGTAACCGGAACTATTGAATAGACGACCGACTTCCAATTATCTGCAACCGCTAGTAAGTTGACTGTTCCCAAGGCGAGCAAATCCTGGTTAGCATTGACAAAAGCTTCTTCTTCATCATCTGAAAGTCCATCCAACATATGCATAGGTTTGGCGATGTAGGGCATGGAGGTCGCATGGCTTCATCTTATCCAACGGAACTACATACTTCCGGTGGTTACTTTTGAAAATAAGTTTGTGTGATGACTAGTCCTGCAATATTTTGGCTTGTTTGAGCCAGTGCCTCTCGAACAGCAAGTTGTTGTCCAGAGTTGAGTCAGGTAATGCTAGAACAACAAAAGTCATTTTGAACACCACTCCCTGAAGAGTAATGGGTATATCACGTACCAAACCCACTGGATAGACCTTGGACTGATCCACCATCCTCACAAAAAGCTGAACAGGTTCAGTCCATCCTAACCATTTACAAAGAACGGCTGTCGCAATATTCACACTAGAGCCTCCATCAATTAACACTTGCTTGATTTTGTGGTTTTTATACCATACCGTAATTAAAGGAAGAACATGGTCCATCGTAGAATCAGTTTTTGGACTAATAGTGGCCGTAGCAGGTGTACACGAAGATTCTGAACAAACTTGTTGTTGAAATTGTTGTCATACACCCGGAACCAAGGCTAACAGTTGCCCCAATGGTATTGTAATGGAGGCCTATGATAGAGTGTTCCACATAGAGTCAAAATTTGACGTACTCCTTACCGCATTCGATGGACTTTCTGGCGGTACTTTCACCGGACTCAGTTCTTCCGGTGGTGGATTCAGTGCTATCTGTTGGACCATCGGTACTAGATCTGGAAAAATTGTTGGTTCTTGACTGGCCCACATAATAGCTTTAGTAAAAACTCTGTGTTGTTCTCGAATGCTAGGCTCAGAAATCTCAGCAGCCGGTTGTAATTTCTTGTTGGATCGTGTTTGGACTACTGCCGCTTGAGTATCTACTGCTGAAATATATACCGTGTTGGCCATCAGATGTTGTCGCTATTTTTTTGTTTATCATACTCGGCTACCTCTTTACAATATCTTTGGATATGTCGAATGTCACCGCAAAAATGGCATCTGGGTGGCGGAAGGGATGTTCCTTCACCCGATTGAATGGAGTTCCACCGGGTCTGGCCGAAGTTGTTTGCTCGTGTTCCCCAATAGGTTTTATAACTTTGGTAGGAAGTATTCCTCAACTGCGGTGGTACATAGTGTGGAGCTTATTGTCCCTGCTCCTATATTATAGCATTTACGGTTGGCCTAGCCTGTACTTTGGCATTATATGGACACGTTTTGGTGGAGTGACTCGCCATATTACAAATAGCATATTACATTTGGTTTAGTGCACATGCAGAAGCAGTGTGTCTCGGGTTCTTACATTTTGTGCAATACACTTGTTTCAATGGATCCTCACTCGTACCCTTGGTTGCCTTCAGCCAGTCCAAATCTTCAGCAAATCCACCCACCTTATGTTCCAATTGTAATGCCATGGCTATGACCGCATCTAGAGTCCTACCACCCACACATCATATGATCATTACTTGTTTAAGTTGAGTTTTTAACCCATTAATGAACCACTGGGTGATCACATCATCTGGTAGGTTAGCATGCGCCAGTGATAGTTGTTGTAGATAAGTACAAAATAAAGTTGCATACTCCTGCACATTCTGGTGTGGTTTTTGTCTATTGTTTTGCAGATAGTCAAAAATCTCAGTTGCATTTTTCTTCAATCGGAATCGTTGTAAGAAGGCGTCCTTAACATCGTCGTACTCACGGAAATGGTTAATGTCATATTTCGTCAACCACCGAGCAGCCTCATTAACCAGTGTAGACTGGAACACTATAGCCTTATATGTCGGATCTACTGGATAGTTGAGTACAACATAATTAATTTCGAAGGTTCTCACATGTGCATCCGGATCGTCACGGGGAAATCCTCCAAATTTCGTATATGTAACTCCAGTGGGTACCGGTCGTGGTGGTATGGCCTGTTGCTGCTGCTATTGTTGTTGCTGTTGATGTTGTTGTTGATGTTGTTGTTGGTGTTGTTGCTGTTGCAAACCACTCGTGGTGTTTAAACCAAGAGGAAATGTTACTGCCGAATGAGTTGAACCAGTTAAGCCTAATGGCTACTGTGTTGTCCCGTCGTCTTGCACATTCTCCGATAATCGGATATTGCTAAGCCGTTCCCACATGCCTACACCCAACTGCCCTTCATCGTAATGGACTTCTGAAGTGAGCTTTTCACCAAAACTTTCATCCAACAATACACTAGTTCCCTTGAAATCAGAACCAAGAATAGAACTTCCACCAAAATTTGGAAAACCGGCCTCGAAATTATCCGAGGTTCCACCGAAATTCCACAAACTGCTACCGGAAATTTCCACACTATCACCATAACCAATGCTTACTTCACCAACCTTACTTTCTGGAGATGGGGTTGATTGCACTTCTGGTATACCCTGTAAGCCTTGCACAAGGAGATGCTGAGGTGGGACTCCACTAGCCTAGATTTCTCACTTTCCTTCCAATGATTGTCCGTCACCACTACTACCCGAAGGTGTTCCCAATGTGCTAGGAATTTTCTAGGGATGCTGATCCCTTCTGTACTTCAGGTATGATTCTACGGAACGTGTTACAGGAATATATCATCGGATTCTTTCTCAACTCTTAGTCTATGCACCTACTGGCTACTCCATGCCCCATGGTCGGCACCAATGTTAAAGTTGCTAAGTTGTTAAAGTTTACCCGTGGGTTCTTGGGATGGTCAGGGGTCTGATAATTAAGAGGCCCTTTATGTATTTTCCCAAATTACTGTTTAACTTGCGAAAATTTACTTCATTGATTAACTCTGAACAATTACAGTAGATTCAGCTACACTTCCAACACAAAACAATTTCTTAACCATCACCGTAACCACATACGCAGAACTTCTACCCTTACTTTATTATTATTGTTGTACTTCATACTTCACTTCAACACAGTAAAATATTAATACAGTACCTGATTCACTTCAATACTAAATACTGACTCTTATAGACAACTCCGTAATTAACATAACTCAGAACAGAATCAACTCTAGACCATCGCCCAGACCGTACAGTGTGACGATGCGTCTGTCATCTCTTTCGCCCACACTCTATTGAGTAGGAAAAATGGTACAACATTTTGCACGACACCCTTTCAGTGCGCGACTTTTCTATTTACAATTATTCTTCTAAATAATATTCTCGCGGCCTAACATATGAAGCTCCATGGAAACCATTGCTAGGAAGATATTTTTATCTTTACCATTTGTAAAACTCATTTTTGACTTGAGAGGATATTTGTACTCACCTACCAAAAACTCGTGGACTTGTTAGATAGAAAATTAACTACTTCATTGAGGGAATATTTCCTAGATTAATTACTTTTAGAGACAGCCAAAATTTGAATTCAAATTCAAATTTGAATGTAACACTTATATAAAGTGACTTGAAAAAGTCGCGTGTAGAACTCTCAATTCCTGAGCTCTCCATTGCCACTTTGTAAGAGTGTGAGGTCTACATTGTAGCCTACACTATTCACCATCATTAGGCTATGATTGTCAAGCCTATGATCTTGTACAACATTGTTCATTAATACAATAGATCTACATTGTTCATCAATGATCTCTCTGTCATAGTCATTCATAACTGTCAACTTGTACTGCTCATATCTCAGTCATTTCTCCACCATTTTCAATTATCTATGGCTTGTTGGAATCAGCGCCAAGTTATCTATATGCTCACAAATTCTAAAGGAATTCCATTTAGCCAACTTGGAGAAAAGCATGTCTGAGCACTCACTGGTCAAACTTTGGAGAGGTCCTAAAAAATCGGGGGTAATGATTCAATTGCTAAATTGATTGCTCTGCATATAGTGCATCATTTTAAGTGATTCCACTTGGAATCATTAGCTTACTTAGCTAATTTCATACCTCTGAAAGGATTTTTAGTAGTTCCTATTGTATTGGTAGCGTTGAGCATAACAAGCAGTAGGTGTGTGATAAAAAATAGAAGGTTTTCATTGAACCTTCAACCTTGACGTAGTCTATTTTGATTCAATCTTTTCTTACATCACTTCCAAAGTACATAGACACTTGTATAGTGTCTTTGAAAAGCTAAGAGGCCCCACAACTCAACTTTGAAGCTACAAAGGGCTAGTACTAAGCAAGATTTGGCAGTACCTACTCATTTCTTGGACTGTCCATCCATCTATCCCAACAGTGGTATCAAAGCAAAGCTAAGGTAAAATGGGAGATGGTTTTCCTTCTTTCATTGATAAATTGGACAGGAATAACTACCAATCATGTTCCTTGAGGATGAAGACATACTTTCAAGGAAGGAGCCTCTATGGATACATCTGAGGAGATGAGGAGATTCCTATATTCAGGAGCAAAGGACAACCTACAAGAGAGGAGCATGAAAGACTCAACACATGGTGTGCCAAGGATGCATTAGCAAGTTCCTACTTACTTAACTCAATCTCTGATCTTCTTCTTCCTCATATTAGAAACTGTAAGACATCCCAAGAGACTTGGGAAACATTGTCTTCTTATTTCTCTTCCAAAACAAGGGCTAGGAAGAACCAATTGTGGATTGAGTTTACCACTCAAAGAAAGCAACCTAAGCAAGGTATCTCAGAGTATGTGACCAAAGTCAAAGATGTAGCAGATCAACTAGCAAGCACAGGAGAAGAAATTGAAGAAGAGCAGATTGTAAGACAAGTAATCAATGGTATTAAAGTTGATGACGAATGGGAGAGCTTCACAACTGCCATGGACTTGTACATGGACATGCAGATTCCAGACCTTACCACACTCATGGGGCAACTATTTACCCATGAAGCCAAGCTCAACAAGAATGGAGATTCATCAAGAGGTAATAGCTCTTCTTCCCTATACAATGATAAAAGTAAGTCCAAAGAGAAAGGGAAAAACAAAAAGGTTGAAGGAACTACCTCCCAAGCCAACTATGCAGGGAGAGGTAGAACCTCAAGAGGAAGGGGTAGAGCAGGTAAGTTAGGTAGGGGGAGACCCTATAACTCCTCACCATGCAATATTTGTGGATTGTCAAATTATACTACAGATGAGTGTTACAAGAACTTCAAGAATCAGATAGGTAGAGGATATCAAAGAGGTGGTTATGCACAATCAAGAGGAAGGTTCAATCATCATCAAGGATATAACAACTACAACAACAACTGTAATACTACCAAGGAGGCTACAAATCAAGGAAAGATTACAAAAAATACACAGAGGAGCGAGAATATTCTCTTCTGATTATGAACATGACTTCAAAACCGGGTATAAATGATGATCATCTTTTTTACATTGACTCAGGATGCTCAAACCATGTGGCAGGCAATGTAGCTCTTTTCTCTGACCTTGAGGACCATGGTAAGCATCAGGTACAAACAAGTGATGACACCAAGCACTCAATGATTGAAGTAGGAAATCTTAAGACCTTAGATGAAAACAAGAATCTGTTGAGCAAGGTTCTATATGTACCTACAATTACCAAGAATTTGATGAGTGTTGGACAGATTGTGGAAAAAGGTTTACAGGTTAGATTCAACCAATATGGAGCATTGGTGGAGGATCCCCAGCATGGGTTCAAGAGAATTGCCAAAGGAGAAAAGATAGGTAGATTATTTACTTTTGAACTTGAAGACACAAGGAATATTGCACTTTATAGCTACAAAGATCAAACACTTTCAGAGCTTGAAATTTGGCACAAGAGATTAGGGCATGTTGGTGAAAGAATTTTGAAACAAATATGTAGAGACCAATGTGTGCTTGGGATACCTAATGTATCCAAGCAACACATGATTTATAAATGTGGTGCTTGTCAGTTTGGAAAATCTCACAGGTTACCCTTCTCAAGGAAAGGCTACATGCATGAGGACTACCTAGAGCTTGTTCATACACATGTATGGGGACCTAGTAAGGATCCCTCAATCTCTCGATCAAGGTATTATGTATCTTTCAATGATGATTACACTAGGTGGACTGTATTGTACTTCATGAAGCACAAAGATGAAGTATTTAGTTGCTTTAAAAAGTATCTTGCACTTGTTGAAAACTAGACAGGGAGAAACCTAAAGAGATTAAGGTCAAATGGAGGAGGTGAGTACTTCTCAAACGAGTTTGATGCATTCTTGCATGACAGAGGAATCAAGAGAGAAATAACAACAAGGTATACCCCTGAGCAAAATGGGGTGCCAGAGAGGAGAAATAGATTAATTTTTGAAAAAGCTAGCTCTATGTTAAATGTGAAAAAATTACCTAACTATTTGTGGGCAGAGAGTGTATCTACTGCCACTTATCTTGTAAACAGGTTGCCATCCAAATCTCTTGATGGGATGACCCCATATGAAGCATGGCATGGTAGAAGACCTTCACTTGATCATTTCAGGATCTTTGGATGTGTAGCTTATGTGCATATCCCTTCTTAGATAAGAGGTAAGCTAGACCCTAAGGCAGAGAAGTGCATTTTTATAGGGTATGACTTGAACCAGAAAGGATACAGGTTCTACAACCCTTCAAATAAAGGATTCATGGTCAGTAGAGATTTTGTCTTTGATGAGAATGACTCTTGGCTTGATAGTGAATGCAGGAAAGTAAAATTACCTTATGACTTGGAAGAGGAGTTTCCAACCCTCACTAAGGAGGAGCCTACTCAAAATGAAGACATCAACTCAGATGATGAAGACATCATCAACCTAGAAGAGTTCAAGGCATGGAAGTACAAAGGCAAAGTCAAGATGAAGAAATTGGAGGATATACCTGAATCTTCCAACCAAGCAATCAGAAGATCACAAAGGGAGAGCAAGAAGCCAATCAGATATGGGTATGAAACTTCCCTAGTTAATAAGCACTCTGTTTATCTTGCAAAAGACTTGTCATTTGAAGAGCCATCATCATATGAAGAGGCAAAGACCAAGGCAAAATGGAAGGAAGCTATGGATGAGGAAATTGAAGCACTCAAGGAGAGTGATACTTGGGAACTAGTACCAAAGAAGGAGTCTATGAAGGTAATCGGTTCTAGATGGATCTATAAGATCAAAGGAATTCTAATGGATCAATAAGTAGGTACAAAGCTAGACTTGTGGCTAAGGGTTTTGCACAAACCCAAGGAGTTGATTATGAAGAAACTTTCTCACCTGTGGCCAAAATGCCAACCATCAGGGTATTGGTAAGTGTGGCTGCATCAAAGAATTGGAACATGTATCAGTTGGATGTAAAAAATGCATTTCTAAATGGTTGGATTTCAAAGGAGGTGTACATGTCTCAAACTCCTGGTTATGAGGATCCAAGCAAGGTAACATATGTATGTAAATTGAACTAAGCACTTTATGGAGTGAAGTAGGAACCTAGGTTGACTACATACCTTCAAGATCTAGGTTTTGTTATGAGTAAAGCAAATACTTCTCTGTTCATCAAGAGAAGTAATTCAGAGGTAATATACCTATGTGTATATGTTGATGATATCATACTTATAGGTAATGATGCTAATGGCATCAATTAGATCAAGAACCAGATGATGAAAGAGTTCAAAATTAGTGACCTTGGATCACTAAAATACTTTCTAGGGCTTGAGTTAGTCTATACTAACTCTGGAATTTATATTACTCAGAGAAAGTATATACAGGATATGTTAAACAAGTTTCATTTGCAGGATGCCAAAGTTGCAAGTACTTCAATGGGGGTAAACCTAAATTAAGTGCTCATGAAGGTGATATACTTGAGAACATTGCAAGTTACCAAAGCATAGTGGGAAGCTTGAACTATGCTACATTGACAAGGATTGATATTGCCTATGGAGTAAGTGTTCTAAGTCAGTTTATGCACAAGCCTAGGGCACCTCACTTGGAGGCTATCAAAAGGATTTTGAAGTACCTTAAGGGTACTCAGAATCATGGATTGTATTTCCCTTACACATCAGACTTGGACATCAAGATATATTCAAATGCAGATTGGGCATGATGGAAAGATGATAGAAGGAGTACCTCAGGATACCTATCCTTTGCAAGAAATAAACCTATATCACGGTCTTCAAAAAAGCAACCTACTATTGCCTTATCTTCTACAGAGGCAGAGTATAGAGGATTGGCCAATGCTACTCAAGAGGCCATATGGATCAAATTATTGTATACAGATTTAGGTTTGCATACTACATCTCCAATGATTTTTGGAGACAATACTAGCTCACTACGTCTTGCAGCTAATCCCATTTATCATGCTAGGACCAAGCATATAGAGGTCCACTATCATTATGTGAGAGAGAATCTATTGAACAAGGATATTCAGTTGGCATATGTATCAACTAATATGCAATGTGCAGATTTATTGACTAAAGCATTAGATGGTACAAAACTTTGTGTGTTTAAGTCAATGATTGGATTGCAGGACATTCATGAAGATTGAAGATGAAGACCAAGCCAAATTTTTTGGCTTGAGGGGGATTTGTTGGTGCAAAATTCAAGCCCACACATTTGACTTGAAGTTCATGAACATATGAAGCTCCATGGAAACCATTGCTAGGAAGATATTTTATCTTTACCATTTGTAAAAGTCATTTTTGACTTGAGAGAATATTTGTAATCACCTACAAAAACTCGTGGACTTGTTAAATAGAAAAGTAACTACTTCATTGAGGGAATATTTCCTAGATTGAAGGATTACTTTTAGAGAGAGCCAAAATTTGAATTCAAATTCAAATTTGAATGTAACACTTATATAAAGTGACTTGAAAAAGTCGCATGTAGAACTCTCAATTCCCGAGCTCTCCATTGCCACTTTGTAAGAGTGTGAGGTCTACATTATAGCCTACACTACTCATCATCATTAGGCTATGATTGTCAAGCCTATGATCTTGTACAACATTGTTCATTAATACAATAGATCTACATTGTTCATCAATGATCTTTCTGCCATAGTCATTCATAACTGTCAACTTGTACTGCTCATATCTCAGTCATTTCTCCACCATTTTCAATGATCTATAGCTTGTTGCAATTAGCTCCTCACAAATTTTGAAGGAATTCTATTCAGCCAATTTGGAAAAAAGTGCGTCGAAGCACTCACTGGTCAAACTCTGCAGAGGCCCTAAAAAATTGAGGGTAATGATTCAATTGCTAAATTGATTGCTCTGTGTATAGTGCATCATTTTAAGTGATTCCACTTGGAATCATTAGCTTACTATGCTAATTTGATACCTTTAAAAGCAATTTTTCTGATTCCTAATGTACTAGTAGCACTGAGCATAACAAGCAGCAGATGTGTGATAAAAAATAGAAGGTTTTCATTGAACCTTCAACCTTGAAGTAGTCTGTTTTGATTCAATCTTTTCTTACACCACTTCCAAAGTACATAGGCACTTGTATAGTGTCTTTGGAAAGCTAAAAAGGCCCACAACGCAACTCTGAAGCTACAAAGAGCTGGTACTAAGCAAGAGTGTCCATCCATCTATCCCAACAATTTCGCATGTAAAATGTGAAGGTGAAATACAATAGAAGTGAATCATATAAGGAATATTGAAAAAACTTGGCAAAAAATGAAAAAAAAAGTACATTTGTGGAAAACACAATTCTTTGCCGAGAATCACAATTTTCTACAAAGAAGTATCCAATCAAAGGTGAGAAAAAAATGAATGATTTGGAACAGGTAGATATATACAAGGTATTACAATCATTGCCATGTATGTTTGAATGCTTGCTCTAAGAAAAAAATAGAAAAATGTGATTTTCTTATTGAGAGAAACTATAAAAGCAAAGAATAAAGACCGTTTCATTTTATTGAGTGATTTGAGAGAGACAAGAGCACAGAAAATTGCAATCCTGAGAAGTTTGAGAAAATTCCAAAGTTTTGTGCAAATATTTGGGTCAAAAAGCAAAGGTAAGATCATGTAAAATTCATTTTGACATATGCATAATATTTTTTTTTCAAATGTATGTGTAAAAGTCAAAAACTAAAAGTATTGATTCTAAGTGAGTTGAGTTTTGATATAAATAATGAACTTTTTCCATAGCTTTTTCATTGCATGATGAGATACTAAAAAGGCACATATGAAATAATAAATGAATTGTAAAAATATTTGTCAAAACTTTTGCATGAGCATAAACCAAAAATCGCAATTTTGGGTGAAAACAAAATCGATTGTCTGTCGACAATGGCAAAAAATATGATTATGCACAATCACAATTGTCAAAAATAAATAAATAGATGCTTTCAAGGAAATTGCGATTGTGTGGGATTCAAAATTTCATGATTTTGTTCCACTCGATTGTCAAAAACACGATTTTGAGAAAAGTTTGGCATCATGATTTTCTCCTCATAGGGAAATGTGATTGTCTACTCCAAACCGTGTTTCTAGAATAAAAATGCAATTCTCTATAGAGAATCATGTTTGAGTGAGAATGGTGATTTTTGAAGAAGAAATTTATGATCATGATCTTAGGATCATGAATTTCATAGAATTCTGGTTTTCAAAGAAAAAAATGTGATTCTCTCCATAGAATCATAATACTAAAAAAAAAAAGTAAAAAAAGACAATGAGAATAAGAACAATGATTTTCATAATTTTGGAAAAACTGGAAATCTTAAAGTTGAGGAAAAAAGTGAAAAACAAACAATCACAATTATCAACAAAGAATCATGATTTTTTCCAATCAAAGGAAAAGTAAAAAAATTGCAAGTGCATGTTTGGTCAAGGGTGTATGAAAATTGCAGAGAAAAAATAAAGTAGAAAATCCATCAAAACTCTAAGGAAATGTTAAAGCCTACTTTAAAATAAGGAAAAAATAGGGTTAAGCTTAAAAAATTATACGTTTGATGAGATTGACTTCTGGACTATTGAAAAATAACACATATATTCAAACGAAAGAGAGGAGATATCAATCACATCAAAGTGAGGAAATATACCACTCTTCCAACCAAACATGGAAGAACATAATTTGGAACCTAGAACTTTTGATCAACGAGATTAAAGGAATATCCTCAAGTTTCTATATACAAATAGGTTTGGGGCCTATGTATACCAAGATGAATTGGATAAGAAAATCTTTGGATTGAGGAACATAGAAATTCCTTTAGATTTGATGCATGTGGCTCAGTTTAAAGATGGCAAATATGAGGACAGACAAGGTTGTGTGTATATTTTTACTAATAATCTCGATGAAATTAATGGCTTGGGCCAAAGTGCTGACATCATATTCCATGGTTCTACAAAGGGAAAGAAGACACCAAGTTTCACCTAATCCATTCCTAAGAGAGGGAGAAGCAATGGAATAATTTCCAATAAGGAGAAGAAATAATTGGTATAATCAAGCAAGAAGACTTAGACCATCACAAGTGCCTAAATGCATAACCAATATGATGAGTCTAGTGATCCTCACAATTCATGTGGCAGAATGTAAAAAAATACTGAGGGTAGGAGTAAATGAATACACCACTCAGTTTGAAGCCTTTTGGACCAACATTGATGTGAATAACTTTGTCTTGGTTTCAACCTTTAAGGAGGTGGATTTTTTGGACATTGAAATATTTTTGGAAGAATTCATTGGAGAATTCTCTAAAATAGGGATCAAGCACAACACAACTACATTGATCCATACTGTAAAAAAAGATAGAGTGTAAGAATTGATACAAGAAGATTTAATCAATACTTGGATAGATGTCCAAATGATGAAAAACATTATATGCCAAAAAGAGTATCTTTATTCATTAGAGGATTAGTTGAGAATCATGGTGTATTGCAAGAGATGCCAAGACCTAGATTCGTGTATAAAGGAAGCCATTGATCTAGAGGATAATAAAGGATCTAATCTTATGGTATATGAACAAAAAGTAAGTGGAGAAAGTAAATTTCCTCCCATAGAAGAATGAGCTCACGGTATAGCAAAGGCGTTAGGAGCTACTATAAAACCAAGTAATTCTAGTCCTAAAACGACTCAAATCAAAAGGTGCTATGTGTGTAGAGAAAATAATCCAACTCGAAAGTGTAATTATAAAAACCCATCTCATTTATAGGATAAAAGAAGTTTGAAATATCGTACCCTAGAGAAAAATGGACTAATCAAACTAGGGATGAACGTTTCTACAATAAACAACCTCTAAGGGAAAAGGAATATCAAAATCAACCAATTCAAATGAGAGAGAGAGAATTGTTGGATGAACCTAGAGTAGTGCTAGGACAACAACCACAAATACCAACAAATGTAGTTCTAGTAAAATACTTAAATGTGGAAGAAAACTTAGAACTATCTATAGTTCTAAGCAAGGAGTTTTTTGATGGCTATAATAATCATTTAGATGATCATTCAGAAGATATCAGTTCGATTATGTGTATAACAAGGAAAGTGATCTACAAGCTTTAGATTTATGAAATGGGAAAAATGAAATGGATACTAATGCATTCATGTAAATCACCAACAATTATATGTCAAATTAAAAATCCCAATTCAAGCCTGTTCAAAAGGTTACCTATTATAGGCATGGAGGAGAACATTTTGTGATAGATTGTCCTCAACCTCCAAGTGCCATTAAAGACTATAGATATTTATCTACCTCTCGTAGTGAATAAGATGAAGCTTTACCTATTCAAGTGATAACAAGAGCACAAGCTAAAGTTTAAACCATGCAAATAGGTATGCAAGAAGGAGAGAGAGAGAGAGAGAGTAGAAACACCTATAAAGAATAATAGAAAAGATCTGTCTTGGAAAGATAGAAAAGCAATGCGAAAATCTCGATGGGCTAAAAAGTAGAAGATTTGGAAAAATCATTGCAAGAAAGTAATTAGAAAAAATTTGCAGGAAACATCAAAGAAGCACAAGAAGAGAAACAAGTGCTTAATTCTAAAGAAGAATTACCAAAACATCTTGAAACTTTGACAAAAGCATACAAAGCCAAAATTAAATAAGGACTACAACAAGTAGATCAAAACAACACATATCCTATGCCAGACTTAGAAATTGGAAGGATGCAGATGTGGAGGGAAAAAATGCTAAAAGATGAATCTCCAAAGATAAACTAAAAAACCCCAAAAAATCTCGATGAAGATGTCTAGAAACAAGTTATGGAAAAGAAAATAGAGTCTTATAAGGATGATGTTCCCGCCTTATACAAAAGCCAAACAAAATCACGAAGAAGAAAAGAAGCAAGATCCTTAAGTCATGTTCCTATAACAAGGTATTAGTGGAAAAATACTCTCCAATCAAGTTAATAAGAATTCATAAAGAAACAATTCATCACAGAAAGAAAAACCACAATTTTCATCACACCACTCACACAATTTCATCAAAGTGATCATCACATGTAAGCAAGGTTTTCTTCTATTTGTGCGATTGGAACATGAATAAATTCCTTCCAAACAAGAATAAAAAATTAAAAAAAGCTTTGTAAACGAAATAAAATCTCAATACACACCCATCTTATACTTTACAGTGTGCCATATATATATATATATATATATATATATATATATATATATATATATATATATATATATATATATATATATATATATATATATATATATATATATATATATATATATATATATATATATATATATATATTGTGTGTGTAATTGTAGGGAAGATTTTGTGAATTTATCCTCCTCCTAAATTTTGTTCCTTCATGTAAAGAGCCACTTTGGGTGCCTAGATTTGGAGCAAACTTGTGCCTAGTATATGCATGACTTTGTAATGTATCTCTATTTATGCTTACTTTGGAAATGCAATCAGTTGCAAAGCTTTGGTATGCATGCTTTAGACATCTGAATTTTACTAGTTTGCTATGCCTATGGAAATCTGAAATGGCATCCTCTCTGCCCAAACTTGAGGCACCTTGTAAACATTTCTTTGAAGGTTGTATTCTGGAAAAAATGCAACATTCATCCTTCCTA
Organism: Ceratopteris richardii; assembly: GCA_020310875.1. Taxonomy (NCBI): domain Eukaryota; kingdom Viridiplantae; phylum Streptophyta; class Polypodiopsida; order Polypodiales; family Pteridaceae; genus Ceratopteris; species Ceratopteris richardii. The sequence continues at coordinate 16,991,139 of CM035434.1, forward strand.
AAAGTGGTTCAGTTCAAGATGCTCATAAATCACAACTTCTTCATAGTGATGTCTATGGTCCTATGCAAACACCTTCTTTTGGGAGCTACCTTTACTTTGTGACTTTCATTGATGATTCTCCACGAATTTATGGTATATCCATCAAAAGTAAAGTCCGAAGTGTTTATGTGCTTCAAATAATTTCTAGTTATGGTTGGAAATTTGTCAGCATGCAAATTGGGCACCCTCCATTCTGATCAAGGGTGGGGGGATACATGTCTTCTAATGTTACTGCATTTATTGTTGAGCATGGGATATAGTGGCATATATGCCTCAACAAAATGAAGTTGTTGAAATAAGGAACATGTCTCCATTTGTAAATGATCCTCTCTTTTATTAGAAAAAGTGCAAAGATCATCTACATATATTTCCATCAAATGTCTTAGAAAATCTTTAAACACATGACATGTCATCCTTTATAATGTGGTTGGTGCATTAGCCAAACCAAATGGTATGATTGAAAATGCATATACACCCCATTCAGGAGCAATTGGATATATATCTCGAGAACCCATCCAAAAAAACTATAGACTTCCTTTCCAACAACTCTTTCTAGGAGATGATTAGTTATTGGTAGTGGATAACTATCTCTCATAGTTGCAACATTCACTTTCTTAAGGTTTATACAAACCCTAACTTTACCATTCTTTTTTGGTACTACCACTTTTGGAAATATGCATTCAATATATTCTATCTCATGTATGAATTTTGTATCAATAGCTTATCAATTTCTTCCTTAATTTTAGCAGACTAATTATCATTGTATGTATAATGCCTTTGTTTAATTGGTTTAACATTTGGTGCACTAGGAATCCTATGTACACAGATATTTGGATCTATTCCTTTATGATCCTTATAACTATAGCCAAATACATCTCTAAATTCCTTGACTAACTAAATCAAGGCTTCATCCTCTTCCAATGCCATATCAACTACTATAACAATGTGTATGTCTTCTCCTTCCTCTTGAGTGACTACTATTTTTTGGTTTATTTTTGGTTATCATATGCCTTGCCTATCCTTTTCTTTCTTTGTGGTTTGATATTCAATAGAAATCCTTCCTCCACTTCATATTTCTTGAAATTTTGTGGAGCATCAAATTTATCCTCTTCCTTTTCATTTCTTACCATATTTTTTCCTTTTACTCCATCTTTTACTTCCCTTTCTTTTTTCTATTCCTCATGTTTCATACTTCTATGTTTTCTCGTTATTTTATCTTTCATCACATCTATGGCCCCTACATTCTCCAAATATGAAGTCTTATCCTCGATTACCAAATATCATTCTTCTTTTTCTCTTTGTTCTTCATTTGATTCACTTTCCATTTGATTGACATTTACCATCCTCAAAGCTATATGGAAGATTCCATATGCTTCTTCATTTTGAAAGTTTATGCCTACACTTTCTTCATTTTCTATATCTAAGGTAGATAAGATATGTGTCCATCCATAGGGCTCAAAATCTTCATCATTAAATAGTTCAGGTGTGTACCTTTCATCATCTATGGTTCTTTCATTTACACAATCCTCTCTCATAAGAAGAAATCTTTAGGAAGTTTCTTATGTTTTGGACCATATGCCCATACTTGAGCTTCATTCTCAATTATCTCAATTATGGATTCCAAAGACTTCCGAATAGAGTTTTGATCATTATGGATTTTATTCCACTCTCTCGGTGAATTATCATGATAGTTTCCTTCCCTCAAATTGAGTCTAGTCAAATTTCCTTCATATTTTAGATAAAGATAATTTTTTCCCTAGTCCTTGTCTACATTCAGTTGTCTCATGAATGATCTTCCCAAAATAATCTCATAAGAGGTTAACTCTGGAAACTCTACAACTACAAATGTATGTTCCATCTCTATTCCACATGTTTTGCTTATTAACTTTTCCCTAATTCCAAAGATTTTTCAATATCTCCATCTATCGATTGCAATCTCATTCTAGTAGGTTTGAGTTTTGCAGCACCTCACTCTTGCCACATCTTTTTAGTCATTATTGCTACTCTTGCTCCACTATGTACAATGGCAGTTGCTTGTTTCCTTTGAATTGAATTGAAAGCAATGTATTTCCTTCTTCATCTTCATAATATTCTCTAATCTTATCCACTAGTACATGTAATAGAGAGTCTATCACAAAATTATTCTTATCAAGACTTTGATTCCTCTCAAAACTTTTGGCAATTAAATCTTTTAAATTCATTTTACATGAAATCTTCAACATCTCATTCATTTTTTACTTCTATGGTTGATGGTACATCCATTTCATGATCTCGCTTCTTTTCTTCTTCGTGATTTTGTTTGGCTTTTGTATAAGGCAGAACATCATCCTTATGAGACTCTATTTTCTTTTCCATAACTTGTTTCTAGACATCTTCATCGAGATTTTTTGGGGTTTTTTAGTTTATCTTTGGAGATTCATCTTATAGCATGAATGTATTAGCATCCATTTCATTTTTCCCATTTCATAAATCTAAAGCTTGTAGATCAGTTTCCTTCTTATACACATAATCCAACTGATATCTTCTGAATGATCATCTAAATGATTATTATAGCCATAAAAAAACTCCTTGCTTAGAACTATAGATAGTTCTAAGTTTTCTTCCACAGTTAAGTATTTTACTAGAACTACATTTGTTGGTATTTGTGGTTGTTGTCATAGCACTACTCTATTTTGATCCAACAATTCTCTTTCTCTCATTTGAATTGGTTGATTCTGATATTCCTTTTCCCTTACAGGTTGTTTATTGTAGAAACGTTCATCCCTAGTTTGATTAGTCCATTTTTCTCTAGGGTACAATATTTCAAAGTTCTTTTATCCTATAAATGAGATGGGTTTTTATAATTACACTTACGAGTTGGATTATTTTCTCTACACACATAGCACCTTTTGATTTGAGTCATTCTAGGACTAGAATTATTTGGTTTTATAGTAGCTCCTATTGCCTTTGCTATAGCTTGAGCTAATTCTTCTATGGAAGGAAATTTACTTTCTCCACTGACTTTTTGTTCATATACCATAAGATTAGATCCTTTATTATCCTCTAGATCAATGGCTTCCTTTATACAAGAATCTAGGTCTTTGCATCTCCTGCAATACACCATGATTCTCAACTAATCCTCTAATGAATAAAGATACTCTTTTTGGCATATAATTTTTTTCATCATTTGGACATCTATCCAAGTATTGATTAAATCTTCTTGTATCAATTCTTACACACTATTTTTAGTTTTTTTTTTTTTAAGTATGGATCAATGTAGTTGTGTTATGCTTGATCCCTATTTTGGAGAATTCTCCAATGAATTCTTCCAAAAATCTTTAAATGTCCAAAAAATCTCCCTCCTTAAAGGTTGAAACCAAGACAAAGTTATTCACATCAATGTTGGTCCAAAAGGCTTCAAACTGAGTGGTGTATTCATTTACTCCTACCCTCAATATTTTTTTACATTCTGCCACATGAATTGTGAGGATCACTAGACTCATCATATTGGTTATGCATTTAGGCACTTGTGATGGTCTAAGTCTTCTTGCTTGATTCTTCTCCTTACTAGAAATTCTTCCATTGCTTCTCCCTCTCTTAGGAATGGATTAGGTGAAACTTGGTGTCTTCTTTCCCTTTGTAGAACCATGGAATATGATGTCTACTACTTCTTTTATTTTCATAATTCTTTAAATTATGATCCCCAAATTGCTTTATTAGCACTTTGGCCCAAGCCATTAATTTCATCGAGATTATTAATGAAAATATACACACAACCTTGTCTGTCCTCATATTTGCCATCTTTAAACTGAGCCACATCCATCAAATCTAAAGGAATTTCTATGTTCCTCAATCCAAAGATTTTCTTATGCAATTCATCTTAGTATACATAGGCCCCAAACCTATTTGTATATAGAAACTTGAGGATATTCCTATAATTTCCTTGATCAAAAGTTCTAGGTTCCAAATTATGTTCTTCCATGTTTGGTTGGGAGAGTGGTATATTTCCTTCCTTCTAATTATCACTTTGATGTGATTCATATCTCCTCTCTTTCATTTGAGTATATGTGTGCTTTGTCAATAGTCCAGAAGTCAATCTCATCAAACGTATAATTTTTTAAGCTTAACCCTATTTTTTCCTTATTTTAAAGTAAGCTTTAATGTTTCCTTACAGTTTTGATGGATTTTCTACTTTATTTTTTCTCTGAAATTTTCATACACCCTTGACCAAACATGCACTTGCAATTTTTTGACTTTTCCTTTGATTGGAAAAAATCATGATTCTTTGTTGATAATTGTGATTGTTTGTTTTTCACTTGATTTCACCTTTTTCCTCAACTTTAAGATTTCCAGTTTTTCCAAAATTATGAAAATCATTGTTTTCATTCTCATTGTCTTTTTTTACATTTTTTTTTTAATATGATGATTCTATGGAGAGAATCACATTTTTTTCTTTGAAAACCAGAATTCTATGAAATTCATGATCCTAAGATCATGATCATAAATTTCTTCTTCAAAATCACCATTCTCTCTCAAACATGATTCTCTATAGAGAATTGCATTTTTATTTTAGAAACACGGTTTGGAGTAGACAATCACATTTCCCTATGAGGAGAAAATCATGATGCCAAACTTTTCTCAAAATCGTGTTTTTGACAATCGAGTGGAACAAAATCATGAAATTTTGAATCCCACACAATCGCAATTTCCTTGAAAGCATCTATTTATTTATTTTTGACAATTGTGATTGCGCATAATCGTATTTTTTGCCATTGTCAACAGACAATCGATTTTGTTTTCACCCAAAATTGCGATTTTTGGTTTACGCTCATGCAAAAGTTCTGACAAATCTTTTTACAATTCATTTATTATTTCATGTTTTAGTATCTCCTCATGCAATGAAAAAGCTATGGAAAAAGTTCATTATTTATATCAAAACTCAGCTCACTTAGAATCAATACTTTTAGTTTTTGACTTTTACACATACATTTGAATTAAAAAATATTATACATATGTCAAAATGAATTTTACATGATCTTACCTTTGCTTTTTGACCCAAATATTTGCACAAACTTTGGAATTTTCTCAAACTTCTCAGGATTGCAATTTTCTGTGCTCTGTCTCTCTCAAATCACTCAATAAAATGAAACGTTCTTTATTCTTTGCTTTTATACTTTTTCTCAATTAAAAAATCACATTTTTCTATTTTTTACTTAGAGCAAGCATTCAAACATACATGGCAGTGATTGTAATACCTTGTATATATCTACCTGTTCCAAATCATTCATTTTTTTCTCACCTTTGATTGGATACTTCTTTGTAGAAAATTGTGATTCTTAGCAAAGAATTGTGTTTTCCCCAAATGTACTTTTCTTTTGATTTTTTGCCAAATTTTTTCAAGATTCCTTATATGATTCACTTCTATTGTATTTCACCTTCACATTTTACATGCAAAATTGCTGGGATAGATGGATGGACACTCCAAGAAATGAGTAGGTACTACCAAATCTTGCTTAGTACTAGCCCTTTGTAGCTTCATAGTTGAGTTGTGGACCCTCTTAGCTTTCCAAAGACACTATACAAGTTCCTATGTACTTTGGAAGTGATGTAAGAAAAGATTGAATCAAAAGAGACTACTTCAAGGTTGAAGGTTCAATGAAAACCTTCTATTTTTTATCACACACCTGCTGCTTGTTATGCTCAGTGCTACTAGTACATCAAGAATTAGAAAAATTGCTTTTAGAGGTATCAAATTAGCCTAGTAAGCTAGTGATTCCAAGTAGAATCACTTGAAATGATGCACTATACACAGAGCAATCAATTTAGCAATTGACTCATTACCCTCGATTTTTTAGGACCTCTGCAGAGTTTGAACAGTGAGTGCTTCGATGCACTTTCTCCAAATTGGCTGAATAGAATTCAAGTCCTAGAAAGTATTTTAGTGATCCAAGGTCACTAATTTTAAACTCTTTCATCATCTGATTCTTGATCTGCTTGATGCCATTAGCATCATTACCTGTGAGTATGATATCATCAACATATACACATAGGTAGATTACCTCTGAATTACTTCTCTTGATGAACAGAGAAGTATCTGCTTTACTTATAACAGAACCTTGATCTTGAAGGCATGTAGTCAACCTATGGTCCCATGCCCTAGGTGCTTGCTTCAATCCATAGAGTGCTTTGTTCAATTTACATACATATGTTACCTTGCTTGGATCCTCATAACCAGGAGGTTGAGACATGTACACCTCCTCTGAAATCCAACCATTTAGAAATGCATTTTTTACATCCAATTGATACATGTTCCAATTCTTTGATGCAGCCACACTTACCAATACCCTGCTGGTTGGCATTTTGGCCACATGTGAGAAAGTTTCTTCATAATCAACTCCTTGGGTTTGTGCAAAACCCTTAGCCACAAGTCTAGCTTTGTACCTACTTATTGATCCATCAAAATTCCTTTTGATCTTATAGATCCATCTAGAACCAATTACCTTCATAAACTCCTTCTTTGGTACTAGTTCCCAAGTATCACTCTCCTTGAGTGCTTCAATTTCCTCATCCATAGCTTCCTTCCATTCTGTCTTGGTCTTTGCCTCTTCATATGATGATGGATCTTCAAATGACAAGTCTTTTGCAAGATAAACAGAGTGCTTAGTAACTAGGGAAGTGTCATATCCATATCTGATAGGCTTCTTGCTCTCCCTTTGTGATCTTCTAATTGCTTTGTTGGAAGATTCAGGTATATCCTCCAATTTCGTCATCTTGACTTTGCCTTTGGACTTCCATGCCTTGAACTCTTCTAGGTTGATGATGTCTTCATCATCTGAGTTGATGTCTTCATTTTGAGTAGGCTCCTCCTTAGTGAGGCTTGGAACCTCCTCTTCCAAGTCATAAGGTAATTTTACTTTCCTGCATTCACTATCAAACCAAGAGTCATTCTCATCAAAGACAACATCTCTACTTATCATGAATCCTTTGTTTGAAGGGTTGTAGAACCTGTATCCTTTCTGATTCAAGTCATACCCTATAAAGATGCACTTCTCTACCTTAGGGTCTAGCTTACCTCTTATGTGAGAAGGGATATGCACGTACGCTACACATCCAAAGATCTTGAAATGATCAAGTGAAGGTCTTCTACCATGCCATGCTTTATATGGGGTCATCCCATCAGGAGATTTGGATGGCAACCTCTTTACAATATAAGTGGCAATAGATACACTCTCTGCCCACAAATAGTTAGGTAATTTTTTCTCATTTAACATAGACCTAGCTGTTTCAACAATCAATCTAGATCTCCTCTCTGCCACCCCATTTTGCTCAGGGGTATACCTTGTTGTTATTTCTCTCTTCATTCATTTGTCCTGCAAGAAAGCATCAAACTCATTTGAGAAGTACTCACCTCCTCCATCTGACCTTAATCTCTTTAGGTTTCTCCCTGTCTAGTTTTCAACAAGTGCAAGATACTTTTTAAAGCAACTAAATACTTCATCTTTGTGCTTCATGAAGTACAATACAGTTCACCTACTGTAATCATCAATGAAAGATACATAATACCTTGATCCAAAGATTGAGGGATCCTTACTAGGTCCCCATACATGTGTATGAACAAGCTCTAGGTAGTCCTCATGCATGTAGCCTTTCCTTGAGAAGGGTAACCTGTGAGATTTTCCAAACTGACAAGCACCACATTTATAAATCATGTGTTGGTTGGATACATTAGGTATCCCAAGCACACATTGGTCTCTACAAATTTGTTTCAAAGTTCTTTCACCAACATGGCCTAATCTCTTGTGCCAAATTTCAAGCTCTGAAAGTGTTTGATCTTTGTAGCTATAAAGTGCAATATTCCTTGTGTCTTCAAGTTCAAAAGTAAATAATCTACTTGTCTTTTCTCCCACAATCTGTCCAACACTCATCAAATTCTTGGTAATTGTAGGTACATATAGAACCCTGCTCAACAGATTCTTGTTTCCATCTAAGGTCTTAACATTTCCTACTTCAATCACTGAGTGTTTGGTGTCATCACCTATTTGTACCTGATGCTTACCCTGGTCCTCAAGGTCAGAGATAAGAGCTACATTGCCCACCACATGGTTTGAGCATCTTGAGTCAATGTAAAAAAGATGTTCATCATTTATACCTGGTTTTGAAGTCATGTTCATAAAGAGAATATTCTTGCTCCTCTATGTATTTTTTTGTAATCTTTCCTTGATTTGTAGCCTCCTTCATAGTTGCTATTATAGTTGTTGTTGTAGTTGTTGTTATATCCTTAATGATGATTGAACCTTCCTCTTGATTGTGTATAACCACCTCTTTGATATCTTTGCTTCATCTTCAACCTTTTTGTTTTTCCCTTTCTCTTTGGACTTACTTTTATCAATGTATAGGGCAGAAGAGCTATTACCTCTTGATGAATCTCCATTCTTGTTGAGCTTGGCTTCATGGGTAAATAGTTGCCCCATGAGTGTGGTAAGGTTTGAAATCGGCATGTCCATGTACAAGTCCATGGCAGTTGTGAAGCTCTCCCATTTGTCATCAACTTTAATACCATTGATTACTTGTCTTACAATCTGCTCTTCTTCAATTTCTTCTCCTGTGCTTGCCAACTGATCTGCTACATCTTTGAATTTGGTCACAATTCTGAGATACCTTGCTTAGGTTGCTTTCTTTGAGTGGTAAACTCAATCCACAATTGGTTCTTCCTAGCCCTTGTGTTGGAAGAGAAATAAGAAGACAATGTTTCCCAAGTCTCTTGGGATGTCTTACAGTTTCTAATATGAGGAAGAAGAAAATTAGAGATTGAGTTAAGTAAGTAGGACCTTGCTAATGCATCCTTGGCACACCATGTGTTGAGTCTTTCATGCTCCTCTCTTGTAGGTTGTCCTTTGCTCCTGAGTATGGGAATCTCCTCATCTCTTGAGATGTATCCATAGAGGCTCCTTCCTTGCAAGTATGTCTTCATCCTCAAGGACCATGATTGGTAGTTATTCCTGTCCAATTTATCAATGAAAGAAGGAAAACCATCTCCCATTTTACCTTAGCTTTGCTCTGATACCACTATTGGGATAGATGGATGGACACTCCAAGAAATGAGTAGGTACTACCAAATCGTGCTTAGTACTAGCTCTTTGTAGCTTCAGAGTTGAGTTGTGGGCCCTCTTAGCTTTCCAAAAGGTAGAAGGTTCAATGAAAACCTTCTATTTTTTATCACACACCTGCTGCTTGTTATGCTCAGCGCTACCAGTACAATAGGAACTAGAAAAAACCCTTTTAGAGGTACCAAATTAGCTTAATAAGCTAATGATTCCAAGTGGAATCACTTAAAATGATGCACTATACACAGAGCAATCAATTTAGCAATTGAATCATTACCACCGATTTTTTAGGACCTCTCCAGAGTTTGACCAGTGAGTGCTTTGATTTGCTTTTCTCCAAATTGGCTGAATAGAATTCCTTCAGAATTTGTGAGCATGTAGATAACTTGGAGCTGATTCCAACAATCTATAGGTAATTGAAAATGGTGGAGAAATGACTGAGATATGAGCAGTACAAGTTGACAGTTATGAATGCCTATGATAGAGAGATCATTGATGAACAATGTAGATCTATTGTATTAATGAACAATGTAGATCTATTGTATTAATGAACAATGTTGTACAAGATCATAGGCTTGACAATCATAGTCTAATGATGGTGAGTAGTGTAGGCTACAATGTAGACCTCACACTCTTACAAAGTGGCAATGGAGAGCTCGGGAATTGAGAGTTCTACACGCGATTCAAATTGGAATTTGAATTCACATTTTGGCTCTCTCTAAAAGTAATCCTTCAATCTAGAAAATATTCCCTCAATGAAGTAGTTACTTTTCTATCTAACAAGTCCACGAGTTTTTGGTAGGTGATTACAAATATCCTTTCAAGTCAAAAATGACTTTTACAAATGATAAAGATAAAAATATCTTCCTAGCAATGGTTTCCATGGAGCTTCATATGTTTGTCAAGCCGCCAGAATATTATTTAGAAGAATAATTGTAATTGAAAAAATCACGCACTAAAAGGGTGTCGTGCAAAAGGTTGTACCATTTTTCCTAATCAATAGAGTGTGCGCGGAAGAGATGACAGACGCGTCGTCGGACTGTTCGATCTGGGCGATGGTCTAGAGTTGATTCTATTCTAAGTTATGTTAATTACGGAGTTGTCTGTAAGAGTCAGTATTTACTATTGAAGTGAATCAGGTACTGTATTAATATTTTACTGTGCTGAAGTGAAGTGTGAAGTACAATAGTAATAATAAAGTAAGGGTAGAAGTTCTACGTGCGTGGTTACGGTGATGGTTAAGAAATTGTTTTGCACTGGAAGTGTAGTTGAATCTACTGTTAATCAATGAAGTTAATTGTCGGAAGTTAAAAAATGATTTGGGAAAATACATAAAGGGCCTCTAAATTATCAGACCCCTGATCATCCCAAGAACCCACGTGTAAACTTTAACAACTTAGCAACTTTAACACTGGCGCCGGCCATGGGGCATGGATTAGCCACTTGGCGCATAGACTAAGAGTTGAGAAAGAATCCGATGATATATTCATGTAACACGTTCCAGAGAATCATATTTGAAGTACAGAAGGGATCAACATCCCTGGAAAATTCCTAGCACATTGGGAACACCTTCGGGTAGTAGTGGTGACGGACAATCATTGGAAGGAAAGCGAGAAATTTGGGCTAGTGAAGTCCCACCTCAGCACTTCCTTGTGCAAGGATTACAGGGTATACCAACTGCAACCAACCCCATCTGCAGAAAGTGAGGTTGGTGAAGTAAGCATTGGTTTCGGTGACAGTGTGGAAATTTGTTGGAGTAAATCACAAGCCTACACATTTGGCTTGAAAGATATCATGAAGACTTTACATACATGAAGAACCATAGGAACATATGCTAGTGGTTAATTACCACTTTACCTCATTGTAAAAGTCAAATTGACTTAGAATCTTTTGTAATCACCTACCTAAGTGATTAGTGGAAAAGGTAGCTCATTTGATTGAGAGAATATCTCCAAGCTTTTAGGAGCTTGATCATAGGGAGCCAAAAGTTTGAATTTGAATTCAAACTTTACTCATTACATATAAAACATGGACATGAAAATTCGCGGGTAAGAGAGATCACTCCCGAGCTTCATTCTACTGTAATTGAGTGTGTGTGAGGACTACACCATAGCCTACACCTCTCTACACCATTAGGCAATGTCATTCATGCCAATGGGATTGTACACAAGGGTTAATTTATAGATACATTTACATCATTCATCTCTGTGTTCTCTGCTAGTCTACTCAAAAGTCTGTCAACTTGTCAAGGGCATATCTCGGTCAATACTCCACCAAATTCAGTGATTCAAAGCTTGTTGGATTCCGCTTGAAGCCTACTACATGCTATCAAAATTTCAACACATTATATTCGGACAATTCAGAGAAATCTGCATCGAAGTGCTCACTGGTCTATTTCTGCTACAGTCCTAAAAAGTCGAGGGTATAACTAATCTTGCTAAATTGATTTCTCTTAGCATAGTTTATCTTTTTACATCATTCCACTTGCAAATGGTAGCTTACTAAGCTAATTAAATACCCCTAGAAGGAATTTAATCAATTGCTACTGTGCTAGTCACATTGAGCAAAACATTCAGTAGGTGTCAAGACCAAAATAGAAGGTTTTCTTGAGTTTGTGATTTTCAAAGTTATCTGTTTTGATTCAATCATTGCACACATCATTTCCAAATGACATAGGCCATTTCTTTGGTGTCATTGGAAAGCTAAGGAAGTCTACTAATCAAGTATGAAGCAAAAGAGGGCTGGTACAAAGCAGGTTTAGCAGTACCTACTCAGTCTCTTGGATCATCCATCCATCTTTCCCAACAGTGGTATCAGAGCAAATAAGGTAAAATGGGAGATGGTTTTCCTTCATTCATTGATAAATAGGACAGGAACAATTATCAAGCTTGGTCTCTAAGGACGAAGACCTACTTACAAGGAAGGAGTCTCTATGGATACATCTCAGGAGATGAGGAATTGCCCTCATTCAAAGCAAGAGGATTGCCAACCAAGGAAGAACAAGAAAAACTCAACACATGGTGTGCAAAGGATGCATTGGCAAGGTCTTATTTACTCAACTCTATATCTGATTTTCTTTTGCCACATATCAGAAATTGCAAGACTTCCCAAGAGACTTGGACTCTGTCATCATATTTTTCCTCCAATACAAGGGCTAGGAAAAATCAGTTGTGGATTGAATTCACAACACTAAGGAAGCAACCTAAGCAAGCTGTTTCAGAATTTGTGACCAAGATCAAAGATGTTGCAGATCAGTTAGCAAGCATAGGAGAAGAGATTGAAGAAGAACAAATTGTGAGGCAGGTAATCAATGGAATCAAGGCTGATGACAAGTGGGAAAGCTTCACCACTGCAATGGATCTCTACATGGACATGCATACTCCAGATCTTACAACTCTCATGGGACAACTATTTACACATGAAGCAAAGCTCACCAAAAGTGGAGATACATCCAAAGGTAACAACTCTTCTGCTCTATACACTGATAAGAAATCTAATGATAAAGGCAAGAATAAGAAGGTGGAAGATGAAGGCTCTACCTCCCAAGCCAACTATGCAGGGAGAGGTAGATATTCAAGAGGTAGGGGCAAAGGAGGTAAGCAAGGTAGGGGGAGACCCTATAACTCATCACCATGTAACATTTGTGGTTTATCAAATCATACCACAAATGAGTGTTTCAGGAATTACAAAAATCAGAGAGGAAGAGGCTACCAAAGGGGTGGATACTCACAGTCAAGAGGAAGGTTTAACCATCACCAAGGCCACAACAACAATTACAACAATAACTACAACAACAATTACAATGGCAACTACCAAGGAGGATTCAAAACTAGAAGGGATTACAACAACTACACAGAAGAGCAGGATGACTCTCTTCTGATCATGAACATGACTTCAAAGATAGGTACAAATGATGATCAGTTATTTTATATTGATTCAGGGTGTTCAAATCATGTGGCTGGTAATGTGGCACTACTCTCTGATCTTGAGGAACCAAAAGGTAAACACCAAGTCCAAACAGGTGATGATACAAAGCATTCAGTAGTTAAGGTTGGAAATGTTAAGACTTGTGATGGCAATCAGAATTTGTTAAGCAGAGTACTTTATGTACCAAACATTAGAAAGAACTTAATGAGTGTTGGTCAGATTGTGGAGAAAGGTTTGCAGGTCAGGTTCAATCAATATGGAGCATATGTGGAGGATCCAAGACATGGATTCAAGAGGATAGCTAAAGGAGAAAAATCAGGTAGACTGTTCACTTTTGAGTTAGAAGACACAAAGAATATTGCACTATCCAGTTATAAGGATCAAACACTTTCAGAGCTTGAGATTTGGCACAAAAGGTTAGGACATATAGGAGAAAGGACTTTGAAGCAAATGTGCAGGGACCAATGTGTGCTTGGGATACCTAATGTATCCAAGCAACATATGATTTACAAGTGTGGTGCTTGTCAATTTGGAAAATCTCACAGGTTACCCTTCTCAAGGAAAGGATATATGCATGAAGACTACCTAGAGCTGGTACACACAGATGTTTGCGGACCTAGCAAAGACCCCTCAGTCTTAGGTTCAAGGTACTATGTGTCTTTTACTGATGATTATAGCAGATGGACTATATTGTACTTTATGAAGCACAAGGATGAGGTATTTAATTGCTTTAAAAAATATCTTGCACTAGTTGAAAATCAGACAGGAAGAAACTTGAAAAGGCTAAGGTCATATGGAGGAGGTGAGTACTTCTCCAATGAATTTGAAGACTTCTTGCAGGACAGGGGCATCAAAAGAGAGATAACCACAAGGTATTCTCCTGAACAGAATGGGCTAGCTGAAAGAAGAAATAGGTTAATTGTTGAGACAGCTAGATCTATGCTTAATGAGAAGAAATTACCTAACTATCTATGGGCAGAGAGTGTTTCTACTGCCACTTACCTCATAAACAGGTTACCATCTAAGTCACTTGATGGTATGACACCCTATGAAGCATGGTATGGTAAGAGACCATCATTGGATCACTGCAAATTATTTGGATGTGTAGCATACGTGCACATTCCTTCTCAGATAAGAGGTAAGCTAGACCCAAATGCTGAAAAATGCATTTTCATTGGGTATGACTTAAATAAAAAAGGTTACAGGTTTTATAATCCTACCAACAAGGGATTTATGGTAAGCAGAGATGTGATCTTTGATGAGAATGATTCTTGGTATGAGAATGAATGCAGGAAGGTCAAACTACCCTATGATTTGGAAGAAGAATTTCCAAAACTTACAAAGGAGGAACCTACTCAGAATGAAGATTCAAGTTCAGATGATGAAGATACTATCAACCTTGAAGAGTTCAAGGCATGGAAGTCCAAGAGCAAAATGAAGATGAAGAAGCTTGAAGACATACCTGAATCTTCAACTCAATCAATCAGGAGATCTCATAGAGAAAGCAAGAAACCTATCAGATATGGGTATGATACATCTCTTGTTACTAAACATTCAGTTTATCTTGCCAAGGATTTGTTAAATGAAGAACCAGGCTCATATGAAGAAGCAATAACCAAATCAGAATGGAAAGAAGCTATGGATGAAGAGATTGAAGCACTCAAGGAGAGTGACACATGGGAGTTAGTACCTAAGAAGGACTCCATGAAGGTAATAGGATCCAGATGGATCTATAAACTTAAAAGAAATTCTGATGGCACAATTGACAGGTACAAAGCCAGATTGGTAGCCAAGGGTTTTGCACAAACCCAAGGCATTGACTATGAAGAGACATTTTCTCCTGTGGCCAAGATGCCAACAATCAGAGTGTTGGTAAGTATGGCTGCATCAAAGAATTGGAACATGTACCAATTGGATGAAAAGAATGCTTTCTTGAATGGATGGATTTCATAAGAAGTTTATATGTCACAACCTACTGGCTATGAAGACCCTAAGAAGGTAACTTATGTTTGCAAATTAAAGAAGGCTTTATATGGATTGAAGCAGGCACCTAGGGCATGGAATTACAGGCTAACTACATACCTCCAAGACCAAGGATTTGTTATGATCAAGGCAGATACTTCCCTATTCATTAAGAGAAGTAATTCAGAGGTAATATATCTCTGTGTTTATGTTGATGACATCATCATTACAGGTAATGATGTTAGTGGAATCAGATATATCAAAAGCCAGATGATGAAGGAGTTCAAGATCAATGATCTTGGGCTATTGAAGTATTTTTTAGGCCTTGAATTAGTTTACAACTAATTCAGGGATATACATTACTCATAAAAAGTATGTACAAGATATGTTGAAGAAGTTTCACTTGCAGGATGCTAAAGTAGCAAGCACTCCAATGGAGGTGAACCTAAACCTAAGTGCCCATGAAGGTGATGAAGTCCAAGACATTACAGGTTATCAGAGTATGGTGGGTAGCTTGAACTATGCTACCTTAACAAGAATTGATATTGCATATGGAGTTAGTGTGTTAAGTCAATTTATGCACAAGCCAAGGATACCTCACTTAGAGGCTGCCAAGAGAATCTTGAAGTATCTCAAGGGTACACAGAACCATGGTTTGTATTTTCCTTACACTTCAGATATTGATATAAAAGTCTATTCAGATGCAGATTGGGCAGGATGCAAGGATGATAGGAGAAGCACTTCTGGATACATCTCTTTTGCAGGTGACAAACCAATTTCATGGTCTACAAAGAAGCAACCAACTGTGGCATTGTCTTCTACAGAGGCAAAATATAGAGGACTAGCTAATGCCACTCAAGAAGCAATTTGGATTAAGCTTTTGTATACAAAATTGGGCTTATATACTAGGCCTCCAATTATCTTTGGAGATAATACAAGTTCTCTTCACCTTGCAGCTAATCCTATCTATCATGCCAGGACAAAACACATAGAAGTTCATTATCATTATGTGAGAGAGAAGTTGCTAAGCAAGGATATTCAGTTGACCTATGTGTCAACCAACATGCAATGTGCAGACTTACTGACTAAAGCTTTGGATGGAACCAAACTTTGCAGGTTCAAATCTATGATTGGATTGCAGGATATACTTGAAGATTGAAGATGAAGACTTAAGCCAAAATGCTTGGCTTGAGGGGGAGCTGTTGGAGTAAATCACAAGCCTACACATTTGGCTTGAAAGATATCATGAAGACTTTACATACATGAAGAACCATAGGAACATATGCTAGTGGTTAATTACCACTTTACCTCATTGTAAAAGTCAAATTGACTTAGAATCTTTTGTAATCACCTACCTAAGTGATTCGTGGAAAAGGTAGCTCATTTGATTGAGAGAATATCTCCAAGCTTTTAGGAGCTTGATCATAGGGAGCCAAAAGTTTGAATTTGAATTCAAACTTTACTCATTACATATAAAACATGGACATGAAAAGTCGCGGGTAAGAGAGATCACTCCCGAGCTTCATTCTACTGTAATTGAGTGTGTGTGTGAGGACTACACCATAGCCTACACCTCTCTACACCATTAGGCAATGTAATTCATGCCAATGGGATTGTACACAAGGGTTAATTTATAGATACATTTACATCATTCATCTCTGTGTTCTCTGCTAGTCTACTCAAAAGTCTATCAACTTGTCAAGGGCATATCTCGGCCAATACTCCACCAAATTCAGTGATTCAAAGCTTGTTGGATTCAGCTTGAAGCCACTACATGCTATCAAAATTTGAAGACATTCTATTCAGCCAATTCAGAGAAATCTACATTGAAGTGCTTACTGGTCTATTTCTGCTACAGTCCTAAAAAGTCGAGGGTATAGCTAATCTTGCTAAATTGATTTCTCTTAGCATAGTTTATCTTTTTACATCATTCCACTTGCAAATGGTAGCTTACTAAGCTAATTAAATACTCCTAGAAGGAATTTTATCAATTGCTACTATGCTAGTCACACTGAGCAAAACATTCAGCAGGTGTCAAGACCAAAATAGAAGCTTTTCTTGAGTTTGTGATTTTCAAAGTTATCTGTTTTGATTCAATCATTGCACACATCATTTCCAAAGGACATAGGCCATTTTTTGGTGTCATTGGAAAGCTAAGGAAGTCTACTAATCAAGTCTGAAGCAAAAGAGGGCTGGTACAAAGCAGGTTTAGCAGTACCTACTCACTCTCTTCGATCATCCATCCATCTTTCCCAACAAAATTTTCGGTAGCAGTTTGTGGAATTTCAGTGGAACCTCGGATAATTCCAGGGCCGGTTTGCCAAATTTTGGTGGAAGTTCTATTCTTGGTTCTAATTTTGAGGGAAATAGTGTATTTTTGGATGAAAGTTTTGGTGAAAAGCTCACTTCAGAAGTCCGTTACGATGAAGGGCAGTTGGGTGTAGGCGTGTGGGAAAAGCTTAACAATATCTGATTATTGGAGAACGTGCAAGACGACGGGACAACACAGCAGCCATTAGACTTAACTGGTTCAACTCATTCGGTAGTAACATTTCCTCTTGGTTTAAACACCATGCGTGGTTCGCAACAACAACAACACCAACAAAAACATCAACAACAACATTAACAACAACAGCAATATTAACAGCAACAGCAATAGCAATAGCATCAGGCCATACCACCACGATCGGTACCCGCTGGAGTTACATATACGAAATTTGGAGGATTTCCCGATGATGATCCGGATGCATATGTGAGAACCTTTGAAATTAATTATGTTGTACTCAACTATCCAGCAGATCCGGCATATAAGGCTATAGTGTTCCAGTCTACACTAGTTAATGAGGCTGCTTTGTGGTTGATTGAATATGACATTGACCATTTTCGTCAGTACGATGATGTTAAGGATGCCTTCTTACAACGATTCCGATTGAAAAAAAATGGGGTTGAGATTTTTGACTATCTGCAAAACAATAGACAAAAACCACACCAGAATGTGCAGGAGTGTGCAACTTTATTTCGTACTCATCTACAACAACTACCACCGGCACATGCTAACCTATCGGATGATGTGATCACCCAGTGGTTCATTAATGGGTTAAACCCTCAACTTAAACAAGTAATGATCATATGATGTGTGGGTGGTATGACTCTGGATGCGGCACATAGACATGGCATTACAGTTGGAACATAAAGTGGGTGGATTCACTCAAGATTTGGACTAGCTGAAGGCAACCAACGGTACAAGTGAAGATCCATTGAAACAAGTGTATTGCAAAATGTAAGAACCCGAGACACACTGCTTCTGCATGTGCACTAAACCAAATGTACTATGCTATTTGTAATACGACGAGTCACTCCACCAAAACGTGTCCATATAATGCCAAAGTATAGGCCAGGCCAACCATAAATGCTATAGTATAGGAGCAAGGACAACAGGCTACCCACTATCTACCACTGCAGTTGAGGAATACTTCCTACCAAAGTTATAAAACCTATCGGGGAACACGAGCAAAGAACTTCGGCGAGACCGAGTGGAACTCCATTCAATCGAGTGAAGGAACATCCCTTCCACCACCCAGATGCCATCTTTACGGTGAGATTGGGCATATCCAAAGATATTGTAAAGAGGCGGTTGAGTATGATAAATAGAAAAATAGCGACAAACATCCAATGGCCAACAAGGTATATATTTCAGTAGTAGATGCTCAAGAAGCAGTAGTCCAAACAAGATCCGGCAAGAAATTACAACTGGCTGCTGAGATTTTTGAGCCTAGCATTCGAGAACAACACAGAGTTTTTACCAAAACTAGTATGTGGGCTAGTCAAGAACCAAC
Source organism: Ceratopteris richardii (assembly GCA_020310875.1). Classification (NCBI taxonomy): domain Eukaryota; kingdom Viridiplantae; phylum Streptophyta; class Polypodiopsida; order Polypodiales; family Pteridaceae; genus Ceratopteris; species Ceratopteris richardii. The sequence goes on from CM035434.1 coordinate 17,009,986, forward strand.
GGTTTTTCTAGATTTAGTATCGATGGTCCAGCAGACAACACAAAATCCACCACCGGAAGAACTGAGTCCGGTGAAAGTACTGCCAGAGAGTCCACCGAATGCAGTAAGGAGTACATCAAATTTTGACTCTGTGTGGAACACTCTATCATAGGCCTCCATTACAATACCGTTGGGGCAATTGTTAGCCTTGGTTCTGGGTGTACGGCAACAATTTCAGCAACAAGTTTTTCCAGAATCTTCGTGTACACCTGCTATAGCCACTATTAGTCTAGAAATTGATTCTATGGTGGACCATGTTCTTCCTTTAATTACGATATGGTATAAAAACCATAAAATCAATCAAGTGTTAATTAATGGAGGCTCTAGTGTGAGTATTGCGATAGTCATCCTTTGTAAATGGTTAGGATGGACTCAGATTGAACCTGTTTAGTTTTTTGTGAGGATGGCGGATCAGTCCACGGTCTATCCAGTGGGTTTGGTACGTGATATACCCATTACTTTAGGGAGCGGTGTTCAAAATGAATTTGTTGTTCTAGCATTACCTTACTCAACTCTGGACTACAACTTGTTGTTCGAGAGGCCCTGGCTCAAACAAGCCAAAATATTGCAGGACTAGTCAGCACACAAACTTATTTTCAAAACTAACCACCGAAAGTGTGTAGTTCCATTGGATAAGATGAAGCCATGCGACTTCCATGCTTGATCCTACGTCGTCGAACCTATGCATATGTTGGATGGACTTTCAGATGATGAAGAAGAAGCTTTTCTCAATGCTAACCAGGATTTGCTCGCCTTGGGAAGAGTCGACTTACAAGCGGTTGTAGATAATTGGAAGCCGGTCGTCTATTCAGTAGTTCGAGTTACAGAAGAAGGGGACCTAGCTATGGATCAAGCTTTGAATGCCCAGAGTTTCCACCATTTATTCGAGTCACCTCAGGATATACCCATGCCACGACAGTTTTATGTACTAGAAGATCAACTTATCACTGCAATCTGGGAAATGAGGATACACCACGACCGGTCAAGATTAAGGCGGAGTTACCATAAACTTTTCAAAATGATCTACTACAGTTGTTGACCGAGTTCCAAGATGTATTTGCATGGAACTATCGAGATATGAAAGGGCTGGATCCTCGCATCTATCAACATCGTGTGATGCTCAAGCCGGATGCGTGCCCAATCAAGCAACCCAATTATTGCATGAACCCAAATTATGCTGCTCAAGTGAAAGCTGAATTGAATCGCTTACTGAAGGTAGGTTGCATCGTTCCCATTGAGCGTGCATTATGGATTTCACTTATTGTTATCGTCCCAAAGAGAAATAAGAAGTTACGTATCTGTGTGGATGACCAAAAACTAAATGCGACGACCGTATCATATCCCTTCCCACTTCCCTTTTTGGATACAATGCTCGATGATGTTCCTGAACGAGAAATGCATTTCTTTTTGGATGGTTACAGTGGCTATAATCAGGTGTGCATGGCTAAAATGGACATACCAAAGACTGTGTTTATTACAAATTGGGGTGTATATGCGTGTATGGTGATGTGGTTCGGTCTTCGTAATGCTCCTAGTACCTTCCAATGATGTATGCAAGAAATTTTTTTCCCTACTTAACCACCTTTATGCGAGTGTATCTGGATGATTTTTCGTTATCGGGTGATACATTGGCTCACCTTTACCACTTACAGTGCTTCTTCTCTAAGTGTCGAGAGTTCTTGTTGTGCTTAAATCCTAGCAAGTCAGTCTTTTTGATTTCTTGTGGCAAGTTGCTTGGTCATATTATTTCAAAGCAAGGTATTCAAGTGGATCCAGATAAAGTGCAAGCCGTGTTACATGCACCTACCCCTACAACACCAAAGGAACTTATGCGATTCCTTGGCCAAATATGCTAGCATGGGTGGCATCTTCGGTGGCTCGCACATTTAGCCATACCCCTGAATCGGTTGATCACTAGCAATCCCCGACAGTTCGTGTGTACTGAGGAGTGCCAAATTGCCTTTTATCGACTGAAAACACTATTAACCCATGCTCCTATACTGCAAGCACCAAACTGGCAGCTTCCGTTCCATGTCTTTGTGGATGCATCGAACAGTGCCATCGGTAGTGTGCTCATGCAACAACAAGATAAGTGGTTTCGTCCTGTCTATTATGCTAGTCGATGATTAGCTGTTGTTGAACGAAATTATTCTGTCAATGAGCGTGAATGTCTCAGCTTGGTTTATTCGGTGAAGAAATTCCAGCACTACTTGCTGGGATGCCAATTTATGTTCCATTGGATCATTCCGTTTTGGTTTATCTTGTCTGTCAGCAACATTTAGGGGGCAGATTAGCCAGGTGGGTGTTGTTACTACGAGAATTCGATTATGTGGTCATACATCGTCCAGGTCAGCTCATGCATTGGCTGATTTCTTATCTCGGCTTGATTCCAGTGAACTTCTTGGTGGAATTGATGATACTACCCCTGCTATATATGTAATTGGTTCGGTCCAAGATGATGATCAGGAGCTCTCGATGGCATCTTTGTATTATGATACTCTTATGATGTTTCTCACGAGTGGTACCTCCCCAATTAATACCTCTATTTCGGCTCGTCGTAAATTGGCAATGTATAGTCGACGATTCTGGATCATTGTAGGATAGTTGTATTACATGGATCCTTTTGGTGCACTATTATGGTGTATTCCACCCCATGAAGTTCCTTCGGTTATTAACATGGCCGATTCTACTCCTTCCGATGGTCATTTTTCGGTCAATTTTACTTACCGAAAAATTCTACATAGTGGCTTATGGTGGCCCACTCTGTAGCGTGATATTGCGACTTGTTTTAAAACGTGTGATGCTTGCCAACGATCAGGAACAACCTTTACAACGGCATCATTTTCCACTGCAGCCTGTTGCTCCCCTTGAACCTTTTCAAAAGTGGGGCTTGGATTTCATTAGTCCCATTACACCTCTTGCTACGATTACTAATCATCGATATATACTTACTTGTACGGATTATGCTACTCGGTGGGTAGAAGCTTGGGCTTTACAGTCCGCCACTGCGTCAATGGTGGTCAAATGTTTGATGACTGATGTGTTCCCTCAGTTCAATCTTCCCTTAGAGATTGTTTCGGATCAGGACACACATTTTGTTAATTCCTTACTGCAAGTGCTTACTCACACCTTGCAGATTGTTCATAAATTTAGCTCTCCATATTATCATCGAGCCAATGGTCTTGCTAAAAGTACCAATAAAACCCTACTAACATGCTCAAGAAATTAGTTCTAGACTGTCCGGAGCATTGGGATCAATTCCTTCCTTGAGTTTTGTGGGCATACCGTACTTCTTACAAAGTGGCTACAAGGAATACGCCTTTCAAATTGGCATATGGGATGGAGGCCATTGCACCCATGGAGTTGGTGGTACCTAGCCTCAGGGTGGCACTGGATCATAAGCTCTTACCGGAGGAGTCCTTTCCTTTCCGATTGGATGTGTTGCGGTCCTTAGACGAACAACGCTGCGAAAGTTTTCTAATGTTGTAAGAAGTTCAACTGCGACAAGCCAAGATGCATGATCGATTTCTTTGCACTCTTGTTTTTACCAAAGGACAATTAGTTCTATTCTATAATGCTAAGTGTAATCGTTCAGCAGGCAAGTTCAAACTTCGGTGGTTTGGACCTTACCATATTGAATTGCAGGTTGGACCTGCTACGTTTCGGTTATCCACTTTAAGTGGTACCCTTCTCCCTAAGTCAATAAATGGATCGAAGCTTCATCCTTATTATCCCGTTCCTTCTTCATCTTGATGATTTCTTGGTATTTTTATTCTCTGCCCGGGTTATGCCACTATTCTGGCCTGACGTCCCTTTCTAGTCCGCACGTTCTGGTTGACCGACTGATCGTAACATTCCCGTTTTATTACCTAACCATGATCAGCAACCGCACTATGTGTCTAAGATTTTGTTAATGCGTGCATGTCGTCATTATGTCTGCATATTTCCAACACCGAGTGATGATTATGTTTCTTCCCGCATTTCCATTCGGTGTTTTTACTTAATCACGTTAATCTCCCTCTTTTTTGCTATTGTGTTTTTGCATGTTTGAGTGTTCTATGTTATCTCTTGTTTTCGTGCTCTCGTGATCGCCATGGAAGCTTTGGTTAATATTGCTACCTTCCATGCTGACCTCGCTCCGGAATTGAGCGAGTTTCTATGCACCCGTGGGCTTTTGGCATTCGCCGAATTGCCCTGGCATTCGGTTGAATGTCATCCTTTCTTGGCGCAGATGATCTCTGCCATTGCTGATACTCTCGCTACCAAAACTTGTTGGCCACTCGCCTATCTTGACTCGCGTGTCGTCATCACCCTAAACACCGTTGTTGAGGGATTCCATCTCCCTCACGAAGGTAGTGTAGACGAACTCCTCTTATCGTTGTCGACCATGAAATAGCTCTTTCCGCGTCATTCTTCAAATGAATTTGCCACTCTTTGTCGCCCTGAACCGGAGTGCTCAACACTACGGTTTCTTGTAGCTGCACTTAACCTCCAAAAATGCATGTACGACATTTCTCGACCCTTCTATTCCATGATCAATGCCGCTGCACGTGAAGTAGTTAGTTTTGCTTCATTTTTCTTCGGAAACATTCACCGAGAATGTTAGGTAGTTTCTCACCAATTGGCAAAGGGCGATATCCCTCAGACCCGATTGCCACATCTGCTGACATTCCTTCTCTCGGTGATTCAAGCTACGCAACCTCCTCCCCTGAATACACTTCTCTTCCATGAGGATTCAGTGCAAGTGATGGAGGTCGATGACGACGATGATCTCCTGCAGTTTTTTTAACATCTGGTGCACTAGGAATCCTATGTACACAGATATTGGGATCTACTCCTTTATGATCCTTATAACTATAGCCAAATACATCTCTAAATTCCTTGACTAACTAAATCAAGGCTTCATCCTCTTCCAATGCCATATCAACTACTATAACAATGTGTATGTCTTCTCCTTCCTCTTGAGTGACTACTATTTTTTGGTTTATTTTTTGTTATCATATGCCTTGCCTATCCTTTTCTTTCTTTGTGGTTTGATATTCAATAGAAATCTTTCCTCCACTTCATATTTCTTGAAATTTTGTGGACCATCAAATTTATCCTCTTCCTTTTCATTTCTTACCATATTTTTTCCTTTTACTCCATCTTTTACTTCCCTTTCTTTTTTCTATTCCTCATGTTTCATACTTCTATGTTTTCTCGTTATTTTATATTTCATCACATCTATGGCCCCTACATTCTCCAAATATGAAGTCTTATCCTCGATTACGAAATATCACTCTTCTTTTTCTCTTTCTTCTTCATTTGATTCACTTTCCATTTGATTGACATTTACCATCCTCAAAGCTATATGAAAGATTCCATATGCTTCTTCGTTTTGAAAGTTTATGCCTACACTTTCTTCATTTTCTATATCTAAGGTAGATAAGATGTGTCCATCCATAGGGCTCAAAATCTTCATCATTAAATAGTTCAGGTGTGTACCTTTCATCATCTATGATTCATTCATTTACACAATCCTCTCTCCTAAGAAGAAATCTTTAGGAAGTTTCTTATGTTTTGGACCATATGCCCATACTTGAGCTTCATTCTCAATTATCTCAATTATGGATTCCAAAGACTTCCCAATAGAGTTTTGATCATTATGGATTTTATTCCACTATCTCCGTGAATTATCATGATAGTTTCCTTCCCTCAAATTGAGTCTAGTCACATTTCCTTGATATTTTAGATAAAGATAATTTTTTCCCTAGTCCTTGTCTACATTCAGTTGTCTCAAGAATGGTCTTCCCAAAATAATCTCATAAGAGGTTAACTCGGGAAACTCTACAACTACAAATGTATGTTACATTTGTAGTTGATTGCTAGTCACAAAGTTGGATGTGGATGTAGTATCTTTAGCCAGAGGACATTGGTTCTTGGATAATGAAGGAACTCAAGAAGTAGTGGAGTTGGAATCTGATTTAGAACACATGCCACCAAAGAAGGAACACATAGAAAAGAAGCTCAAGGAATGCAATAAAATCATTAGCAAGCATATATTCACAATGTAAAAAGGAGAATTCAAATATATTATGTTGTGTTAGGAGTTCTACAACTTCCAGAGATCTAAAGTGATTTATAAAAGATGAAGGCAAGTAGATCTACACACACTACTAGACAAACTTCTATATTTTATAGTTTTTGATAGGTGTGAGCAGGTAATGAACACCTTGCAAGAAGTCAAGTTGACCAACTTTGAGCCATATTTTAGGTGCAAAGTGAAAAAATGGAAGAATGAGGAAATCAAAATCACAATCCAACCTAAGAAGATTAAGGTTGGGCTCCAACTTTTCCCAATATGAACAAAAATGGATGTAAGTTTTGTGAAAAAGAATGCCTCTTCTTATGCTAGTTACACTAAATTCATAGATTTCGAGGACAATCATAATGCAGAAGTGTCAATTAGAATTTTCTTGCAGTTGTTATGCTTTTGAAAGCTCCCTAGATACACAATGCCACATAAACTAGTAATGCTCTTTATGTTCATAAAGACAAAAGAAACCCTTTTGGATTGGCGGATACATCTCTATATATCCATTAACAACTAAAGAAAGCACCAAAGCATTGTGAGTCCAAAATTTTCATGAATGAAGCTCATTTATTGATCAAAATTATCAATCATATCTTGGCCATTGAGGATAAACTACAGCTGGCACCACCAACACAAGTATTCAAGGAAGATTTAGTAGGAGTGAAGAGTCCAATGAGGAAGGTAGTCAAAAAAGAAGAATCTAAAAAGAGAAAAGAGGTGGAAGAAGAGATCAAACACCACCAAAGAAAAGAAAACTAGATCCAAGGAAGATTGTGTTGGAAGAAGAACAGGTGATAGAGGAGGAGATGAAAGAAGAACATAAAAGGATACAGATAGATAATAAGCCTCATCCTCCCCAGACATCTAAAGAATGATTATGCAGCTACTTGATGCAAGACAATGATAAAGAGCTTTCTATGAAGCTCAATACCAAAAGATGTTGGAATATATTTTGGATAAGGCCACTGATTGAACCTAGGGGGAGATGGAGCACTATGAAGAATTGCATAACCAAATGGTGGATGCAAAAACAAAAGTGTTGTTTATACGAAAAGAAGTTGCTCTCCTAGCTTACTTCAAGGAGCTACAAAATCCAAAAGAGAAAATAACTATTGTGGTGGCTGTAGTTAGAATAAAGAAGAAAGAACCAAAGTTGAAGTAGAAAATGAAAAGGCCAAAAGCTAAGGGAAGGAAAGATCAAGCTCAAGAAAGACCTTTTCTAGAAAATGATCTAGTATGGGGATTAGCATTGATTTAAAGATTATAAAAAGAGCTTGAGGAACTAGAAGTTTTGAAGACTCCAATAGGGAGATGTAAAACATTTTGAATGAAGTCCTACAAACTTCATATAAAGTACTCAAAAATCTAATGAGGAGATAAATAAAATGATAATGGACGAAGGGAATTATAGGTCAGAAGGAATGAAGACCAATGCCAAAGAGATGAAGAAATCAAAGCTATCAAGGATGATTCAAAGAAATCAAAAGAGCAAATTAAAGATGCAAAGGAGCTGGAACAACAAGCTCATAAACATGTGCTATAGCTATAAGAGGCTTTCATTATCTCAATGAGAAAATATGGAAAGAAAGAAGTGATTGGCAAGAACAAAGGGAAGATCTCATGAAGGAAATAGAGGAATGGAAAGCCAAAGCTAGCGAAAACATGGATAGAGTGTTGGAGGCAATAACAAAAAATCATGTGATAGAAGAAGAAAGACTACCATCACCCATCCATGATACAATGGTTGAAGAACATGGACAAGAAGAAATCTCCAAAGAATCTGATGATTTTGTTCAGAGATTATTTATTGATAGGGAAATTAGAATGTCTTATATAAGGAAGATTCATAATCAATATGAAGAAAGAATAGTGAAATTTGTGCTAGATCATGAGGTAAATCTTGTACAACACCATTGGGTAGTAGATGGCCTAGGTATACCATTCTGCATTGTATTGGAAAGTATAAAGAATTATTAGACTTCTAGAGTTGGAATATACTGAAGAAAGGATAGTGCAATTTGTCATGAGGAAGGAGATAAGCAAGAGAGCTCACACACACACTCTCGTAATCAAAGAGGAGAAGACACACAGATTGAGGCAAGGAAGAATGATGTGCCATCACTCTCTGTAGATAAATCTAGTAAGTCTCAATGAATTATCCTTGGCATATGTTGGTGTGACCACTATACATGTCAGAGAAATGAAAAAAATGATACGTGTCATCCTGAATCATCACATGTTGAGCTTGATATCTCAACACTCCCCCTCAAGCTCAATGCCATGTCCTCTAATCCAAGCATCTTCTTAAACTTTTTCAACTTTTATGCTTCAAGTGATTTAGTAAAAATATCAACAACTTGCTCATCTGTCCTCACATAAACAAGATCAATATCTCCTGCTAGTACCTTCTCTCTGATGAAGTGATAATGCACCTCGATATGCTCTAGCATGAAAAATAGGATTTTGTGCTAACTGTATGCTGCTAAGATTATCACAATAGATGGTGATAGGCTTTTGCACTTCCACACCTAAATTTGCAAGTAGCATCTCTAGCCATAATGCTTCACATGCTCCCATTGTAGCAACTCTATACTCAACCTCTGTACTTGACAAATCAATAATGGGTTGCTTCTTGCTACTCCATGTAATAGTTGCACTCCCAAATGAGAATAGAAAGCCACTAGTAGATCTTCTATCTAGAATATTACCAGCCCAATCTGCATCGGTGTATCCATGAACCTGCAAATCTACACCAACTTCATAAAACAATGCATAATCCAAAGTAGAACTCACATAACGTAGAGTGCACCTCAGAGCATCTAGATGTGGCTTCCTAGGAACCTACATAAATTGACTTTCAAGTCCAACTGTGTAGCTTAGATCAGGCCTTGTAATTATGAGATATATGAAACTTCCCACAATTTTCCTATACATAGTGGCATTTTCCAATGATTCACCTGATGTAGTATCCAACTTCAAATTCTGGCCTTGTGGCATAGAAATTGGCTTAGAATCAGCCATACCATACTTTTGAAACATACTCAAGGCATATTGCTTTGTGACATCCATATACCTGTTTCTATATGTATAGACTCAATGCCCAAGAAATAGTGCAGCACACCAAGATCTTTCATGTCAAATTCTTGCATAAGAAGCTGCTTCACCTCTTTAATGCTTTCTTCATTATCACCACCTACAATCAATTCATCAACATAAATATCCATGATTGTGATTCCATCATCACTCTTCCTTGCATATAGTGAATGATTTGCATCACACATAGAAAACCCAATGGTGGTTAAGTAATCAGCAATCCTTGCATGCCATGCACGAGGAGCTTGCTTAAGCCCATACAAAGCCTTTTGCAACCTGCTATTCTAGATGCTTTGAATCTTCATATCCTTGTGGTTGGTCCATGTATACTTCTTCTTGTAACTCACCATGTAGGAAAGCATTCTTCAGATCCATCTGATGCAAACTCCATCCTTTTGTTGTAGCTAATGCAACAAGTGTTCTGACAGTAGAAATTTTAAATATAGGACTGAATGTTTCCTCATAATCAATGTCATACATGTGTGCATATCCTTTTCCTACCAATCGTGCTTTGTACTTGCTTGTGCTACCATCAGCATTGTGCTTTACCGTGTAAACCCATTTGCAACCTATGGGTTTCTTTCCTTAGGGCAAAGGAAATAGCTTCTATGTATCATTTTCGTAAAGTGCAGCCATCTTCTCATCCATAGATTTTTCCCAATCTGCATTTTCAATTCATCCAATGAAGACACATTTTTCTGCTTTTGGATCAAGCTTCGTGACCCCTCAACTCATCTGGAACATGTACATATGCAATACAACCAGAAACTTTCATATGTGATGAGTTTGGATTATTACCTTTGAACTTCTCTTCAAGTGTAACTTGATATTCAGTAGCAATTGGAGTTTTGTTCATCATGTATACAGCCATATGCACAGCTTTTGCCCAATAAAAATAAGGCATATTCTTCTCAGCCATCAAGGCTCTTGCTATTTTTGCAATATTTCTATTTTTTTGTTCAACAATGCCATTCTATTGTGTTGTGTACCTGCATGAAAATTGGCGTCAAATTCTATGACCTTTTAGAAAATTATTGAACTCATTTGACATGCATTCACCTCCTTTATCAGATCTTAATGTCTGAATATACTTCCCTGTCTACTTTTCCACCATAGATTTAAAATTCTATAAGTGAGTGAACATGTCACTCTTCTCTTTCATGAAATATACCCACACTTTTGATGTATGGTCATCAATGAAAGTAACATAAAACCTGCAACCACCCATAGATGTGGTCTTTGTTGGACCCCAAACATATGTATGTACTATTTCTAGCACATTCTCACTAACATGCTTGTCATGTGGAAATGATGATCTTGATTGTTTACCAAATTGACATGCTACACATACCTTTTGCATTTCTGCAACTTTGAAATTTGGTAATCCATTGACTATCTCCTTTGACTGCATCAGTTTTAGCCTTTGTAGATTTGCATGTCCAATTCGTTTGTACTAGATCTCTATATCAACAATAACTCCTACACCTTTTGCAAACATGTCTGCATTCATTTCAAGAATTTTCACATTTAAGGTGAACATCCTACCTACTTTGTTTCCTTTGACAACCAATCATCCATCCTATTTGTACTCTTCTACATATAACCCATCAATATTTGTTGGAAGAGATGGATGGATACCTCAAGGAAGTGAGGTTGTACTACTAAAACCTGCTTTGTACAGCCCTGATGCACTTCAGAGTTATAATCTAGGCCCTTTTAGCTTGCAAATAACACCAAGAAAGTACCTATGTATGTTGGAGTTGATGCTTGAAATAATTAATCCAGAATAGACTAGTTCAAGGATAGCTAGTGTTGAAAAACTTGCTATTTTAATCCATACACTTGCTGGCCTTTTTACTCAGAGCTCACAGTATAGTAACAATTGACAAAATTCCTTTTAGGGGAATTCAATTAGCTTAGATAAATAATTATTTCAAGTGGAATCATTCAAAATGATCAACTATGATATGAGAAATAATTTTAGCAAATCAAATCTTACCCCTGACTTTTTAGGGACTAACTAGTAGATGACCAGTGAGCACTTTGAAGATGATTTATCCTAGATGCCTAAACCAAATTCCTTGAAATTTTGATAAAAGAAATTAGACTTAAATTTGGTTCCAACAAGCCAAAGATTATGCAAAATGGTTGAGTATTCACTGAGATATGACCAGAAGAAGATGATTGTTTTGAGCATTCATAGCAGACAAGTAGATAGAGATGTTCAATGAGCTATATGTATTATAACACATGATTATACAAAGTCATTGGCATTATAGTGATGCTCAATGATGATGAACTGAGTGAGCAATGGTGTGAGCTACTCAAGTTCTACAAATGATCAAGGAGAGAGCTCAAAAATGAGGCACACTCTCGTGAGTTTTACAAGACCTTTTTATAAGTATTTCTTCTAAGTTTGAATTTTGAATTCAAACTTGGCTTCAATAAAAAATAACTCCTCTAATTTAGGAGACATTACCTCATCTTGAATTCGTAGCTAATATTCCTCCTAACTCCACAAGATATAATCTTTTACAATATTCTCCAAGGATTTAATGATTTGCAATGGTAAATGATCAAGTAGTTACAAGCTATAATCACATGAATCATCAAGTGCTTCCACACAATTTCTTCCATGCTAAACCAAATATGTAGGCTTCTACATTTGCACCAACAGATCCCCCTCAAGCCAAACATCTTGGCTTGCATAGTTTCATCAATCTTCTTGAATATCCTGTAATCCAATCATGGTTTTAAACCTTAAAAGTTTAGTACCATCAAGTGCTTTGGTTAACAAATCAACACACTGCATATTTGTAGATACATATACTAGTTGAATCTCTTTGCTCAAGAGTTTCTCTCTAACATAGTGATAGTGCACTTCTATATGCTTAGTTCTTGCATGATAAATGGGGTTGGCTGCAAGATGCAAAGAACTAGTATTATCACCAAAGATCATTGGTGAATGAGTGTGAAGTCCCAAATCTGAGTAGAGCAATCTAATCCAAATAGCTTCTTATGTAGCATTTGCTAATCCCTTGTATTCAGCCTCTATTGCAGATAGAGCAACAGTTGGTTGCTTCTTAGAAGACCATGAGATGGGCTTATCAGCTGCAAAAGATAAATATCTAGAAGTACTTTTTTTGTCATCCTTACATCTTGCCCCATCTGCATCTGAGTACAACTTTATGTCCAAATCTGACGTGTATGGGAAGTAAAGACCTTGATTTTTAGTACCTTTTAGATACTTCAAAATTCTTTTAGTAGCTTCCAAGTGAGGTGCTCTAGGTTTATGCATGAATTGACTCAGAACACTTACTCCATAACATATGTCAATACTTGTTAATGTTGCAAAGTTTAGACTTCCAACTATGCTTTGATAACCTGTAGTGTCTTCAAGCAAATCACCTTCATGGGCACTTAATTTATGATTTACCTTCATAGGAGTGCTAGCTACTTTTGCATCCTCCAAGTTGACTAGATGGATGGAACCTCAAGGAAGTGAGGTGGTACTGCTAAAACTTTCTTTGTACCAGCCCTGCTGCACTTTAGAGTTATAAAGTAGGCCCTTTTAGCTTTCAAATGACACCAAGAAAGTACCTATGTACTTCGGAGTTGATCCTTGAAACAATTAATCCAAAACAGACTACTTCAAGATAGCTAGTGTTGAAAAACTTGTTATTTTAGTCCATACACATGCTGGCCTTTTTACTCAAAGCTCATAGTACAGTAACAATTGACAAAATTCCTTTTGGGGGAATTCAATTAGCTTAAATAGCTAATGATTGCAAGTGGAATCATTTAAAATGATCAACTATTCCCTGAGAAAGCATTTTTGCAAATCGAATCTTACCCTCGACTTTTTAGGGACTAACCAATAGATGACCAGTGAGCTCTTAGAAGACGATTTCTCCCAGATGCATCAACCAAATGCCTTGAAATTATGAGAGCACAAATTAGGCTTTAAGCTGGTTCCAAGAAGCCAAAGATTATGCAAAATGGTTGAGTATTCACTGAGATATGACCAAAAGACGATGACTGTTCTGAGTAGTCATAACAGAGAAGCAGATAGAGATGTTCAATGAGCTATATGTATTATAACACATGATTGTACAGGGCCATTGGCATTATAATGATGCTCAATGATGATGAACTGAGTGAGATATCGTGTGAGCTACTCAAGTTCTACAAATGATCAAGGAGAGAGCTCGAAAATGAGGCCCACTCCAGCGAGTTTTACAAGACCTTTTTATAAGTATTTCTTCTAAGTTTGAATTTTGAATTCAAACTTGGCTTCAATAAAAAATAACTCCTTTAATTTAGGAGACATTCCCTCATCTTGAATTTGTAGCTAATATTCCTCCTAACTCCACGAGATATAAACTTTAACAAGATTCTCCAAGGATTTAATGATTTACAATGGTAAATGATCAAGTAGTTACAAGCTATAGCTCACATGAATCATCAAGTGCTTCCACACAATGTGTCCATGCTAAGCCAAATGTGTAGGCTTGGACATTTGCACCAACAATATTGAACTTGACTTGTAATCCCTGCTCAACCATTTGTCCTATAGAAAACAGATTATTTGTTATATTTGGAACATGCAACACATCAACAAGATGTTTTACCTTCTCCCTCCATAGATAGTGCTATGTTTCTTGTATGCTCGATAGGGTGTGATGTCTCATCACCTGTTTCAACATATCTAGGATCTAGCAATTTTTGCAAAACTACTAAACCATTCTGCATGAATAGTCATGTGATTTGAAGCACTTGAATCAACATACCATACATTACCACTCGATTTTGAACCATCAATAGACATCGTATTCATCATATGATGTTGAACCATGAATAGCTTCTCAAAATCATCTACACGTGGATGCATAGTTGTTTTGTTGCCTTCTAGTATTTTGATTTTTCGACTTGCAATCACGTTCAAAGTGTCCAAGTTTACCACAATTCCAGCATCCTTTATTGTCATTACTTGAATCATTTCTTTGGAAATTTCTGCAACCACTTTGGCTCCCCCTGCCTCGAAAATGTCCTCTTCCTCTTGCATAATTGTGGACCTTGGTCTTGGTTATTGTGTCCTCTTCCACTTCTGAAGCCTCTACCTCTACCTCTTCCTCTACGAGAGTAGAATACCTGCTCAAAACAAGGTTTTGCTTCGGAGTTTAAATCCTCACCAGGATTCTTTTCTTCAATGATCAGCATGGATACCAAATCATCAAAATTTGGAATATTTTCCCGGTTCTGTATAGAAGTTCTGAACTGCTTATATGCAGCTCCTAAATCACGAAGGCACACTTCCACCTTATCATCATCATCTACATTCACAACAATAGATGCAAATGACTCACATATGCTTTTGATTTTTAGGGTGTAGTCACTTACTGACACACCCTTTTTCTCCAATGTATGCAGCTCGTTCTTGAGTTGCAATTTTTTTGCCTTTGCATTGGTCTCATACAAAGTGACCAAACTATTCCAAGCCTCTTTCAAATTCTTAGCATCTTGTATGTGTCCATTCATGCTATCCTATATGCTAACGGTTAGCCAATACATTACCTTTTGTGCTCCTTGATTCCATTCCTCATATGCTCTTAACTGGTCTGTAGTTCGATTCCTCTCTGGTAACTGTGGAGGATTTTCATTCTCTCCTTCAATGTGCTTCCAATAGCCTTTTCCCATCAAGAAATTCATCATTCTAAATCTCCAAGCATGGAAGTTGTTCTTTTCCAGGTTATCACTCACAAGTTTATCATTGCATCTACCTTTGCCATTTTTGCAACAATTCACAACACTACAAAACACTACAAGTAGCAATTCTGCTTGAACATTGTCGCACTATGATGTGACAGTTTGATCTCAGAAAAACACATTTTTTGTGTATCAATAGTACACGGAATCCCTTGAAATTCTGGATTTGGAATACATGAGTGTTGTCAAACAAGATTCAAGTTATAGTTTTGCAAATTGACCTTTTTGTGGGCCCACCTTGTGGGCTCAAAATGGAGATCAAGATGGATCCAAAACCTTGATCCAGTGCTGTAGAGGAGGTAGGTATCCACCTTTTCAAGAGCAGAGAATAAGCACTTCTAGTACGTCACCTACTCAAGGGAGGTTCTCCTTAGGGAAGTATACCCTTTAACACTTCTGTGAGCAGGCAGATAACAATGATTGCACAGAATTGTAATTTCTCAGAGAAAAGATTAAGAACAAATGACAATACTGGGAGACCCAAACAATTCCTTAGTTCGAACATATGATTACAATATAAGCCAAGGAACTGCTACAAATGCTGATGCCCTGGGCTAATATGCCATTCCAGAACTAAACAACCTCAATACAAGAGACTCATTCAATCCGTATAATGAACACAACTAGATGCAGACTAGTACTGATCAGTACAAAGTATGGAGACTTGCTCTAAGAGAAAGAGCATGAAAATACTATTGAATCACACAGAATGACAAAACCAAGCCACTCTCTTCACACTATAGAGCTATTAGCCCTCCACTAGGGAAGCCCACACTCTGTATCCACACCACAGAGTGACTTCCTACAGTAGGCTTGAAGCCACAAAGTGCAAAGAGAGGACCTCTGTACGTACGTATGTAAATGTGTGTATCTCTCAATGTATCTCTGAATGTATCCAAATCAACACAAATCCATTGCTTTTATAGGCTCCAATAGGCCAAGAGGGCCTTGCCGATTCCTCACGTCCACTGATCACGCGCCGCTTGATTGCCAAGATTGAAGGGGTAGATCAAATATTCCACTGATTTGAATTAGATCCTCAAAAATAGGCAGTCGTCATGAATGGTTGGCGGCAACTCTCATTTCATCACTTTTACTTTTACCACTTACGCCTTTACTGTCACTTTTGAATGCAAGCTGAGATCCTCACTTTGTGCCACCCGTGATATTTGAATGTCCGTGAGAAGCGCATCCTTCACCTAATTTTTGTAGTAACTTTTGATCCTTCATATTAAGTGAGCGGTGTGGGAGGTGAGTTGTGACGAGTTTGAGAGAGATTACAGGGTTTTTGGAGGATTGTGGAGGGTTGTGGAGTTGTGTGGAGTTGTGTGGGGTTTGTGGGGTTTGTGGGTTGGAGGGAATAGGGGGTGAGTTATGGGGAGTTGTGGTGGTTTTGGTGTGGTCAAAAATTGATCCAAGATTTCAAAGTTATTATTGCACCATTGGAAAGTAGTCATCGAGAGCTTTCCAACGATATATAACACTATAGGGTTTGGATAAGAAATGACCCTCTAATATCCATCCAAAATTATATGAAAACTTTGTGGGAGGTCGTGGGAAATTGTGAGATTTGAGGGGGTGGTGTGAGGGGGCGGGGGTGGTTTGAGAGGGTGGTGTGAGGGGGTGGTTTGAGGGGGTGGTTTGAGGGGGTGGTGTGAGGGGGTGGTTTGAGGGGGTGGTGTGAGGGGGCGGGGGTGGTTTGAGGGGGTGGTGTGAGGGAGTGGTTTGAGGGGGTGGTGTGAGGGGGTGGTTTGAGGGGGTGGTGTGAGGGGGTGGTTTGAGGGGGTGGTGTGAGGGAGTGGTTTGAGGGGGTGGTGTGAGGGGGCGGGGGTGGTTTGAGGGGGTGGTGTGAGGGAGTGGTTTGAGGGGGTGGTGTGAGGGGGCGGGGGTGGTGTGAGGGGGTGGTTTGAGGGGGTGGTGTGAGGGAGTGGTTTGAGGGGGTGGTGTGAGGGGGTGGTTTGAGGGGGTGGTGTGAGGGGGTGGTTTGAGGGGGTGGTGTGAGGGGGCGGGGGTGGTTTGAGGAGGTGGTGTGAGGGAGTGGTTTGAGGGGGTGGTGTGAGGGGGTGGTTTGAGGGGGTGGTGTGAGGGGGCGGGGGTGGTTTGAGGGGGTGGTGTGAGGGAGTGGTTTGAGGGGGTGGTGTGAGGGGGTGGTTTGAGGGGGTGGTGTGAGGAGGTGGTTTGAGGGGGTGGTGTGAGGGAGTGGTTTGAGGGGGTGGTGTGAGGGGGCGGGGGTGGTGTGAGGGGGTGGTTTGAGGGGGTGGTGTGAGGGGGTGGTTTGAGGGGGTGGTGTGAGGGGGTGGTTTGAGGGGGTGGTGTGAGGGAGTGGTTTGAGGGGGTGGTGTGAGGGGGCGGGGGTGGTTTGAGGGGGTGGTGTGAGGGGGTGGTTTGAGGGGGTGGTGTGAGGGGGTGGTTTGAGGGGGTGGTGTGAGGGGGCGGGGGTGGTTTGAGGGGGTGGTGTTAGGGGGTGGTTTGAGGGGGTGGTGTGAGGGGCTGGGCAGCGGGAGTGGGTGGCAGGGGGGAGAGAGCGGGGGTGGGCAGAGGGAAATGCCGCGATACAGACCCCCACATCAAGTCTTTGCACCGTCCGAGTGCAATTTCCGAAGCCGAAAACAAGATAGTGAAGGAAGTTCTTCTTTCTTGACTTGACTCAGATAATCCTTCACCCTGGAAAAAAATAAAAATATTTTTTCATACTTTTTTTTTTCATACTACTTTTTTTTTTTCATACTACCTTTTTTTTTTTCAGAATAACTACAATCACCAAATGAAATACAGTAGGTACGGTGAATGATATGCTTCCAATTTACCTTAATTCAGGTACTTCTTCACCCTGGAAATATTGACCAGGGGTATCCTCTTACCCTGCAAATCCTCCAGATGTACTTCTCCATGAGGTAATACCTTTACCACCGTGTAAGGTCCTATCCATTTGGGTGCAAGTTTGGTTGGAATTGCTGGGAACTGATGCACTAAAACCATGGATCCTTCCTGTACTTCATTGGACCTCAGATACCTGTCATGCAGTCTTTTGCGCTCTTCTTGTGTTACCTGAAGTTTTTGCATTGCTCCTTCTCTGTATTCTTCTAATGCCACCAATCTCTCAATGGGAGGTTCAATTCCAATGGTTTTGGTTCCCATTTCCTTTTTGATAATGAACTCGAACGGTGCCAATGCCTCTTTCCCATAAACTAAACGAAATGGAGTCTCGCCTGTGGTTCCCCTCTTCGTGGTTCTGAAAGCCCAAATTGCACCGATCAGTGCTAGCGGCCAGGAGCTTTGATGATCGAAAGATAATTTGCAAAGCAATCCAATCAAAATCTTATTGGAGCTTTCTGCTTGGCCATTTGCCCTTGGGTAGTAGGCACAAGATTTTTTATGGAAGATTTTGTACCTGTCAAATATAAACTGGAGCAATTGATTTACAAAATGCGTGCCCCTATCACTAGTTATTTCCAGTGGGCAACCAAATCTTGAGAAAATACGTTTATAAACAAATTCAGCCACTGTTAAAGCCGTGCAGTCCGCAGTAGCTTTAGCCTCTATCCATTTAGTGGCATAGCATGTGGCCATCAAAATATACTTTTTTCCTCCAGGTTGACCAGTTGGACTAATTGGTCCTATGAAATCAAGACCCCATCGTTCAAATGGGAGCCATCCTGTAGATATGACCAATGGTTGGAAATTCAATCTGGTTGGCGCGGGAGCACACCTCTGGCAGATGTGGCATTCTTTAGAAAACTTGATTGCATCCTTGAAAATATGAGGCCACCATAAACCTTTGTGGATGATTCTATGAGCCAATTCTTCCCCAGTTCACAAAATGCTTTGTCAGCTTCAGCACTCCATGAGAAAGGGATCTTTTTGCTGGTAAGCCTTGACAAGGGCTTAGCAATTTCCGAATACATCCTAATGAATCTTCTGTGATACCCTGCATGGCCCAAGAAACTTTGCACTTCCTTTGGGCTTTGTGGAATTGGCATGGAAAGAATAGCTGTAACCTTTGCAGGGTCAACAGTTATGCCTTCAGCAGATATTATGTGACCAAGAAGAGTGCCCTTAGTGACCAAAAAGTGACATTTATCAAGATTCAATTTCAAACCTGTTTTGAGACATTGCTCAAAAATTTCTTTTAGATTTTCCAAATGGTCATGGAAATCTTGAACTGCTGCCCTTCTATCTGTACCTGAAAATACTGAAAAGTCATCCATGAAAATGCGTAGAAAGGTTGTTAACCATTTGCCCAATATCAGATACATCGTTCTATTAAATGAAGCTGGCGCATTCTTCAAACCAAAAGCCATGCGAGTATAGACATAAGTTCCCCAGGGAGTGACAAAGGCTGTTTTGTCCCTATCATCAGGATGGATCACTATCTGATTGTAGCCACTAAAACCATCCAAGAAACTATACAAAGTGTGACCAGCTACTTCCTCAAGTACTTGCTCTGTGAAGGGCTGAGGAAATCCATCTTGAACAGTCACTTTATTCAAAGCACGAAAATCAACACATACTCTTATTCTTCCACTATTTTTCTTGGGTACAATAACCATGGAAGAAAGCCACCTGGAATGTTCTACTAGAACAATTATACCAGCTTCTTCTAGCTTTGTAATTTCTGCTTTTACAGCCTCTGCATATTTCGGATTGAGTCGATATGGTCTACTTCTTACTAGCGCGGCTCCCTCAACTAAGGGTATCCGATGTAACCCAAGCTCTTCTGGTATCCCTGTTAGATCTTTGTAGGACCATGCGAAGACACTTTTGTAAGTAAAAAGCAAAGAAGTTACCTTCTGTAGCAAAGGAGGATAATGCCACAACCAGGATGCTAAGTGGACTACTTGAGGATTCTCTTCATTCCCTAAATTTACTTCTTGAACCAATGTTTCAGGACTGGTCTTGTTTGAGAAATCATCTCCACTATATGCAAGAGTGGATTTTAATTTATATTCTGCAACATGTTCTTCCATCCATCCTTGAGGTATATCTGCAAAAGGAAGATCTTCTCTGCTCTTAAATTCATAACCTTCTCCCTCCGATACTTTTATATTGGTTGCCTCCTCAAAGCTAGTATTTTCCTGCAATTGCTCATTCTCCAATACCTTGTGGTCTTCATTTACCTTATCTGCAACTTCTTCCTCAATTTCATTGATCTCCACTGTGCAACACTCTGCACTTCCCATCATCCAATTTAACAATGTATCATCTTCTTGGGGTATAGAGGGCATTACCTGAGTATCCACAGTATATCCAGTGGTTTTTCCTGAGTCGAATCCCTCTTCCAAATGTAATTGTAGTTGGCTATTGGTGCTTGTTGAAATCCATAGTTTGTTTTTCCCCCAATCTTGCAAAGCTTTTGCTTGTCTCAGCCAAGGTCTCCCCAGGAGTAAAGGGTAAGAAGTCTCCTGTGGAAGTGCAATAACAACAAAATCCAACACAAAGTGGCAACCCTGTACTATCATCCGTACCTTTTCAATAATGCCAAGAGGCGCAACCGATGTTGATCTACTAGTGTAACTGTAAATGGTGCCATTTTGGTGGGGTCCAAATTCAGTTTCTTCATTGTGAAATCTGGCATCAAATTGATACCAGAGCCTCCATCTATGATCACACCTGTGAGAGTTTCATCCTTTATACAAACAGATAATCTTGAGCTTTGGTAGTCTGCTAAGGGTGCAGGGGGAAAATCAACCATGAAACCATCTATACTAGGTGATTGGATCAAGTGACCAGAGTGTATAATCTTCAGTAAGTCACTTCTTATTTTTGAATCCATCCTTATAAGTTCATATAGACTAACGTTGTGATGAATACCTTTCAAGATCTGTTCAATGTTTACCTCCTGAGTGTTTTCTTGCAGACTTGTTGGTTGGCCCTTTAGAGAAGTAGTCATCTTATTATAAGCTCCTTCAATTTCTGCTTGGTCCTTCCATCCAGACTCCTTTTCTTCCTCTTTATCCTGAAATCCTTGTTGTTCATCTCTCTGGGTTGCAGCTGCTTGCCTAGCTCTAGTCATCATGGGCATTGCAGAGGATGAAACAGCATAAGTCTGAGTGGTTTTTCCTTCTTCATGTGGAGAGACTGCAATCATGTGAATTGGAGCAGGACGACCTCTTGGGCAATCTTTGGTATAATGATCCTTGGCCTCTGGACAATGTTGACAAGGAGGTGCATCTTCTGGAAGAGAACACCTATTTTGCATGTGACCATACTCACCACAACAATAGCACATCAAAGGTCTATTATATCTAGGCTTTGCAGGCCGATTCTCCTCTCTATTTGATGTATTTGAAGTACTAGCATAATATGAATCCAAATTTTGAGGGTTACCTCTCTGCTGTGTACCCTTGAGGTAGTAGCAATCCCTTGCTTCATGACCGTCCTTTCCACAAAATTGACAGCTTACCTTAATAGGGCAATTAGCATTGGAATGTCCATTGTTGTTACAGATTGTACACCAAATTTGTCTCCTTATATCTTGAGTGGTCTTCAAATCTTCTAACTCACGGCGAAGTTGGGCTACTTCATCATCAGTGCGACGCAGTGGCGGCAAGACCTTCTCTTCTTGTTGATTTTGTTGCATTTTCAATGTCTCCAGTTCTTTCCTCAGTTGCCCAATAGGATCCAGGTCTGCAGCATAATTTCTTTGTGTGTCCTCTTCAAAATGTTGCCTTGCTTCTTCTATGCGTGATGCCGCTGCAACAAAATCATTGAGGGTGGCATCCAATCTAAGAGACTCACGAAGCTTCTGTTGAGATGACCTGGGTAGAGCCTTCTCTATCCACTTTTTAACCAAAAAGTCACCTGGAGCATGTGGCAGACGTGCAACAAGTGCTTTTGTTCTAGTGTGAAGTTCATGAAAAGATTCACCTGGCCTTAGCTTCAAATTCTCTAGCTGATCTAGAGCTCTTTCCGAAGAATCACTTGGTCTGAATGTTTGTGAGAAAGCCGCCTTCAGAGCCTCCCAAGTAGTAAAATGGCCATCTGCATATTGACTATACCATTTATCTGCAAGACCCTCCAAATGTGGATGGAAAAAGTGCCAACATTGCATCCTCTCTATTCTGCAGACCTCGTCCACGGCATAAAGAGATGAATCTCCTCACATGATCATCAGCATCCTCATAAGCTTGTCCTTGGAAAGTAGGGAATTTGATGTTTAATCTAGAGAGTAAATGAGAGAGATCCTCCATTTGTACTGGTGTTTCTTCTGACGTATCCGAGGAGAAGTCTAATGTTCTACTATGCTTCTCCTTTGATAGTGGTGTCGCACCGAATTCAATAGATAAATTCAAAGAGGGTAGAGGGGAGGTAGGTTCACTAGTTGAAGATATAGCTGACTTGTTAAGGCTCCTTCGTATACGAAGAGGCTCCTTATCTGCTCGCGTATGGGTCATGTACCTATTTCCTCAGGGCCTCTCACAAAAATGCAAGGGTCCCACCGTGCGTGCCAAACTGTAGAGGAGGTACTGGGGTATCCAGCTTTTCAAGAGCAGAGAATAAGCACTTCCAGTACGTCACCTACTCAAGGGAGGTTCTCCTTAGGGAAGTATACCCTTTAACACTTCTGTGAGCAGGTAGATAACAATGATTGCACAGAATTGTAATTTCTCAGAGAAAAGATTAAGAACAAATGACAATACTGGGAGACCCAAACCATTCCTTAGTTCGAACATATGATTACAATATAAGCCAAGGAACTGCTACAAATGCTGATGCCCTGGGCTAATATGCCATTCTAGAACTAAACAACCTCAATACAAGAGACTCATTCAATCTGTATAATGAACACAAGTAGATGCAGACTAGTACTGATCAGTACAAAGTATGGAGACTTGCTCTAAGAGAAAGAGCATGAAAATACTACTGAATCACACAGAATGACAAAACCAAGCCACTCTCTTCACACTATAGAGCTATTAGCCCTCCACTGGGGAAGCCCACACTTTGTATCCACACCATAGAGTGACTTCCTACAGTAGGCTTGAAGCCACAAAGTGCAAAGAGAGGACCTCTATACGTACGTATGTAAATGTGTGTATCTCTCAATGTATCTCTGAATGTATCCAAATCAACACAAATACATTGCTTTTATAGGCTCCAATAGGCCAATAGGGCCTTGCCGATTCCTCAGATCCACTGATCACGCGCCGCTTGATTGCCAAGATTGAAGGGGTAGATCAAATATTCCACTTGATTTGAATTGGATCCTCAAAAATAGGCAGTCGTCATGAATGGTTGGCGGCAACACTCATTTCATCACTTTTACTTTTACCACTTACGCCTTTACTGTCACTTTTGAATGCAAGCTGAGATCCTCACTTTGTGCCGCCCGTGATATTTGAATGTCCCTGAGAAGCGCATCCTTCACCTAATTTTTGTAGTAACTTTTGATTCTTCATATTAAGTGAGCGGTGTGGGAGGTGAGTTGTGACGAGTTTGAGAGAGATTATAGGGTTTTTGGAGGATTGTGGAGGGTTGTGGAGTTGTGTGGAGTTGTGTGGGATTTGTGGGGTTTGTGGGGTTTGTGGGTTGGAGGGAATAGGGGGTGAGTTATTGGGAGTTGTGGTGGTTTTTGGGGTGTGGTCAAAAATTGATCCAAGATTTCAAAGTTATTATTGCACCATTGGAAAGTACTCATCGAGAGCTTTCCAACGATATATAACACTGCAGGGTTTGGATAAGAAATGACCCTCTAAATATCCATCCAAAATTACATGAAAACTTTGTGGGAGGTCGTGGGAAATTGTGAGATTTGAGGGGGTGGTGTGAGGGTGCGGGGGTGGTTTGAGGGGGTGGTGTGAGGGGGTGGTTTGAGGGGGTGGTTGTGAGGGAGTGGTTTGAGGGGGTGGTGTGAGGGGGTGGTTTGAGGGGGTGGTGTGAGGGGGCGGGGGTGGTTTGAGGGGGTGGTTTGAGGGGGTGGTGTGAGGGAGTGGTTTGAGGGGGTGGTGTGAGGGGGTGGTTTGAGGGGGTGGTGTGAGGGGGTGGTTTGAGGGGGTGGTGTGAGGGAGTGGTTTGAGGGGGTGGTGTGAGGGGGCGGGGGTGGTTTGAGGGGGTGGTGTGAGGGGGCGGGAGTGGTTTGAGGGGGTGGTGTGAGGGAGTGGTTTGAGGGGGTGGTGTGAGGGGGCGGGGGTGGTGTGAGGGGGTGGTTTGAGGGGGTGGTGTGAGGGAGTGGTTTGAGGGGGTGGTGTGAGGGGGCGGGGGTGGTTTGAGGGGGTGGTGTGAGGGAGTGGTTTGAGGGGGTGGTGTGAGGGGGTGGTTTGAGGGGGTGGTGTGAGGGGGCGGGGGTGGTTTGAGGGGGTGGTGTGAGGGAGTGGTTTGAGGGGGTGGTATGAGGGGGTGGTTTGAGGGGTGGTGTGAGGGGGCGGTTTGAGGGGGTGGTGTGAGGGGGCGGGGGTGGTTTGAGGAGGTGGTGTGAGGGAGTGGTTTGAGGGGGTGGTGTGAGGGGGTGGTTTGAGGGGGTGGTGTGAGGGGGCGGGGGTGGTTTGAGGGGGTGGTGTGAGGGAGTGGTTTGAGGGGGTGGTGTGAGGGGGTGGTTTGAGGGGGTGGTGTGAGGGGGTGGTTTGAGGGGGTGGTGTGAGGGAGTGGTTTGAGGGGGTGGTGTGAGGGGGCGGGGGTGGTTTGAGGGGGTGGTGTGAGGGGGTGGTTTGAGGGGGTGGTGTGAGGGAGTGGTTTGAGGGGGTGGTGTGAGGGGGCGGGGGTGGTTTGAGGGGGTGGTGTGAGGGGGTGGTGTGAGGGGGCGGGGGTGGTTTGAGGGGGTGGTGTGAGGGGGTGGTTTGAGGGGGTGGTGTGAGGGGCTGGGCAGCGGGAGTGGGTGGCAAGGGGGAGAGAGCGGGGGTGGGCAGAGGGAAATGTCGTGATACAAGTGCCTTCTGCCTCCATGCCAATTTTTGTAGCAATCTGAGGTCATTTGTGAAACTTGCTTTCTCCATGCCTTCTCGCATACTCTTCACCATTGGCCTTCTCCACGAGCTCTCTACAGCCCACACTGGCTCTCATACCATGTCACGAGGAAGGAGATAAGCAAGAGAGCTCACACACACACTCTCACAATCAAAAAGGAGCACACACACAGATTGAGGCAAGGAAGAATGCTCATCTTCTTCTTCTTATTCTTCTTCTTCATCTTCTTCTATTACATAAAAGGAATGTACAAGAATGACCTAAAACAATCATACAACAAGTGCAATATATAAAGAACATTACATAAGGAAAATCCTATGAGTGAGCTGGCAAGAAACAAATGTGCCATCACTCTTGTTAGATAAATCTAGTAAATCTCAATGAAGTATCCTTGACATATACCGACGTGACCACTATACATGTCAGAGAAATGAAAAAGTGATACGTGTCATCCTAGATCATCACATGTTGAGTTTGATATCTCAACACAATTTTTGGTAGCTCTTGAGGTAAATCTTGTACAACACAATTGGGTAGTAGATGGCCTAGGTATACCATTCTGCATGGCATTGGAAAGTATAAAGAATTTATTAGACTTCTAGAGTTAGGATATGCTCAAATTATTTTTTAGGGATACTATGAAAACATGGAGATTACGAAGGAACTCTTGAAGGGATGTAATTCTTCTTAGAGAAACAAGTGGCTGGATGGGAATAAGGAACGTAAGAAAATATGGTTGGAACTTGCAAACCATATGAAGATCAATCCAACTTACTGCCCGTTTTCCAAAAGAAGAGAATGGACAGAGTTTTGGCAAATGAGAAAGGAAGGGTAGATTTCCTCAAAGTGGTTAAATTTTCCAAACTTAGTAGGTCCAAAGAAAGCTTGTATATTACTCATTAGAATACTTAAACTCATTATAGCATGTATAAAAACATTAGAAACATTTATAGATACATATATTAGGAATTTCAATTTCATAGGATTTAATTCTCTCGCAGATGCTTTGTTTTTTTATCTTCATGAAACCCTTGATCACATAAGCATGATGAAATAATATAGCAGATTCATATTCATGGGAGGACACTATGTACAAGCTTTTAATTTGACTATGGGCTTTTGGAGTGGGATTCACAAATTTTTGGTAGGATACCCCTAGTCATGAAAGCAAGGCTAACAACATGCAAAGCAACTTATACAGAGTACGTAAATAAAGAAGTCATTGACAAACTAGTAGCTAGAGTACAATGGAAGAAGGCAAGGTTTGAAATGGTCAATGACTTGAATGTTTTAGAAAGAAAAATCCATGACCTCATCTCTCATACATAATTTTGTCAAGGATGAAAAAAGAGTAGGAGAGAAATGTTGGAATGGATGCCAAAATAGTTTCAAAGAGCAAGTTTCTTGTGAAGGAAAGGAGACCAATGTATTTTTGGATAGGATAAATTATCCCAAATTTTGTAAAAATGAGGAAGAGTCTTTATCGTGATTATATTTGCCTCATAAATTTTTTTGGAAAGGAGACCAATGTATTTTTGGATAGGATAAATTATCCCAAATTTTGTAAAAATGAGGAAGAGTCTTTATCGTGATTATATTTGCCTCAAATTAGAGATCTCTAATTTGAGGGAGCGTCTTCATCATGATTATATTTATGTCATATATTTCTAAAGAAAATTTAGGGATCTCAGAGATTAGTTGTTTTTTGTCCATGCAATGCTTTCACTAATCTATTTTCATCTTAAATGCTTCTGAATTCAAAGTATAATATGTTTCTGAAGACTATATGAAATCACAAAGGTGGTGATTCTCTCATCAATGAGTTATAGTTACATGAAATTGAATTGAAACTAATGTCACACATGTCGTTTTTTTATGAAAAATCTCATTCGCATCCTTAGGTATGTCCAAATGAAGATTTTCAATAAAAAATGGTAAGATCTTCAAATCTGATGTTTAGATGAAACAGATTGATGAATGTGCTAATCTTTGTTTGATAAGTCTTGGATTTCATTAACTAATTAAGAAGGGGCTAGGGTGTTCATCTACTTCTAGGATTGATAATTTAGTGTTTGAGCTTGTTAGTCCTTTATGCTATGATGATTGGAGAGGAGAACTCCAGTGTAGAACAAACAATGTCATTAAATCCATTTTATTTTCATGTGAGGACGTTCCTTTTCCAAATCATAGTTGCCATAGGATACCTAACCAAATGGGTAGAGGAAAATGCCACAAAGAAGAATGATGCACATACCATGTCTAGGTTCTTATTTGAGAATGTGTTCATGAGATACAAACTTTTTATGGAACTAATCAGTGACAAGGGAACACAGGTCTTGAATGAAGTCACTATTCACATGTAAAAGACAAATGCTTAGAAGTTGGTGACTTGCTCTTGGTATACACACTCAAACAACATGTCCAAAAGGTAGAAAAATGCAAATATGGAACTATGTTTATCAATCAAATTTCTACAAGCAATGCAGTGCAATTAGCAACGCTAGAAGAAGAAGAAGTGATGCACAAGTATATTAGTGGTTGTAGAGTAAAGCTCTATCGAGAAGCTCTCATGGAAAACATGCATACATGATTGAATGAAGCTAAGAAGCATAGAGATGAAGAACAAAGAATTAGAGAAGAAGCACAGGTCAAGGCCCTAGAACATATTAAACAGATGAAATTGAGATGATAAGGAATACTACCCAATATTGATGTCCCAAGATCTCACATGGCTATGTGTAAAATGCGAGCATGGTCTATCATATATTGATCTTTCATATCAATTGAGCTAGGAAAAGGCACCACAACCAAGAAAGCTAAAGCCTTGATTGACTCTAGAGCAGCTATAAGTGCCATTAGACACTCTTGTTATTTAAGTATGGGCTTACAAGTAAGTCCAGTAGAGGCATAGCTTGTAGGCCTTGGAGGTTTGGAAACTTCATTTTTAGTAGAAGCTCAAGTGCCAAGTCTTCTACAAGATCCCCTAACTATGAAGCTCTTATTATGCCATGAAAATGATCTGATCAAATCCTTACTATTGGGACAAGATTGGATTTATCATTGTGCTGCTTATTTGAAAAGCTTAGGAAACGACTCGTGCAGGTTTGGATCCAAAATCAATGCCTCAAGATTGAATTGGAAGGCCATGAAACTTCTTGTTCTCAATCCACACACACCCCATGTGTCCATACACCAATAGAATGTTGTGGTCTAAGTCCATCATGGCACACGAGGTATGTGTTGATATCCCCATCTTTCCAAAAGAGTGTGTTCTTGTTATGAAGGAGAAGCCAGTATCTTCATGTCGAATGCAACCAATAAGTGTAACACAATGATGGAGCAACCATCAAGAATCAAAATTTCATAGAGAGAAAACAACACCCAAACCAAAGTAGATCTGGGTCAAGAAAGGAGAATGACCCTCACTACTCCTAGTTCTTCACTAGCACAATGATGGAAAAATCCATGGATAACCAAAGACGGTGCTAAGAGTCGATCAAGGATTCAATTAATCTCGGTTCCCAATTAGCTTTTGAAGGCACAACCCAACGTTTCTCACATCTCAGTGCCAAAAGCCAAGTTACAGGCTCTAGTCAAGCCTCACCATTCAACTTCACTCGAAAACCCTAGGTTGAATTCTTATGCTCAACCCCGATATAAATTTGTGTGTCCTAAATCTCAATGACTATGTCCTAATCTACCCCACATTGTGTGCAAATGATACCTAAGCTCACACTGAATCAACCCCTTAATTTTGTTAGGTCATCTCACTCACATGTACGCACACAAACTCACTATCCTATTAATGACCCCATGATTCTCCTCAACAACGACCAATCTTTTAAACCTCCATGTAAATCCATGAGAAAATCACAAATCTATAAACCTTGTAACATTCACATCAATAACTTGTATAATAATCCTAGATGAGCTTCCCATAGATCGGATGCACCATGTTGAGATCACGCCTTCCCCAAGTATGCATCTAGGAAATAGCTGGCATGGCTATCTAATAGGCTGAGGGACTTTTCAATCGACCATTCTTTTGGCTGGTCATCGAACTTGTCCGCATATTTTTCTTTCCATATCTTCCAAAGTGCTTCCCCTATGATGGCATTTCACAAGGAAGAAGAGTAGCCAATGGCGTCTCCAAGTAACACTTGCTTCAAGTTGATTTGACTTTGTAAACTCAAAATCCTGGTAGGATTTTGCAAGACCCATTGACTCCTTCGGCATGAAAAGAAGAGGTGAGCAAGCTCTTCTCTATCTTGGAGGCAACACTTACACCAGTGAGGGGCTCTGCATATTTTGTTGGCTTTGAGATCGGTCCAAATTCTCTGGTGGAGAATTTTCCACATAAGTACCAATTTTTTGTTTTGAATGAGAGGATGCCTCAGGTCCCCAAATTCAAATCGCCATCTGATACAAGGCCAATTTAGACACCATCTCCTATTAAGGGAGATACACAGTCAAGGTGCTTATGGATCGTCAATGTTTTATCCAATTTTTTAGTGTTGATCCATCTTAAACCTTCAATCTGTGGCGGATCATTCTCAAGAAGAAGACATGTCTTTGAGCTTTCCCAAGAATAGATTTTATATCTTAGTAGACACTAATCCTCATAGTCAACTCTCCTATCCGAGCCTATGTCCTCAAATCTTATCAAGTGTTCTCTATCTTGATTCCAAGTATATTTCCACTTACGAAACCCTTCGTTCCATGGCTTCTTTGCCCTTTGGAGGTTCTTCGAGCCAATTTTTTTTATTAACGTAATAGAGAACCATATACAATCATTTTGTTAAATCTTTACCAACCATTTTCAATCTTCATTAACCTTGATGTGCGATTCTATCTTGTTTCAACTTTTCCACATGGAGCACACAAGCTGATCCAAACTTGAGAGTCACACGAAAAGGAGAAAACATGAGAGTGAACACATCCAGTCCCTTCCACTTAGAAAACACCAAGTGAACACATGGAGTTCCTTCCACTTAGGGATTCCCGTAAGCTTATGAGAAATACACATGAATTTGGCACATGATAGAAAATGGTGCATTTAACAAATACACAAAGATACATGATAGAAAATGGTGCGTTTAACAAATACACAAAAAACATGAACTCAGACGAATACTCTGCGCCTCATAGGCTGGAGCTCGTTTCGCGCACATCACATCAACTCATTCTGATTCTCTCTCACTCAAGCATCGCAAAAGCTTCATTTCAGTAATGTAAGAGTACAGAGAACGAACAGAATACGAGTATCTACTCTTACTTCGTTTGCCCAAACGCTTCATGTTGATACTAGAATCAACTAACTTGGGAAGACGCACTAGATGCTATGCACAAGATCTTAGCCTACTCACAATGACAAGAAGATCTTAACCTGTTCACAATGACAAGGAGGGCACTGGCAGGCTCGCCGAGTCGCGGGCAACAGGGAACCTGCAGGACCAACTTGCAAGCTTAACATCCATCAAAATCAGGATCGCCACGTTTTGACAGAATACGAATACATCCTAATGTACAGTGCGCCATCATACTTCTCTCAGGGCACATTGAAGGGCTAAAAATGTCCAAGTTGGACTACCTCCAATGAGTGTGTAGTGTCAGACATTCATGCGATTTCGTAGCATAGCAAGGACTGCTTGCATGATCCATCACATGCCTACACACTTATATGCGCGACAAGCCTCTCAATTCTCGTTTATTCGTATCCTGAAAGCTCCATACTTCCTGTTGCATTTACGCCAATCTGGTTGTTCCTTTACAAAGTAGCTGGCTTTTTCCTCAGTTAAGGGGACAAAAGGGTTGCGGTACTGTGCATAGTTCCTGATAGAATCGCTATTATGTACTGCTTCCCGAGTTTTTACACTGGCTTGCCTCGATTTTAACCGCCATTTTTGTTCCATTAACCCAGCTTAAAGCCAAGGAATATGAAGAGTTTGCATTACGTAGGTTATTCTTCAACCTTGCAGTCGAGCGGACTTTTGTTCCTCTTTTAACTTCATAATTAGCATGTATTCTCGCCCCTGTGAGGGCAATTCTACAAGTGGATAGCCAAGGAATGATTTTTCTGCTCCTGCTTCTTTTGCAAATGAAGTGGGACTTGATTTCATCTCATCACACTAAGTCTGCAGAATATCACGAGAACATTTTTTAACTCACCATGCAACAGATATTTGCAGGCATGCGCTAGGAATTACTCGACATTTGTTGACTGATTTTCAAAGGAGTTCTGGTAAGCATCAAGGATTTTCCCTTATTCCGTTATGATATTAGAGAACATAAGGATGCAGGTTGGGATGTTGATGAGTGGCATTCACACACAAGTTCCAAAAACCTGGGAAACTTTCTTCGATCGATTTACCTTGTAGACATGACTTACAAAACTTAATGTAGTTACAAGCACAATGTTTTTTATACATCGATCACAGATTCTGAATCCCTCATTTACGTCGTGGATTAGTTGATCGGCTCAAGCTTGCTCAATTCAGTCTGCATCTTGCTGGGGCTTCGAAGCAGTCCATCTCTAGATAGCCTTAGCTTGCATAAGCTACTGCAGCATATGTCCTAATCTGGATCCTTTCTTCCTCTTCCCTAAGATGATGTAGGTATATCCGTAAATTCATGCGAGATCAACTTCAAAGAAATTTTCTTATGCTCTGCCCTCTGTGTCTCCTTCTATACACGCTTAGCTGTGACGGTATGATTTATGCACATGCAGTTGTACGTTTCAGGCATTATTTCAATTGGATATGTTTTGGTTAAGAATGTCTGGGATAATATTCTGTCCGCATGTCTTTTTGGGTCGAAACAGAAATGTACAAGTGAAAGTGCTAATCATTTTGTACATAAAAGCCATGATGGGTTATCTAACGAGAACGAAACTGTTTCTCTATGTCTTGTAATGCATCTATTTATTGTTGCAAGCACCTTTCTAGTCTTGTTTCGATTTTGGTGGTTCCTTGGCGATGGTGGTAGAACTGTTGGTAGAGGTCCAATAAAAAGATTTGAGCTTTGCATGCTTTTCTTCCAGGGATTCATTCAAAACGTTGAAGACTAGCGATTTCTCCAGCACGACCAAGTGCTTCCAATATCGTGCAACGGATGTTGTCAAATCATTTTCTGGGCTCCTCGCTCTGATTTCTTCATAGAATAGGTGTGTCATTAACCTTCCATCTTTTTAAATAATTTGATGTTTGTTCAGGTTACACTTGTAGTCAGATGGGAGGGGAAAGTTCAGACAAAACTTAACACAAAAAGCGCACACATGCTTAGGCAAACATGCAAAAACTCAACAGTTTGCTTTCATTTCATAAAGACTATTGGATGTTTTCTTAAAACAATGCCTGATTATTCATGATTTTTTCTTGTTTCAATCATAGTGTCCGGAAACAATATACAGTATGTGATATAGTGGACATGCTAAGGCAGCCTGTAGTTGCATTAACACTACGCGATTTTAATTCTCCTTGACGTTCTCGCTCATAGATGGGTGCAAAATGGAAACGCCTATGTGAGTTTGCAATATAATTTAATTATTAAATATTTTTCATTTTTTATATTTATTTTTTCATCAGAAACCTCGAAATCTTATGATCAATCTGAAGGACGTGTAAGTCCTAACATGATTAAGTGCTTGCAATTTCGTCCAATATGGGCCATCCGTCGGTCATGTGAATTTCTAACTATAGTTCACATAGAATATAGACGTCTTTCACATTCTGTGCATCCATGTATTTTATTTAGGTCATACATACCACAACTTCTTGCCTTCTAAACGTCATGAAGTAAGAAAAAGAATCACCGATTGGGCACAAAGATCACGTATACATGCTACTGGCAAAGAAACACACAGAAGCTGAATGGTTTTTTCCTTAGCTCACAAGATCATTCGATCAAAAAGCGAAAAAGAGAAAAATAAATAAATTTGGTGTGCACGCCATTCTTGGCGTCTGTGTATTCAACTCTGCCACACACACATACACACACAACACACACGCGCGCACTCACACACACACACACACACACTCTTATCACATTCACTTCAGCGAATGAGTATCTTAATCAAGCGTATGTTGTTCAGAACGAAGCTATGCATTCTGACAAAAGAATGAGAGGCACTCCATGGGTGGCGCCTGTGGATTGTGGTCCCTCTAATGAAGCACGGATTGCTTGTGTGCCATGCATAATAAGGTGCCACGAAATTCATAGAGTTTGGTCCCGTGATTGTTTTGATGCTTGCCCGAAATGCACAACAGCTTGCAGTTCTAGTTCCAGGCTGCCATTCTTCTTCAAGTATGTCGATTTGTCTATGGAAAGCACCTATTATCAGCCAGCCATGGTGAGCTCCCAGTTTTCTGTTTTATTTTCCAGTCATCATTACTTTACCCAATCAACAGTCTATTTTTTAACTACCCAATCAACAGCCTATTTTTTAACTATGTAATGCTCAACATTCTCTATGCTAACTCTGATATTATCACAATGTAGTTATGGCTATTGATGGTTTTGGTGAACAATGTGGTGACTTTTTTCTATGCAGGAAGTGCCCCTTGAATTTGCTAGAATCCACATCTTAGATCATATATGTCATGTGGAGTTGGAAGGTCCAGATCGAAGACTATTGTTTGTCAAAGTTAAACATCGACAAAGTAATCGCATTCTAGCGAATGGCTGGAAACATTTTGCAGAGATTTACAATCTGGAACGAGGTGATGCCCTGTTGTTTACTCTTATGACACCTAGAAGTAGTAGAGGATGTGGCTTAAATTTTGAAGTAAAAATTTTCAAAGCTGAGAAATCAACTACTTTTCCAAGGATGCTTAAGGACTCTAATGAAAGGTTGCTTGGATGTGGTTCTCTTTGTGA
Organism: Ceratopteris richardii; assembly: GCA_020310875.1. Lineage (NCBI taxonomy): Eukaryota > Viridiplantae > Streptophyta > Polypodiopsida > Polypodiales > Pteridaceae > Ceratopteris > Ceratopteris richardii. The sequence continues at coordinate 17,043,731 of CM035434.1, forward strand.
TCGAAGGCATGTAAAGAACAAAGAGGTTATAGGTGAACTAGACTTATGCAACAAAAGTGTGAAGCTTAATGGCGTTGGAGAAATAGACATGAGTGCAAAGAAACCTGAGCCTGGTAAGAAGGGCATTGCCCTGGAAGCCAATATGAAGGAAGACCTCAATGACATAAAGCAAAACCATAGTGACAAAGATATGGACTTGAAAGCCCCTATAAGGGATGACCAGGCCGTGATGGTAAAAGATCCTAAAGAAAAAGGCTTGGAATGCATTGTGGCTAATGTATTTGCGAGTACAATAGATCTTGAAAACAAAGGCCCTGAGTGCATTCCTGTAAAGAGCAACCTCGATGCAAGCATGAAGGAAACAATGAACCCTGTTGAGCTAATAGAAAATATTATCGCTCCAAGCACATCAAGAGACAAAGGTGCAGAGAACATGAACAAGACTGCTTTGATTGAAGAGAACACGGATGGGATCGTAAAGATGTTTCCCGACAATAAAATGATAAATGAAGGCGGGGTGGGAGTGCATGCACATGATGCCATCGCCGTCAAAACTGAACACCAAACAGAATCCTCTCCCAGCAAAGATGTGTCAAATGGGGGTTCTTATAGTCTGAAACATGAGGTTAAACCTGATACAAGCGGTCAAGGAACAGATTCGCTTACCTCTCTGAGCACCTATGTAAAGAGGAAAACAGCATTGGAAGCCATGGCAAGAATAGCGAAGTGCTACAGGAGCAATACTTTGAGGCCTAGCCACTCCCTCCGAATTACGGATGGAGGAAAGGAGATAGGGGAATCAGAGATTAAGGAGGATTCTGATGAGATCCGGTTGTTGGAAGGACCGTATGGGGAGCGTGGTGACTCAAATTTGCCATTTCTATGCCGACAAACACCCTTGAGCTTGACACATTCTCCATTGTCGTTCTCGAGGAGGTTGTCTGTCACTGCAACTCGTTCTCCTTTTACTTTAGTAAGCTCTTCTTCTATGCATATATAAACTGCATTTTTGCACAATTCTAAAGAGCAAAGTGTGTCTAGACGTATGCAGAGTTCAAACCAAGATAGCTGTTAGTAACATCCTGCGGCGAACAGTGAAATATTTATTGTTTACAGGTCAAAAAATAGAACAAAGTAGATATGGATTTGGACGTACTGAGTGCATGGTTTACAGGTAAAAAAATAGAACAAAGTAGATATGGATTTGGACGTACTGAGTGTATGGTGTCACCCTCTGCAGAAGATATACAACAGATGCCTTAAGTCTTTGTTGAAACTCATACATGAAAAATATTAGGAATATACAGCAAGGAATCTAGTTTTTCCTACAAATCGGCAGAAATACGTAGGTGTTGCCCGGGTTTTGGGGATGGGATGACCACAGTTTTCTTGCAGAGGTATGTCCCTTCCCAAAGCATATTGTCTGTCTTAATATACAGGGTTTTCTACACAGAAGCTCAAAATCTTTTCATATGTTACACAGCTATATGACGAACATCCTGCTGCGAACAGCGAACATCCTGCTGCGAACAGAGTGAAATATTTATTGTATACAGGTTCCAAAAACAGAACAAAGTAGATATGGATCTTGAAGTACTGATTATTGTTTTTTCAGATAATGTAACTGAGTGCACGGTGTCACCTTCTGCAGAAAATACAAGAAATTCAGCAAGAAATCTAGGTTTTCCTAGATTCTTGGTTGAAATTCATACGAAAAGAGTATTAGAGATATTCAGCAAGGAATCCAGTTTTTCCTACAAATCCGCAGAAAATACGTAGGAGTGGTTTTTGGGGTTTTAGGGACGGGAAAACTACAGCTTTCTTGCAGATGTATTTCCCTTCCCAAAGCATATTGTCTGTATTAATAAACAGGGTTTTCTGCACACAAGCTCAAAACCTTTTGATAGGTTAGACATACATACATACATACATACATACATACATACATACATACATACATACATACATACATACATACATACATACATACATACATACATACATACATACATACATACATACATACATACATATATATATATATATATATATATATATATATATATATATATATATATATATATATATATATATATATAAGAAGTACGTGCCTGCATTGCTACCGTCTTGTATTTCCTGATCTTGTGACGTGACAACTACGTAAAACTGTGTTGGATGGATATGTTGTCTGATGAGAAAGATATAAAAAAGTCCGTTTCTAAGACTTTGGAGTAAGCCAATACTTTTTGCAGTCTGTTCCAGCATTCGTTTCCAGAAGCCTCCTACAAGATGCCAAGTTGTGGAACAGGAGATGTGACGTGAAGCTGGTATTAAAAAAATCTGCTTCAGGAGGAAAGGAGGATAACGAGCAAGAAGGTGAGGATTCAACATGGATTGTGCGCTGCACATTTACTTCAGGTGGTGGCCGACTAGGGTGGAGAGGGTTTGTGGTTGAAAATAAGCTCAAGGAAGGAGATGTATGCACTTTCAAGCTTGTGGAACCCTTGACCTTCATTGTGGACATCATTCGAGAAGAATTAGGAGAATTACCCTCTTGAGCACTGACGGATCAGATTTAATGGATACTTGATATTTGTCTTTCCTCTCTGTGTATCACCTTCAAGAATTGATGCTGAAAGCCTTTGCTACTCTGATTATGATTTCGAATTTCTCATGACCTTATAGATTCACATGATCCTTCTGGTTGGAGAGGGGCGATTGGAAAATTAGAGCTCTAATGAACTTGATCATTGAACAAATAGAATCAACAGCATTTTGATTACATATGTTCTAGAAGTTGTCTTACGGCACATCTAATGCAGGCATTTTGCCACACACGACATCTCAATTGCAGGTCTTGCTTCGGCAATTCTGCCTTGAATATTTAACGGAGGCCAACTTTTAATGGGCAGTTACTGTTCAAAACTTCGACGATCATCTTTAGCGAAATCAATGAACATTTTTTTTAATATAATAAACATGATCAGCTCTGTGTTGAGCACTTCAACGACATCCCAACAATTCATGACTGATTTCTGTGATAAAGTGTTTGCCACAATGCCAACTAGAGTTTTTGACTATCATAGATTTTGTATGAAAATAACCGCATATAGTAATATCAAATGATCACTATAGCATCAATTTTGGACCCCTTTAAATTTTCTAAAATTCTAATAATAATTGTTCTACGACAGCTTTCTTCTAAAGCCTTAGATGAATCTTTTAAATGCATGTAGGAGTTATAGCATTATTGCTTCACTTATCTTTTTTGGTCGAATTATGGTACAAGGAATTATTTTTTTAGGAGACCCTTGAAGTTTGGCCATTTTTTTTTAATGGCTCTTTTAGATTGAAATGATCGAGATATCGAGGGGATGTAAACTCAATATTTAGGAGATATGATCACTTCTTTACCTCAGGTAGCTTACAGCAAGATAAGAAAGCTTTACACATTAGCTAGCTTATAGCAAGATAAAAAAGCTTGCGATCTGATTATAGGTGTTCCATGAGTGCTTTAGATCAGGTCTGCAAGACATGTGACCGAGGAGTATACATATCCTATTATTTGGGTGATGCTAGGAGTTATGTCTTCTGTATAATTAGGGTTTACATTATAGTCATGTCTATAGATTAACCTATCATCGTCATCCCCTATTTTTCTTAAAGGGTATCAATCTTTGCTGGAAAAGGAATTGTAAGTGAAAGTCACCATCTTCATGCCTCCCCTATAGCTGGTGGATAAGAAAATATTTGGTGGGCACTGAAAGGATATTGTAATTGCAAGTTACCACGGTGCATTGGATGGGTTAGATGACATATTGAATTACACATTACCGGAATTTCATGGATGATAGAGACAAGTTGTGGAATGACAATAATGAGGAGGAGGATGAAGAGGAGAAGGAGATTCGAAGGAAGAAGATAATGAGAATGGGAGTCCAAGGAAAAGGATAAAGAGCAAAGGAGAATTCGAGGAAAAGGATAAAGAGAAGAAGGAGAATACAAGGCAAAGGATGAAAGAAAGGAGGAATGTGGTGAATACTCTTGATGATCTTTGATCGTGTTTTGGTAGAGATACATAGAGAAAGAGCTCGACAACCATGCTCAAAGAAAATGAGAGATGTGTGTGTTCCTTGATACACCATGCCACATAATTTGTAACTATACCTTCTCCTGTTCCTTGATACACCATGACACATAATTTGTAACTATACCTTCTCCTGTTCCTTGATACACCATGCCACGTGGTCTCTAGCTATACCGTGACCCAAGAGCTTTTCAACTACTACTAGAAGTTATTACACTAATTTAGAGTGAGTATATGATGAGAAATGATATTAAGAGGTTGGGGGTGTAATCTGGTCTGTTTAGGAATATGAGAAGTTATCTCAAAATCTAATGAACCAAATTATGTGAAAATTGAATGTAGCAAGTAGACTGATCATGCTAGCTATCCAACGTTGTATCATATCAAAATGATGAGTACATGCAAAGAAATCGATTAATTGATAGCACTGAAATGATGATTTTGCAACATACAACAATACACAAAGAATGACTAGCACTAAATGAATCAAACCCTAACAAAGTGATAATGGGCCTCTATATGCTTAGTCTTGGCATGAAAAATAGGATTAACAACTAAATGAAGTGAGCTCATGTTCTCTCCAAATATAAATGGAGTGCCAAAATCCAACCCTAAATCTATGTATAGGGTCTTGATCCACATAGCTTCTTGCGTTGCATTTGCTAACCCTCTATATTCAGCTTCAGTTGAGGAAAGAGCTACAATAGGTTGCTTCTCTTAGGACCAAGAAATAAGCTTTGTACCTGCAAATGATAGGTATCCTGATGTGCTTCTTCTATCATCCTTTGAACCGGCCCAATCTATATCAATGAATAGCTTCACATTTAAATCAGATGTGTAAGGATAGTATAGACCTTCATTAAGTGTTCCTTTCAAATACTTCAACATCCTTTTGGCTGCATCCATGTGAGGTTTCTTAGGAGTGTGTATGAATTGGCTAAGCACACTTACTCCATAGCAAATATCCACCCTAGTTAGGGTACGATAGTTCAAGCTTCCAACTAGACTTTGGTAGCTTGTAATGTCTTCAATTAGTTCTCCTTCATGAGCACTTAACTTGTGATTGACCTCCATGGGAGTACTTGCAAACTTAGTGTCTTGCATTTTGAACTTTGCAAGCATATCCTTAATGTATTTCCTTTGTGTGAGGAACATTCCTTGATCTGTGTAGACCACTTCCAATCCGAGAAAATAAGTGATCAATCCAAGATCATTTATCTTGATGGGCTCTAATCTTTCTGATTCCATTAGCATCATCACCTATGAGAATGATGTCATGTACATACACACACAAATATATAACTTCAAACTTACTTTTCTTAATGAAAAGTGAAGAATCATCCTTGCTTAGTTTGCATCCTTTGTCCTGCATGAATGTAACAAGTCTATGGTTCCAAGCTCTAGGAGCTTGCTTTAGTCCATAGAAAGCTTTCTTGAGTTTGCATAGATACTCAGTGTGTGATTCATCTACAAATCTAGGAGGTTGTGCCATGTACACTTCCTCTAAAATCCAACCATTCAAGAATGCATTTTTGACATCCAACTCATAGATATTCCAATTCCTTGAAGCAGTTATACACATGAGAAATCTAATTGTTGGTATCTTTGCCACAGGAGAGAAAGTCTCCTCATAATCTATGCCTTGGGTTTGAGCAAACCCTTTTTCCATGTGTCTTGCTTTATACCTGTTTATTAAACCATCTAGATTCTTTTTTACCTTATAAATCCACCTAGATCCAATGATCTTCATGGATGGCTTCTTGGGAACTAGGTCCCATGTGTGATTCTCTTGAAGAGCTTCTATTTCTTCCTCCATTGCTTCTTTCCACTCTAATTTCTTATTGGCTTCTTCAAATGTTGATGGCTCCTCTGAGTTGATATCCTAGGAAATATAGATTGAATGCTTAGTGACCAGAGAGGTGTCAAATCCATACCTTTCTGGCTTCTTCTTTTCCCTAGTTTATCTCCTTATTATTTGTTGAGAAGATTCTACAATATCTCTCAGCTACTGCATCTTCTCTTTTCCTTTATTGTTATGTGCCTTCATGTTCCTCTTTGGTGTCTTCTGATCATCATCAGAATCACTTGTATCTTCATGTAGTTGATCATTTACCTATTGTAATGTTGGAAAGTCCTCCTCTAGGTCATAAGGTACCTTGAATTTCCTGCAATCATCTTCAAACCAAGAGTTGTTCTCATCAAAGACAACATCTATACTAACAATAAAGCCTTTAGTACTTGGATTATACAACTTGTACCCTTTTTTATTTAATTCATATCCAATAAACACACATTTCTCTACCTTAGGATCCAGATGGTCCACCTGCTACAATCATCAATAAAAGATACATATTACCTGGATCTTGAAATTGATGGTTCCTTGCTAGGTCCCCAAACATCTCTGTGGACTAGCTCCAATAGGTCAGTATGGATGTAACCTCTCTTCATAAAGGGTTGTCTATGTGACTTCACAAATTAACAAGCACTGCATTTGTATATCATATGTTGCTTGGACATATTAGGTAGGCCAAGCACACTTTGATCCCTGCATATTTGCTTCAAAAATCTTTCACCAATGTGAGCTAATCTTTTGTGCCACATCTCTAATTCTGATAGGGTTTGTCCTGCATAACTAAATAGAGCTATACTTCTAGTATCTTGAAATTCAAATGTAAAGAGTCTACCTGACATTTGTCCCTTTCAATTCTCTTGAATCCTTGTTGAGGATCTTCAACAAATGCTCCATTCCTTGTGAATCTTACCTATAATCCTTTCTCTACAATTTGTCCAACACTTATAAGGTTCTTAGTTATGGTAGGTACATACAATACCTTATTGACTAGACTCATATTTCCATTTGGAGTCTTCACATTTCCAATCTTTTCAATTGAGTGCCCAGTATCATCTCTTGTTTTAACCCCATGTATATTCCTTGGATCTTCCAAGTCTGATAGTAGAGCCACATTCCCTGCTACATGATTGGAACAACCAGAATCTATATAGAACACATGCTTGTCTGCTTTACCTTGCTTCATGGTCATGTTCGTCAATAGAAGTTAATCCTCTTGTGTCTTCTTTCAGTGTTATTGTTGTAATCTCTTCTTCCTCTATATCATCCTTGGTTATTTGTGTTGTTGAAGTTATGGTTGTAGCCATTGAAGTTACATTAGGGAAAAAAATGAACCCTGCATGGGCCTTTTGGATTAAGGAGTGATTAGTGATGGACCAATGAGAGGAGGGTGGTGGACACAGTCTATAGCCTATAAATCACTAGGCTAAAGGGGGATGAGGGGACAGGATTCCCCTATGTTCAGGTTTTGCCTCTAGAGAGAGAAAGGAATCTTGTAACTTACCTGGGCCCAAAAATTCAAAATTTTCAAAAAGTTATAAAACTCATCATAACACCATTTAATGATCCCCCAACCACTTTTTAGGATCAAAAGTGCTATTTTTGGGTTCTAAATCAAAATCCCTGCATGAACTGAACTGAAAAAAGTGACTTTTTCAAAAATAACTCAAAATGCAACTTTCTCCCTCCAAAACCTCACATTTTCATACCCAGGTCCCAAAAAGTCATCTCTTTCCACTACTTTCTCTCCCTAGCACACCATTGCAGCTTTTGCGTCTCCATTTCTTTCTCTGTGCATCATCTTCTTTGAATTCCTATTGTCACTTCCATAGCCTGAACTCCAATGGAGAAACCTAAATCTCATAGACATCCAAAAGATGAGGTTATCGGGATAAAATGTCACAATATCAAGGCTACAGAAGGAATTTGGTTAGGACAGGAGTTCTGCAAAGGTGCATGGGTGTACATGCAACCCTCTGGTGTTGGTCCTCACCGTGTAAGAGATCATGGAAACTTGGATCTTCATTGGAAAGGGAAGTTATTGGGCTTCAAAAAGCTCAAAAATGGTGAAACTGTTGCCATTGTACAACATGTTTTCACAATGTCAAGCATGAAATCGGAAAAGTCAAACAAAATGAGATATCCTATCAACTGTAAGTATTACTCATTGACTTTTGTCCAAATTTCATAATATACCTAGCTAAGTTGTGTAGTTTTTTGTTGTAGACATATTTTCATTTACCTTGGTGGAAGAACAACCACTTCATAGTCTTACAAGTATTTTCCAGGCATTGCATGCAGCTGTTGGGTCAATGGTCTTTCCACAAGCCCGTCCTGCTCAGCTATTACGTGAGAGAGTTTTCTTTTACACACATACATATGTTGTACCCTCTTCATCAAATGATTTTGGCAGGTTAGAGATGATTAAGGTAGATTCTCTTTTAAAGCTCGAGTGGCCGCAACCTGATGTATGGACATTAACATCTTTGAAGCATAAGATGGTGATGGCCATACACAACTCTTTGAAATTTACAAGAGTATCAAGATCTATATGATTACATTGGTGTGTTCCTGCTCATTGTTTTGTACATTTATTTCAGATATTCACCATTCTAGAGACTTCAACAATGTTCATGTTAAAAGATATCATGTATGAGCAAGTAGAGGGTTTACTAGGTGAAAATTGGGGACCTGTAGAAGGATGCACCAAAGGGGATAGATACCTTTGTAAAATTGGTGCAACAGGCATAGGATTTCGATACTTGAAACATCGTACTTCATTGTACATTAGATTCTATTATGATCGTTGGATGTGTAAACTTGGTGAATGGATACCATTACAAAGTTTTGAGGGTTTTTTAATTTCATTTGAAATTAAGATAAATCTACCCAACAACGAAATGGAAGTTATTTTAGTAAATCATCATTGGACTCTTTCCAACGTGAGAGAACATCTAGTAATCATGGGATTTGAGGATCTGGATCAATCAAAGTTCATAATACAAGGGCATAAGGTAAGTAGCATATGGTATTTTTTCTTTTGTTTATACAAATTCTTATACTCAAATATGTTCATTTAAAGTTTTCTATTTGTCTGCAGATTGGTAAGAGGTTGGAGGATAAAATTAAAGTCCTTCCTGAATGGAGTGTGGATGGAACTCAACTTTCGTTGTCATAGCTCAAGAACTATTTGAGTGCTAGAGTGTACACACAACCTATGTTCCATTTATAACCCTTTGTCTCCAACAATGTATTTAACATGCAAGACATGTAGCATGTAAAATTTTTTGATCTCAATACGATGTACAATTTGCCAAATCTTTGATTTTTCCAATGGCAATTTATTATAATTTTAAAGTTCTGAGAATTTATTTTTTCTATTCTGTAGATGTGGTGTATCTTATTCTGGTTAATGATTCTGTTCAATCTTTTTTATGAGCCAAAGTTTTTTTTTTGAGAGTTCTGTGCATGATTGTTTTATTTGAAGGTATCAGTTTTAGTTTTAAAATGGGTCCCACTCACTTTAAAATTTTGAAACTACTATAAAAGTAACACTTATTCTCTCATTTCTCACTTTTGCAACCAAGAAGAGCTAGAATCACTCGTAGAGCACGCACACAAGCTAACATCACGCGCAATGGCTGCCGCATCCTCCAGTACCCTGAAACCCAAACGTCCACGTGAACTCTTCAATGAGTTCTTGGAATCAGCTGAGTTCAAAGGCCAAAACCACTTGTATGACCTATTGTCTAGAGTCCCTGATCTAGACAAAACAATTCAACTGAACTCTGATGTGCTCGAGGAAATCATAGAGTTCCTTGAGTACTACATCTTGTGTTACTCTATAGAAGTACCACCTTATGAGGGTAAATGGGTCCCATGTGACCTTCTACTCTACATACATAGAGGCGATGAAGTCTTCATGAAGCGCCTTAAGTGCTTCATGGCAATTGCGGAAACTGCAGGGCACTTATTAGATGACTCTGTGCCATTAGTAAAAAAACTTAACAAAAAGAAGAGGATGGGTACAAAGTACCTTTCCTACATTGCAACAACATATTTTATCATTAATGAGGAGCCCGAACCTACACCTATTGAGCTCCCCAACCTTGTCACTGAGGGTTTTGTTAAGGAGAAGAATGAGCCTCAACCAGAGGCCATAAATTTTGCCAAAGAAAGCATTACAATCCACCAAGAATTTCCTGGTGGTGTTGAGGACAAACTACGTGAGCAATCAAGCATGGAGGAGGCCCCCCCTTCAAATCTCAACCCCTCTGAGCCCACATTACCAGAGGTGGAACTTGAATATCTCTCCAACATCATTGTGGATGGAGAGGAATTTATTTTACTTCATGACATTGAGAAGGCATTCGGTCTACGTCTAGATGAATGCTTGAGTATTTTCTCAACAATGTCAGATGTTCCGCTTGACAACACATCTGACATACTTGAAAAGAAGGCAATCCCACTTGGGGATTATGTGGCAGACACCATAGCAATGGTGTGTGCTGATATTTTAAAAGATGACAAGAATTATACTACGGAGGAGGAGTTCAGTGCAGCACGGGAGAGGATAATGAAGCAAAAAATTCCTACATCCCCCGTAGCAGAGCAGAGTGGCATGGCTCACTCTAGCATTGATCTTGATGCCCCTGGAAGAGGGGAGGAAGAAGACAAGCTTCATGATGTAAGTGGTAATTAAATTAAATGAATGGAGAATTTAAGTTAACATTGTAAGAGCTTGAATTCTCTTTTTTTTTTTAATAGGAAGCAATTGAGCTCGACAAGTTCACAGCAAGATCTGGTGGGGATCGAGCTTCTCGTGGGAGTGGTTCATCCTTGGCAAACTACATCGGAAAGTTGCCAAAGGATGATTTTGTTATCATACACAAAGACTAAAGTCTGGATGGGCACTTCATGACTTGGTGCTTGAAGCCCCTTAGCAAAATTTTGTGTTTATGTACAATAACCCAAGGCACTAATTGTGTCATTTTGGTTAGGAAATCCTTAGTTGTTACTACATTAGGACTTAATTTTAGAGGAAAAGTATTAGGGCAAATAGGTATCGCCATGGGTCTGGGAATGAAAGACCCCCATGTAATATCAAGATCTTTATTGACTTATCAGCTGCCTCAATCTCTCCAAAGGAGAAAGAAAGTTGTAGAGAAATTGAAGGAAGCTGAGAAATGATGTAAATGTTTTGATAATACAAACTCTTTATTTCCTTATTTGTCTAGTCCTGTGTATGAATGTGCTAATAAATTGAACTTATCTTCTTCCACAAATTGTATATAATTTGAAGTCTTTTTATTGTCTATGGTCTATTTGTATATTGAAATGCATAAAAAAGGCCAAAAAAGCCCCAACCACAGAAACGCGAAAAACAGCCTTTTCTAGTGTTTTTAGGGGCTACAAAGCATAGGAAAGTATGTAATTCTTCATTTTCACTTGGTTTTGGTATAATCAAGACCAAATATTTCCTTCAGGGTATAACCTCTGCATTTAATAGACCAAGGATCTCATCCATACCTTTTATGCATACCAATGATTACCTGTACTGTATAAACTCTGATTTAATAGACCATTACATATCTACCATACACTTTATGCTTACACAAGCTCAAAATATGCAAAAAAAACCCCAGCCACAGAAACACGGGATTCAGCCCTGCAAAAAAATTGCAGGGCTAAATCCCTCATTTCTATGGCTGGGGTTTTTTTGGCATGAAAATGACATGTGGGACATCAATAGGTACAAAAAGAACATATTCTAGTCACAAAACAATAGGCAAGTGCATGCATGTTCAACTGAATCCATATATAACTGACTGAAAGAAAATTTAGTTGCATACAATTATGTTGGGAGTCAAAGAGAGAGAGAGTGAGAGAGAGAGGAAGACAAAGACAAAGAATATAGGTTAAAACAAAATTTTCTATTATCCATTGTATTACATCGCAAAGTAGGCCTATCAAAGGGTACAATATACACATCATGGATTATTTCCTCTAATTCTTCTTGCTAGATGAATGTCCTTCAGTTGTATGGTTACTCTCTTGGCATGGATAGCACAGAGGTTAGATTCCTCAAGCATGGAGATGAGGTAGGCCTCAGCTGCCTCTTGAAGTGTTTCAAGTGCTATCCCTTGTATTCGTAGACCTGCACAGTATCTTTGTAGTTCCTCTTTTACTACCCTTGCAAAAGCTCTTCGTGGTATGAGTAGTTCAACAGACTTTTGGTAGTGTCGTATCTCTGCAAAAGCCTTGCAGTGCCTCCTTCGTCTTTGTGGAGCTCTTGTGTTGGGAGGTATGTTTGGCTGGCATTGAGGTCGACGTCGTGGTTGATAGTTTTTTTTTCTCCGATGTACACGATGTGAGGGCCCAGCTTCATCTTGCACATTTTGTTGTTGATATGGTTGTTGACTTTGCTCTCTTTCCTCCTCTGTTGGTATTTGGCCTTGTCCTTGTGGAAGTGTCTTACCTCCATGTGTCACCCTATGGCTCGTTGGAATTTGCATATCATTCCATGGTGGTTGATTGCTGCTTTCTTCGTTCGGGGATGACTCCTCTTCGCTCTCTGGTACATCCCTTCTGATCAACTTCTGTTTGGGTCTTGCCTTGATGGGTGTCCTTCTTGATGGCTCATCATCTGAAATGGACTCTGATCGTCTTGGAGTGAGATACTCCTGTCTATTGGACACTTCATTTTCTCGCGCTTGACTGCTCCCAAGTGGTGTGCCATCATGTGACACAGATGCAGATGTGCTCTGGGAACCACTTCGCGGTCTTTGGGGGGGCTGCAACCATGGTGGGCGTTGTGTCCCTAGATGAGGGCTAGGAAAGAAGACGCGATCTTTCCTTGCAGTTTGCTTGGTGCGTGCCATTCTCTTGAGTTGCAAAAAGTGTGAAATGAAGTGAGTTCTCTCTATTTATAGAGTTTTTTTTTTAACTGTTTGTTCACACTAGAATGGACAAAACCTGTTTAAAACCATACAAAATATTATATATTAAATAATAACACATTGAAACCAAGATTACAGTAACCATAGGTTTTACCACATAATGGGAAATAACGAATTCACTTTACTTCCAAACTGAGCCTTCTCGTTGTCTCGTAGCACGCCACTAAGCATGATAAAGAGGACCTAATGATGACTTCCATTTCTCACTGGCAATGTTGTGTTGCATCGTTCTTGCAAGTTTTGCCAGTTTTGAATCCCTAAGTCATTCCACAAAAAACTTTCTCGAGAATGTAGTGCGATAAAACCAATTAAACGTCTCCTCCATGTAGTTTGATTGCATTGGACCACCACCATGTCGAGTGTTTTTGAAGTAGACACCCCTCGCTTTGTAGTGGGACTTTTCCATTCCTTGGGTACTGAAAATCTCTAATGACCCATATCGATGCATGAAATAAGCTCCATGTGCAAACAAAATATGCTAAAAATTGTTAAGTACATTGGAAAAAGGTAAGTGCAATGAACACTTGTAGAAGAAGATTACACTTACAATGTAGTGTGTTATATTGCTCTCTCCCCAAGATTGAATGAAACACTTGGTGAACTCCACTAATGTTTCTTGAAACATTTGATGTTGAATAGCACTAGACCTAGTCAGACCCATTACGCCTACCAACTTATCAAAGCTCGACCAAACTTTCTTTCTCTTATTACAAAGATCAACTTGAGAGTCATTGTCTGTTGTGATCATGCATAGGTCTTTCCATAGCTCATAATATTCATTATTTTGAGTGCTAGTACCTCTTCTAAAAAAATGTCTTGCTTTATTCCCTGTCATTGACACTTGTTGCAAGCTATCTTGAGATTCTCCAACTTTCTTAACAACTAGGGTTACATTTCCACCATGACAACCAATTGAATTAAGAAGTTCCTCCAATTTCTTTATAGCTTGAATAGATTTATCAACTGGCTTCATGGCAAATGTGTATTCTATATGGAGCTTTAATAGTCTATCGAAAATTCTCATGAAGGCATGCAAGGTGCAAAAGTGGACATTGACTAAAGGGAATAGAATAATGGGATTCCAATCCTTATCTGACATGTCACGATTAGGTGTACCTAACATGGGACACCTCATTAAAGGTATATCCCATTCAACAGATGGAGTTGCATCTCTGTCATCAACTAAATCATCTATGTTGTTTTGTTTTCTCTTTGTTCGTTTATAACCTCGTGTGCAATACGGACAAGGATAGAGACTAGATGCACCTTGTTTGCACCCTAACATGCATTTGATAGTCTTTAAGTCTCCACCTAAGTGCCACTCTACTTCAAAATCACCAAGGCTTTCTACAGTGATTTTGGCACCATGAATTTGAGAAGTTATAACCTCTGTGATCCATAGGGTCCTACTGAAAATCCATGTAAAAACATCATTGGATTCTTTACGTACTTCAATAGCACCTAACCACCATATATCTTTCTCGGATTGGACACTATATGTAAAGTGATGGGTAGATTCTTCACTATCATCAATAATAGCATGGGCCATAGCTTCGTTCATAAGTGTCAGACTAAGTCTCTCCATATGGCGTCCCTTTATGATTTGACATTCGTCTAGCTTCAATACAAACTTGAGTTTGGAACCACAATCTACATCAAATAACAAACATTATATTATGAAAAATACTATGAATGTCATTATCAAAACAATGGATATACCTTGAATTGTGGATTTGTAAAATTTAACCATTTCCTTTTGAAGCCTCTCCAAATTGACAAATATGTTGTTGTACTTTGTGTAGATGAATCCCTTTTTAGATGTGTTTTTCAACTCTTTCTTTGATGTAGATGAATGACAAATGGATGCAGGCATAACATCTTCTATATGCATGTAATTGCCAAGAGTATTGGCTACATCCTCATTGGTTATCTTCTTCTTCAGAGATACCTTGTAAGGGCATGGAAAAATGCTCTGGAAAATACCTTTGTTTTGTAGAGCCTGCTTCAAAGGATTGTACAATGCAGTGTATGCTCTAGTACTAGCACCTACTTCATCACATACCATCTGTACCTCACTAGGACTAATAATATCTTCTAAGTTGCCTGCAAAATCTTTAATCACTTGGGTTTTGATGTGATTTCCTATTGGTGAATCCAAAATCATAAGCACATGTTTGTTGCTAAGACAAGAATTTAGAAACTTCAATTGTGTTGAGGAAGCACTCGCATCTTCAACAAATGACCTGCACAATAAGAAACTCAATCTAAAAGTCTTTTAACATAAATAAACAACAGAAACACATACCTAAGTGCGTAAACACATCGCTTCCGTGCTCCACCACCAGTTAAAAGAGATTGAAAAGATGATAATGGTCGTTTCCTTATCTCATCCCAAGTGGAGTCCCTTTTAGTTGTGTAAGATTGGCTTTTAACTTTGTAATTGTGCTCTCCTTTTCTTCCACATCTTGTTGGAGTCTATTATTGTGCTCATCCAAAGATTTGATAGCACTTTCTAAAGTGTGTATAGCACTCTCTAAACTGTGTATCTTGAAATGGTTGTGATGACATTGTTGCATCCAATAATTTGCTATAGATGTAGAATGGTTAGACAATCGCTTGCAATAGCCTAGGAGTCCATCTTCACCACTACCAAGGAATTCTAGAAATGTGGGATACTATGGAATCTAGGATGAAGATTAGCCATTGGATCTAAGGGATACAAAGCACCATTGACCCAAAGATCAATATTCTTCTCTCCAGCTGCACGTCGTTCATTTTGAGAATCTATGTCATTGCTACCTCTAGTTGTTGGTGCAAATTTTGTAGGAACACGAACATGTACACTCTTTGTGTGAGGAGCACGCGTTGGTGCTTGTGTCATGTTCATAATACATGTGAGCACCATGGTGTTCCAAAACTCCAACACCGAATGGGAAGAAGCACAGAGATGGTTGGAATGGCCAGTACAGTACTGTGTGCAAGAAAAAAAGTGTGTTTTGGTATGTGGATAGGTCAAAATGACTTTTTTCAGTGTGTTAGAGGGAAAATGGGATTTTTTTCAAAAATTCATGTTTTGGGGCAACTAAAGTTACGATTTTGATGATGTGGCACTTAACTTTTGGAAGGATTTTGAAAAGTATGTTTTTTTTAAGTATTTTTTATAAAAAGAAGACTAAAAAAATTAAGTTTTGACATATACATAATAGTATGGGCCATTTTGAATAAAGAATAGCTGAAAAAGAGACTTTTTCAGAAAATTCATTTTTCTATTCACAAAGATGGACGGATTTGATGAGGTGGAAAGTGGTTTTTCTCTCTCTATGTGCAGAAGAGAGAGAAGATCCTAGCTCAGCCTAAAAAAAAGCCTACTTCAGCCTACCAAAAAGTGCTCTATTAAATGCACTTTGTCCCCTTAACAAAGTACAAGATTAAGCTTAATCCCTAAAAATTAGGAATCCTTACAAGGCCCATGTAGGGTTCATTTTTTTTTCTAATGATTTGATCTTCCTCTTCCATAGCTTCCTCTATTGAAGCATCTTCCTCTCTAATTTCTAAAATTCCTGAACAATTCTCGATTGTATGGTTAGTCACACCATTGTTGGACTTAGACGTCTACGGAAGCACACGAACAACACAAGGAAGAAGAAGAAGCTTGGAGCACAATACTAAGTGTATTACTAGAGAATGTACAAAGATAACTAGCCCATTAGGACAATAGGTGTATATACAAGCCGGGGGAAAAAACCTCCTAAAGAGGGAAAAAAGTGCCCCGGTGGTCCTAGTGTGTTCAACACATCACTACCTAAATATATCAACAAATCCCCCCTGGGAGCGATGCAATGAACAAGGAGCTAGCACTCATGTATAAGGAAGTGCCAAGATATGTGGAATCAATCCACAAAAGGAAGTAAGCCCAAAGCTTTGCGAAAAGCTTCAAACTTCTCCCTAGGCAGAGCCTTCGTGAAAAGATCTACAATGTTGTCCTACGTGGGCACATATGCCAAGCTGATCTCCCCAGCAAAGAACCTCTCCTTGACATAATGATAATGCACCTCAATGTGCTTAGTGCGATCATGGAACACAGGGTTCCTTGCAACTGCCAATGCGCTCTGACTGTCAGTGAAGATGGTGGTGACAGAAGATTGACCAACACCCAAATCAGCCATAAGGCATCTGAGCCACACACACTCAACAATCACTGTGAAAGATGCCCTATACTCAACCTCACAACTGGAAGTGGCCATAGTAGGTTGTTTCTTGCTCAGCCAAGATATGCATGACCTACCAAGCATGAAGCAAAAACCATTAGTGGACACATGAGTATCATAGCAACCAACCCAATTAGAGTGAGAAAAAGCATGTAAATCTGGCGGTAGTGATCCCCCCTTGGGATAAAACAAACCAAGTAGCCAGATACCACTCAAGTAGCGAAAGATGCACTTAACCGACTGCCAATGTTTGACTCCTCAGCAATGCTTGAACCTGCTCATCTATGAGAGAGCAAACTGAATATCTGGCCGAGTAATGCATAAGTAAATCAAGCATCCAATTGCTTGCTGATAGAGAATAGCATCAAATGCATCTCCAGCATCATGAGTACTCAATCATAAACTTGTCTCCATAGGAGTGGCAATAGGTTTACAGTCTTCAACGTCAAAATGCCACAATAATGTGTCAATATATTTTGTTTGACACAAAGCCATTCCACCATCAACATGCATAAAATGGATGCCCAAATAATGATGCAGATGCCTCAAGTGAGACATCTCAAATGAGGCATGCAAATCAGCCTTAAAATCAACAATATGCTTCTCAATAGGACCAGTGAGCAGCATGTCATCAACATAGACAACAATGATCAAAAGCACATCATTAGCACGCTTAACATATAAGGTGCTTTCAGTTGGACTGTTCTCAGACGCATGTGCAATCAGATAGGCATGTATCTTCTCATACAAAGCATGTGGTGCTTGCTTTAAACCATATAATGTTTTCTTTAACCTGCTCACCTAGTTTACATGCCCTTTCTACACAAAGCCACGGGGCTGAAAAACATACACTTCTTCATGCAAGTCACCATTCAGAAATGTTGTTTGAATGTCCAGCTAATGTACATTCCAACCATGATGGGCTGCAAGTGCACAGCTGCTTGGAACAGTAGTCATATGACATGTAGGTGCAAAGGTCTCATCAAAATCAATGCCTCTTTCCTCTGCATAACCCTTTGCAACAAGCCTAGCCTTATATATGTCAACTGTTCCATGAGGCTTACGCTTCAGCTTGTAAACCCACTTAGTGCCAATGGCCTTCTTTCCAGGAGGCAAGTCACACAAAGACCACGTACCATTCTTCATTATAGCATCATATTGAGATTGCATAGCAGCCATCCAATTTTTGAATTTTATGCTTCATCAAACAAAACAGGCTCATTCTCATCATAGAGACTAGATGCAGCCATAGCATAGCAATCTGATGCAAAAGAGGCACTATGAGAACCTGAATGAGTACGATATGATAGAGGTGATAGCCTTTACTTTCAAAACAATATGCAATAAAAATACATTTTATTGCTTTATCATCCAATTTTCTACGATGTTGTTCGGGCACTAATGCATATGCCAAACAACCAAAAACATGCAGATGAGCAACAAATAGCTTGCGATCATGCCAAGCCTCATATGCAGTGATAGACTGTAGTGCTTTAGTGGGACACCTATTAAGTACATATGTTGCACACATGACAGCCTCAAGCCAAAAACTATGTGGTAAAGCCTGACTCTTGACCATACACCTCGCCATCTCCATGAGTGACCTATTCTTTCATTCAGAAACTCCATTCTGTTGAGGTGTATACGGCATTGTACATTGGTGTTTTATCCCATGTTCAACCAGAAATGCATTAAAATCAGAAGACATATATTCCCCCCCTCGATCAGAACGGTGGATGCCCATTTTACATCCTGACATATTTTGAGCCAAAACCAGAAGTTTGAAACACATAAACACTTCGAACTTTGCTTTGAGTGGATATACACATGCATGCCTAGAAAAATCATCAATGAAAGTCACGAAGTAAAGATAATTTCCAAAAGAGGGTGTCTACATAGAACCACAAACATCGTTATGAACAAGCTGCAATTTCTGAGTAGCCCGAATTGAACCATCTTTTGGAGATGAGGAACGCTGCATTTTTTCCAAAATACAGCTTTCACATACATGTTTACCAGGTGCCTCAAGTTTGGGCAAAGAGGACACCATTTCATATTTCTGTAGGTGTAGCAAACTAGCAAAGTTCATATGACCAAAGCGTGCATGCCAAAGCTTTGCGTATGACATAGCCTGAGAATCATGTACTACACATGCCAAATCATTCATCGATTTTTCATAGTCTATGAGCTTATACACCCCACAATATAGAATGCCAAAAGCAATAATAACATTGCCATTTGACATATCATGAACTATACATCTGTCATCAACAAATTTCACAACCAAGCGAATCTTGGCTAATGCAAAAGCTGATAACAAAGTCTTCTTGATCCTTGGCACAAATAAAGCATCTGACAAAATGAAAGAACTACCATCAACATTAGTTAGAATGATCTTACTAACTCCCATGAGAGGATAAGAGGAGTTGTTGGCACATGTGACAGTATTCCCTGTAGGGGCAGGCTCGAGTGAAGAGAAGAAACTGCGCTGCGAGGTAATATGTTTGGTCACCCCACTATCAAAGTACCAAACATCTCAGTCTACTGCAGACATGCACTACTCATGAGAAGATGGGACAAAACTGCAAACAGTAGTAAACACCCATTCTTCATCCTGCACAAGGTTAGCAGACTATGTTTTTGGAGTAGAGGCCTCTGCAACAACCATTCCAGCCTCTTTTTTCTTTGCCTCTTTTGCAGCCAGTTTAGGACAGTTCTTTATCATATGATCATTTCCTTTACAGTACTTGCAAAACATTTTTTGCTTTTCTGATTTCTTCTCATCTTTGTCTTCCTTCTTTGAATGTGCACAATTAGCATATTTCTACTTACTACTTGAAGAGCTCCATTTTCATTTGCCCTTCTGACTAACCAGGAAAGCTTGATCTACAACACGCATAATGGACCTGTTCTGCCTCGACTGATCTTCCTACAACAGAACAGAGAATAACTCCTCAAATGACAAGGTATTTGGATTGTCTTTCATCATCAACCGAAGAGTAGAAGCAAAACTCTTATATGAATTAGGAAGACCATTCAGAACGGTCTGCAAAAGTGAGCTATCTGGTATAACTTCATTAGCAGAAATTAATTGTTCCTTCAAGTCTTTGATCTTTGTTAGAAAATTGTCCATAGAATCACCTTCATTCATGTGCTCACTCTCCAACTGTTTTCGGAGGTAAGCAACACGAGCCTCATTCCTAGCTTGGTACAATGTGGTAAGTGTATCCCAAGCATCCTTAGTTGTTTTGCAAGAGCGAATGTGAGGAATAATGGCACGTTTGATAGACAAAGCTATCAATGCATGTGCCTGAGCATCTTTGCCATCCCAATGAATCTGCTCTATAGTATGTGCAGCAGAAACTATAGCACGAATAGGAATCTACAGAATATCATCATCTTCGACACCATCTTCATCAGCTCCAGCACTTGTATTTGCAGTACCTGTATTCACAGGTGTAACAAGAAGTCTTTCAACACCCTACATAATATTCCACAGTCCTTTTGCAACCAATACATGTCGCATCATATAACGGGTAGTTGGTACCATCCAACTTATCCTCGATAGCCAACATACGGAATATATTACTGCTTTCAGCCATGGAGGTGACTAAAATACCGTGATGCAGAAAATTGATTGTATCTCAAAAAGATGAACAGAACTGCCAAGATGAATTCCACTAAACCTGTAGCTGACTTCGAGACGCTTATACTGGCGAACCAAAATTGGTATATACCTTTGGCACAAAAAGACAAAATAGCTTGCACAAGCTTTATGATAGTGCATTCGGAGGCCGAAACGAGCTCAGATCACGATTTTCACACCATACAGCAAATCTGTTTTGATCTCTGAAACACCCTGAGTATGCTCACCAGAATTCATGTGATTCTCAGACTACAACTGGAGGAGTGTCGATGACACCTTAGATGAAGCGGCGACCTGCTCTGATACCAATTGTTGGAGTTAGGAGTCTGCAAAAGCACGCGAACAACACAAGGAAGAAGAACAAGCTTGGAGCACAACACACAATACTGAATGTATTACTAGAGAATGTACAAAAATAAGTAGCCCATTAGGGCAATAGGGATATATGCAAACCAGGGGAAAAAAACCTTCTAAAGAGGGAAAAAAGTGCCCCGACAGTCCTAGTGTGTTCACACACATCACTACCTAAATATATCAACAACCATGCATGGCACATGGAGAAGAGATTTGGAATCTTCCCCTGCCTTGTCTACCTCCTCTACCTCTTCCTCTTGTACCTCTACCTCTCCTGCAAATTTAGCTTGGGAGGTACTAGCTTCATCATCAGATCGTATTCCTTTGCCTTTGCTATCCTTAATCTTATTCTTATCATTGTATAGGGTAGAGGATTGGTTACCTTTTGAGTTTTCATTATTCTTCACAAGCTTGGCTTCATGAGTGAATAGTTGCCCCATTAGAGTGTTGAAGTCAGGTACCAGCATATCCATGTATAGGTCCATTGTTGTGGTGAAGCCTTCCCATTTATCATATGCCTTGATTCCATTGAACACTTGTCTCACAACTTGCTCCTCTTCAATGACTTCTCCAATGCTTCCAAGTTGGTTAGCTAAGTCCTTCATTTTGGTGACAAAATCACTCACATGAATTTGCTTGGGCATCTTCTTGAGTGTGGTGAATTCCATCTAGAGTTGGTTCTTCCTGGCTCTACTACTTGAAGAGAAGAATGCTTCAAGAGCATTCCATGTCTTTTATGATGTCTTACAATTCCTAATATGTGGAAGTGAGAAATAAAAAATTGAGTTGAGAATATAAGAACTGGCTAAAGCATCCTTTGAGCACCATGTTGTTCTTTGTGAGTAGGTTGACCTTTGCTTCTGAGTATTGGCATCATCTCATCTCCAGATATGTAACCATAGAGATTTCTACCGTGAAGATATGCTTCCATTCTAAGTGACCAAGTAGAGTAATTACTTTGATCCAATTTGTCAATAGATGATGGGAATCCATCTCCCATGTTGAGTTGATGATAGCTCTGATACCACTATGAGGTGGAATTGCAAAAATCCAACTCTACACTTGCCATTGTAGGTTTAGAGTACCTTAGTATACACCTTTAGCTTTGCCAAATATGCATTTGGACACACTATGTACCTTGGAGCATCATCCTCAAATAGTTATAGCAAAACAGATAACTTTCATATTTGAATGATTTAAAAACCTTGCTATTGATGGACCAGGTTCCTCTCAAAAAAATACTTAGAGCTCACTCACTGATAAGAATTGACCCAAGAGCTTTTAGACATAGCTAAATGAAGACCTTAGCTTACTATTAGAAGTTATTTCACTAATTTAGAGTGAGTATATGATGAGAAGTGATATCCAAAAGTTGGGAGTATAATCCCAACTTTTTAGGAAGATGACTATGAGCAGCCATAGGTGGCTTGCAGAGAATTTATCTCACAATCTAATGAACCAAATGATGTGAAAATTGATATTAGCAAGTAGACTGATCATGCTACCTATCCTAAGTTGAATCATATCAAAATGATGAGTACACGCAAAGAACTCAATTAATCAATGTCATTGAAATGATGATTTTGCAACAAACATTAGTACATAGAGAATGACAAGCTCTAAATGAATCAAATGTATATGATTATGAAAGTATGATACAATGGAGATGATGTAGGATTACTCATACATATGTGATCTTGATGTATCCACAATCTTGAAGCTCAATGAAACCTCCTTCTTTGCATTCTACCCGTGAATAAAAGTCATGTGCTTTTATAGTCATAAATTGAATTTGAATTTTGGAATCTGCCATCTAAACATGTTCCTACTTTTAGGATAGTGCTTGAGTTGATTCCAACCAACTAGCTGGGTGTGAATTGCAACTTGTAATGCCACGAGATTCCTTCAATCAACCTCTTTTACATTTATCTCAAGAACTAAACTCCATTGCTTTTACAAGAGGTGTTCAGATGAGTGATCCAAAAATCATATGAGATAAACCTTTGATATTTGTTCAAGCATTAGGGCTTGCCAAATGTACCAACAGAGAGGCATTCCGGGTATTTTCTGAGAGAGGTTGTGGAGAGAGGTCACTCAGTGAGAATATCTTTCTATGGCTCTTAGCAAAATGAGGCCAAGCCATTTTGTATACATCTTCTCTAGTAGAAAACACATATTTGTGTAGAAGGATTTGAGTCAATTCTCTTTGTGTGAAGAAATCTAAGTGATTTCAGAACTGTATGAATGTTAGTTGGAAATTACGAGTTTTTTGGTGTAGATTTCAGTGATCTTCTAAGAGTTTATCTCATAGTATAGTGTAACGTTTTTGATGAGTGATAGCTCATTTTAAAGTTATCACCCTTAACTACAACTGAACAAAAGAGTTTTAACAAACAGGATGTGTGCTCAAAGAAATAAGTTCAACCATGAAGGCATGTCAAATCTATGAAGGTAATTTTTAGATTTTAGACATAATGAAACTTCAGAAGACATTTCAAGATGTATTACAATTTATTACTTGAAATTTTTGTTTGGAATGTGTTGCTTACTATATGTAAGAACTTCTATTAATCATTGAGCACAATAATCTTTAAGATTCAAGTCAAATTAGAGAAAAATTGAAGCTAGAAGAAAAGGTGCATTTTTCAAAGAAAAATAAATGTTCACATCTACCAAGGAAAGTGTCAAAGTTTTTGAAGTTTGAAGTCTTGCTGAGTTAATGATGATTATAGAGGCTTTCTAATATCACATTAGCTTGGTTCTTGTGATTTTCTATACATCAAGATCTTTGAATGTCAAACCACGACTATATTACACTTGTGGAAAGTGTGAGAGATAGTTATTCTCACTTGCCATGAGTTGCACAAATGTCACATGTTCCACATGTTTTTGGTACCATTTCCATGGACAAGGGCCTAAGTCAAGGTTCCTACCCGATGTTTGGACCATCACTGTGGAGATATTGTACATGAAAAAGGAGTTTATCATTGTGGCAATTCATAAAAAACTTGCACTTGTTTTCTCATACACTCAATGTGTGTGTGTGTGTGTAACAAGTTTCTTAAGGAGTAGATAAGACTTGAGATATAAGGGTCTAGAACATAGTATCTTTCAGATGTCGATATATCAGTATCTGATGATGAATCATCAAGAGGACTTTCTTAGATCTCTCTAACAATAAACTGTTCAAACAATGATGTACCTCTAGGTTGAACATGAATGACTTGCCACCAAGGATGAGCATCAGGGTTTTTATAAAAAAAATGCTTGTTCAATATGCCTATACATGGTTCTCTAGTAGATTGCATTAACTTGGAAGAATCAATTGCCGAAAACCCAGATAATTCCTTTCTCAATGTGGAATTACTACCTTTATACTCGACTTGAAACCAGTCAACCTTCAAAATGACCTATCAAAATATATAAAAACAAAAAACCATTATTAAGTGCTTAAAAATAATAATAAACTCTATCATAAAAAATATAAACTTTTTCTACCTGTTTGAATGTACAAAATAATATTTTGTGGATACCAACAACAGTTCCCACGTAACCAAATTCGCCATCTATAAGGTTTGTGTTTTTTGAGCTAGCACATGATAGTTGCTTGAAAGAAGCAACAATACTAGAATCCTTTGTTTTACGTAAAGAATCAATAGCTTTGATTCTAACATGCTGTCCAAAAGCCCACATATTAGTGAACATTCGAGCCTGCAAAAGAAATTAAATTATAAAGAGAAACAAATATACATATATGAAAAAAACAAAATATTATTAAAATAAAATTACCTTTCGTTCACAACCTATCATTAACTCTCTCTGCTCATCTGAGATTTTTTCATTATTTGCGTTGGCACGTTGCAAACGAGTATATAGCCAATCCGTGAAAGAAAATATATTTGTAATCTTATTATTATCAAGATTATGTCTATATCTTTTGTTTCTCCATCTTTTATTTCATATATTTGAAGTTCTTGTTTGTACTCGCTAAGGAATGTTTGCATGCATTCGCTATTCTATGCTACAAAAGTACAAACATCATTTTTTTCTTGAAATGTAAATAAAAATGAAACTCCCTTACCTGATAATACCTCGTCTATTATTTTTGAAGAAGAATCATTGATCCATACACGTGGAGCTTCTTCATGGACTTTTTCAAGGTACTCACTAACCATAATACATGCACTCTTCAAGCATCCAACCCTTTGCCATGAATCCTTCTGGTTTCGCTCTTTACCGCACATAACCTTTTAATATTCCCATAAATTGCTCGACCCAAACATCCATCAAGTGTTGACAACACGTACAATCTCTATTTCATGTACAAGATGGACTAATAAATACCTGAATTTCAAAAAATGAAGTAGGAAGCTCTTTCTCCATCAAACATAGTAGCTCTTTGCATTCACATTTCTTTTGTGGGATCGAGCTTTTGTCAATTTCTTTTGATATAATCCACCTATACATATCATAAAAAAAATTATAAAGAAGTTAATTCAAAAATAAAAGATATCAAATATTCATATATATTAAATATAAAAGTATCATGATCACCTTATAAGCAATCCAAGACGATAGATCACATCTCGTACTCCTTTTTTTGTACATCCATCGATAACCAAAAGTAAAAAATGTTTCAAAAAGTTATGTCAATCATGGGTCTTTAACCCAAATAAGCTCTTATCATCCATAATAAACATGTTTTGGAAATATGCTCCATATTCTGTAGGAGTCTGAATTCAATTGAATCCTATTGTTGATAGTATGTATCTCTTTTGTCGTAAGTACCCAAGGAGCAGGTGCATAAGTCGTTTCCAGTTGATGTCTATCAAAAACTAGCCATAACTTTGGTTTTGATTTTTGATCCTTCAAATCATTCCTTGATGCTATGCATAGGATCAAGAAGATGACATACTTTTAACTCTTTCCAATACTCCAAAGAATACCATATTGATGTATTCTCTGTGAGTGCCAATTTTCCTTTACCTCTCTTCACATTCTCATTATCTTCATCAGCACTAAAGATTTTTGATTCTAGATCTATCAGAGATCCATCTGTCCATTTTTTATACCAATCCATAGGCGTCATAGGTTTTGGACATTGACCTGTTTCAAGCTTTCCATTAAAATGTATCACTTCTCTTTTAGATCTTAATGAATGATCATCAGGCAAGAATCATCGATGTCGAAGATAAATATTTTTGTTGAGATTCTTCCTATAGATTGATCTCAACCAATCACCATAATATGGACAAGCTTTATAACTCTTCGTAGATATTCATGTATCATGAAAACGATAAAAATATAATTAGATTCACTCATTTATTTGTATGCATATTAAATAAAAAAATTACATCAATACTTGAACACACACCATATCCTAGAAAATCGTGAATAGTCCAAGCCACAATACCACAAACCGTAATATATATTTCATGGATGCTTTTTGATACATCAATGACATTAATACCTCTCCATAACTCTTGGAGATCGTCAATGAGAGGAGCAATATATATATTCATATCTTTGGCTTGTCTTTTTCTTGGGATTAAAAGTGAAAGCATTAAATGTTCCTTTTTAATGCTAAGATATGGTGAAATATTGTAGTTTATGACTACCACTGGCCATGTTTACCATTTACTGGATTTCATGGAGAATGGATTAACCCCATCTAATGCAACTCCTAACTTTAGATTCTATGGATTTTGTGCAAAATCAGGCCATGTACAATTAATATGCTGAAAAGCAACACTATCATGAGGAATTCTGATTATTCCATCAGTACTTTTATGATCATGTTCCCATGTCAAGAGCTTTGATAATTCGGGGCTTTGAAGCATATGTCTAATCCATGGAGCCAATGGAAAATGTCTCAATACCTTTTTCGGGATTTTACCTTCTTTGTCCTTATATCGAGGAGATGGACATTTTGGACATGTCAAAGAGTCTATATATTCACCTCTACATAAAATACAATCGTTAGGACATGCATGTATACATTGATAATCTATACCAAGATTGTTGATTATCTTCTTCATTTCATCATGTGAGGTAGGAAGAATATTCTAATTTGGTAATACTTTTCAGATAATAACTTGTAAGTTCATGAAAAAAAGACATATTAATAAAAATATACATATATATATATATATATATATATATATATATATATATATATATATATATATATGCATATAATTTTACATATGTGTATGCTTATGTGTATATGTTTTATATGTGTATATGTATGTATATATACCTATGTGTATGTGTATGCATATATGTATGTGTATGTGTGTATATATTTGTATGTATGTATGTATGTATGTATGTACGCATGTATGTGTCATGTATGTGTATGTATGTATGAATGTGTATGTATGTATGAATGCATATGTATGTATGTATATGTATGTATGCATGTGTTGCTTTGTATATTTGATTTTGTTTTTTTTTTTTTCTTTATTGTGGTTTGCAGATTTTCATATAGATATCTAGACCAATGAATCATTTGGTTGTCTCCAATTTTATAGTCAGTCTATTATCTTCCTTGCTAACTAAGACTTACATATTTGTTTACAAGGATTAAGTATCAGTTAACTATGGAGGTATTAGGTCGTTTGAAAAATAAGACAAGCAAATTTCTCTCGAAGATTTTGGAGGATGGATGAATAGTTTTAAATTATGGGCGGACAGAAAGTGTTCATTCAATGCAAGTTCTGGTTCTTACCTTAGCTAAGGTAAATACAAAAACCTGCACTGATTGAACACTTTGTGTCCGCCCATCCTTTAAAACTATTTTTCCATCTTTCAAAATCTTTGAGATAAATTTACTTCTCCTATTTTTCAAAAAACTTAATACCTCCATAGCTAACTCATACTTAATATTTGTATGCAAAGTTCATAAAAGAGTTAGCAACGCAGGTATTAGGTCGACTAGAATAGGAGAAGCAGATGTGTCAAAAAGATTCTAACGGTTGGGCGGACAATTCCAAAGACTAGATGGACAAAATATCTTCATTCAATATAGGTATGTATAATTTGACTTTACTCTCATAACATGTGTATGTGCGTATATGTGTGTGTATGTTTATATATGTGTATGCATTCATGTATATATATGTGTGTATGTCTATGTATGCATGTATTTATATGTATATATTTATGCATGTATATATATAAACATATAGAAAATTAAAAATTATACCTTAATAGTGTCGAAATAGATACATTACTCCATCCAAAACAATTTTGAAGATTGAGAATAAGTAAGCTCACACTTAGTTGTGTCAAACAACTTCCTTCATATACATGCTTTAGACATTCCTCTCGATGATATTTCTCATTTTTAGAAATATCAATGTTCTCACTGTCATTTTGATACCAATCCTCAATAAAATATGCCATGCCATCATCTTTATCATTGTCGCACAAATCTTGTACTTTATCTTCTTTTGAATATAGGTCTTTCAACCTTGCATATTCCACAGGATCACTTTTGCATAGCCTCCTCACACAAGCTTTTGATAAATGAGGTCTTACTGGCAATTGTGAATGGTGTGGAGGAATATCATCAACATCATACGTTGGAATCTACACACACCAATAAAAATTATTAATATTCCATAAATGAATAAAAAGTAAACTTTAAACATAAAATTAAATATATAAGTTATTAACTATGGATATAAAACTTTCATTCTCTCTCTAGCTAAAAGGTGCTCTTGGAGGTCTACACCATCCATAATTCACTAATAGTTCATCACCAACATGTAATGTAGTAATCACATTGATAACTATGTATCTTGACACATCTCTACTCATGTATGGTGATTCATGACTATTTTC
This sequence comes from Ceratopteris richardii, assembly GCA_020310875.1. Taxonomy (NCBI): domain Eukaryota; kingdom Viridiplantae; phylum Streptophyta; class Polypodiopsida; order Polypodiales; family Pteridaceae; genus Ceratopteris; species Ceratopteris richardii. The sequence continues at coordinate 17,072,682 of CM035434.1, forward strand.
ATGCTCTTCAAATGTGCAATTAGTCCTTGAACTATTATGTAACCCTCGACTACTATTTATTAAACCTTCTATATTTCCATGCATGTAAGGTCTTCCATCAATATATAATGTTTCATTTTCTGCATGTGAAATCCTTCTACTAGTAATGGATGCTGCATTCAAGCATATTCCATGAGTACTCATGCTTTGAATATAATGTGCAAGCCGATGCCAATCTCCCCATCCATGAATAGGACCACAAAATGACATAAGAGTGACTTCAGAGTCTGGAGGCACATACAAATCCTCTACAATAAAGAGACCACGACTAGCATTAGTAATAGTGGATGGAGCAATCATATAGTGATTACCCGAAAAGTTAAAAACATCTCCATCTAAAGGAAGTGGTCCTCTATTCCATCCCCCATATCTTCTTCTATCATATGTTTGTACTAGAGAACGATCACGAGCTGGCAATGGATAATCTCCAACCATTTTAGTCCCTAAACTAGGAGGTAGAGGATTTCTAGAAACCTCTGCTTGTAATTGATGAACAACAAGTCCATGACGTGTACGAGGTATATTAACATTATGAGTATGAAAATTATTATCATCATCATCATCGAGCAAGTATTCCTATATATCAACAGTAATTCAATTTCGTATATGGATTTTAAATAAAATAATGACATTAATTTATAGAAAAAATACATACCCAAGCATTGTCACATTGACTAGGTGGTGGTGCATGCTCAAAAGTCCCATACTCTGCCTCATGTTCAATACATTCCAATCGTGGTCTTTGGTACGTGCCATAGCAAGAGTTACACCAAGATATAATATGCTCTTGATAATAAAATTCATCATAATTCCTATCGGAGGACACATGTGAAGTCGTTGCATGGGTAGGAGGTGGTGGAGTGCCCTTTGATTGATCAGAATCTGATTATAACAAGAAAAAAATATATATCAATTATGTATCTATCAAATATATTTAAAATCAAAAGTTTGATATACTTGTAGTATATAATCATTGCATGATTAGGAGACGGTGGTGGAGTTCCGTCTGATTGATCAGAATCTACAAATAATGGTATTAGATATTAATCATCTAATTATTTACATACATAAACATTCACATATACATATTTATGCATACACACATATTCACATATACACATTTACACATACAAACATATTCACATATACACAAATACACATTCTTGTGGGATAAATGCATGTATTTTGTATGAATGTGTGTATATGCATGCATGTGTATGTGTGTATGTATATATGTGGATATGTAAATGTGTGTTTATGTTATATGTATGTATATGTATATATGTATGTATATGTATATATGTATGCATATACGTATGTGTATTTGTCTGCATGTATATGTGTATGTGGGTATGTGTATGTGTATGTGTATGTGTGTGTATATATGTGTATGTATTCTGATTCTTTTTTTCTATTTGAGATTAAAATAAGAGGAGATATTGTATGGTGGAAAAAAATAAGAGGCGACCTAACATACCATCTGAACGTGGAAGTTTTTTCGTAGACAACTACATCTTCAGGAGTCATTTCCTCAGCAGAAGGTATAAAAATTAATAGTTTATATTTATAATTCTCATATGTTTTATTATTTTTTTACATTTAATTTATGTATTGCTTTTTTCTTTAAATAAAGAGGCTACTGCAAAGAAGAGAGTTGAGCCCGGTCACACATTGCACTCAGGCCAAATGGGCCATCATGGTTTTGTAGCTACATTTGTAAGTATACATGTTATTGTAATTATATTTTTTATTTTAGTTAAAACGCAAGAAACTAATCTTTTTTATTTATTTCGATGCAGCGAAAGGATTATATGGTCGATATCATATGAAACATGAGATCGAGTATGCTACACATTTTGGATATCGGCATTTGAGCAAGTATATGCGAGATCATCGGGATGCATTTGTGAGTATTATTAAATTTTATATAATTTTTTTTTATGGATGTTTTAATTGTTTTACTTATTTATGTTTGTTATATGTAATATAGAAGTATTATGGAGAGATAGATATGGATGAGGTGGAGAGACAGACACAAGAAGGACGATCTCGATTGTCATAGGGTGCTCACACAGATACATTAGATCATGGAGATGATTGTGATGATGAAGATGATGATGATGATGATGATGATTAGGATTCTTGATTATGACATTGGATATGTATTTACATTGATATATATATATATATATATATATATATATATATTGTTCATTTCAGTTATGTTTTGAATTGTGTGTATGGTATTAAATAATGAAAAGTCTTGTTCTATTGATTTTTATTAATTTTTATATTAAGCATGTGTTTTATTACTGTAATTATATAAATCATTCATATTTATGTGTGCTTGTGTGTATATAAAATGTATATATGCACAAATAGGTATATATCTATATGTGTAAGTGTGCCTATATGCATGTATGTGTATGTATCTATGTATATATGTGCATGTATGTATGTGCATATGTATATGTGTATATGCATGTATCTGCATGAGCATGTGTAAGTGTATATGTGTATGTATGTGTATGTGCATGTGCATGTGTATGTGTGTATGTATGTATGTATGTATGTGCATGTATATGTGTGTGTACATATGTACATGTATATGTGTGTAATATGTGTGTGTGTATTGTGTATGTACATATGTGCAACAAAATGATAATTACGACCACCAGGAGCTAGAGAGATGACTCTCCTCCCATGTGAATTAGGTGGATTTAAATTACTAGTCCATTTCTGGGCATGACTGGTGTATGGACTTAGTAATGAAGGCGGGATTCTTATTCCTCACAAGACTTTGAGAACTCTTGATTCACTTGAATTTGGTTGTCCCCAAACATCTAACATGGATGTTTGAGCAATGGTTTACTCCTATCCAACAATTACTTGATTTTTTTTCACTCAACTAGAGGAGTACTTTGTCTTAATGAGTTTAAAAATCCTATAGCAAGAGAAAATTTACCATTTTTGAGTCAACCTATACTATAACTTGACCAATTCAAATTCAAAATGAAAATTTATCCAACTTAGGATACTTTTATCAAAGACTTGAGCTAAAAGTTCTTTGGAATTATCAATCTATTGATCAATTCCTAATTTCTTTATTCTAGAGTGCTCTAATACCAATGCAACAAAACAATAATTACGACCACCACGAGCTAGAGAGATGACTCTCCTCCCAACCAAATGCCTCTATATATAGCTCTCTCCAGGGGACTGTCTTCTTGGGAAGGTGGATACTAGTCAGCCATGTGTCAACCATGTAACTACATGTGTGCCAAGTGTTCCAGTCAACTCGAGTTAACTCAAGTGGATGCTTCTAGAAGGCTCTAGATCTCTTTGGGCAAAATAAGCTCCCCATTTTCCCCATGGGGGTTGAACCCAAGACCTCCTCCTTCACATCCTTGAGACTTAACCACTAAGCTAAGTGGATCACTTGCTCACAAGAGCACAAGACCTCCTAGTAAGTCTAAACTTGAGATCTTTGGTCATACACACGGATGACCAAACGGTGTCCGATTTCAGATCTATCCGAACCGACCAAACCCCTAGATCATAGACTTACTTTATTACAATATGTATATGTGTATATGCATGAATGTGCATGTGTAAGTGTATATGTGTATGTATGTGTATGTGCATGTGTATGTGTGTGTATATGTATGTATGTGCATGTGCATGTGTGTGTAAGATATGTGTATGTGCATGTGCATGTGTATGTGTATGTATATGTATGTGTGTGTATATGTATGTGCATGTATATGTGTAAGTGTATGTGTATATGTGTGTATGTGCATGTATATGTGTGTATGTGCATGTGTGTGTATGTGCATATGTTTGTGTAAGTATGTGCATATATATGTGTATATATGTGTATGTGTGTATATACGTATGTGCATATATATGTGTATGTGTATGAACATATACAAGTGTATCTATATGCATGTGTATATGTATGAAACATGCATGTGTGTGTGGATGCATTTCCATTTGCATCCATGTGCATGCATGTGAATGTGCATGCATGTGGATGTACATATACATGTATTTAAGTATATGTTAATGTGTGTATGTGTATGTATATATGCAATAATGCATGCATGAAAGTCTTTTTATGTGGTTGTAGAAATGTTTGTGCACATGCATGTGTATGTGTGTGTATGTGTAAGTGTATGTGCACATGTATGTGTGTGTATGTGTGTGTATGTGCATGTGTATATGTGTGAACATGCATCTTCATCATGTATAAGTGTATATGTGCATATCAATAAGTGTGAGTATGCTAATTAATGAAAATAACACAATTCAAATGATATACAAAGAATTGAAATTGTACTTACAATAGTTAGCCATATTTTTTGTTTGGTTAGCTTCTTGAATAATCTGCAATAAATAGAGAGAGAGAGATAATTCAAAGAGAGAAAGAGGTAGAAAGAGAGAAATAAAGAGAGAGAGAGACAATAAGATAGAGATTAGACAAAACAACAATTATACAGGCGATTGTTTCAGCTTGTAAGCGTAGCGCAATTGTGAACGTTGGAGAGCTCTTCAATCAGATGCATGTAGATGCTGATCAAAGGGCCTCCAATGTTTTAATTTTTTTCATCAAAAACCCATGGTGTAAACCATGCTAACGTGTCGTAAATGCCTGTGCAGATAGTGTCGCATACGTGATGATTATTAGCATCACTTATGTGATGCAAATTAGCATCGCTTATCGATGCAAAGTAGCGTCACTTATGCGATGCAAATTAGCGTCACTTATGTGATGCAAATTAGCATTGCTTATGTGATGCAAATTAGTGTCACTTATGCGACACTTTTTTTAATCGTTGCTTTAGCGATGCTCGATGTAATTGTCGCATATCTTGTCATGCCACATGTCGATAAAAACATCAAATTTTCATCATTTAACCAACGTTTTGAGCTCGACGGTTGTGACGCTTTATGCAATTTTATAGCGACGAAATTGTGTCACATTAGCCATCACTATGCACCCGTATTCTTTGTCATGTTTGCAGGTTATTGAAACTTGTACCATTGTGACATTGAAGGGGGGATTGTTGGAAACAATGTACCATTTGTCCAAAAATGTTCACAAGTTGTGGCCATAAGATATATGTTTTATATGTCTCTTACAAGAGAAGAACTTGGCCGTGTTGGATGAAACAACCACCTTCCATACATAGGGAAATGGTTCAATTCCTATGTCTAACAGTGCGTAGCAACATTTTTATGTAAATCTTTTTGTTTTGCAATCGCAAAATTAATCGGATACTTTTTGAAAACAACATCGGTAGCTTTTTGGTGATAATCTTTTTTTGTTTAGCTATCGATCACGATATTTTTGCTTTTGCTTTTGTAGAAGGTGCTCTATCTTGGAGGAGGAATTCTCACACTCTTGAAGGAGTTGTGGTCTACGTCTTGGTGATTATCTGGAGGAGATTCGGCCAGCTTACCATCAACATCAGTTGTTGATTTATTGTGAGCAGCAAGTCTATTTCCATTCTTACTTGTTAGGTCACTTGCTTTTTATTTAGGTTGATCAGATTTTGGGTTTGCTATAAAATAGTTCTAAACTATTCATATTCTCCATATTCTCACACACACTCTTCATACCTCTTAGGCACACTCTCTTGTATCTAGTTCCTATTTCTGATTAGATACAAATATCATCACTTTGTATCATATTCACACATTGTAATTTGACCTTGGAATATGGATAGTGTAGATGAGCATCGTAGCTTGCCGTTACCCTTGAAATCTTGCTTATTCTCTCTCTATCTCTCGCTCATCTTCCTTTTGAGTATTAAGTTATGTATGTTAAGATTCATCTATTGGAAGATCCTGTAAACCTATGATTTTATTATTATTGTGGTCCACCCCACTTCCAACATTTGGTATTTAGATCTTAGATACAAACATATTGATCTATTACTTTGTTTTCCCTTTTTGTTCCCGGTGGTTGTGCCTGAAACACTTTAAGTGTCTGGAGCACTCTTGTAGTTGAGTTTTTTCTTCTTGCACTTCTTCATATCTCTGGCTTGTATATTTCTTTGTCTTCATGCAGCTAGTAGCTATACTTGGGATACATTTGAACATGTCTGGTCTTTTTCTGCTTCTTCCCCAAGACCTGTAGCATTTCCTTTGCCTGTACGTTTTTTCAGCCTGATGCATGCCCCTGGGGGGCTTTGGGCAGAGAGTGTTATGTTTAATTATCTATTTTCTTTTTAGATTTTCTTCTTCTTCTCCCTTCATATGTCCCTCCTCCTAAACTCTGTCATCCCCAACAGGCTTTGGTTGGCGACATGAGTAGGCGTGGTATACCTATTTTTTTGTTTGATTGATCAAATTTGCTTCTCTGATCATGAATCCCTTCCATTATTTTGATTATTTTGGCTAGAACAATACCTAACACTTTATTTGAAATCTTGGCTTATCCATTAGCTTGTAGGTGATAGCGTGCTGACTTTTTATTAATCACTAGAAAATCATTCATGAGTGACTCAATGACTTCATTAATGAAGTGCGTACCTTTATCACTTACAATCTCAATAGGTAGTCCAAATCTAGTGACTATGTTTTCAAACAAGAACTTGGCGGTAGTTTGGGCATCGTTTTTCCTAGTGGCTTTTGCTTCTACCCATTTCATTATATAATCAATCACCACTATAATGTATTCAACATGAGATCCTTTTGTTGGGGGACTGAGTGGTCCAATAAAGTCAATGCCCCATTTTAAGAAAGCTCTTGCACTAATAATTGGTCTTAAGGGCATGTCATCATGTCATATTGGGTACTTGGTTCATTAGCACACATAACAGCCTGGTACATATGTTTCTACATCCATGTGTAGGGTTGGCCACCATAAACCTGCAAAGAGAATAATTTTTACAATTTTTTCCACTGAAAAATGACCTCCTGCTACTCCAACATACACCATTTCTAGTATGGGAAGATACTCTCCTTCATGTAAACACAAGCGTAGTTATTCATCCTTCCCTTGTTTAAACAACTAAGTGTGTGATTTCAAGAAGTCAACTAGTGGGTTACTCCACCCAAGGGCTATGGTTGAATAACATAAAGATGAGTGCTCATTCGGTGTACTCTCCTAACACACTTGGCAATTTGTTATGTGTTCATGTATATCCTTTTGCATGTTCGGCCATACACTCCTAATCTCTTGAATTCTTGTGTTGTTCTACTGACACCCTTATGTGTTCTACATTTGTTCTCATGGGCTTGTTTGAGTAAAGTACTTCGTTCCTCATCTTCCAAACACCTTAGAAGTATTCCATTAGAATCCTTGTAGTACAAATTTCTTGCCACAATGTGGAGGTTTCTTCTTTGTGAGAGTACCTTACTGCGGTTCAAATTGATCCTATGGTTAGGTCCATGTGTGAGTATAGCTATCATTTTTTGACCCATTTGGGACATACTTCTAGGTTGAACAAGTCAGTGTTTAGTAGTTGGTGGTTCTCCATGTGTCATTCTCGACAAATGATCACCTATTACATGTGTGTTACCTTTCTTGACCACTACTTCAAAATCAAATTCCATCAGTAAAAGAAACCATCTCCTTCCACTGGTGTATGGTTTATTGACCAAGTACAATAATGTTTGGTGATCAATAAAGAACTTGAACTTACTGGCTAGAAGGTGTCCAAACTTTTTTACAACATAGACAATCCCTAGGACTTCTCGTTTACTCATGGTGTAATTGCATTCCACACACTATATGTACCAATACTTTTCCTTGTCTTACCATGAAGATACATTTCCTCTGTTCAAACAAACTCAATATTGCCTACATTTGTCGAATATATTTTTTTTAATTCTAGTATGTGGGCAATACGTTGAGAAGAGTATGTACATAGGTTGTCTACATAGACTTCCATTCTTTTCATGAGGAATTCATTACATAAATGGCCATTAATCTTTGGAAAGTATTTGGGGCATTTGTTAAAGGCATAACCTTAAATGCATATACACCCCATTCAGTAGCAAAAGCGATCTTATGTTGGTCGTCCATAGCGATGGCTACTTGATCATAACTTGAGAACCCATCAATATTTGGGGCATTTGTTAAACCAAATGGCATAACCTTAAATGCATATACACCCCATTTAGTAGCAAAAGCGATCTTATGTTGGTCTTCCATAGCGATGGCTACTTGATCATAACTTGAGAACCCATCAAGGAAGCTATGGACTTCCTTGCCTGCTACCCTTTCCAAGCAATGGTTTGTGATGGGTAATGGATAGTTATCTCTCATGGTGGCAACATTAACTTTTTTTAGGTTAATACAAACCCTAAGCTTTCCATTTTTCTTCCATACCACTATCAAAGGAGAAACCCATTCAATATGTTCAATTTCATATATAAGTCAAATTGCTAATAGCTTGTCTATTTCTTCTTTGAGGGCTCAATATACATCATTGTATGTGTATGGTCTTTGCTTCGAGTGTTTTGCATCAGGAGTCATCAAAATTCTATGAGAACAAATAGAGGGATCTACACCTTTTAGGTCCTTGTAGGTATGAGCAAATTCATCCCTATATTCTCCGAATAGAGTTATGAGTTCTTGTTCCTCCTCTAAGCACACATCCTTGCCTATGTAGGTGCATCTTTCCTCCTCTCCTTCCATAGCCACTATTACATTTTTTTTTTGTTCCTTGTTGTCATATACTATTCCATCGTGCACCTCTCTCTTAGGCATTTGAATAGTCGTTTTTCTTTCTTCCACTTGATACCTTTTGAAATGTTTAGGCACTTTGAATGATTCATGAGGTAAATCTTTGTGAATTTCATTTTCCCTAATCTAGGGTTTTGTTGATATTCTTCTATGGATAATACTTTCATGTTTTCTTTGGTATCTTCCATTTCTACCTCTTTTAGGTATTTCTCCTCTGAGTTAAACTCAGGATCCATTTCTATGCTGTTGTAGTCCTCCTTCCATTCTTTTTCTATAATTTCACCTTCCTCGGTCTCTTGAAGGACTACCATGTACAAACCTAGGTCGTATCCTTCTTCATCCACACACTCATTCATGATTGACACTTCCTCATTTACACATACGTCCAAGGTGGCTAATATTTTCATCCATTCAAGCGCTATTTAAGTGCATTTTTAAAAAGGTTGAAAGACTCGCACTTCATTCTTATGCACGAAAAGGCGACACCTAAATAAACTCCCTTTTTAAGAGAAAAAAGAAAATGCTTCATCCAGAAATATTTGGGGCATGTAGGCAGGTCTTCTACTGATCTACAATTTTTATGTCCTGCTTGCCAAGAGTCTAATCTCACTTCCTCTATTTTAGCTTCCCTGCAAATCCATAGTTGGGCATCTTCATTCATCCAAGATTGAGTACTTGATCCAACACTATAGATTGATATGTCATCTTCATCTTTATGTACGGAATTCCATTGTAGAGGTGGGACATCTTGGTATGCAAATGTATGGAGATTTATCTTAGTGGTTTTACCTTGGTGTTGAAGGTATAATGCATCTCTTCCCTAACCTTGAACTACCTTTAGCTGTCACATGAATGGTCTTCCTAGGATCATTTCGTAATTGCTTGTTTTACCAAATTGAAAAATAGCTAAAGTATGTTCAAATTCTACACCACAGGTTGTAAGAATTATATTTTCAAGGAGTCCTAAAGGTCATTCTACATGACCATCACTAGTTGTAGCTTCATTCTTGTTGTTCGTAGAGTTGGTCTTCCCCATTTTTCCCAAAATTTTTTGGTTGCTATCTCGACTTGAGCTCCTATATCTAAAATAGCTTTGGTCATGTATCCTCGGAAAGTGATTGGGAGGCATGTATTCCCCTCATCCCCCTCACGAAAGGATCCAACTTTGTCTATATATATTTTGATTGTAGATGTTTTCTCTATTGTGTCCTCCTTGATCGACTGGTTTGGTTCTTACAAGTTTAAGTGCTTAGCTAATCTTTTCCATAGTTGGGGTTTAACTTGCAACAATTCTTCTAAGGTTATGAAACATTGCACTTTGGTCCTCTTCAATTCTTGTGAAGTGTTTGATGCTTCTTCTAAGATTTTTTTTCTATTTGCCTCTTATCGTTGCTCATACTCTCTAGAGTAGTTTGGAAGTTTAATCTATGTTGGATAATTCCTCATAATCTACTTCTTCTTCCATCATCTATCTTCCATCATCTATTGGTTCTTAAAAGCATCTAATTCTACAAAAAGAGGGATCTCTTCTTCAGTCTTCTTCCATCTATCTTCCTAAACTCTTGCCCACAGGTTATGTGAACAATTAGCTTCCACTTTCGGTATTAGAGAAAAAAAAAAGGGATGTCATACATGTTCATAATGTGCTTCCTCTTTGCAATAGTTTTTTGGGTCTTTGATTATTACAACTTTTTATAGATGTATAAAATTGTCTCTTTACTTAAAAAATTACTCTTTTCATACACCCCTCATTTCCTCATTCTCATCGAGCTAAACCGCACACACATATTATCGTATAACGTAAACAGGATGTTTGGTCTCCCAATGTGAATGCAGGCCGGACAACGGCTAGGGTTTCTCCTAACAGCGATCTTAATTGCCATACATAGTTCCACTCATTGCTTGCACTTCCTTCTTTCTCGTGTGTCTGGTCGTAGAGCTGCAGCAGTGGGGAGATGACGACCAGGTTCAAGAAGAACAGGAAGAAAAGGGGTCACGTCAGCGCTGGACATGGGCGTATAGGCAAGCATAGGAAGCATCCCGGTGGTCGTGGTAATGCTGGAGGTCTGCACCACCACCGTATTCTGTTTGACAAGTATCATCCAGGTTACTTTGGTAAGGTCGGTATGCGATACTTTCACAAGACAATGAACAAGTTTCACTGTCCCATCGTAAACGTCGATCGTCTTTACTCACTCTTGCCGGATTCGGCGAAGTCTGCCCCGGATGGGAAGGGTGCTTTGATCGACGTGACACAGTTTGGATACTTTAAGGTTCTTGGGAAGGGTGATCCTCCTCCCAAACCTGTGGTCGTGAAAGCAAAATTTTTCTCCAAACTGGCTGAGAAGAAGATCAAGGAAGCAGGTGGTGCTGTAATGCTCACAGCATAGAAAGTTAAGCGTCATTCGACGAGCTGGAAGTTGCTGTCTAGACTTAGATTTTGTTATGTATTACTGTCGTCAAATTTATAACTGAGTTATTGCAATGAAAAGTTGCTCCCTTTTGTTGCGGATGTCTCTAGTGTGCCTCTTTCCAACTGCATCGATTCTGATTTCCTATTGTTTCCGGTTTTTAATATTATTAAATTTGTTTACTTTTCCGTGCTTTTTTGTATTAATGTGTCTTATATATCCGATTTGGGTATATTTGCGTACTCCTGCGGATCTCATCATACCTTTATGTGGGTCCTTTTAAGAGCATGGAGTTTGATGATAAGCTTAGTATGTTGGTCACTCAATCGCTGATTTATTGCTAATGCTGGCTAGTTGTTACAGTCACGATTTTAACTAATTGTTGCACGCACTTGTTACTTCGTCTGTCGGGTAGTATGATGGTTGCGGATATTCTATTTTGCAGGTTGGCTTCGTATTTAGTGTCGAAACCTAGTTTTGCTCAACTCTTTGTAGTTGGGGACTCAAGTTTAATGTGGATATTCTATTTTCCAGTGTGGCTTAGTTTTCATTGTCGAAACCTAGTTTTACTGAACCGCTTGTAGTTGGGGGCTCAAGTATAATGGACTTTTGGTAAATATATAGAGCTTTTAATGAATGTTTGTGTTGTAAGTAACACTTCATTTTGGCTTATTTGGATCATCATGTGATGAAATAATGTGTCAGTTCAATGTCATGAAAGGTTGTTTTCGTGATGTGTTACTCTGTATTGGACTATGGAACTTTTATTCCACGTGTTTGAAGGGTAATTATCTTACGTAATCCCGTTTTAAAGTGAGGCTCATATCGAGTGTGGAATCCTTTTAAGCAATCTGTATTGATTTTGAGTTCTGCTACGTTCTATTGAAATTTATTTGAAATGTCATTAACAATGTGATGGGACACAATATTATTTTTGGTGTGTCTATTCTAGTGTTCTATCTTTGAAACGCAGGTTCCCCTTTTCTACTTGTCTTAGTAATGCTGTTTGAATTTAGTTTGCATTAGTAAATGCTTATGTTGCTAAATGTATTGCTTGCGGTTGGGTTTATAGATGTAATTTCAGTGGCAGTTTCTAAGCTTCACTGCTGACAATAGCAGATTCTAACAGCTCTTTTGAATCATTTGTTCTATGTCGCTTTACCGACCATGGGTAGCATATGTGCTTGAGAAGGATCAGATGTTTAGTTAGGGATGTTGTTGGATGGAAGAATGACATTGTTTTCTTTCTAAGTCAAAATGAATCCATTGAACTGTATGAAGTTTTTTGTATCCCTGTAGCTTTCAATACCTCTTTAAGTCATTTTTATCAGAAAGTTTGATTATTAGAAAGTACTATTTTAAGGCTTAACTTAAATTGTTGTCCTTCTATTTTAACTGCAGAGGGGTGGAAGTAATATGTGGACAATAAAAAATTGTTATCCTTCAGTTTGAACTGTAGAGGTCTATGAGTGGTAGCAACTTATGTACAAGGGATTGATCTATAGTGCCAATGATCGCCTGCTTTTGTTCGCTAGATTATCTAGTCCTTGAGATCTGAAATCTTTATTTTGAGCCTTTTAGGAATGTCACTCATTTTGCCAAGGTTTTGGGCATGCATTTATGAGTTTTTGGTATCCTATGATTTTCAGAATCTGTCAATGAACTGATTATATGGGGGTTCCAGTATACGAGATTAAATTCATTTATGTGATCTGCCAATTTTGGTACTCCATGGGAATGGTCGTAAAGTCCTTGTTTACTTGTCTATAATTTTGAGGTGTGAATTATCCTTTTCTCTTTCAGTTTATATGATGAGAGGTGTACTTTACGAATTCATGTAGTATGTAGATCTTTAGGAACTAATGGCTTTCTTGAGAAGACTGTGATGTGTGCATGGAATTTGTATTAGCACATGGATTATGTGAATTTGTAGATATGGATGTCCTTCCTAAGAATTCTTTGCGAATCTTGAATACTAGGTTTATCTTCCCCCTCTGCTATGTTTCTCAGGGGTTTGGATCCTACATTCATTAGAGGAGGTTTCTCTGTAAGTTTGGAGTTCTCTATTCACAAGCTCAAACATCATATAATTATATGTGCATATGCACATGCCAAGGTATCTCGGTTAGATCTTAACTCTTTATTTGGTTCTCTATTCACAAGCATTAACATCATATAATTGTATGTGCAAATGCATATGCCTTTATTTTTCTAATTGGATTTTTGAACTGAAAATTTACATTTGAAGTGAATGATCTCTGACCCAAGGTAGGAGCACGAACAGAATCTGACAGAATATGGAATTATCAGAGCAGACTTGAAACATGTGAAAAGTTTGAGCAACTATTCTCGGATGTTAGTAGCATCGAATTTAGTGTAAAGGTTTCTATTTTGTTCTGCAATCTGGATCCCTAGTATGACATGGGATTTTGGCGCATAGTCAATGCATATAGAATATGGTCTTGTACTCTACCCTCTTCATTGTTACTATTCATGGATATTAGTGGCATTGAATTCAGTGAATAGGTTTCTATTTTGTACTGCAATTAGGATTCCTAGTTATCCGTGATATGGGATTTTGGGCTGAGTCGATGCATATAGAATATGGACTGTACTCCGTACTCTCTGTTCATTGTTACTATTTAAATTCTGAATATTTGAGATTCGGACCATGTTAGAATGATTTTAGTCTTTATTGTTTGCTTATGGGCTTTTTGTGTAAACTTGATAGGCCCCTTCCGAACGTTGGATGCCTCCACTAGCCCAAAATTATAGTGCTTGGACCTGATTTGGACTTATCCAACTACCTTTTGTGCCCAGGTGCCCATGTGCCTCTTTATGGGCAATTCCATACCCATCCATGATCAAGCACTTTCTCGAGCCTGCTCACATTTGAGGCATCTTACTTCTGTGTTGCCCAAGTTCCTCAACCCCTTAGCTAAGGGTATGATGGTTTACCACTTGCCTCAAAAGCCATTGCTTCCAAGAGCTTCAAAAGGCCATCTCCTTGAAATATTTCTTCATCTATATGTAACCTAAGTTGATGTAAAGAAAAGTTGAAGAAAAGCGAGAGGGGAAAAAGAAGAGAAATGAAGCATAGACTAATAAAAGGAGTTGATGTAAAGAAAAGTTGAAGAAAAGAGACAAGAGAATAAAAAGAAAACTGAAGCGTCGACTAATAAAGAAACTTAGAATTGTCGAGGGGCCGTGACCCAAGTGGTTTACATGGTGAATGAGTTGGGCGGAAGTCTCGGGTCGAAGTCCTCATATGGAATCTATAAGTTGAGGGTTGCCCATCCCTTCGCAATGGGTGCTTTCCAATTTCTTGTACCTTCAAAAAAAAAAAACTTAGAATTGTTTACATTGCAGAATGTACCTCTTTTATGCGTTAGATATCTTCAATGTGTTTCTACAAATGAAACACGTTTTTTTTGCTATTGATATGCAACGTCGGTTGTCACAATTCATCAAATCTGGTTTTGAGAAGAAAATTCCATTGTTTGAGACAAACTTTCTTGACCACATGACTCATGTCCCAAAACATGTTGCCTTGTACTTGGCCTCAATTGATATTGTGCCACCACTGATTGCTTATTGATCCAAGATAGAACTCTAGATATAGCCATGAAAAAGGATATCCATGCAAATAGTTCACATTTAGGCCATGGGACCAAAGAGTCTTCAAAGTTGAAACTTCCACATGAGAATATCATTGTGCAACAAATCTTGTCTTATATTTCTCAAATGATCTATTCAATTTGTATTTTGTCTTCCATACATGTTTTGTACCAATGAGATATCCATGCAAATAGTTCACATTTAGGCCATGGGACCAAAGAGTCTTCAAAGTTGAAACTTCCACATGAGAATATCATTGTGCAACAAATCTTGTCTTATGTTTCTCAAATGATCCATTCAATTTGTATTTTGTCTTCCATACATGTTTTGTACCAATGAGCTTTGACTCTTGGGTGGATTCAAAAAATCCCAAGTATCATTTTTCAAAATACTATCAAGCTCTATATATGTAGTTGCATACTATCGAGGGTCTCCAAAACTTCTCCAATGTTGTACGTTCCTTGAGATTTAGACATTCAAGGCCATGTTGAAAAGCTTCAACTTTATTGACTATTGTGTTTGATCCTTCAGCCATCTTTCTTGCATGAATAGGCCATCTCCAAGTATTTTTAAATTTTAGAAAGAAGGTTTCGTTTCTTCCCTTACAAAGTCTTTGTGAATGTCCGATTAAAAATGTGGGAAATTGTAGAAATGATCTCTATCCAAAAAGATTATGGAAGCCACTTGCCTATTCACATTAACTAATCTACTTCTACATTATGGTTTCTCCTCTCCACATTTCCAAGTTTTTGTGGACTATGAGTAGCACATATTGACTTTGGTTACCATTTTTCTTCAATACACCTCAAATAAATGTACATAATTCTATTTTTTTAATAAGTAGCCAAAAAATTGTTTGCACTCACCTTAGAAAGTACAACTCATATTGAAAGAGGGTATGAAGGGAGGCTAATATAAAAGCCAATCACCCTAATTTTGTAAAAGAATTTTTGCCATTTCATGAAGTCATGATTAGAAAAAGTGAGCTTCTTGTCCTCAAACTCATGCGTCTGGCTTCTTTACAATTTTTCTCTCATGTTGCTTCAAGTTTGATGTAACTGATCATCGATCTTGGTGCCTAGATGTGTTATCTAGCCATCCACCCATTGGCTCTTGTAAAATGTTTGATTGAGCTTGTATGTACTCATTTCTCAACGACTTTATATGCATTTTAATGCAACCAAGAGTTCTATTGCATATTATGATCAAATATGTGTAAAGCTTTCAAAAAGTTTGATTTTAGTAGAGGCTTAATATGGTTTGCTCAAGTGATTAGGAATTTACAATCATTTTCACATCAATAGTTGTGTGGTTGGAGAACTTCTTTCATATTCAATGAGTATAATTTCATTTCTTGTATCTAGTGCGTTTGTGATTAAGAGGTTTGGAATGACAACTTAAGTGTTTCCCAATGTCCACCCATGAGGGAAAACACTTTGACATTATTTCCAAGGAACCTATCCTAAGTTAAGCAACTTGTATGATGAATTTCATGGAGTAGCTTTGAAGAAGTTTTTGAAATCTTGTTGATAGAGAAATAAACTCAATTAGTTATTTTTAAGTTATTTTATTGGAAAAGGAAAGGTTTTTTGATGGCATGTGTGAAGTTGTATGATTGATGATCACTATAATAATGAGTGGAAATGATAAGAGAAAACATACAAAACTCTTCATATTTCTCATTTTCATTTTCTTGAACATTTTAGCTTCAATGACCTACTTCAAGATAAGCTCTTTGCATGCATAAAAAAGGACCACGATGTTGGAAAACTCTTACTTTGGTGTGCAAGAGGTAAGTTTCATTTTACACCTCTTTTGAGTCTTTGATCAGATGATTGTGCTACAAAATTATCAGGGCTTGAGACTTCAAAGGGTGATAAAAGAATTTAAATAGTTGTTGGAGATAGACGTCTGCAAAAGCACGCGAACAACACAAGGAAGGAGAAGAAGCTTGGAGCACAACACACAATACTTAATGTATTACTAGAGAATGTACAAAGATAAGTAGCCCATTAGGGCAATAGGCGTATATACAAGCCCAGGAAAAAAAACCTCCTAAAGAGGGAAAAAAGTGCCCCGGCGGTCCTAGTGTGTTCACACACATCACTACCTAAATATATCAACAAATCCCCCCTGGGAGTGATGCAGTGAACAAGGAGCTAGCACTCATGTATAAGGAAGTGCCAAGCTATGTGGAAATCACTCCACAAAAGGAAGTAAGCCCAAAGCTTTGCAGAAAGCTTCAAATTTCTCCCTAGGCAGAGCTTTTGTGAAAAGGTCTGCAATGTTCTCTTGCGTGGCCACATATGCCAGGCTGATCTCCCCAGTAGAGAACCTCTCCCTCACATAGTGATAATGCACCTCAATGTGCTTAGTGCGAGCATGGAACACAGGGTTCCTCACAACTGCCAATGTGCTCTGACTGTTAGTGAAGATGGAGGTGGCAGAAGATTGACCAACACCCAAATCAACCATAAGGCGTCTGAGCCACACATACTCAACAATCGTTGTAAAAAGTGCCCTATACTCAGCCTCACAACTGGAAGTGGCCACAGTAGGCTGCTTCTTGCTCAACCAAGTTATACATGAGCTACCAAGCATGAAGCAAAAGCCACAAGTGGACACATGAGTGTCATAACAACTAGCCCAATCAGAGTCAGAAAAAGCATGCAAATCTGGTGGTAGTGATTCCCCCTTGGGATAAAACAAACCAAGTAGCCGGGTACCACTCAAGTAACGAAAGATGCGCTTAACCGCCTGCCAATGCTTGACTCCTGGGCAATGCATAAACCTGCTCATCTGTGAGACAACAAACTGAATACGGGTCGAGTAATGCATAAGTAAATCAAGCATCCAATAGCCTACTGATAGAGAACAACATCAAATGCATCTCTAGCATCATGGACTCAGTCGTAAACTTGTTTCCATAGGAGTGGCAATAGGTTTACAATTTTCAAGGCCAAAACGCTGCAATAATGTGTCAATATATTTCATTTGACACAAAGCCATTCCACCATCAACGTGCATAAACTGAATGCCCAAATAGTGATGCAAATGCCCCAAATCAGAGATCTCAAATGAGGCATGCAAATCAGCCTTAAAATCAGCAATATGCCTCTCATGGGGACTAGTGAGTAGCATGTCATCAACATAAACCACAATGATCAGAAGTACATCATTAACACGCTTAACATATAAGGTGCTTTCAGTTGGACTGTTTTCAAAACCATGTGCAATCAGATAGTCATGTACCTTCTCATACCAAGCACGTGGTGCTTGCTTTAAACCATATAATGCCTTCTTTAACCTGCACACCTAGTTTTCATGCCCTTTCTGAACAAAGCCACGGGGCTGAAAAACATACACTTCTTCATGCAAGTCACCATTCAAAAGTGCAGTTTTAATGTCCAACTGATGTACATTCCAACCATGATGGGCTGCAAGTGCACAGATGCTACGAACATTAGTCATTTGGCAAGTAGGAGCAAAGGTTTCATCAAAATCAATGCCTCTTTCCTGTGCATAACCCTTTGCAACAAGCCTAGCCTTATACCTGTAACTGTACCATCAGGTTTACGCTTCAGCTTGTATACCCACTTGCGAGAAGGCAAGATACATAAAGACCAAGTACCGTTCTTCATTATAGCATCATATTCAAATTGCATAGTAGCCATCCAATTTTTTGAATTTTGTGCTTCATCAAATGAAACACGCTCATTCTCATCACAGAGACTAGATGCAGCCATAACATAGCAATCTGATGCAAAAGAGGCACTATGAGAGCCTAATCGAGTACGATATGACAAAGGTGCATCTAATTTGTTGTCACACAAGGTCTGCACCAGCCATTTTGGCATAGTTTTTGCCTCCTCAATGTAAGCTCTCTCATCAACAAGTGCATCATGTAAATGTGCATCATAAATGGAATAATCTGCATCATCGCATGAAACCTGCAAAGGCTAAGAAGTTGCCTCATTAGGACCAGCACTAGACTGTCCACCTGTGAAAAGAGGTAGCAAAGTATCATACATGTCTTTGGAGCTAACAAATGTCTCCTTAGTACATGAAAGCAATGGCTGAATAGCATCTTCCACAAAAACAACATCACGAATAACCAGAATGCATTTAGTCTGTGGATGATACATGCGATAGCCTTGACTTTCAGAACTGTACCCAACAAAAATACATTTTACTACTTTATCATCCAATTTTCTGCGGTATTGTTCAGGCACTAATGCATATGCTAAACAACCAAAAACACGTAGATGAGCAACAGATGGCTTGCGATCATGCCAAGCCTCATATGGAGTGATAGATTGCAGCGCTTTAGTAGGACACATGTTAAGTACATATGCTGCACACATGACAACCTCAAGCCAGAACTATGTGGTAAAGCCTGACTCTTGACCATACACCTCGCCATCTCCATGAGTGACCTGTTCTTTCGTTCAACAACTCCATTCTATTGAGGTGTATATGGCACTGTACACTGGTGTTTTCTCCCACATTCAGCCAGAAATGCATTAAAATAAGAAGGCATATATTCCCCTCCTCGATCAGAACGGAGGGTGCCCATTTTACATGCTGACAGATTTTCAGCCAAAACCAAAAACTATTTAAAGCACATGAACACTTCGGACTTTGCTTTCAATGGATATACCCATGGATGCCTGGAAAAATCATCAATGAAAGTCACGAAGTAAAGATAATTTCCAAAAGAAGGTGTCTGCATAGGACCACAAACATCACTATGTACAAGCTGCAATTTCTAAGTAGCCCAAACTGAACCATCTTTTGGAAAGGAGGAACGCTTCATTTTGCCCAAAATACAGCCTTCACAAACATGTTTTGCCAGTGCCTCAAGTTTGGGCAAAGAGGACACTATTTCAGATTCTTCAGGCGTAGCAAACTAGCAAAATTCAGATGACCAAAGCATGCATGCCAAAGCTTTGCATCTGACATAGCTTGAAAGTGTATGAGCTTATACAGCCCACGACATAGAATGCCAGAAGCAATAATCACGTCGCCATTTGACAGATCATGAACTGTACATCTGTCATCAACAAATTTCACAACCAAGCCAATCTTGGCTAATGCAGAAACCGATAACAGATTTTTCTTCATCCCTGGCACAAACAAAGCATCTGACAAAGTGAAAGAACTACCATCAGTAGTAGTCAAAATGATCTTACCAACTCCCATAACAGGATAAGAGGAGTTGTTGGTGCATGTAACAATATTCCCTGTAGGGGTAGACTCGAGTGAAGTGAAGAAACTATGCTGCGAGGTAATATGTTTGGTCGCCCCACTGTCAAAGTACCAAACATCTGAGTCTACTGGATACATGTACTGCTCATGAGAAGATGGGTCAAAACTGCAAATAGTAGTAAACGCCCATTCTTCTTCCTGCACAAGATTAGCAGACTCCATTTTTGGTGTAGAAACTTCTGCAACAACCATTCAAGCCTCTTTCTTTTTTGCCTCTTTAGCAGCGAGTTTTGGACAGTTCTTTATGATATGATCACTCCCTTTACAGTACTTGCAAAACAATTTTTGCTTTTATGATTTTTTCTCATCTTTATCTTGGTTCTTCGAATGTGCAGCATTTGTAGATTTTTGCTTACTAGTAGAAGAGCTCCATTTTCCTTTGCCCTTTTGACTAGCCAGGAAAGCTTGATCTTCAACACGCATAATGGACCTGTTTTGCCTGGACTGATCTTCCTGTAACAGAACAGAGACTAACTCCTCAAATGACAAGGCATTTGGATTGCCTTTCATCATCAACCGAAGAGTAGAAGCAAAACTCTAATATGAATTGGGAAGAACATTCAGATCGGTTTGCACAAGTGAGCTATCTGGTATGACCTCATCAACAGAAATCAACTGTTCCTTCAAGTCTTTGATCTTTGTTAGAGAACTGTCCATAGAATCACCATGTGCTCACTCTCCAACTATTTTCGGAGGTAAGCAACATGATCCTCATTCCTATCTTGGTACAATGTGGTAAGTGTATCCCAAGCATCCTTAGCTATTCTGCAAGAGCGAATGTAAGGAACAATGGCACGTTTGACAGACAAAGCTATCAATGCATGTGCCTGAACATCTCTGCCATCCCAATGAATTTGCTCTGCAGTAGGTGTAGCAGAAACCGCAGCACGAACATGAATATGCAGAATATCATCATCTTTGATACCTTCTGCCTCAGCTTCTATACTTGCAGTTGTAACAATTGCAGGTGTGATAGGATGTTTTTCAACACCCTGCACAATGTTCCACAGTCCTTTCGCAACCAATACATGTCGCATCATATAAGCCCATAACAGGTAGTTGGTAACATCCAAGTTATCCTCAACAGCCAACATACGGAATACATCACTGCTTTCAGCCATGGCTGGTGACAAAATACCTTGATACAAAAAATTGACTGTATCTCAAAAAGTTGAACAGAACTGCCCAGACAATTTTTTCTAGACCTGTAGTAGACTTAGAGATGCTTATACTGGCGAATAGAAACTGGTATATATCTTTGGCACAAAAAGATGAAATAGCCTACATAAGCGCTGTGATAGTGTGTTCGAAGGCCGAAACGAGCTCAGATCGCGATTTCGACACCACAAGGCAAAGCTGTTTTGATCTCGAAAGCAAACTGAGTGTGCTCACCAAAATTCGTACGATTCTGAGACTGCAACCGGGGGAGTGTCGACGGTGCCCTAGATGAAGCGACGACCTACTCTGATACCAATTGTTGGAGATAGACATCTGCAAAAACACGTGAACAACACAAGGAAGGAGAAGAAGCTTGGAGCACAACACACAATACTGAATGTATTACTAGAGAATGTACAAAGATAAGTAGCCCATTCGGGCAATAGGCATATATACAAGCCAAGGGGAAAAAAACCTCCTAAAGAGGGAAAAAAGTGCCCTGGTGGTCCTAGTGTGTTCACACACATCACCACCTAAATATATCAACAATAGTTACCATCCCTTTCTATTAGTAGGGGATTACTAAGGTTTAATTTGACGTTATAGTTAGGCATGATGATCTTGCACATAGATAATCCAATAGGTTAGCATGCAATACTCGAGAAAAGGAAAAATGGGATTGATCATTTGAATTTTTGTAACTTGTAAAAAGCTATGCACAATTCCTTGATTTAAGATCATGTACATGTTGGGTGATTTTTTTTTGCATTATTTGTGAATTTAGTGTAAGAAGTTTTACATATTTTTGCATAAATTGTTTTGAAGTTGTGATTGCAAGAAGTGTTGAAAGTGACTTTGTCATAATAGCATCAATGCGAGTACTCACTTTAAAGTTGTATTGGCTTGGTTAAAATATTTATTTTAATGTTTGTGTTGTTAATTTTAATTAAGGGGGTATAAGCCACAATAAAATTTTTGGGATAAGTTATTTATGAAGAATATTGAAACGCAAAGCATGATTGTCTATGGAGATGGGTAGCAATAAAGAAGAAATAATGAATTATTATGAAAGGGTAAAGTTATTCATAGGCTTATTTGAGTTGTTGTGTTGGAGTTCTTGTGTGATTGAATGACTCAAGGGAAACGTACATGTGATTCCACAACTTCACCACATTAGTAGAAGTCTTATGATTCAAGGAAAGGTGAAATTACCTTCATTGGATTATAAATGTCATATTCTAGATACATATGTGCTTGGAGGAAGTAGAAGTTCCTTGCTTGAGAGATAGCATAAGCCAAGAACAAGGGGAGGTACATTGGTGGTATCTTTTCACAATTTTCATGATGACCAGATGAGTAGAGGGACATAGGGGTGGCTGTAGTCGATGACTTGGTAAGCTATAAATAGTTTGGGAGGTGAGTCCTTGACATGTCATTTCTTGCTTCTCACATCTCGTATCGAATCAAAAAGCTCTAAAAAAGGAAGTATAGCCTTAGCATGTAGATGTGCATGGGTGGGATCAACCCATACAAGATGGCATACATGTAACTCTTATGCTCCCTTTCAAAATCATGCCCCGGGGGCAAGATGTGCTCACAGAGCCATGAAAGCTACCTACACGGATGATGGTCTAAACAAAAAAGACCTCATGCATGCATGGATGAACAAATGAAATAATCTCTTCCACCTCTTTGTTATACATCAATAAAAATACACAATAGATATTATATAGCACTCTATAGAGTTACATGCACTATATGTGGGAATAAAGGTTTTCCTCTCTCACCTTTTCCCCTTACAAATTTATGCATGCTGATAGAGAAACACACACACACACACACACACACACACACACACACACACACACACACACACACACACATATATATATATATATATATATATATATATATATATATATATATATATATATATATATATATATATATATATATATATATGTGTGTGTGTGTGTGTGTGTGTGTTTGTGTGTGTGTCTGTACATACATACATACACACACGTGTAGACACACACATACACACACACACATACACACACACATATACATATATATATATATATATATATATATATATATATATATATATATATATATATATATATATATATATATATATATATATATATATATATATATATATATATATATATATATATATATAGAGAGAGAGAGAGAGAGAGAGAGAGAGAGAGAGAGAGAGAGAGAGAGAGAGAGAGAGAGAGAGAGAGAGAGAGAGAGAGAGAGAGAGAGAGAGAGAGAGAGAGAGAGAGAGAGAGAGAGAGAGAGAGAGAGAGAGAGAGAGAGAGAGAGAGAGATGCATACCCACATGCATACAAATCGCATGCATACATGCAACCCTATAATCACATCCTTAAACACAAACACATGCAAATGTGAGGCGCACATGGATATACTTTCACATGCAATCTTTTGAATGAAGACATGTGCTAACAACTCCTCTTATCATATTATGGGAATTGGGAATATTATTTTTACTGCTACAAATGACAACACATTCACTTTATAAGATGCTTATATATAGAAGGGATAAGAAAGAATGTGTTAGCATTAGAAAAAAATGGCTTATTAAGGGAATTTGTTGATGATAGATGTACTATTCATGATCTCTTACATGGTGATAAAATCATTGAATTTAGAATGCTATGTCATGGGCGATATAACCTGACAAATTATGATAAATATACGAATGATTTTGCATGTGGAGTTGAAGATTCTCAAGCTATTTTGAATGGAAAACTTTACCATGCACATTTCAAACATCTGAATTTTGCTAGTTTGCTTCATCTATAGAAATGTGAAATGGTATGGTCTTTACGCAAAGTTGAAGCACCTTCTAAGAATGTTTATGAAGTCTATATTTTGGGTAAATTGATGCATTCTTCCTTCCCAAAGATGGTTAAATTAGATTTGCATATAATTTACAATTTAATCATAGTTATATCTATGGTCCTATGCAAACACCTTCATTTAGGAATCACCTATATATACTTTATGACTTTCATCGATGAATTTTGCAGGCATGCATGGGTTTATTCACTGAAATGCAGAAGTGTTTATGCGCCTTAACCATCATCTGGGCAGTTCTGATCAACTTTTTGAGATATAGTCAATTTTTTGCATCAACGTATTTTAGTCAGTGGCCATGGCTGAAAGGAGTGATGTATTCTGTATGTTGGTTGTTGAGGATAAGTTGGATGGTACCAACTACCCATTATGGGCTTATATGATGCAACATGTATTGGTTGCAAAAGGACTGTGGAATATTGTGCAAGGTGTTGAAAGACGTCCTGTTACAAATACAGGTGCTGGAGCTGATGGAGATGGTGTCAAAGATGATCATATTCTATAGTTTCCTGTTCATGCTGCTGTTTCTGTTGCACCTACTATAGAGCAAATTCGTTGGGATGACAAAGATGCTCAGGCACATGCATTGATAGCTTTGTCTATCAAACGTGCCATTATTCCTCACATTCATTCTTGTAGAACAACTAAGGATGCTTGGGATACACTTACCACATTGTACCAGGCTAGGAATGAGGCTCGTGTTGCTTGGGATACACTTAACACATTGTACCAGGCTAGGAGTGAGCACATGAATGAAGGTGATTCGATGGACAATTTTCTGACAAAGATCAAGGATTTGAAAGAACAATTGATTTTTGCTGATGAGGTTATACCAGATAGCTCACTTGTGAAGACTGTTTTGAATGGTCTTCCTCACTCATATCAGAGCTTTGCTTCTACTCTTCGTTTGATGATGAAAAGAAATCCAAATGCCTTGTCATTTGAGGAGTTAGTCTCTGTTCTGTTGTAGGAAGTCAATCTAGGCAGAACAGGTCTATTATGCATGTTGCAGATCAAATTTTCTTGGCTAGTCAGAAGGGCAAATGTAAATGGAACTCTTCTATTAGTAAGCAGAAATCTGCAAATGCTGCACATTTGAAGAAGGAAGACAAAGATGAGAAGAAATCAGAAAAGCAAAAATTGTTTTGCAAATATTGTAAAGAAAATGATCATGTCATGAAGAGGTTTCCAAAACTGACTACTAAAGAGGCAAAAAAGAAAGAGGCTGGAATGGTTGTTGCAGAGGCCTCTACACCAAAAACAAAGTCTACTAACCTTGTGCAACAAGAAGAATGGGCGTTTACTACTGTTTGTAGTTTTGACCCATCTTCTCATGAGCAGTGCATGTCTGCAGTAGACTCAGATGTTTGGTACTTTGATAGTGGGGCACCAAACATATTATCTCGCAACGCAGTTTCTTCTCTTCACTTGAGCCTTCCCCTATAGGGAATACTATTACATGTGCCAATAACTCCTCCTATCCTGTTATGGGAGTTGGTAAGATCATTTTGACTACTGCTGATGGTAGTTCTTTCACTTTGTTAGATGCTTTGTTTGTGCCAGGGATCAAGAAAAATCTGTTATCAGTTTTTGCATTAGCCAAGATTGGCTTGGTTGTGAAATTTGTTGATGACAATTGTACAGTTCATGATCATTCAAATGGCGACATCATTATTGCTTCTGGCATTTTATGTCGTGGCCTGTATAAGCTCATAGACTATGAAAGATCTGTAAATGATTTGGAACATGCAGTACATGATTCTCAGGCTATGTCAGATGCAAAGCTTTGGCATGCATGCTTTGGTCATCTGAATTTTGCTAGTTTGCTACACCTCTAGAAATCTAAAATGGTGTCTTCTTTGCCCAAAATTGAGGCACCCGGTAAACATGTATGTGAAGGCTATATTTTGGGAAAAATGCAATGTTCTTCCTTTCCAAAAGATGGCTCAATTCGGGCTACTCAGAAATTGCAGGTTGTACATAGTGATGTCTGTGGTCCTATGCAGACACCTTCTTTTGGGTATATCTGTACTTCATGACTTTCATCGATGATTTTTCCAGGCATCCATGGGTATATCCATTGAAGGCAAAGTCCATAGTGTTTATGTGCTTCAAACAGTTTTTGGTTTTGGCTGAAAATGTATGAGCAAATAAAATGGGCACCCCTCTATTCTGATCGAGGGGGGGATCTATGTCTTCTGACTTTAATGCATTTCTGGCTGAACGCGGGATAAAACATCAGTGTACAGTGCCATATACAGCTCAACAGAATGGAGTTTTTGAATGAAAGAACAGGTCACTCATGGAGATGGCGAGGTGTATGGTCAAAAGTCAGACTTTACCACATAGTTTCTGGCTTGAGGTTGTCATGTGTGCAACATATGTACTTAACATGTGTCCCACTAAAACGCTGCAGTCTATCACTCCATATGAGGCTTGGCATGGTCGCAAGCTATCTGTTGCTCATCTCCGTGTTTTTGGTTGTCTGACATATGCATTAGCGCCTGAACAATATCGCAAAAAACTAGATGATAAAACAGCAAAATGTATTTTTGTTGGGTACAGTTCTGAAAGTAAAGGCTGTCGTCTGTATCATCCACAAACTAAATGCATTCTGTCTAGCCATGATGTTGTTTTTGTGGAAGATGCTATTCAACCATTGCGTTCATGTACTAAGGAGACATCTGTTAGCTCTAAAGACATGTATGATACTTTGCTGCCTCGTTTTACAGGTGGACAATCTAGTGCTGATCCTAATGAGGCAACTTCTAACCCTTTGCAGGGTTCATGTGATGATGCAGATCATTCCATTTTTGATGCAGATTTAGATGATGCACTTCTTGATGAGAAAGCTGATATTAAGAAGGCAAAAACTATGCCAAAATGGTTGGTGCAGACCTTGCGTGATAACAAATTAGATGCATCTCTATCATATCGTACTCATTCAGGCTCTCATAATACCTCTTTTGCATCAGATTTCTATGCTATGGTTGCCTCTGGTCTCTGTGATGAGACTGAACTTGTTTCGTTTGATGAAGCACAAAATTCTGAACATTGGATGGCTGTAATGCAATCTGAATATGATGCTATCATGAAAATGGTACTTGGTAAGGCCATTGGCACTAAGTGGGTATACAAGCTGACGCGTAAACCTGATGGAATAGTTGACAGGTATAAAGCTAGGCTTGTTGCAAAGGGTTATGCGTAGGAAAGAGGCATTGATTTTGATGAAACCTTTGCTCCTACTTGCCGAATGACTACTGTTCGTAGCATCTGTGCTTTTGCACCTCATCATGGTTGGAATGTAGATCAGTTGGACATTAAAACAACAATTTTGAATGGTGACTTGCATGAAGAAGTGTATGTTTTTCAACCTCCTCGCTTTGTGTAGAAAGGGCATGAAAAATAGGTGTGTAGGTTAAAGAAGGCATTATATGGTTTAAAGCAAGCACCACGTGCTTGGTATGAAAAGATACATGCCTATCTCATTGCACATGGTTTTGAGAACAGTCCAAATAAAAGCACCTTATATGTTAAACATGCTAATGATGTACTTCTGATCATTGTGGTATATGTTGATGACATGCTGCGCACTGGTCCTCAAGACATGCATATTGCTGATTTGCATGCCTCATTTAAGATGTCTGATTTGGGGCATTTGCATCACTATTTGGGCATTCAGTTTATGCAAGTTGATGGTGGAATGGCTTTGTGTCAAACAAAATATATTGACACATTATTACAGTGTTTTGGCCTTGAAGACTGTAAGCCTATTGCCACTCCTATGGAGACAGGTTTATGATCGAGTCTTCATGATGCTCGAGATGCATTTGATGCTATTCTCTATCAGCAGGCTATTGGATGCTTGATTTACTTATGCATTACTTGGCTAGATATTCAGTTTGCTGTCTCATAGATGAGCATGTTTATCCATTGCCCAGGTATCAAGCATTGGCAGGCGGTTAAGCGCATATTTTGCTACTTGAGTGATACCCGGCTACTTGGATTGTTTTGTCCCAAGGGGGACCACTACCGCCAGATTTGCATGCTTTTTCTGATAGTGATTGGGCTGGTTGCTATGACACTCGTGTGTCCACCAGTGGCATTTGCTTCACGCTTGGTAGCTCATGTATATCTTGGTTGAGCAAGAAGCAGCCTACTATGGCTACTTCCAGTTGTGAGGCTGAGTATAGGGAAGCTTTCACAACGACTGTTGAGTGTGTGTGGCTCAGATGCCTTATGGTTGATTTGGGTGTTGGTCTGTCTTCTGCCACTATCATCTTCACAGACAGTCAGAGCGCATTGGCAGTTGCGAGGAACCCTATGTTCCATGCACATTGAGGTGCATTATCATTATGTTAGGGAGATTGTGCTGGGGAGATCAGCTTGGCATATGTGCCCACGCAGGAGAACATTGCAAACCTTTTTACGAAGGCTTTGCCTAGGGAGAAGTTTGAAGCTTTTTGCAAAGCTTTGGGCTTACTTCCTTTTGTGGATTGATTCCACATAGCTTGGCACTTCCTTATACATGAGTTCCAACTCCTTGTTCACTGCATCACTCCTAGGGGGGATTTGTTGATATATTTAGGTACTGATGTGTGTGAACACTCTAGGACCGCTGGGGCACTTTTTTCCCTCTTTAGGATGTTTTTTCCCCCAGCTTGTACATACACCTATTGCCCTAATGGGCTACTTATCTTTGTACATTCTAGTGGTAATGCATTCAACATTGTGTATTGTGCTCCAAGCTTCTTCTTCTTCCCTGTGCTATTCACGTGCTTCCGTAGACGTCTAACTCCAACAATCATCACCATGTTAGCCATGGGGCCCTAGCATTCTTTCTTCCTTTTGTCATGCTTTTAGGCCTCTTTACAATTTCATCATATATATCCAGGCTCTCAATAGAAATGACAAGGCATGGGCATTCCTTGTGCAAGTGTATTATTAAATATAGATGACCATCAATTATTACTAAAATTTTGATTGTTGTATGGTTGCTATTGTGGGGAACTTTTATATTGGGATTTTATCTGGTGTGGGGGGATATAACTAGTGGATCATTCAGCAAGGTCCTAAATAATCGCATTAACTCCAAATCTATTATGTGTCTTTGTATTATAAGGGCAAGTCTCTGTGGTGTGGTCGACACATTGATAGGTATCATAGTACAACTAATTAAATGCATAATTTGTTGTTGTGTGGCTGAGATTCTAACATTTTGTACAAAACACTCGTTTCAACTAGTCATCCTATGCAGTCTTGGTAGTATTTGTTGGTAGCCATTCCAAATTTTTAGCAAAACCTCCAAACTTATGTTCAAGCTATAAGGCCATGTCTACCACATCATCCAAGGTCATGTCACGCTATCAACCATTTTGTCGAGTTCATTCACAAAGTGGACATAAACACTCTAGCTTTGTATTGCTCATCTCTTGGAGTGGTGGTCAGGTTTTCCATTACACCGTAATTCATTTCAAATGATCAAACATGTGCATTTGGATCATCATCACGGAAACCTCCAAATTTGGCATAATTCATGCCCATTGGAAATGTTATGCATAACATCATATCTTCGGTTGCCATGTTTCTAGGATTAAATTGATCGAGAGCGTCCAAGATTTCCTCTAAATCAAAACTAGAAGAAAACAACTCCATGCAATAAATTGATGGATTTACAATGGTTTTTGGTGTTCTAGATCATATGTGGGGAAAACTAAAGGTAACTATTAATACAAGGGCTGATCTCTTCTGCTTTTATACATGAATTTTGATGCCCAAATGTCCAAAATCGGCAAAAGAGAAAACTTTGAGCTCTTCATCGGGAAAAGTCTGACAACCACGGGTAAGGCCAGATGAGTTTATGGTGTCTTTTGATGGAGCAATTGCAGTCATAATATGCTCCATTGGAGGTGTCATCGAGGCCATATTATCATTAGGCACCATTAGAGAAGCTTCCGATGATACTATGATTTGATGATCTGGTTCAAGGTTTGAGGTGGAGGTAGTTTCTGGTTGTTGCCTCTTTGCTTGCATTAGTTTTGGGCTCTAAAATGTCTTTGTAATCATCGTGGTTGTGTATCTGACTTGTATTTGGGGTAACTTTCACCGAAATGCAAGATAGGCATATATCTTCACCCAATGCCTACACTTTTACTTCATCACCAGTGCAAGTCCCCAATAGGATCACTAGTGTTAACCTCTATCATGGACTGCATATTAGAACATACTAAACATGGCCTAATCTAGAAACTACAGATTGCTTGTGGTCAACAATGGGTTCTTGGCTGGAGGAACTTGAGAATGCAGTTCCTATACTTTTCCACAAAATCTCTAATTTTATTTGCAACTACCTCTATCTATTTTTTTTGGTACTCCATACAGTACATTTATGATGTTCTACATGTCTACTTTCCAAACAATAAACTAAATACTCTTACTATCGCTCAAACAATGCACATAAGATTAGCTTGCCTTCATTGAGTATACATGCAATTGTTGATGTATACTAATTTAAGCTAGTCGCTTCATAGATTACAATTTGCAAATGGAGCGTAGCATGATAACACACCTGACAAAAAGAAGAATGATAGTGATTACAGAAAACAACTCCTTGTGCCCACAACACCACTAGTCTATGTGGTCTATGGTGGATTGATACATCATATTTGCATTGAAAGGTTACATGCTTTGAAGGGGTTGCATCCCTTTTTGGTTGACCATATTCTGATAATTATAATAATTATAATATGATAATTAGAAAATATCGGTATAACATCCAACAACCTAAAACATACCCCAAACAACCAAATATGCACATATGACTAACCATTGGTTTGCACCCATTCCAAGCCTCATAAGTCAAATGTTGGCTTGATCTTGTAGACGCGCATACACAAAGATAGTACAGTAACAAAATCTCACAAAAGCATACACAAAATAGAGAGAGACAAGAGATTGAACACAAGATTGGGTACGATCTCCCCCCACATAGTCTGATGGATGAGTCCGTCAGAGTATGTGTATTTATAAGTATTTTTCATACATCATGAATAGAAGATACATGAGGGCGGTGCTTCAAAAAGCATGCATTTATGAAAAATTTGCTTTATTTACAAATCGTTGCTTTCTAAGTGATGTAATATTTTTACAAAAATGCCGCTTTCTAAGCGATCTACTATTTTTACAAAAAGTATATAGAATACTATCTTCTAAATATCTTAAAAAATATATGAATAAATCCATGCACATTCATACCCTCATGATTCTTCACATGCTAAATCAAAACACAATCACATTAAAAACCTGAAGACATTGAAATCCATTTAACATTTCCTTATTCCATAAAGTATAACATGCCCCCCAGTTGATAAGCAACTGACCTCAGTTGATAAGAATAAAATAGACATGGATAGCTAGTCACATGTCCCATTACTGAACAATCATAAGCATATTCCATGTAAAAACACATGCATGGAAATGGAAAACTGGAATTTAATGTGGCTGTGTATGATATGCAGATATCAAATGATCATAATGTGGCATTAATGATGTCTTATGAATCCATTGAGATTCTTCAAGTGAGTGATTATTATATTTAACTAAACATCTATGATATTGGTTACCTATGTGTTTAGTAGTAACATCATAATCAAGTATTTTCTCTAGAACTAAAATTTCAACATAAGGAGGATCATCTAAAATAGGAGTGAGTGGTAAAGTTCCTTGAAAGGTAAACTAACATGAACCTAAATTTTGAAATAATGCAACCCAAAAGTGATTACAAAAATGATAATCTCGATCTGATAGAAGAACTTTTGGAAAACCATGACACGAAAAAATACATTTAATTAATAACTTACCATGATGAAGAAATATACATTCAATAAATAACATTTAATAACTAACTTACCAAAATCCTCTGTAGTATGGGTAGGGTCCATGGCCTTATATAGAATTAAAACCTATTACTAAACATGTGAAAAAAAAAATAGCAACATTGGAATTAAAATAGAAAAGGAAAGGTTTTGTCTTGGAAATATATATAAAAAATTAAATAAATAAAATGGAGTGTTAGATAAATAAATAAATAAATAAATAAATAAATAAGGGGAGGGAGTGTTAGAAGTTTTGTTATAAGTTAAAATGAATGGGGTATCAATATGTGAACATAGGCTAGTGGATAAAGCATATCTCTTGGAAGTGAGAGGTGGTGGGTTCAAATCCCCTACATGACTAGGGAAATAAGTAAGCTAACTAGGGAAATAAGTAAGATAACTAGGGAAATAAGTAAGCTCTTATTGCCACTCATTAGTTATAGAGGGCTCGCGCATAGACAATGGAGCCAAAGGGAACCAAGAGAACCATGAGTGCTAGAGATGCCAAAGTTATGCCATAGTTCTATGCCTTAGTTAACGCCTTGGAGTAAGCTGTAGGAGTAACGACATGGATAATCGAATTGATAACCACCTCAGGAGTAATTGCATGGATAATCGAATTGATAACCAAATTTGATAAGCCTCAAGAGTAACCACATGGATAACTGAATTGATAATTGCCGCAAGAGTAACCCACATGAAAGCTTCCATCCACAACTTATCTAGAATATGCTTTCCTTTAACCATACATCATGCCATTTCAAGAAGTGTTCTATTCTTGTGATTTGTAGTACTATTTTGTTGAGGTGTATATATAAATTTGTGAGGAACACCTCTTTCACAAAGAAAAGCATCAAACTCATATGTCATGTATTCACTACCATGATTTGTGCAAAGAGTCAAAAGCTTATTGCCACAACAATTTTTAGCCATAGCTAGAAATATTTTAAAGCAAGAGAATGCCTCGTTCTTTGCTTCCATAGGATAAAACCAAGTATTTCATGTTGCATCATCAATGAATTTAGAAAAGTATACACGCTTGCCAAAAGATGGAGTCTTGAATGGACCACATACATTACTATGAACAAGATGGCATTTTCTCGTAGTATGTGTAACATCATTTTTGGAAAGCATGATGAATTGTTTCAAGTATGCAACCTTTAGATGCATGCTTTTAAATGGACTCAAGTGATAGAAAAACAATAAACGTACCCTTTATTTGCAAATAAAGCAAACTATTAAAGTTCAAATGACCAAAACAAGCATGCCATAACTTCATTTCGGCCATATATAAAGTACAAGTAAGCAAGGAATTTGAGGAAAATCTCTTATATGTATCTCTGTGATACAAACCATTATCACAATAACATCACCATTGTTGAAATCATGAACCATACATTTGATATCAACAAATTGTACATGAAAGCTTGCACTAACCATAGTAGAAATCAAAATCAAGTTTTTCTTGATATCGCAAACCTATAATGCATTTTTGAGAGTAACAATACCTCCATCTATAGCCATAGATAAATTTCTCCAACTCCAATAATAGGATGAGAAGCATTGTTTGCACATACAACATGTCCCCCCTTGGGTGCATCTTTCAAAGATACGAAAGAAATTTTGCATGAAGTGATAATCTTTGAAGCACCACTATAGAGAAACCAATCTAATTCAGTCTCATTCACAGTCATACATGTAGAATGTGATGATGAATCATAATTAAATATAAAAACACATGTCAAAACATCATGATAAACATTAGCTTCTTCAATCTTTGCATTGCACAATAGACATGCCATATTATTTCTTCTTTTCATTATGCTTGGCAAGCTTTCTACATTTATGGTATGTCCAAGCCTTCGAAAATACTTGCCCCTAATAAGTCACTTATCTTTGTACATTATAGTGGTAATACATTCATTATTGTGTATGGTGCTCTAAGATTCTTCTTCTTCATTGTGTTGTTTGCGTGCTTCCACAAATCTCAAACTCCAACACTTTGATCCATGATGTACTCTATTTTGCATTGGTTGTTGAGCTTGCGACTTGATTATCTGGTTCATTTGCTTCTTGGGATGCCTTTCTTGTTTCTTTGGACCCATCTTTGGAAAAGAAGGGACATATTGGGTTCTACGATCCCTTCATGAGTGATCTTCTTCTACACCATAGAACTTTGGACAATAATAGCATTGTTATCTTCAAGTGTCTTCTCGAAAGGACCAAGAGTGGGTGCCCCTCCTAGTTCCTTAAGTGCATGATTTTCTAGCTCAATTATGATGCAGTTTTGATCCACTCAGACCTGAATAAGTCTACTTCTAAGGTTTAGGTTGAGTACATGATCATAGATCTAGTCTTGACCTAAGATAAGAGGTTCGGTGAGATCCTGATCTTGACACACTAGCACCTTCACTCTCATAAGAACATCCTAAATGTAGATGGGAAGCACCAACCTCACCTATGCAAGGGGTTTCCATACCTCCCAATCCTATGAGATATGCATCTATAGGATTGAATTTTAATTGCAATTCTTGATAGTAAGAAAGGTGAACCGTTCTAGTGGTTGTACCAGAATCAATTAAGGCTCTTACAGTCCTAGGATTGTTTCCTTGTCCTACCTCTAGGCGCACCTTCACTCTCATAAGAACAT
The DNA here is from genome assembly GCA_020310875.1 of Ceratopteris richardii. Classification (NCBI taxonomy): domain Eukaryota; kingdom Viridiplantae; phylum Streptophyta; class Polypodiopsida; order Polypodiales; family Pteridaceae; genus Ceratopteris; species Ceratopteris richardii. Next base: position 17,107,287 of record CM035434.1, read on the forward strand.
CCTAAATGTAGATGGGAAGCACCAACCTCACCTATGCAAGGGGTTTCCATACCTCCCAATCCTATGAGATATGCATCTATAGGATTGAATTTTAATTGCAATTCTTGATAGTAAGAAAGGTGAACCGTTCTAGTGGTTGTACCAGAATCAATTAAGGCTCTTACAGTCCTAGGATTGTTTCCTTGTCCTACCTCTAGGCTCACAAAAGGACATCGGTCAAATATTCTAGGGGAATTTACACACGATGCTTTACATATGGCCATGTGGTATCCTGGAGCGTCATGAGTGTCTTACCTAGGCTCATCCCTACCCTGTCTCCTCAATTTCATTGGTCAGATGCATTCTAAGGCTTCTGTCTGCACTTCTTGTTGAACTCGTTTTTCTTCTTCCTTACGTTTCTTTGCAGTATTGAGTCAGTTTAGTATTTCCTTTGTGAGGGGTTCTTGATATAATTTGACTCTGCATCCTCTGATGTAACTAGGTAGGATATCATCTTCTAGGGTAGCTAACTAAACTATGCCTTTAGGGTGTATACTAGAACTAAGTCTCCTGTTTCAAGACTTTATCCTTCACATGGGCATCAAAGTATGCCTTTTGTCTTTTCTTGGCCGCATAAATCCCTATTGCTACTCTCAATCTTGTTTCAGCCAAGCATTCCAAATCAATGATTCTAGACGAGAGCTCATGGCTGATCCATTGATGCTCTTGTGCTACTTTCAGTGTCAATACTCACTATAGCTTTGGCCCATTTAGGCACAACTTCTAGATTGACAAGTAAGCATCACAAAGTTCATCTGACACTCCTTGCGGGGACTCTCTTGAGGTTAGTCTAGAACGGTGATCCGCCCTAAGGTGAGTCGTACCTTTCCTAACCACAACTTCAAAGTCATATTCCATTAGTAAGAGGAACCATCTTACTAATCTACCTATATTGGAAGGTTTGTTCACTACATAGAGTGATGTTTGATGGTCTGTAAAAAATTTAAACTTAATTGCAAGAAAATAATGTCTAAACCTTTTAATCGCATATACCATGCCTAATCCTTCTCTTTCAGTAGTGGTGTAATTTTGTTCAGCTGCATTCAATTGTCTATTTGCATAAGCAATGGAAAGATCCATATTATCTTCACCAGTGGGTTGTGCTAACACATGCACAATAGTGTAATTGGATGCATCCACATGAACATGGAATAGCTTGTTCCAATCTCGTGTAGTTAAGATTGGTGTTGAGCATAATCATCACTTAAGCTCATTAAAGGAGATTTCACATTCTTTTGTCCATTCAAAGTTGGTCAAAAGGGAGTGCAAAGGCTTTGCAATGATTCCATACATATGAATGAAATGTTGATAATAGCCACAATGCCCCATGAAAGCTTGTACTTCCTCAACATTCTTTGGCCTAGGTAGCTCTGCAATCACTCTAACTTTCTCCTCCTCCATGGAGATTCCATTCTTTGACACTATGTGTCCTAGAATCTTGCCTTGCCTAACCATAAACACACTTTTCTAGGTTCAAGAAGACCTGATATTCTCTACATTTGTCAAAGATTTGTCTGAGCTCAGCTATATGTGTTTGTCTAATGTTGGAACAAGCACATAGATCATCAACATAGACTTCCAAGTTTTTATGTAGGAACTCTTTAAATACATGACACATCAACGTTTGAAAGGTAGCTAGCGCATTGGTAAGACCAAATGGCATTACTTGAAATGCAAAGATGCCCCACTCTATGGTAAAAGCCATCTTGTGTTGATCTTCTAGGGCAATGGCCACTTGATCATAGCTTGAAAATCCATCAAGGAAGCTATAGGCTTCCTTACCTACTACTCCTTTCAATAAATGCTCAGTGACAGGAAGTAGATAACTATCTCTAATGGTGGCTGTATTAACCTTCTTCAAGTTAATGCATACAAGTAGCTTGCCATTCTTTTTAGGCACCACCACAATGGGGGGTACCCATTCATTGTGTTCAATTTCATAGATAAATCCAGCTTCTACCAAATGATCTATCTCTTCCTTGATCTTGGCAACATAATTGTCATTATATGTGTATGGCTTTTGCTAAGAGGGTTTGGCTTCTGAGATCATGGGAATTGTATGTGAGCATATGTCAGGGTCTACTCCTTTTAATTCCTTATAACTCCATGCAAACACATCTCTATATTCTCTCAATAAATCAATCAACTCCCTTTCTTCTTCTTCTGTCAGGTCGTGTCCTATGTATGTGCATCGTTCTTCACCTTCTTCTATGGTCACAATGATTTTCTTTGTGCTTTCTTTGTTGTGATAGGCCACTCCTACAAGTGCTTCTCGCTTAGGCATTCTGATCATGAATTTCCTATCCTCCTCTTCGTACTTCTTAAAGTTTTCAAGCACCTCAAATAAGGATTCTTCCTCTTCTTGTGGGAGTTCTCTCTTCTTTCTTTTCTTGCCTTCACTCTTGGTGGTTACTTGTGTGGCTAATCTCACATCATTCATAAGCTCTTCTCATCCTTGAGGGTGAGATTCTACTATGTGCAAGTATTCCTCTTCTGTCGCACAAAAAGGATCCATAATAATTGACTCTAAATCTGAGTCACTTGTTTCATCAAGATAATACATGCTTGGCTCGCACTCTTAAATAATTGAATCACACATAATTGGCTCTATAGTGAAAACCAAAATGTCATAGCCATCTTCATCACAATGTGGTGTCCATTGTTCTTCATTGATAGCTATGTCCATTGTTGCTAAGATTTTTTCCCAACCATGAGGTCCAAACTCTTTGTTTGGAAATACTAAAGGTGCATAGCAATCGCAACTCCTATGCTTGAGTCCAAAATAGCCTTGGTTGTGTAACCTTGATGAGTGATAGGGATATAGGTGTTTCATTCTTCTCCTTTGCTCATATCTCCTATCTTATCCAAGGGTATTTCTCACTACAAGGAATATGGGCGCATAGCGATAGTTAAGGTGACACAATTTCATCGCTATAAAATTGCAAAAAGCATCGCAAGAAGCATGGAGCGCGGACCGTCATTTAAACGATGAGCAATATGACGTTTCTATCGACATGTGGTATGACGAGATGTGCGATGCTCACAATGAGCGTCGCTAAAGCGACGATTTAAAAAAGCGTCGCATGAGCGATGGTAATTTGCGTTGCATAAGTGACGGTACTTTGCATCGCATAAGCGATGCTAGATAATGTCGTTTATGCGACGCCACTTGCAGTGCTTTTTACGAAGCCTTACCATTGCTTACACAACATCTTTTGACGAAAAAAATTAAAATGTTGGAGGCTCTTCGATCGGCATCTTCACGCATCTGATCGAAGAGCTCTCCAACATTCGCAGTTGCGCTGCACTTAGGAGCTGCAACAATCACTTGCAGAATTATTGTTTTGTCTAATCTCTATCTTATTGTCTCTCTCTATCTCTGTTTCTCTCTTTCTACCTCTTTTTCTCTTTGAATTATCTCTCTCTCTCTCTCTCTCTTTATTGCAGGTTATTCAAGAAGCTAACCAAGCAAAAAATATGGCTAACTATTGTAAGTACAATTTCCATTCTTTGTATATCATTTGAATTGTGTTATTTTCATTAGTTAGCATACTCACACTTATTGATATGCACATATACACTTATACATGATGAAGATGCACGTTCACACATATACACATATACACATGCACATACACACACATACATGTGCACTAACACTTACACATACACACACATACACATGCATATGCACACACATTTCTACAACCACATAAAAAGACTTGCATGCATGCATTATTGCATATATACATACACATACACATACACACATTAACATATACTTAAATACATGTATATGCACATCCACATGCATGCACATTCACATGCATGCACATGGATGCAAATGGAAATGCATCCACACACACATGCATGTTTCAAACATATAGACATGCACATACATACACTTGTATATGTTTATACACATAGACATACATATTCACATATGTATATATATAGACACATACACATATATGTTGGAGAATTCCTCTCCTATTCGCAGTGGAAAGTGTAGAAGACATTCTCAGGATCAAGACTTTTGCCAACAACTAAACCTTCAAATGAAAATTGGTACCAATTGAAAAATGCAATGAACTTGAAATTTTGGTCACTCAAACTAGACACTTAGATCTTTCAAATGAGTTATCAAAGACTCAATTTGGAGTAGTTTTGGGTTGGCAACTCTTTATCTCAAAACAGGCTAAATGTCCACTCAGTTAAGCTAAAAACTGGACTTCACTAAAAACTGAATAACTCACAGAGAATAAAGAATTTGATAAAACTGTTCTAGATAGACGAAGCACTCAAGACAAGCTTTCCAATGAATGTTTAAAATCTAAAATTGGATACATATATTGAGAGATATGACTCTCACAAGTAGACTACCCAAAAATTGGTATGCAGCTGGACATACTCTATGAGAGTGAAAAAAATGAAATGACTCAAACCAAATGAAATAGCTACAAGGGGACTTCCACGCCTTCTTTCTCTATTCTTGAGTGTCCTCCCTTGCCTCTTTTATAGCCAAGTGATCAAAAACTCTCATGATGAGTTTGAGAGCTCTTCTCCATAACTCTTCTACTACTTTGAGTATCCACTCCTCTTCCAATTCAGCTTTTTTGGATTTGATTCTCTTTTGATTGATTCTCTTTTGATCTCCACTACTTACTGAAGTAAATGCTTCTATTTTTCATTTTTGTATTTTCCTTCCATTTGAAGAAAATCCTTTTTGCAAAAATATATACGACCTTACTTATTTATTTTTAACACTCCCCCTCAAGCTCACATGTGAGCTTGCACCTTCAGCCATATCCTGCAAGTTGATTTCATCCTTGAACCTCTTTAGCTTGGAAGCATCTAAGGAATTTGTAAACATGTCTGCAACCTGGTCATTAGTTCCAATGAACTTTATATCCACATCCTTGCTCAAAACTTTTTCTCGAACATAATGATAATGCACTTCTATGTGCTTACTTCGTGCATGAAACATTGGATTGTTTGTCAAGTGAATGCTTGACATGTTGTCACCATAAATTGGAATGGTCTTCACCTGCACATCAAGATCAGCCAAGAGCTTCTTAATCCACATAGCTTCACAAGTTGCAAAGGCTAATCCTCTATATTTAGCTTCTATAGATGATAGTGTAATAGTAGGTTGCTTGTTCGAGCTCCATGTGATAGGTTTGCTACCTATCATGAACACATATCCTGAAGTGGATCTTCTATCTTCCTTCGAACCAGCCCAATCAACATCACTGAAGCCCTTTACCTGCAATTCTTCATCATATATATAAAACAAGGCATGATTGACTGTGTGCTTCACATATCTTAGCACTCGTTTGGCTGAATTTAAATGTTCACTTGTTGGAGCTTGCATAAATTGAGAAAGAACTCCAACAATATAACACAAATCTGGTCTTGTGATAGTAGCATAGATTAATGAGCCTATAATACTCTTGTATGTAGTTACATCATGTAGCTTCTCCCCATCATTTGAGCATAGCTTCACATTTGTGTCCATAGGTTGAGTGAGTGGCTTGCATTCACTCATTCCAAATATGAAAAGAACATCTAGTAGGTACTTTCTTTGCATCAAGTAGATGCCATCTTTCCCATAGACTACCTCAATGCCTAAAAAGTATTTCAGCTCACCAACATCTGAAATTTTAAACTCCTTACCGAGTTTTCTTTTTATCTCTTGTATTCCTGCAACATTACTTCCTGTTATGATGAGATCATCAACATATATGCAAATGTATATCTGCTTGCCTTCTTCTTTTTTCATGTAGGATCTGCACTACTTGGACTATACCCACACCTTGTGAGGTACTCAACCAATCTTTGGTTCCAAGCACGTGGTGCTTGCTTCAGCCCATACAAAGCTTTCTTCAATCTATAAACAAAATCTGGATGTTTTTTATCTTCAAATCCAATCGGTTGACTCATGTATAGATCTTCTTGAAGTTCACCATTGAGAAAAGCATTTTTTATGTCAAGTTGGTACAATGGCCATCTCCTTGTTGCACTCACTGCAATCAAGGTTCTAATTGTTCCCATCTTTGCAACCGAGCTGAAAGTCTCTTCATAGTCGATGCCGTGAGTTTGCTTGAACCCTTTTGCTACTAGTCTAGCTTTATGCCTAGCTAGAGAACCATCAACATTTCTCTTTATTTTAAACACTCATTTATTTGGAACAATCTTCATACTTTCAACCTTTGGAACTAGCTCCCATGTGTGATTGTCCTTGAGAGCTTTTATCTCTTCTTGCATAGCTTCTTGCCATTCTTTTTGTGTACATGCTTCTTCATATGCATCCGGTTCTTTGTCTTTGACCACCTGTGTCATATATGCAAAATGCTTTGCAATAAAACTATCATAGCTCAGCCTTTCAATTGGATACCTTGCTCTTGAAGACCTCCTTTCATTTCCTTTTGAATATTGCTTCTTCAACCGGTTCAACTTTACCTTTGGTGTAATCACCTCTTCATACTCTTCTTCACTTGCATTTGAATCACTATTTTGGGTAGCACTTTCAGCTTCAAATCTTTCATAACTTGATGTTGGTGATGAGGAATGATTCCTTAGTCTCCCCTTCCATGTTAAGCTTTCTCCATGTGATGTAGAAGCTTCTATACCTGACATTTGAGTGCTTGTTTGCCGAAATTCTTCTTGGATAGCAGCTCGATCATCTTCACAATCTTCTTCAAGAATCTTCTCTTTACCTTTCTCTTCAAACCATGGTCTTAGCTCATCAAATACCAATCTTGTGAGACTCATAGCTCCTTTGTCACCGGATTGTAGCACCTGTATCCCTTTTGCTCTAATGAATATCCAATGAAAATACATTTTTCTAACTTTGCCTCTATCTTTGTCCTTAGTTCTTGAGGGATGTGAACATAACACACACATCCAAAAACTTTGAGATGTGTAAGGTCAGGTTTCTTACCGGAATAAACCTCCTCGAGAGTTAGATTATGCACTCTAGTCATTGTGCACTTGTTCATCAAATAAACAGCCATACTAGTTGCTTCAGCCCAATAGTTTAGTGGCATCTTCATCTCGTTGAGCATGCATCTTGCAACTTCTGTTTTCAGCTATTCCATTTTGTTGAGGCATGTGTGTACATGTAAATTGTCTCTTGATGCCATTTTCATAAAGAAAATCTGAAAATTCTTTGGAGAAATACTCTCGTTCTCGCTCGGACCTCAAGGTCTTTATGTAGCGTCCTGTTTCCTTTTCTACCTGTGCTTTAAATCTCTTGAACATGGAGAACACATCTGATTTTTGTTTTATGCAAAACATCCATAATTTTCTTGAATGATCATCAATAAAAGTGACAAAATATCTATTACCAAACACCGATGGTTGTTGTGATGGTCCCCATACATCCGTGTGTATCAAGTCGAGGACATTCCTTGCCACATAGTTGCTCTTCTTGAATGGTTGTCGAGTTTGCTTTCCTAGTTGGCATGCTTCACAAAAATCATGTAGTCCAACATCATTGAATCTCGGAAGACCTCTTACCACTTCATGGTTGCTCATGTCCTTGAGCTTGTCCAAAACTTTTGTGCCACAAATCGATTTCAACAATCCTCTTGTTTCCAAACTGAATATACATCACCTTTCCATGTGGTTGTTGAATGTCCAAAGTTAACATCCTACCTTCTTTCCTTCCTTGAGCAATGACCTTGAATCCTTCTTTTGGATTCTTTATAAAGCAACCTTTTTCATTGAAGATAACATGATATCCTTTCTCTACCATTTGTCCTACTGAAATCAAATTCTTTGCAATAGTAGGAACATGAAGAACATCAACCAATACCTTCTTATCTCCAAGTTTGATATCTCCAACATGCTCAATTGCATGTTGAGTTTCATCACCCGTCTCCACACATTCTTTTCCACTTGGAGCTTGTAGCTTTGTGAATAAATCTCCTTGGCATGCCATATGGTTGCTGCAACCTAAATCTATGAACCATTTTTTATCATCACTTCTTGAGTTGTTGTACTCATGCTTCATGGCAAGCATGGTTTGCTTGTCTCCTTCACTTGATATACTTGCATAGTTATTTTGGCTACTTTGGTTGCCTCCATTCAGCCTTCCGTTCTTTTGCCAACAATCATTTGCATAATGTCCTAGTTTACCACAATGATAACATGTTATACCTTTATGAGGATTGTATGAACCTCAACCTCTTCCTCTATTTCTTCCTCGACCTCTTCCATGTGTGTTTTCATCTGAGTTGTCCTTGTTGTCCTCCGAGTTGTGTTGGCTGGAATTTGTGTTGTTGTAGCTTCTTCCTCTTCCTCTCGAGACTCCTCTTGAGTTCCTTCCTCTACCTCGTCCTGCATATAACATTTGAATATGGATGTCCTTACCTTTGTTGCCTTCTCCTTGTTGACCAACCTCTTCAGCCACAAGATTTGGTATAATCTCGTCGAATGTTGGTAGAGGGTCTTTATAAAGAATGTTTGTGATGAGGGGCTTCCACTTTTCTTCACTCCTCAAGCCATTGAGGGTTGTTTGGACAATGTCTTCCTCTTCTCTCTTGCATCCAATTGATGCTAGCTGATCTTGAAGCTCCTTGATCCTCAATGTATACTCACTAATGCTTTGTTTTGAGCTTTTCTTCATGTTGTTGAGCTCGTTCTTGAGTTGCATCCTCCAAGACCTTGTTGAGGTAGCATACACCTTCTCCAATGCTTCCCAAACTTCCTTGGTTGTTTCTAAGCTTTGCACATGACCAATCATAGTGTTAGAAATAACTTGTGAGATGAGGAACATCACCCTTCGATTCCTCTCTTCCCAATCAGCAAATTGTCTCCTTTGTGCTGGAGTAATGTTTGGATCTTGAAGGTCCACTGGTTGTGGATCATCTCCAGGAACTAGACTCCATAAACCTTTACCTTTAAAATAATTTGTCATTCTATGCCTCCAAGACTGAAAATTGTCTTTGTCCAACTTCTCAACTTGTTGTCCTAAACCAGCCATTGAAAACTACCAAGATTGAAGTTTACCTCAAGTATGTTGTGGCGCTCTTTCTTGACTTCACAAAGCTCCCCCTTGATTTGTCGCTTCTCCTTTGCTTTACTTCAGTTCCAATAATTTTCCTCATCAAGCTCCAATGCTCTGATACCAATTGTTGGAGAATTCCTCTCCTATTCGCAGTGGAAAGTGTAGAAGACCTTCTCAGGATCAAGACTTTTGCCAACATCTGAACCTTCAAATGAAAACTAGTACCAACTGAAAAACACATGAACTTGAAACTTTGGTCACTCAAACTAGGCACTTAGAGCTTTCATTGGAGTAGTTTTGGGTTGGTAAATCTTTATCTCAAAGCAGGCTACCTGTCCACAGTTAAGCTAAAAACTGGAGTTCACTAAAAACTGAATAACTCAGAGAGCATAAAGAATTTGATAAAACTCTTCTAGATAGAGGAAGTAATCGAGATAAGATTCCCAATGAATGTTTTAAACTTTAAACTTGGATACATATATTGACAGATATGACTCTCACAAGTAGACTACCCGGAAATTGGTATGCGGCTAGACATACTCTATGAGAGTGAACAGAACGAAATGACTCAAACCAAATGAACTAGCTACAAGGGGACTTCCATGCCTTCTTCCTCTATTCTTGAGTGTCCTCCCTTACCTCTTTTATAGCCAAGTGACCAAAAACTCTCATGATGAGTTTGAGAGCTCTTCTCCATAACTCTTCCACTACTTTGAGTAGCCACTCCTCTTCCAATTCAGCTTTTTTGGATTTGATTCTCTTTTGATTGATTCTCTTTTGATCTCCACTACTTGCAAAAGTAAATGCTTATATTTTTTATTTTTGTATTTTCCTTCCATTTGAAGAAAATCCTTTTTGCAAAAATATATACGACCTTACTTCTTTATTATTAACAATATATACACATATATATGCACATACATACACACACATATACACATACACACATGCACATACATACATATACACATATACATGCACATACACATATACACATACACTTACACATATACATGCACATACATATACAAACACATACACATGCACATGCACATACACATATACACACATATACACTTACACATGCACATGCACATACATACATATACACACACATACACATACATACACATATACACTTACACATGCACATGCACATACATGCATATACACATATACATATGTACATACATTCATATACACACACATATTACACACATATACATGCATATATGTACACACACATATTACACATATATACATGCACACACATACATACATATACACACATACATACATATGCACACATACACATGCACATACACATACACATACACATACATACGCATATACACTTACACATGCAGATGTAGATACATGCATATACACATATACATATGCACATATACATATGCACATACATACATGCGCATATATACATAGATACATACATATACATGCATATAGACATACTTACACATATAGATATATACCTACAAGTGCATATATACATTTTATATACACACAAGCACACATAAATTAAAGTACTAAAACACATGCTTAATATAAACAATAATAACAGTCAATAGAACAAAACTTTTTGTTACTTACTAAAACACAATGAATTATATAATTAAAGTACTAAAACACATGCTTAATATAAACAATAATAACAGTCAATAGAACAAAACTTTTCATTACTTAATACCATACACACAATTCAAAACATAACTGAAATGAACAATATATAGATTATATATATATATATATATATATATATATATATATATATATATATATATATATATATATATATATATATATATATATATATATATATATATATATATATATATATATATATATATATCAATGTAAATACATATCCAATGTCATAATCAAGAATCCTAATCATGATGATGATGATGATGATGATGATGATGATGATCATCATCATCATCATCATCAACATCATGATCATCCTCATCCTCATCCTCATCATCACGATCATCTGCATGATCTGATGTATCTGTGTGAGCACCCTATGACGATTGAGATCGTCCCTCCTATGTCTGTCTCTCCACCCCATCCATATCTGCCTCTCCATAATACTCCTGTATTACATATAACAAACATAAGTAAGCAAAACAATTAAAACATCCATAAAAATAAAATAATTATATAAATTTAATAATACTCACAAAGGCATCCGGATGATCTCACATATACTCGCTCAAATGTCGATATCCAAAATGTGTAGCATACTCGATCTCATGTTTCGTAGGATATCAGCCATAATCCTTTCGCTACATTGAAACAAATAAAAAAGATTAGTTTCTTGCATTGTAACTAAAATAAAAAATATACTCACAATAACACATATACTTACAAATGTAGCTACAAAACCATGATGGCCCATTCAGCCTAGGTGCGATGTGTGGCCCGACTCAACTCTCTTCTTTGTAGAAGCATGTTTATTTAAAGAAAAAAGAAATACATAAATTAAATGTAAAAAATTACTAAAATATATGAAAATTATAAATATAAATTATTAATTTGTATACCTTTTGCTGAGGAAATGACTCTTGAAGGCGTAGCTGTCTACAAAAAAACTACCATGTCTCAGGTGGTATGTTAGGTCGCCTCTTATTTTTTTCCACCATACAATATCTCCTGTTAATTTAATCTCAAACAAAAAAAAAAAAGAACCAAAATACATACACACATATACACACACATACACATACACATACACATACCCACATACACATATACATGCAAACATATACACATACATATATGCATACATATACACATATACATACATATAACATAAAAACACATATACATATCCACATATATACGTACACACATACACATGCATCCATATACACTCATTCATACAAAATACATGCATTTATCCCACAATAATGTGTATTTCTGTATATGTGAATATGTGTGTATGTGTAAATGTGTATATGTGAATATGTGTGTATGTGTAAATGTGTATATGTGAATATGTGTGTATGTGTAAATATGTATATGTGAATATTTATGTATGTAAATAATCAAATGATTAATATCAAATACCATTATTTGTAGATTCCAATCAATCAGATGGAACTCCACCACCGTCTCCTAATCATGCAAGGACTATATACTATAAGTATATCAAACTTTTAATTTTAAATATATTTGATAGATACATAAATAATATATTTTTTTGTTTCTTGTTATAATCAGATTTTGATCAATCAGAGGGCACTCCACCACCTCCTACCAATGCAACGACTTCACATGTGTCCTCCGATAAGAATTATGATGAATTTTACTATCAAGAGCATATTATATGTTGGTGTAACTCTTGCTATGGAACGTATAGAAGAACACAATTGGAATGTATTGAACATGAGGACGAGTATGGTACTTTTGAGCATGCACCACCACCTGGTCAACATGATAATGCTTGAGTATGTATTTTTTCTATAAATTAATGTCATTATTTTATTTAAAAACCATATACAAAATCAAATTACTGTTGATATACAAGAATACTTGCTCGATGATGATGATGATAATAATTCTCATAATGTTAATAGACCTCGTACACGTCATGGACTTGCTGTTCATCAATTACAAGCAGAGGTTTCTAGAAATCGTCGACCTCCTAGTTTAGAGACTGAAACAGATGGAGATTATCCATTGCCAACTCGTGATCATTCCTAGTACAAACATATGATAGAAGAAGATATGGAGGATGGAATAGAGGGACCCCTCCTTTAGATGGAGAGCTTTTCAACTTTTGGGGTAATCGCTATATGATTGCTCCATCCACTATTACTAATGCTGGTCATGGTCTCTTTATTGTAGAGGATTTGTATGTGCCTCCGAACTCTGAAGTCACTCTTATGTCATTTTGTGGTCCTATATATGGATGGGGAGATTGGCATCGAGTTGCATGTTATGTTCAAAGCATGAGTACTTATGAAATATTCTTGAATGCAGCATCCCTTACTAGTAGAAGGATTTCACATGTAGAAAATGAAAGATTATGTATTGATGGAAGACCTTACATGCATGGAAATATAACAGGTTTAATAAATAATAGTAGAGGGTTACATAATAGTTCAAGGACTAATTGCACATTTGAGGAGCGTGAAAATAGTCATGAATCACCATACATGAGTAAAGATGTATCAAGATACATAGTTGTCAATGCTATTACTACATTACATGCTGGTGATGAATTATTAGTGAATTATGGATGGCGTAGACTTGCAAGAGCACCTTAGCTAGACAGAGAATGAAAATTTTCTATCCATATTTAATAACTTATATATTTAATTTTATTCCTCCACACCATTCACTATTGCCAGTAAGACCTCATTTATCAGAAGCTTCTATGAGGAGGCTACACAAAAGTGATCCTGTGGAGTATGCAAGGTTGAAAGATCTATATTCAAAAGAAGATAAAGTACAAGATTTGTGCGACAATGATGAAGATGATGGCATGGCAGAATTCATTGAGGATTGGTATCAAAATGATAGTTAGAGCATTGATATTTCTAAAAATAGGAAATATGTTCAAGATGAATGTCTAAAGTGTTGGAGTTAGATGTCTGTGGAAGCATGCGAACAGCACAAGGAAGGAGAAGAAGCTTGGAGCACAACACACAATACTGAATGTATTACCACTAGAATGTACAAAGATAAGTAGCTCATTAGGGCAATAGGCGTTTATACAAGCCGGGGGAAAAAAACCTCCTAAAGAGGGAAAAAAGTGCCCCAGCAGTCCTAGAGTGTTCACACATATCACTACCTAAATATATCAACAAATCCCCCCTAGGAGTGATGTGGTGAACAAGTAGCTGGCACTCATGTATAAGTAAGTGCCAAGCTATGTGGAAATCACTCCACAAAAGGAAGTAAGCCCAAAGCTTTGCGGAAAGCTTCAAACTTCTCCCTAGGTAGAGCCTTCGTGAAAAGGTTTGCAATGTTCTCCTGCGTGGGCACATATGCCAAGCTGATCTCCCTATCAACGAACCTCTCCTTGACATAATGATAATGCACCTCAATGTGCTTAGTGCGAGCATGGAGCACATGGTTCCTCACAACTGCCAATGTGCTCTAAACTGTCAGTGAAGATGGTGGTGGCAGAAGACTGACCGACACCCAAATTAGCCATAAGGCATCTGAGCCACACACACTCAATAGTTGTTGTGAAAGCTGCCCTATACTCAGCCTCACAACTGGAAGTGGCCACAGTAGGCTGCTTCTTGCTCAACCAAGATATACATGAGCTACCAAGCATGAAGCAGAAGCCACTAGTGGACACACGAGTGTCATAGGAACCAGCCCAATCAGAGTCAAAAAAAGCATGCAAATCTGGTGGTAGTGACCCCCCCTTGGGATAAAACAACCCAAGTAGCCGAGTACCACTCAAGTAGCGAAAGATGTGCCTAATTGCCTACCAATGCTTGATTCCTAGGCAATGCATAAACCTGCTCATCTGTGAGACAACAAACTGAATATCTAGCCAAGTAATGCATAAGTAAATCAAGCATCCAACAGCCTGCTGATAGAGAACAACATCAAATGCATCTCCAATATCATGAAGACTCAGTCGTAAACGTGTTTCCATAGGAGTGGCAATAGTTTTACAGTCTTTAAGGCCAAAACACTGCAATAATGTGCCAATATATTTTGTTTGACACAAAGCCATTCCACCATCAACATGCATAAACTGAATGCCCAAATAATGATGCAAATGCCCCAAATCAGACATCTCAAATGAGGCATACAAATCAGCCTTAAAATCAGCAATATGCTTCTCAATTGACCAGTGACCAACTGTCATCAACATAGACAACAATGATAAGAAGCACACCATTAGCACGCTTAACATATAAGGTGCTTTCAGTTGGACTATTCTCAAAACCATGTGCAATCAGATAGGCATGTATCTTCTCATACCAAGCATGTGGTCCTTGCTTTAAACCATATAATTCCTTCTTTAACCTACAAACGTAGTTTTCATGCCCTTTTTGCACAAAGCCACAGGACTGAAAAACATACACTTCTTCATGCAAGTCACCATTCAGAAATGCAGTTTTAATGTCCAACTAATGTACATTCCAACCATGATGGGCTGCAAGTGCAGAGATGCTCCGAACAGTAGTCTTACGACATGTAGGTGCAAAGGTCTCATCAAAATCGATGTCTCTTTCCTGTGCATAACCCTTTGCAACAAGCCTAGCCTTATATCTGTCAACTGTTCCATCAGGCTTATGCTTTAGCTTGTAAACCCACTTAGTGCCAATGGCCTTCTTGCCAGGAGGCAAGTCACATAAAGACCAAGTACCTTTCTTTATTATAGCATCATATTCAGATTGCATAACAACCATCCAATTTTCTGAATTTTGTGCTTCATCAAATGAAACAGGCTCATTCTCATCGCAAAGACTAGATGCAACCATAACATAGCAATCTGATGCAAAAGAGGCACTATGAGAGCTTGATCGAGTACGATATGACAAAGGTGCATCTAATTTGCTATCATGCAAAGTCTGCGCCAACCATTTTGGCATAGTTTTTGCCTGCTCAATATCAGCTCTCTCATCAACAAGTGCATCATGTAAATCTGCATCAGAAATGGAATGATCTGCATCATCACCTGAAACCTTCAAAGGCTAAGAAATTGCCTCATTAGGACCAACACTAGACTGTCCACCTGTAAAAAGAGGCAGCAAAGTATCATACATGTCTTTGGAGCTAACAAATGTCTCCTTAGTACATGAAAGCAATGGCTGAATAGCATCTTCCACAAAAACAACATCACGGCTAACCAGAATGCATTTAGTCTGTGGATGATACAGACGATAGCCTTTACTTTCATAACTGTACCCAACAAAAATACATTTTACTACTTTATCATCCAATTTTTTGCGATGTTGTTTAGGCTCTAATGCATATGCCAAACAAGCAAAAACATGCAGATGAGCAACATATGGCTTGTGATCATGTCAAGTCTCATATGGAGTGATAGACTGCAGCGCTTTAGTGGGACACCCGTTAAGTACATATGCTGCACACATGATATCCTCAAGCCTGAAACTATGTGGTAAAGCCTGACTCTTGACCATACACCTCACCATCTCCATGAGTGATTTGTTCTTTCGTTCAAAAACTCCATTTTGTTGAGGTGTATACGCACTGTACACTGGTGTTTTATCCCATGTTTAGCCAACAATGCATTAAAATTAGAAGACATTTATTCCCCCCCTCGATCAGAACGAAGGGTGTCCATTTTACATGCTGACAGATTTTCAGCCAAAACAAAAAATTGTTTGAAGCACATGAACACTTCGGACTTTGCCTTCAATGGATATACCCATGCATGCCTGGAAAAATCATCAATGAAGGTCACGAAGTAAAGATAATTTCCAAAAGAAGGTGTCCAGATAGGACCACAAACATCACTATGTACAAGCTGCAATTTCTGAGTAGCCCGAACTGAACCATCTTTTGGAAATGAGGAACGCTGCATTTTGCACAAAATATAGCCTTCACAAACATGTTTTCTAGGTGCCTCAAGTTTGGGCAAAGAGGACACCATTTCATATTTCTACAGGCATAGCAAACTGGCAAAATTCAGATGATCAAAGAGTGCATGCCAAAGCTTTGTGTTGGAACTGAAGGACTCACCAGGCAAGGAAGCTTACGAAGGGAGTCAGAGAGAAGAGAAAGTACAAGCAGACAGGGCAGTCAACGACGATCTGGCAAGTAGGCCAATATTTTTTTCAGGACACTTACACATATAAGAGAGGTGGACACACGAGGAGAAGGAGCAAGTAGGGAGCTCCAGGAAATGTATGTCAAAATGTTATAAGAAATCCCTACAAAAATAGTGATTTTCATCACTAAAAACCATTGTAAATACCATTTCACATTTTTGTAGCTCCATTTTGTGCAAGCCAAGGAGTCCTTGAGCTTGAGGAGGCTTAGAAGTATCTACCTGTCAGTTTTCACATTTTTTAGACCTCGTTTGAACCTCCAAATAGGATAGAGAACCTAATTTTTAACTAGGCCGGACACTAGGTCTGGACAAGGCCAAAACCTAGTCAAAAACTATAAATAGAGCTAGAGAGCTCATTTTTGAGGTTAGCTTGTAATTGATTTGAACTGGTATGAGCTTTTTGGAAGTAATCTAAAGAACTCCATTGCTTCTCACTCTTTGTCTTACCTTGTGTGCGCGTGTGTGTATGTGTGTGCATGTTAGTGTGCTTCTCACTCACGCACTTGTGCCTGCACTTGCTCGAGGTCATCATACCATCCTCATGTCTTCCCGAATTGACATTAAAGGAGGTGCTACTCATCACTGAGCTACACCAAATTTTGGCGCCGTTGCCGGGGATCGAGCTTTGAGGACGAGCGTGTGATGGTAAGACGTAGATGTGAGAAGTTGGCGTTGTAGGTATTTCTTTACTTTTCTTATTTTTCTCTTTCTTACCTCACCACCATCATCACCATCATCATCCTCACCATATCCGATCTCCATCTCCATCATCGCGAAAAAAATTTCAGTTTTTTGATCATATCACCTTCTCCACCTCATTTCCCTCATTCCACTTGTGAGAGAGAGCAAGAGAGCGACTTGTGTGCTGTGCTTTTGCATGTTTTTTGAGCTTTCTTGCAGGTACTTGCTGTATCATCCCCTCCAGCACGCTGCGCAGGTACGGAAAACTCAGAAACAGTCTCTGTGTCGCCGGCCTCTGTCGATCGCGATCGACAGAAACATCGCCCATTTGGTAAAACAAAGTGCACCACTGTAACAAGCATAAAGAGCACATTCCAAATCACTAAACAAAATTGAAAAATTCCGTGTTCCTCTGTCAATCGCGATCGACACCATCGATCGCGATCGACAGCCACGATCGACAACATCTGTCAATCGCGATCGACAGACCCTGTCAATGGCGACCGACAGACCCCACGATCGATTGACTGCCACGTAGGACCCTGTCAATCGCGATTGATACCGTCGATCGAGATCGACAGCCACGACCGACACCCCTGTCAGTCGCGATTGACACTGTCGATCGCGACCGATTGAATTTTGGCGATTGACTGAATTTCACGCATTGCCACGTGTCCATCGCGACGGACACATCCCCGATTGACTGAAATTACGGCGAAAATCCCGGGAAAAGTGTCGATCGCGATTGACACCATCGATCGCGATTGACAGGACTCACGACCGACTCTGTCGATCGCGACTGACGTGTTGATCGCGACCGGCATGTCGATCGCGACCGACAGGCCCCGACGGACACCTCTGTCAATCGCGATTGACAGACCTGTCGATCGTGATTGACAGGCTTTTTCGGCCAAATTTCTAGGGTTTTTTCTTGCATATTTTTGGGGTAATTTTGGGCATAATTAGCAAGCCATTAGTGATTTGTGAGGTCCCTACACATGTGTTTTTGAGAAAAATCCTGTGATCTGTTAGCCTGTTTGAACCCTGTTTTAGCACCAGAACCCTGAACTGGCATAACTTTCTCATACGAAATCCAATTGCTGTGATTCTTGTCTTGTTGGAAAGCTCGTGGGGATTATTAGATAGGGTATTTTGAAGTTGACCATACCCCGGGGTAGGAAAACTAAAGGATCCTTGAGATTGTTTTCCATGAAGGCAAAGGGGATTTGGCCTGTGAATTACATGCATGAAAGTGACCTGTCTGTCATTTGAATTTAAGTCTTGAGCTAATTTTGGGACTTTCACAGGTCCATTGAGAGCAATTGAGAGCATCCAAAGCAAGGGTTTCTTTGCAAGCTTGAGACCCGGGTTCTTGAGCATCATAAGGCAAGGGATCAACAAGAAAGGTCGGAATATTCTCAACTCCCTTTGTCAATTCCTAGCTTAGGCTAAGTTAGAGTAGTGCTAGGAGTAAGTCAGGACACGATAGGCACGAGAGAAGTCAAAGACTATCTAAAAAATCAAGTTCAAGACAAGGGCTAACTTGTGTGTGATCAATAACTTTAAAGGAAAAGAATTTAACGTGGAACGATCAACTTAAAGTACGAAAAATACTAAAGTATTCCTGACGACGCAATAACAGACAAGATCATAAACATGATAACACACTAAAAAAAAAATCAAGTGATTGACACCAATTGATCGGCAACGAGGTTGTACTTTGGGCAAAAATTGGGCTACTTAAATAGGCATATGAACCTTAGATCAGGACGACATCTAGTAAGAGATAGACAGAGTCTTAGGTCTTCAGAGGCTAGCGTTAATCATACTGCTAGGTCTTGGGCCCAGCAGTTGAGCCACCACTCACATTACCCTAGCTCTGAGACAAGTGAATCAGAGATGTCCCAAGGCATGGACAGACCTATAGGAAGTTCAGGTGTGCCATATCTGTATAGGGTGGAAGGCCCCTACAAGATGCAGCTGGAATACCTTAGGACCAACCGACTAGGTGCTAGCATCTATGAGGACGGTCTAGGAAGATCCGTGTTCCAGATTAAAAACCCTGACCAATCCATTGGACTAGAGCACCCAACTGTCAAGTTTGAAAACGGAGCATACCTAGACAAGGAAGGGACAATATATGTAGTCACCAGTCACCCAGATAGGACAGATGAATTTGGGAATGTGATCTCAGAAGCGGATTTAGGTGACCTGGAGCAAGGAAACATGGGTGTAGAACCTAGAACCCCCCTGAGGCAAATCTGTTCTTACTAGAATCCTCAATCCCGAGTGGGTCCCCCAGGACAACAAGAGTATAGATCTGCTTCTGAACCGAGAGACTGACGAAGCCTTTTAAAGGTATAAATCTGATCGGCCAAATGATATAGGAACAATCATGATCTATGAGTTTAAAGATCCAGATAGCCCAGGCAGAGTGACCTACCTAGATCACGCTTCAGAGAGGATCTTTGGGGTTACAGAACATGACAGGCATGCTTATACATGGAAGGGTGAATTCGTTTTCCCCCAACCAAGATCGAACGTGTCTTATGGTCACCCTGGAGCTGGAACATCCCAAGCTCATGGAACTCAAAGAGACAGAAGTAGAGATAGGCCAGAAGTAAGCTTTGCCAACCCAGGGGGCAGAGAAAGAACGAGAACGGAAACAAATAGAGTGGAACCTGAGGGACATAGAGCCCCAGGGAAGCGAAGAAATACGGATGAATTCCCTCTACCAAGACCTAGAGAGCATACGAGGACTTTGAGACCAACCCAGCTAGTTAAGTCCATGAAGAACTACTTCGATGGCACTAGAGATCCATACGATCATGTGGCTGAGTTTAGGCAAGTCTTAAGAGCTGAACAAGTTGAAGATCTGTTTACGCAGTACAATGCCTTTGGTCTTACCCTTAGGAACACTGCCCTGACATGGTTTCAACCACTAAACGAGAGGCAGTTCAGGAGCATAGACCAACTTCTAGAGGCATTCATTATCGAATTCTCTAAAAGTGGCATAAGACATAACACTTCCTCGCTGATTCACAGCTTCAAGCAAACCCCTCAAGAAACCGTGAGACTTGCTGGAAGAAGATTTAGGCAATACTTAGAGAGATGCCCTGTCCCTGAGTTACCCACGCCAACTAAGCAAGTGGCTTTGTTCTTGGATGGATTGCTAAGTACCAAATTAAGATCCTATGTGTACTTGAAAGACCCTAGGACTATAGAAGAGTGTGTACGTATGTGCATTGACATTGAGGATAACCTAGGGGAAGAACTAGAGCTCTCCAAAATCTACAAAGACTCAGACAGTGCCTCTAGCCTCTCTTCCTCGCAATCCACATCAATTGAGGAACTTGCAGAGAAAGTAGCTTAGAAACTAGGTGTCTCTAGCAAACAAATCCCAAGGTTTGCCCCTGTGAAAAGATGCTATACTTGTGGAGGTGACCATATGGCGAACGTCTGTCCCATTATGGCTCCACCCCAAGTAAATCTTAGTAGCTAGTACTGCACCATAGAACGAAGGTACACAAATCACACAGCACAAGACTGCCCATACAATAAGCAAGCGGTCAGGCAAACCTACCCTCAGCCATACCCTCAACAAGGCAGATACCAGAGTCAATACCCACCACAACAGTATACTAGGCCTCAACAAAATTACCAACCGCAATATCAGGCCCAATTGAGATCCCAGCCAGTGCTAGCACAACAACCACTTGGTCCTACTAATGTGATCCCAGTAAAATATGCAGCTGCAGAAGAGAACCTGAATAGAGCTATAATCCCTGTAACACCATTTCTTTCTGAAAGTGACCCCAGTGACCACAGTTTTGATTCTACACATGTTGATAGCCCCCAGGCTTACTACATGCAATCTCCTGAACATGGTGAGTCCTACTACAGTGAGGAACCGAGTGAACCTAATTGGGAGCCAGAGTATGCTAATGTCATGTACGCAAATCCCAACTCTAGACCCCAACCTAGGCAGGTAAGACCCCCATTCCCTAGAGGACCATGCTACAGATGTCAGGGAGATCATCTCATTCGTGATTGTCCCTTGCCTCCACCTACACAACGAGAAGAGAGAAAAAGCCAGAGAGATAGGTGCAAAAGAAACACATAGATCAATTCAAGACCCAGCCTATGCACCTGTAGTCTTTCCTGACGAAGAATTTGAACCCCACGAATGGGCAGAAATCCTAGCAACAATGGA
The DNA here is from genome assembly GCA_020310875.1 of Ceratopteris richardii. Classification (NCBI taxonomy): domain Eukaryota; kingdom Viridiplantae; phylum Streptophyta; class Polypodiopsida; order Polypodiales; family Pteridaceae; genus Ceratopteris; species Ceratopteris richardii. Next base: position 17,129,028 of record CM035434.1, read on the forward strand.
TGTAGCCATCAATGAAGAACAATGGACACCTCACTATGATGAAGATGGCTATGACATTTCAGTCTTCTCCATAGAGCCGATCATGGGAGAGGCAGTGTTAGAAGAGTGTGAACCTAGCCCTGATGCATTTGAGGATGCAAGTGACTCCGATCTAGAGTCAATAATTATGGACCCACCTTTTGCATCAGATGAAGAATACTTCTATGAAGTAGAATTTCAACCCCAGAGGCATGGAGAGCTTCCGAATGATGTAAGGCTAGCCACACATGTGACCCCAAAGGAAGAAGGAAAGAAAAGAAAGAAGAGAGAAGTCACACCAGAAGAGGAAGAATCTTTGTTTGAGGTCCCGGAAAATTTTAAGAAGTATGAGATAGATGACAGGAGAGTCATGATCAGAATGCCTAAACGAGAGGCGCAATTGGGGGAGGCCTATGATAACAAAGAAACCACCAAGAAAATAGTGGTAGCCATGGAAGAAGGAGAAGAGAGATGCACGTACATAGGAAATGACTTGACGGAAGAAGAAGAGCAAGAATTAATTGCCTTGCTAAGAGAATACAGAGATGTATTCGCTTGGAGCTACAAGGACCTGAAAGGTGTAGACCCTGACATATGCTCACCCACTATCCCCATGACCTCAGATGCCAAACCTTCTAAGCAAAAGCCATACACATATAATGATAATTATGCGGCCAAGATCAAGGAGGAGATAGATAGACTGGTTGAAGCTGGATTCATCTACGAAATTGAGCACACTGAGTGGGTATCCCCCATTGTAGTGGTGCCCAAGAAGAATGGAAAGCTACGTGTATGCATTAACTTAAAGAAGGTCAATGCAGCCACAATTCGAGATAACTATCCGCTTCCTATCATAGAGCATCTCTTAGAAAGAGTAGCAGGCAAGGAAGTGTACAGCTTCCTTGATGGATTTTTGGGCTACAATCAAGTAGCCATAGCTCCAGAAGATCAACATAAGACAGCTTCTGCCACAGAGTGGGGCATATTCGCTTTCCGGGTAATGCCATTTGGGCTTACCAACGCACGAGCTACCTTCCAAAGGCTGATGTGCCATGTGTTTAAAGAGCTCCTGAGGAAGAACTTAGAAGTCTATGTTGATGATCTCTGTGCTCATTCCAACATCAAGCAAACCCATATTCCTGAACTCAGACAAATCTTTGACAAATGCAGAGAATATCAAGTCTGCCTGAACCCAGAAAAGTGCGTTTTTATGGTCAGGCAAGGCAAGATTCTAGGACACATAGTGTCAAAGAATGGCATATCCACTGATGAAGAGAAAGTGAGAGCCATAGCGGAGCTACCTAGGCCAAAGAATGTCAAGGAAGTACAAGCTTTCATGGGGCATTGTGGTTATTACCGACGGTTTATACACATGTATGCCATCATAGCAAAGCCTCTGTATGGACTTTTGACTAACTTTGAGTGGACTAATGAATGTGAGAATTCTTTCAATGAGCTTAAATGGCGATTATGTTCAGCACCAATCTTGACCACACCAGATTGGAATAAGCCTTTCCATGTTCATGTGGATGCATCCAATTATGCTATTGGGTGTGTACTCGTGCAGCCTACTGATGAAGGTAATATGGATCTTCCAATTGCCTATGCTAGTAGACAATTGAATGCAGCTGAACGAAATTATACCACTACGGAGAGAGAAGGATTAGGCATGGTGTACGCGGTTAAAAAGTTTAGACACTATTTGCTTGCAAATAGGTTCAAATTTTTTATGAATCACCAAGCTCTATTGTACCTGGTAAACAAGCCATGTAATACAGGCAGATTAGTAAGATGGTTTCTCTTACTAATGGAATATGATTTTGAGGTTGTAGTAAGAAAAGGGAAGACTCACTTGAGAGCAGACCATCTCTCTAGGCTCACCTCTGGAGAAGCCCCACAAGGAGTGTCAGATGACCTTCCTGATGCTTACCTGTTTAATATGGGCCTAACCACCCAGTAATAAACGCACAGGATAGAGAGGTAGTAAAAGCCCAAAAGTACCATATCATGGCAGGAAGCATGTACAAACAAACAGATCAAGGGATCCTAGCTTGTTGTGTGGAAGAGGATGAGTACACTAAATGGTTGCAATTGGCACATGTAGGTGCATTAGAGCAACACTACTCAAAACAACGAACCCTACAGACCCTGAGGAGACTAGGAGTGCATTGGCCGACTATGGAAGCTGATGTCCAGAAGTTGTGCAAGGAATGCCCAATCTGCTGCACTAAACCCCCTGTGGAACATGCCACTCTTTATCAAGTGTCCATAGTGCCAGATTGGAGTGAACCACTAGTATCCTTCCTAAGGACCAAAACATTCCCTCCAAATGTGACTCTGACTAGGAAAAGGAGTTTAGAACAAGAAGCCTAGGATTATTCACTCATTGGTGATAATCTATACAAGCGTGGTAAAGATGGTTACCTGAGACTATGTGTTCATGAGAGCGAATACCTCAAGATATTAGAGACTGCTCACCAAGGTGTAGCAGGAGGACACTTTGGACCAGATTGGGTGATCAAGGCAATACTATTTGCGGGCTTTTGGTGGCCTACCCTTCACATGGATGCACATACCTATGTGAAACGATGTGATGTTTGTCAGAGAGCTCAGCCTCCTATACGCAAAGATGAGATGCCACTGAAACCCATGATGGGTGGACGAGCATTCTCTAAGTGGGGAATAGACTTTGTTGGTCCTATTAATCCCCCAGCTAAGGGTTCCCATGCTGAGTATATCATTGTTGCCACGGACTATCTAACCAAGTGGGTAGAGGTAAAAGCTACGACAAAGAACGATGCTCAGACAACTGCTAAATTCTTGTTTGAGAATGTATTCACAAGATACGGGCTACCCATAGAGCTAGTAAGTGATAGGGGCACCCACTTCTTGAATGAAGTGATAGAAAATATGCTCCAAGAATTCTTGGTAGTTCATAAGAAGTCTGCCCCCTATCACCCACAAGCTAATGGCCAGGCCGAAAGCACAAACAAGATTCTATGCAATGTGCTTACCAAATTGGTGAATAATAAACGCTCTGATTGGGACAAACAACTACACCATGTTGTTTGGGCATACCGAGTGGCCTATAAAACGGTACTCCAAGCCACACCCTTTCAGATGGTATTTGGCCAGAATGCGGTGCTACCTTTGGACTTCTTGATTCCCACATTGAGAGTAGCACAGGAGCATGAGTGGACGGGTCATGAACTCTCCTCTAGACTTTTTGACCTTGAACGATTAGGAGAAACGAGACTGAGGGCGGCTGTAGGGATATATGCAGCTAAGAAACGTCAGAAGGCATACTTTGATGCCCACGTTAAGGATAAAGGATTGAAGGCAGGTGACCTAGTACTAGTCTACACTTTGAAACAACATGCGAGGAAACTAGAGAAGAGAGGCTACGGACCCATGATCATTAATAGAATCTCAACAAGTGGAGCAGTGCAACTAGCCACATTAGAAGGCGATGTTCTTTCGAGCTACATAAGCGGATGCAGAGTCAAGTTATATCAGGAACCTCTGACGGAAGAGATGCTAAGTCGACTCAACACTGCTAAGAAACGCAAAGAAGAGGAAAGACGAATTCGCGAAGAAGCTCAAGCAGAAGCATTGGAACGCATCGGGAGAATGAAGTTGAGAAGACAAGGTAGAGAGCAACCTAGGACAGATGCATATACAGATCAAGGATATCACGTGGCTATGTGTGAAGTTTCAGGTGTCAGTTCTCATAGGATAATTGACCGATGTCCTTTTATAACCTTAGAGATAGGACAAGGAAAGGGTGCAAGGACTGTAAGAGCCTTGATTGACTCAGATGCAACCACTAGTGCTGTCAAATTGTCTTACTGTCAAGAATTGAAATTAACTGTCGATCCTATAGAAGCATATCTCATAGGATTGGGAGGTGTGGAAACCCTGTGCATGGGCGAGGTGGATCTTCCCATCTCCATTCAAGACGAAGTAATGACAGTCAAAGTACTAGTGCGTCAAGATGAGGACCTCACTGAGCCTCTTGTCTTGGGTCAGGATTGGATCTATGATCATGAAGTCAACCTAAACCTAAGAAGCGGACTTCTTTAGGTATGGGTAAATCATAGTCGAATTACAATTGAATTGGAAAATGAGGCACTCAAGGAACTAGGTAAGGCACGAACTCCTGGTCCTTCCAGGGGCGCACATGAAGTTGACAATGCTATTCTTGTCCAAAACTGTATGATGCAGAAAGAGGATTGTTTGAACAACGAAGTCAAGGATAATATGGCACTCCCTTCCGTTCCAAAGGCCAGAGGGAGGCAGCAACCAAAGGCAGATCCAATACAGAAGAAGCAGAACACTACCTATACTGGAGGCCAAAAAAAGGAGCAAAGCAGATTGTTTCAGCCGTTGAAACAAGTAGGGAGGCGAAAAGGCGAACACCCCGCTCCGACCAGGCCAACCCCACAGCCAAAACCTCTTATTAGTAGTCAACAACACGACACTAATAAGAAGTCCTTCATAAATTCTTCTGCGAAAGTGAAGTCTATTTGGGTACCCAAGAAGTCAATGAAGGCCAACCCACAATCACGACAAATCTGGGTGCCTAAGGCTTGCTTGCGGGCTCAAATAGCTACACCAAGGCCACACCCTGTACAACATGTTTCACTCACTCGAACATCTGAGACCCAGTCTTACACATCACGCACGGACACATATTCTTCCATGAGCACAAGTAGAATCACTTGTAAATGGGTCCCTAAAAAGCCTCATTCTCAAGTCAATACCCCTATCAAACTCTTCAGAGTCTCCACAAAATCAAGATCAAAGCCCATCCACTGCATTTGGCAACCTAAAACTTGTAATAAACCCCCGGACCCCAGTTGTAAATCCATGTCCACCTACTAACTACATCACTCTCTCACTACATCATTCCACTTAGCTTCTAGGTCTACCCAATTCCTAACTACACGCACAAGCATCGAGCACTTAATAGCCTACTAATCTCTCCCGAACCTCATGTTAATGTTGTAATGAGGACAAAAACGGTTTATCTTGTCCTTTACAATGTTAACACCTGTTTCTATATTCTCACAGAGCCAGGAGGCAAGAAGTAACATGGCGGATACGGCAGGAACTAGCTCCCAGGCAGGCACCAGCCCCCAAGTCGTGGACATTGAAAGTCTTCCCGTTGAGGAGGAATTGAAGGAACGCCAAGTGGCATTGAGGGCATTACATGCTATACCGGTTCAGAATCCTCCACAAGGGCACACAATGCCGGTCAGCAAAAACTCACATTGGTTCAGTGATGTGGCAGGACCCCTAGGTGAAGCCACTTATATGTGGGAGGCCAAGATAGAATTCAATGGGCGCTGGGGCAGATATCACTTTTTCACCAGGGAATTTGAGAGACTGCAGAATAATGAAGGACTGAAACCTATATGGAAGAAGGTAGGGCTCTACGAGTACTTCAAATTCCAATTGCCAAAGCCCGACTTTCTACGGTGCTCTTATTTGATTAGCACCCTCATTCCGAGCAAAGACAAAAAGGGATACAACTCCTTCGTCCTCCCATCTCTCACAAGGGGCAATGAGCTCAAGCGTTTCAGATTAACTATCAACTTGGTAAGGGAAGCTCTAGACATGAAAGGTATGCACAATCCTACGGAGAAAGAGACTATGGTCCCCGACAATATGAAGAACAAGAATCTGACGAAGTTAAAGGGCATGGTGGCAATGATGCCTACAATCGCCATTCATTTGTGAATGGTCATGCAACACTTTGCATTTCCCGCTCAAGAGAGATTCACAATGCCACCTAAAAAGATATGGTTTAGTCTATATTTGGCTGATGCCTTTGATTTGACATTCAACATGCCCCACTGGATTATCGACCAAATCCACTTGGCTCATCAAAGGTGGTATAAGAAACAAAAGTCTGTACTGTACGGATGTTGTGCTCTGACCAGGATTGTGTATAGATGTCTCGCGTATGATGTACCAATGCAAAGGGCACTCATTTGGACCAGGGTACAGGAGTTTCAGCGCAGATTATCCTCTGCAGGGCCACCCTCCAAGAAAATGAGAGGTGCCGTTCATATGCCCTGTGCACAAGCCCGCGGTGCGACATTGACTCCAAAGACCACTCCACGACTCCCAAGGCGGGTACAACCCTTCACTATCAGATTACCAAGACACAGCACTGACGGACCTAATCTGGTGTTCCCACCCGTACCAACCGACCTAGAGTTTCCTCACGGATTCACTTTAGAAGACCTAACTGATGAGGAGGTAGCCAGAATCATCGAGGCTGTTAATGCAGAAGTTGAGGCAGAACAAGCTAGTGGACAACAAACTGCTGCAGACCAACCACATCCCAGACAACCAGATGTCGTCAATGTGGAGGGTGAAGAAGAAGAAGAACAAGAGGAGGAACATGATGGACAATCAAAGGAAGAAGAGCAGGAATATGATCAGGAAGCTCTACAGGTACTTGAAGGTACCCCAGCTTATACGAAGGCATTGAAAAAGCTCTATGATACCATGAACAGAGTTCAAGAGCAACATAGGCTGTCCCTAGCAGCAGGCAAGGTCCTCATGAATCAAATCCTTGAGGAGGAAGGCGTAGACGAGCAATACCGCACCACTCTTGACATGATATCTGAGGCTTTGGGAGTACCTGAGACGGTGCATACCGCCCTTGCACAAGCACGAAGAACGGAGCGAAGATACGACAGACGTCCCCCTCGATCAGGAAAGTAGATGAATGTACTAGTATCAGAACCACAAGGCACATCCACAACCATGGGCACCACACACACTGTCCACGATACTGAGGAAACCCATGTATCAAGCGCACCTACGTCACCCCCTTTGCCACCCCTGCCTCCAACTCCACCACATTCACCTCCCACAACCAGTGTAACCACTACTGTCACCGCCTCCGAGTCCACTACCCATACCGAAGCACAAACCGTCACACAACCCACACACCCTATCTCCACTTCTTTTGTCTATACGGCCACTGAAACAGTAGTTCTAACCGCTGCCACAGAAAATCTCAACCCCCCGATCACACTTCTGGGCAGTTTGTATTCACAATTGCACACACCACTGTACACTTTCACCACTATCACCGCACCCACAATTCCAATATTCACAATCACTCCCACTACCGCATCCACCGTTGATTTTATGGACATCTCACCCACCTCCGCACCTCTCCCTCCCCCCATACCCCCAACATCCCCCGTTCCCCCACCTCCCACATCACCATTTTCCAGCACCGTATCCACACTTCCATTCCCCTTCCCCTTTCCCTTCCCTTCTTCATTCAACACCCTCCCCTATTAATAATGTATTTAATAATATGTATCAGTGTATGTCGCAATTGCAACAGCACTACCAACATCTTGATAACCAACATACACGACTCTTTCGAAGCCATGAGGAACTTCAACTCCGATTCATTGATCTCGAAAGGGAAAAGCGGCTTCTACAACAACAGCATGCCACTTTACAGGAACAACATGAACAACTAGTAGCCAATCCACCCTAGTCAGATGCAGAGGAAAGACAACATATGGATGAATTGCTACACTCCCAGATAACGGAGAATCTCAAACTTAGATGCAACCTGGCCCTCCTACGAAAACACATGTCTACAACACTCGAAGAGAATAAACGGCTGCAGAAACAGAATGAAGAGAACTTGGAAGCAGCCATGGAGGGTTCCCCGCAGGAAATCGACCCAGAGAAATTCAAGGCCATTCCCTCAGAGAATATGCAAATTGTGTTAGAAACCCATGCCGACCTCCTGGAGGCCCATGCAGCATTAGAACGAGAAAGAGATGACTTACTTAAGCAACTGGCAACTCAGCAGGAGTCACCAAGCAAAGTCACCGCCACAGACGACACATCCGAAGAAGTCACAAAACTCAGAGCAGAACTCGAAGAATTACGCAGTAAAGTCATGCAATACGAGCGTCAACCCTCTCCCCTTGTAGAGCCCGAGCTTGAAGATCTAGTGCTGTTAGTCGGCCGCCGGAGTGGGATAGATGTAACGGATGCCAGTTTCTTGAATTACGCGCGAAAAGTTGGTACGCGCATTTTGTAAAATCTATATAAAGCAATGTAAAGAGAATGGTCAGAGAGACGTTTTTTCTGGAATTGCCAGATTGTTCGCCTGAACATTTGTGAGATTATTGTTTACACTGTTGTGAAGTGCTGAGTACTGCTAGTGTTGAGTTTTGCATCCTCTGCTCACACTGAAGTTCACCGTAACGAGTGTTTGAGTGACGGATTGTGTGTCTGAGTACTGTTATCGTATTGTATCGCTGTGTGTTCTTCAGTTGTTGAGTACCCTGAGTTAGTCTGAGTAGTTATATTACTGTGTGAGTTGAATAGGCAACCTGATGTCTTGTTGGAACATGTTCTGTTTATTTTATTGGATTCATTGAATTCGGTGTTATTATCTTGATCCCGAATACGAGGTCGAACTAGTGCTTTCGGTAAACGTGAACTTTTATTTGAGATCGCTGTAAAGTGTTGTGACGAACAAATCTGTCGGTTAAAGTATTATCTCTGGTTGATTACTACTGTTGAGTCTGTATCTCAGACTACTGCTCTGTTCCAATAGCAGATCAGTTGAAGAAGTTTGGTACTCAGGTACATAGAATCGAGTCTTGTCCAATTGATGTTAGTAACTGAGCTAAAGACGTGTATTAGTGTGTTTATTATTGTGACAAAGATTTGGGAAATACGTACAGGGCCTCTGTCTAACAGACCCCTACCACTCCCAAGAACCTACGCTGGTCTGGTAACGACTTTCGACCAATGAGTAATGATACTTAAAGTTTAACACATTTTACGGTGAAACACTGTTCTACGTTTAACATTTGGCGCCGTTTGTGGGAAGGTGGCATCAAGATTGCCAGTAGTCTATCAAAATCGAACATCCAGATTATCGTTCGACTGGAAGTAGCAACAGAACCAGATTGTTGCAAACTGTTTCGTTAGTAATACTACGTGATTAGTACAAAAGATGATACATGCCGGTTACTCGATCCGGTGAAACGTATCCCAAGAACCATCATTCTAGAGTACTTAATGTACTAAAGCCAACTTTGGGAGGTAGGAGTACAACTAGGTCTGACCCAGTTGTCAAGAAAGTTAAGAACGACAGAACTGATTCCGGTCATATTCCGGTGGAACGTGTTACGCCTCTGGTACATTCCGGTACTATTTCGGCATAGTCTGTCGAAGATATAGCAAGTCCAGAACCTACCAAGACGCAGTTGGAAACTAATTTAACAATCTTGGAAAAAGATTCAGATTCATCTAGGATTAGAAACACTCTAGTCAAAAAGATCGGCGAAGGCAAAAAAACACAGTATTCGGGCATAATTTCGGTTCATTCCGGTGATATTTCGGTAAGAGAATCACAGTTTTCCGGTGACGGTTTAACATTTTCTGCTGAATCTTCAGCCCAACCACCGCGCTTGGAAGCGAGTTCCCATACACTACACATCAAGAAGGAAGGAAAGCAGTTCAAAACAGAGATTCGAAGCATATTAAGCAAGATCATCGCACCGGAAAGTGCGCCATCCGACGATACAGATTCTGATAGTGCAAATATTCAGCCCCGAGATACAGAAGGAAGATATAATACACTCACGATGAACAAACAACAACAACAACAACAGTTATGTCCACCCAGGCCGACTCCAACAAGAGTGACGTACACGAAGTTTGGTGGATTCCTAGGAGATGATGCGGATGCTCACGTACGCACTTTCGAGATAAGCTACACAGTTCTCAACCATCCACCGGATCAGGCCTATAAGGCTATTGTCTTTCAAGCCACACTGGTCAATGAAGCAACTAGATGGCTTACAGAATATGATATTAATCATTTTGGCACCTACGAAGCAGTACGAGATGCTTTTCTGCAGCGATTCAGGCTAAAAAAGAATCCAGCCGAAATTTTTGACTATCTACAGAACAACAGACAGAAGGCAAATCAAACCGTACAGGAGTATGCTACTCTCTTCAGAACACACTTAAGGCAATTACCACCGGCCCATGCTAACTTACCAGATGACGTTATTACTCAGTGGTTCATCAATGGCTTGACTCCACAACTTAAGCAGATCATGATCATAAGATGTGTCGGAGCTATGACACTTGATGCAGTCATCGCAATGACTCTGCAACTGGAAAACAAAGTCGGCGGATTTACAGAAGATCTGGAGTGGTTAAAAACAAACAAAAATGTTGTCGAAGATATGAAGAGACAAGTATACTGCATCACATGCAAAAATTCAGGACATACTAGTGCCAATTGTGCACTTAATCAGACATTCTGCGCTATCTGCAACACTGCCGGACACACCACCGAAAACTACGCATACAACGCTAGAGTACAGGGAACAGCGACTGTCAATGCAATTATCCAAGAACAAGGACAACCAGCCAACCATTATGTGCCTCCGCAAATGAGAAACAACCAGCAGCAAGGATATCGAAATTACCGAGGACAGAGGAATAACAACTATAATGCAAACCGCTGGCAGAATGGACCACTACCGGAAAATCCTAATTTACCACCACCACGCTGCCATTTTTGTGGTGAATTTGGACATATTAGGAGATTTTGCAAGGATGCAGCTGAGTATGATCAAAGGAAGAAGGAACGTCAAAATCCAATGGCCAACATGGTACAAATCACTCCAGTGGAAACACAGGCTGCTGCAGTCCAGACCCGATCCGGTAAACAACTGCAGCCGGCAACAGAAATATTCGAACTAGGAATATGTGAACAACACAGAATGTACAACAAGTCTAGTCAATGGACCACAGCAGAACCATCAGTCTTCCCAGAGCCTATTCCGGTAACCCAGCCCTCGTTAACAAAGGAAGAAACACAACAACGGGAGTCAGCAACGGGGACATCATCAGCAGTAGATACATTACCAACCATAGACACCTTTGCATCAGCAGAGGCATCAACTTCAACATCAATGGAGCCTGGCAATCAATCTCAACAGGCCTGGGAAATCCTATCTAAGGCATCTATCACTCTGCCTCTGGGCCAACTACTGGCATTAGTACCAGGAATTCGACAACAGTTCAGTCCGGTGCCTTCTTGTATTCCAGCAACATCAACAGTTCAATCGGAACCTGATTCTACGGTTGATCATTCAATTCCCTTGATTACAGTATGGTATAAGAATCATAAGATTACGCAGGTATTAATTGATGGAGGCTCTGGTGTTAACATTGCGACTGCGACAATATGCAAAAGGTTAGGATGGATAGAAATCGAACCAGTTCAATTTTTTGTCAGAATGGCAGATCAATCAAGAGTCCATCCCGTAGGACTTGTGCGGAATGTACCCATCACTTTACAAGGTACGACCTTTAAAATGACCTTTGTTATACTAGATCTGCCGGAATCCACTTTGGATTACAACCTTCTTTTCGGCCGACCTTGGCTGAAGCATGCGAAGGTAATACATGACTGGTCTGCACAAGAGCTTACGTTTAAAGATGCCAATCGTAGATATGTGGTAAAATTAGATGCTATACAACCTTGCGAGCTACATGCTAGACCGTATTTTCCTGAACTAGTCCATATGCTAGATGGATTGTCAGACGATGAAGAAGAAGAGTTTCTGAAGAGTAACGCTGACTTAATTTCCTTAGGGACTATTGATCTACAGTCCGTTGTAGATAATTGGAACGCTTCAGTCTGTACAATAATACCCATCACAGAAGAGGCTAAGAAGGAAGACACTGTTTCGACACATGACAATGAATTGCAGCAACTTTTTAAACCAATAGACGACACAGAGAAACATCAACAGTTCTATGTCCCTGAAGATCAGCTGATCACTTACAATTTAGGAGATGAAGATCATCCGCGTCCTGTGAAGATAAAGCAAAACTTACCGGAAACATTTCAAGCAGGTTTAATCCAGCTACTCCGAGAATTCACTGACGTCTTTGCATGGGACTACAAAGACATGAAAGGATTGGACCCCCGCATCTACCAGCACAGAGTCATGCTGAAGCCAGAAGCAAGGCCGATAAAGCAAACCAGCTACCGGATGAATCCCCATTATGCATCTCAGGTAAAGGCAGAACTTGATAGGTTATTAAAAGTCGGATTCATCGTGCCAGTAGAGCATGCTGAATGGATCTCTCCGATTGTGATTGTGCCAAAGAAAAACAAGCAATTGCGAATCTGTGTAGATTATCGGAAATTAAACGCAGCAACCGTACCGGATCCCTTTCCAATCCCCTTTTTGGATACCATGCTTGATAGAGTAGCAGGCCACGAGATGTATTCATTCCTAGATGGATACAGTGGCTACAACCAAGTGAGAATGGCCGAAGAAGATATACCAAAAACTGCATTTATTACCAACTGGGGTGTCTTTGCTTGTACGGTAATGTGGTTTGGATTGAGAAACGCACCAAGCACATTTCAAAGATGTATGCAGGAGATATTTTCTCCTTACCTCACTTCCTTTATGCAAGTATATCTCGACGATTTTTCAATTTTCGGTAAGATGATAGCACACCTGTTCCATTTACGATGCTGCTTTCAGAAATGCGGAGAGTATAGACTCTGCTTGAACCCAAACAAATCTGTGTTTGCAGTTTCATGTGGCAAGTTACTTGGACACATTGTATCTGGACAAGGCATCCAAGTTGATCCAGATAAAATTTCGGTAGTACTAGAAGCTCCGGTGCCCGTTACTCCAAAAGAAGTCATGCGCTTTATGGGCCAAGTACGGTGGCATGGAAGACACTTACGGTGGCTTGCTCATCTGGCTATACCACTAAACAAGCTAATCACCAAGACTCCCCGACAATTTGAATGGACCCAGGAATGCCAGATAGCATTTGATCGGTTAAAGCATTTATTAACACAAGTTCCTATCTTACAACCGCGGGACTGGGATCACCCATTTCACGTATTTGTCGATGCTTCAGATATAGCAATAGGAAGTGTGTTGATGCAACAAATTGATAAATGGTTCAGACCAGTGTATTATGCAAGTCGAAGACTAGCTCCTGCCGAGAAGAATTACTCTGTGACAGAAAGAGAATGTCTAGGGCTAGTATATTCGGTCAAGAAATTCAGACACTACTTGCTCGGCCGTAAATTCACATTTCATGTAGATCATGCTGCACTTGTCTATCTAGTTCGGCAACCACATCTAGGTGGTCGATTAGCACGATGGGTGCTACTTTTGCAGGAATTCGACTACGAAGTCATTCACCGGCCAGGCAGTTCACATGCCTTAGCAGATTTCTTATCTCGCTTAGATTCCGGTGAAGCTCCGGTGGGCATAGATGACACGACACCCGCGATTTGTGTCAAAACCAATTAATGAAGATTCTGCAGACCCACCTATCCCATTTTCATATTATGATCAGATCTTGACCTTTCTAACTGATGGTTGCCTTCCATCTCAGACTTCTAGGGCAGTACGAAGGAAAATTGCAGTCTTTAGCCGCCGATTTCAGTTAATTGCTGGAGAACTATATTATGTAGATCATACCGGAATCCTACTTCACTGTATTCCACCACATGAATTTAACTCCGTTATCACGTTGGCTCACTCGATTCCTTCCGGTGGCCATTTTGCTGCAGACTTAACTCACCGAAAAATTCTACAGAGTGGTCTCTGGTGGCCAACGATGTACAGAGATATATCACAGTTTTTCAAACAATGTGATACTTGTCAAAGATCTGGACAGCCTTTGCAACGTCATCTTTTTCCTCTGCAACCCATCTTACCATTGGAACCTTTCCAGAAATGGGGTCTAGATTTTATCGGTCCAATTACACCACCAGTAGTCTTCAGTAACAACCGTTACATACTGACCTGTACAGACTATGCAACCAGATGGGCAGAAGCCTGGGCTTTACGGTCTGCTACAGCCGTTACGGTAGCAAAGTGTCTGCTAACCGATGTCTTTCCACGTTTTGGCTTACCACTGGAAATTGTCTCCAATCAAGGCACTCATTTTGTAAACAATTTAATGAAGGCACTGACACGGTCGTTCCAGGTCACACATAAATTTAGTTCTCCTTATTATGCTCGTGCTAATGGTTTGGCCGAAAGTACAAACAAATCTTTACTGAATATGCTTTGGAAATTGATCATGGAAGCATCGAAAAGATGGGATCAACTGCTACTTGTAGTGTTATGGGCATACCGGACTACATACAAGGTAACAACAGGATTGACACCTTTTAAACTAGCTTATGGCTTAGAAGCAATAGCACCAATGGAAGTAGTTATACCAAGTCTACGTGTAGCCATTACCCAGAAACTGCTACCGAAAGACTCACTGTCATTTCGGTTGGACACACTCAGAGAGTTAGACGAGCACTGATGGCTCAGTTTTTTAACCATGCACGAAGTCCAACTAAGACAAGCAAGGATGCACGATTGAAACCTGAAGACTCCAGTGTTTTCGGTGGGTCAGCTTGTACTTTTCTATAATGCAAAGTCAAATAGATCCACAGGCAAATTCAAATTACGATGGTTCGGCCCTTACAAGATCTCAGAGCAAATCGGTCCACCCACTTTTTGGTTGACTACGTTGACCGGAAATCCACTTCCAAAAGCAATCAACGGTTCGAAGCTGCGGCCGTATCAACATGCTGCTAGCCCGCATTAAAACATTCGGTGGTGGACCGGATTTTTTTACTTTACTTTTCCTTCTGTTCTTTCTTTTCTTTTTTTATAGCCACGTTTTTGTCATAAGCCGCCCTCCTTACTAATTACTCGAGCATGCATGCCAAATTGAAAGCAGTATCATTCCACCACCGCACAATGATAACCATCACTTCCTACCCCCCCCCCCCCCCCACCGTAATGTCTCTACTTAATCTCTTCGGTTGCGCCAAAAAACGCTATTGTGTTCTTGTGAATGTGCTTGTGTTTTCTGTGTTCTGTGTATCCGTGTGCTCTGCTCTGTTTTCGTGTGCGCCATGGAAGCATTGGCGAACTACGCAGCTTTTTGTGATGGTATCCCTACCGAGGTAGGAGAATACCTGCGCATCCGAGGGTTGGCCAACTTCGCTGAGCTGCCTTGGTACTCAGTGGAAGCCCATCCCTTTTTCACGCAGATCATATCTGCCATCGCTTAATCCCCCATCACTGAGCGAAAATGGATCTTCCTCTCCCTACCATCTCGAACCGTAGTAACCTTCCGAGCCTTTGCCAAAGCCTTCCGCCTCACCCCACAAGGCCGCGAGAATGGCCCAAGCATCCCCGTAGCCCGAATGACAGCACTCTTCCCCCGCTATTCATCAAACGAGTACGCCATCCTCTGCCGCCCTGAACCCAAAAGAACTGCACTCCAGTTCTTAGTCGCTATCCTAAACCTCCAGAAATGCACCTACGGCATATCCCGCCCTTTCTACTCTGCCATCAACCTAGATGCCCAAGAACCCGTCAACTTCGCCTCCTTTTTCTTCCACCGTATCCACAAGGAATGTGTAGCCATAGTGAAACAAGTTAATAAAGGAACTACCCCTCGATCTAGATTACCCCACATTATTTCATTTCTCTTTCCGGCCATACTCGCAGCACAACCACCACCACGGGGGCCCGTCCTGAGACATGAGGAGTCGATACAATTGCTAGAAGATGAGGAAGAAGAAGATGAAGAAGAGCTCAACCAATTATTCCGCCGGAAACGCATCAGGATCAGCTCATCCGAAAGTGAGGCACAAGGCTCAGCCAGAAACAATAAGGATGACGGTAAAGAAGACGAGAAAAACGAAGAGGAGACATTCCATGATACAGCCACCTCAATGCAGAATGAATCGTCGGCTGAACAACAAGAACAACAAGATTGAACAGAAACAGAAATAATTTCAACCGAAAAAGAATCAGAGCATCAGGTAGATGAGCAGCAATCTGCTCGGGAAGCACTAGATAAACTTCTGAAGGCAGTCGAATCAACAGAAGCCAACAATGCAGAAACAGAACAACAGTCATTAGATAAGGTAATAACCACTGACTTTGCCCTTCCCAAACCACCACCAGTTAACCCATTCCCCCACTGGAACCACCCCGCAACCCCATCCAACCCAGTCGCCCTACTGAAGATGCTGAATCCTCGTCATCCTCCCTCAATTACTCGCCACCGAAATCCCAACAACTCCTCACTGCAACCTCTTCGCAACCTCGCCCTCCTCTGCCACCCCACTCCATTCCAGTCTTCTCTGAGTTAGAATCTATGGGTAGACTACTGATCAACTTATCACAACAACTGCCGCAACAATTGAAGCAAATCACAGATAATGCACGAGATGACTTCCAACGCAAATTGGAAGTGATGGAGGCAGATATTACCCCCCTCCAGGAAGAGTTACAGGCAGCAAAAGCAGAAAACCACGCACTCCATGAACAGATAAAGCAATTACAGGCCACACTCCAAGCACAGGAAGAAATCACAAGCCAATGCGATAAGGCTCTGGCAGCAGTGCATGAAAAAGAAGATTTACTGATTGCTGCCGACGCAGAGATCACAAAGTTAAATCAAACGATCAAAGATACAGAAGATACCAGAATCGCGCTAGGAAACCTACTCGAAGAAACAAGAGTCCAGCTGCAGGAAGCAATACAGAAGTACCAAGAGCAGCAGAGAGAAACTAAGCAAACAGAAGAACAACTACAGAGAACGAAAGAATCCCTTGACGACGTCAACAATATGCTTAAACACCAATTGAACAGGGAAACCAAATATCAGAAGGACTTAGCAAATGCCTACAGAGAACGAGATGCATATCACAAAACAATACAGTTCCAGAACCAACAGTTCGAAAGACTAGATAATCAATTGCGCAACCAGAAAGACCGAGTCACTGATATGCAGAAGCAAGTAGCTGAAATGAAGATTTCAATGGATGCGGCGTTATCCAATGATTTTTATTTACAGGAGGCCTTTTTGCAAACACAAGCCGAAATTTTGCTCACCGAAGCCATCGCCCTTAGCTCTGTTAGAGTAGATGCGCAAGTATTAGAGCCAGACACCCTTAAACAATTATTAGAAACTCTTAAGAAAAAAATAGCCCGTACATTTAGATTAGCCAGAAATATGTATTTAGAAGGAATCATTGACGAACAATAGTTTTGTAAACGAAAATGACTTGCGGGTTCGAGTCCACCGTGCGTGCCAGTGTTAGTCGGCCGCCGGAGTGGGACAGATGTAACGGATGCCGGTTTCTTGAATTACGCGCGAAAAGTTGGTACGCGCATTTTGTAAAATCTATATAAAGCAATGTAAAGAGAATGGTCAGAGAGACGTTTTTTCTGGAATTGCCAGATTATTCGCCTGAACATTTGTGAGATTATTGTTTACACTGTTGTGAAGTGCTGAGTATTGTTAGTGTTGAGTTCTGCATCGTCTGCTCACACTGAAGTTCACCGTAACGAGTGTTTGAGTGACGGATTGTGTGTCTGAGTACTGTTATCGTATTGTATTGCTGTGTGTTCTTCAGTTGTTGAGTACCCTGAGTTAGTCTGAGTAGTTATATTACTGTGTGAGTTGAATAGGCAACCTGATGTCTTGTTGGAACATGTTCTATTTATTTTATTGGATTCATTGAATTCAGTGTTATTATCTATTGATCCCGAATACGAGGTCGAACTAGTGCTTTCGGTAAATGTGAACTTTTATTTGAGATCGCTGTAAAGTGTTGTGATGAACGAATCTGTCGGATAAAGTATTATCTCTGGTTGATTACTACTATTGAGTCTGTATCTCAGATTACTGCTCTGTTCCAATAGCAGATCAGTTGAAGAAGTTTGGTACTCAGGTACATAGAATCGAGTCTTGTCCAGTTGATGTTAGTAACTGAGCTAAATACGTGTATTAGTGTGTTTATTATTGTGACGAAGATTTGGGAAATAAGTACAGTGCCTCTGTCTAACAGACCCCTACCACTCCCAAGAACCCACGCTGGTCTGGTAACGACTTTCGGCCAATGAGTAATGATACTTAAAGTTTAACACATTCTACGGTGAAACACTGTTCTACATTTAACAGTGCCAATTGAAATAGAGGAAACTTTCGAAGACCCATACGTTCCCATGCCTGCACCAGGGGGCAAGCAAACAGAAGAGGGCATGGACACCATTGAAATAGAGGCTCCTGAATGGATGCAGAGATTAGAGAAAGTGGCCATAACCCATGATGATAGAGTGGCAGTTCAGATAGCATCTATGTCACGCTTGGAAGAGGTAGTCATAAAATCGGACTATTTTAGGAACCTCTCCCATCATAGGTGGATCGGCACATCTGACGATTTGTATGTTCCTTTCTGCGTCTTAATGGCGGACTACAATGCCGAAATCAAGCAACACACCTCAAAAGAACCAACCTCGGCTACACAGTTCGCACCGAACGACATCCCAGCAAGTGCCAAGCAGGGCAATATACATCAACCAACGTGGAGGATTCGTCTACTGGAAACCTACCCAGAAATGGTAAGAACATGGAATAACATGCCCTTGTACATCAAATACAACCCATGCTACTGCCCTGTATTTTGAAGAAGGTCATGGGCGGAATACACAAAAACTATGCTGACAAACAAAGGGTGTGAGAAATGGCTCAATTATGTTTACTTAGCACCACCCAAAGGCCAACCTACCATAGGATATATGATCTCGACGATTCGGCATTGGGGGGTCAGGTTTAAAAATGTACCAGACGTCATGACCCAAATGTGCTTGAAAACTTTTGAACTCATGCTGGTCACCTTCAGGACTTTCAAGAATGTCAAGGAACCTCATCTGTTAGCCCTTGGATTTAATGAAGGAAATCAGGACCTCGTCTACGACATGAGCACAACCCCATCTATTAATGTTGTATATGCATGGCACGCGCGTATCAAGTATCTACCAGCCTGCTTCAAACAGACGTTTGAAGAAATGTTTGTCACGTGATTCTGGGAATATCATTCAGAGATATTCATTCCCAGACCATCACATTTATTGCAGTTTTCACATTTTTAGACCTCGTTTGAACCTCCAAATAGGGTAGAGAACCTAATTTTTAACTAGGCCGGACACTAGGTCTGGACAAGGCCAAAACCTAGTAAAAAACTATAAATAGAGCTAGAGAGCTCATTTTTGAGGTTAGCTTGTAATTGATTTGAACTGGTATGAGCTTTTTGGAAGTAATCTAAAGAACTCCATTGCTTCTCACTCTTTGTCTTACCTTGTGTGCGCGTGTGTGTGTATGTGTGTGCATGTTAGTGTGCTTCTCACTCACGCACTTGTGCCTGCACTTGCTCGAGGTCATCATACCATCCTCATGTCTTCCCGGATTGACATTAAAGGAGGTGCTACTCATCACTGAGCTACACTTTGCATCTTACATAGCCTGAGAATCATGTACTGCACATGCCAAATCATTCACAGATCTTTCATAGTCTATGAGCTTATACATCCCACGACATAAAATGCCAGAAGCAATAATCACGTCGTAATTTGACAGATCATGAACTGTACACCTGTCATCAACAAATTTCACAACCAAGCCAATCTTGGCTAATGCAGAAATTGATAACAGGTTCTTCTTGATCCTTGGCACAAATAAAGCATCTGAGAAAGTGAAAGAACTACCATCAGTAGTAGTCAAAATGATCTTACCAACTCCCATAACAGGATAAGAGGAGTTGTTGGCGCATGTAACAATATTCTTTGTAGGGAAAGCTCCAGTGAAGAGAAGAAACTACATTGCGAGGTAATATGTTTGGTCGCTCCACTGTCAAAGTACGAAACATCTGAGTCTACTGGAGACATGCACTACTCATGAGAAGATGGGTCAAAATTGCAAACAGTAGTAAACGCCCATTCTTCTTCCTGCACAAGATTAGTAGACTCTGTTTTTGGTGTAGAGGCTTCTACAACAACCATTCCAGCCTCTTTCTTCTTTGCCTCTTTAGCAGCCAGTTTTGGACAATTCTTTATGATGCGATCATTTCCTTTACAATACTTGCAAAACAATTTTTGCTTTTTTGATTTCTTTTCATCTTTGTCTTCCCTCTTTGATTGTGCAGAATTAGCAAAACTCTAATATGAATCAGGAAGACCATTCAGAACGGTCTGCACAAGTGAGCTCTCTGGTATAACCTCATTAGCAAAAATCAATTATTCCTTCAAGTCTTTGATCTTTGTTAGAGAACTGTCCATAGAATCACCTTCATTCATGTGCTCACTCTCCAACTATTTTCGGAGGTAAGCAACACGATCCTCGTTCCTAGCTTGGTACAATGTGGTAAGTGTATCCCAAGCATCCTTTGCTGTTCTGCAAGAGCAAATGTGAGGAATAATGGCACGTTTGACAGACAAAGCTATCAATGCATGTGCCTAGGCATCTCTGCCATCCCAACAAATTTGCTCTGTAGTAGGTACAACAAAAACTGTAGCACAAATAGGAATATGTAGAATATCATCATCTTCGACATCTTCTGCATCAGCTTCAGTACCTGCAGTTGTAACAGTTGCAGGTGTGATAGGATGTTTTTCAACACCCTACACAATGTTCCATAGTCCTTTTGCAACCAATACATGTCGCATCATATAAGCCCACAATGGGTAGTTGGTACCATCCAACTTATCCTCAATAGCCAACATACGAAATACATCACTGCTTTTAGCCATGGCCGGTGACTAAAATACCTTGATGCAAAAAATTGATTGTATCTCAAAAAGTTGAACAGAACTACCCAGATGAATTCTGCCTAACTTGTAGCAAACCTTGATATGCTTATACTGGCAAACCAAAATTGGTATATACCTTTGGCACAAAAAGACAAAATAGCTTGCATAAGCACTGTGATAGTGCATTCAAAGGCTGAAACAAGCTTAGATCGTGATTTTGGCACCATAGAGCGAAGCAGTTTTGATCTCAGAAACACGTTGAGTATGCTCACCAAAATTCGTGCGATTCTGAGACAGCAATCGGAGAGGTGTTGACGACGCCCTAGATGAAGCGGCGACCTACTCTGATACCAATTGTTGGAGTTAGACGTCTGCAAAAGCACGCGAACAACACAAGGAAGGAGAAGAAGCTTGGAGCACAACACACAATACTGAATGTATTACCACTAGAATGTACAAAGATAAGTAGCCCATTAGGGCAATAGGCGTATATACAGGGTGAGGGAAAGAAACCTCCTAAAAAGGGAAAAATGCGCCCCGGTGGTCCTAGAGTGTTCACACACATCACTACCTAAATATATCAACATAAAGCATGTATATGAAGGAAGCCGTTTGACACGACTAAGTGTGAGCTTACTTATTCTCAATCTTCAAAATCATTTTGGATGGAGTAATTAAGGTATAATTTTCAACGTTCTATCTATTTATATATATACATGCATAAATATATACATATAAATACATGCATATATAGACATACACATAACTATACATGAATGCATACACACATATAAACATACACACACATATACACACATACACATGTTATGAGAGTAAGGTCAAATTATACATACCTGTATTGAATGAAGATGTTTTGTCCATCTAGCCTTTAGAATTGTCCACTCAACCTTTAGAATCTTCCTGACACATCTGTTTCTCCTATTCTAATCGACCTAATATTTGTGCTGCTAGCTCTTTTAAGAACTTTGCATACAAATATTAAGTATCAGTTAGCTATGGAGGTATTAGGTCGTTAGGAAAATGGGAGGACCAAATTTATCTTGAAGATCTTGAAGGATGGAAAAATAATTTTAAAGGATGGGTGAAAAGAAAGCGTCCATTCAATGCAAGTTTTTATTCTTACTTTAGCTAAGGTAAGAACAAAAACTTGCATTGAATGGACACTTTCTGTCTGCCCATCCTTTAAAACTATTCATGCATCTATCAAAATCTTCAAGATAAATTTGGCCCTCCTATTTTCCAAATGACCTAATACCTCCATAGCTAACTGATATTTTATATTTGTAAACAAATATGTAAGACTTAGTTAGCAAAGTAGGTAATAGATTGACTATAAAATGGGAGACAACCAGACGATTCAGTGGTCTAGATATCTATATGAAAGTCTACAAACCACAATAAACAAAAAGAAAATTAGAAATGAAATCAAATATACACAGCTACACATGCATACATACACATAAACATACATATACACATGTTATGAGAGTAAAGTCAAATTATACATACCCCTATCGAATGAAGATATTTTGTCCATCTAACCTTTGGAATTTTCCACCCAACCTTTGGAATCTCTTGACACATCTACTTCTCCTATTCTAGTCGACCTAATACATGTGCTGCTAACTCTTTTATGAACTTTGCATACACATATTAAGTATGAGCTACCTATGGAGGTATTAACTCATTTGAAAAATAGGAGAAGTAAATTTACCTCAAAGAATTTGAAGGATGGAAGAATAACTTTCAAGGATGGGTGGACACAAAGCATCCATTTAGTGCATGTTTTTGTTTTTACATTAGCTACGGTAAGAACAAAAACTTGCATTGAATGAACACTTCATGTCCGCCCACACTCTAGAATTATTCATCCATTTTTCGAAATTGTCAAGAGAAATTTGCTTGTCTTATTTTCAAAAAACCTAATACCTCCATAGTTAACTGATACTTAATCCTTGTAAACAAATACGTAAGTCTTAGTTAGCAAGGCAGGTAATAGATTAACTATAAAATGGGAGACAACCAAATGATTTAGTGTTCTAGATATGAAAGTATGCAAACCACAATATACAAAAAAATAAAATAAAACTGAAATCAAATATACACAGCTACACATGCATACATACATATACATACATACATACACATTCATACATACACATACATACATACATACATACATACATACATACATACATACATACATACATACATACATACATACATACATACATACACATATATACATACATACATATACATATATGCATACACATACGCATACATATATATACATACATATACACCTATAAAACACATATACACACATACATACATATACACATACGCATACGTATATGCATGCACATGCATATACACATCCACATACACATACACATACACATACATAAGCATACACATATATAAAATTATATGCATATATATATATATATATATATATATATATATATATATATATATATATATATATATATATATATATATATATATATATATATATATATATATGTATGTATGTATGTATATATATATATATTTATTTATTTATATTAATATGTCTTTTTTTTATGAACTTACGGGTTATTATCTGAAAAGTTTTTACCAAGTGAGAATATTCTTCATACCTCACATGATAAATTGAAGAAGATAATCAACAATCTTGGTATAGATTATCAATGTATACATGCATGTCCTAACGATTGTATTTTATATAGAGGTGAATATGCAGACTCTTTGACATGTCCAAAATTTCAATCTCCTCGATATAAGGACGAAGAAGGTAAAATCCCAAAAAAGGCATTGAGATATTTTCCATTGGCTCCACGGATTAGACATATGTGTCAAAGCCCCGAATTATCAAAGCTTTTGACATGGGGACATGATCATAAAAGTACTGATGGAATAATCAAAATTCCTCATGATAGTGTTGCTTTTCAGCATATTGATTCTACATGGCTTGAATTTGCACAAAATCCATAGAATCTAAAGTTAGGAGTTGCATTAGATGGGGTTAATCCATTCTCCATGAAATCCAATAAATGTTCAACATGGCCAATGGTAGTCATAAACTACAATCTTCCGCCATATCTTAGGATTAAAAAGGAACATTTAATGCTTTCACTTTTAATCCTAGGAAAAAGATAAGTTAAAGATATGAATATATATCGTGCTCCTCTCATTGACGATCTCCAAGAGTTATGGAGAGGTATTCATGTCATTGATGTATCGAAAGCATCAACGAAAGATATATTACGGTTCGTGGTATTGTGGCTTGGACTATTCATGATTTTCCAGGATATGGTGTTTGTTCAGGTATTGATGTAATTTTTTTATTCAGTATGCGTACAAATAAATGTGATTTAATCTAATTATATTTTTATCGTTTTGATGATGCAAGAATATCTACTAAGGGTTACAAAGCTTGTCCATATTTGGTGATTGGTTGAGATCAATCTATAATAAGAATCTCAACAAAAATATTTATCTTTGACATCGACGATTCTTGCCTGATGATCATCCATTAAGATCTAAAAGAGAAATGATACATTTTAATGGAAAGCTTGAAACATGTCAGTGTCCAAAACCTATGACGCCTATGGATTGGTATAAAAAATGGATAGATGGACCTCTGATAGATCCAAAATCAGAAATCTTCAGTGATTATGAAGATAATGAGTATGTGAAGAGAGGTAAAGGAAAATTGGAACTCGCAGAGAAGATATCAATATAGTATTCTTTGGAGTATTGGAAAGAGTTAAAAGTATGTCAACTTCTTGATCTTATGCATATATTCAAGAATATTGGTTATTCACTAGGGCAACATCTTCTTGGACTAAAAGATACCATAGCATCAAGGAATGATTTGAAAGATCAAAACTCAAAACCAAAGTTATGGCCAATTTTTGATAGACATCGATAGGAAATGACTTATGCACCTGCTCCTTGGGTACTTACAACAAAAGAGATACAGACTATCAACAATAGGATTCAATTGATTCGGACTCCTACAGGATATGGAGCATCTTTCCAAAATATGTTTACTATGGATGGTCAGAGCTTATTTGGGTTAAAGACCCATGACTGGCATAACTTTTTGAAACATATTTTACCTTTGGTTATCGATGGATGTACAACGAAAGGAGTATGAGATGTGATCTATCGTCTTGGATTGCTTATAAGGTAATTATGATACTTTTATATTTAAAATATATGAATATTTGATATCTTTTATTTCTGAATTAACTTCTTTATAATTTTTTTGATGATATGTATAGGTGGATTACATCAAAAGAGATTGAAAAAAACTCGATCCCACAAAAAAAATGTGAATGCAAAGAACTACTATGTTTGATGGAGAAAGAGATTCCTACTTTATTTTTTGATACTCAGGTTCATTTATTAGTCCATCTTGTAGATGAAATAGAGATTGCAGGTGTTGTCAACACTCGATGGATGTTTTGGGTTGAGCGATTTATGAGAATATTAAAAGGTTATGTGCAACAAAGAGTGAAACCAGAAGGATCCATGGCAAAGGGTTGGATCCTTGAAGAGTACATGTATTATGTTAGTGAGTACCTTGAAAGAGTTCATGAAGAAGCTCCACATGCATGTACCAACGAGTCTTCTTCAAAAATAACAGATGAGGTATTATCAGGTAAGGGAGTTCCATTTTTATTCACATTTCAAGAAAAGAATGATGTTTCTACTTTTGTAGCATATAATAGCGAATGCATGCAAGCATTCCTTAGTGAGTATGAATAGGAACTTCAAAATCTCCGAAGTAAAAGGCGAAGAAACAAAGATATAGACGTAATCTTGATAATAATGAGATTACAAATATATCTTCTTTCACGGATTAGTTATATAGTCGTTTGCAACACGCCAACACAAATAATGGAGAAATCTCAGATGAGGAGAGAGAGTTAATGACAGGTTGTGAACAAAAGGTAATTTTATTTTAATAATATTTTTTTTCATATATGTATATTAGTTTCTGTTTACTAATTTAATTTCTTTTGCAGGCTCGAATGTTCACTAATATGCGGGCTTTTGGATAGCATATTAGAATCAAAGCCGTTGATTCTTTACGTAAAACAGAGGATTCTGATATTGTTGCTTCTTTCAAGCAACTATCATGTGCTAGCTCAAAAGAGACAAACCTTATAGATGGCGAACTTGGTTACGTGAGAACTGTTGTTGGTATCTACGAAATATCATTTCGTACATTCAAACAGGTAGAAAAAGTTTATCTTTCTTATGATAGAGTTTATTATTTTTTTAAGCACCTAATAATGGGTTTTGAAGTATTTAAATGGCGATGCACCATAGTGCACTCTCCTTCTCGAGAGCTCCACGATGATATCTTCGGAGGAGAAAATTGAGCTCCGAAGGCCGCACACAATACTCCGTACAGAAGCTGCATGATATGCAGAAGAACACAGTACACAGGGAGCACGAAGACAAACTTCTTAGGGCTTACAAATGCGGTCGAACTTACAGTCTGTGAGTGACCAGGCCACTATATGTTTTATTAAAGAACATATACAAAGAAGTGTCCAATGGCCATTTGGCCTTTCACATGTGAAAGAACTTGGAGAAGCTTGTAGAAGGTAGAAAAGTGCGTTTCGAAGCGACGAAGTTTGGTCAAGCCAACCGGCACAAGACCAGCCCTTGAGTTTATGGAGACTCAAATAGAGCTTATAGGCATGCTATAAGTGCAAAGAAACACACTATGTACTTTGGAGCATCAAGGAGAATGACTTGATACAAAACAGATAGGTTCGCGGGTCGACTAGCTCAAAAAACTTATTATCTATGGAAGAGACAATGAATTTCAAATGCCCATAGCGACCAGCGTGATTACAATTAGAAAAAATCCTTTTATGGGAGTGATACACATAGGGTTGAGTGTATGGAATGCACAAAAGTGTAATGAATAAGCAAAATATGCTATAGGAATGAATGCGACATTCACCTGTGGCACTTCCTATTTTTCAGGAATACGTAGAGATTGACCCCAAGACAGAGAAACTCAGATTTCTCCCAATCTACTGAACCAAATGCTTTGGAAATTTATAGGCATAAGCTATACACTTATACCTTTCCAATGAGTCATCTTTCACTCAATTTAGAGCTCTGCAGAGAGAGCAGCAGCCTCTGCAAGATTACTGTTGGCGAAGAAGATGATGCAGAAAATTGGAGCAAGACAATGATGGTCACAAGTGTATGTATATTGCTTCCATGTAATGTACAAGTGATTCCAAGTCTTTATATAGACTCTAGGAGTGTTCCACGACTTTTACAAGTTGAATTTGAATTCAAATGAAGGTGGGAATGGTTGTTGGAGGGAATGAATTCACTTTCCTACAATCTAGGAAAAGTGAAGATCTACTTTGATCTACTTTTAGGTGATTGATTGCTTGATTGAATGCAACTTCAACCACCACAAATTCGTGGGATTTGGGCTCTATCTTTCTACCTTTACATGTGTAAAACTCAAGGCTTTTACAACAGTAAATGAGCCATCAAAAGTCTCTCAAAAAAATACAATAAATGAGCATATGAAAAGAACTCTCCAACGGATATTCTTTCGACGCGATAGCCTTTGATGTAGATCAAATCCACCTCAAGCATAGTGTAAGCTTGATGTTCCAACAGCTCCCCCTCAAGCTAAAGTATGCTTGAGTCTTCATTCTCTGATAGGTTGAATACCTGCCATAGCTTTGAATCTACAAAGCTTTATTCCATCAAGTGCCTTCGTCATCATATCTGCTACTTGCTTTTCAGTTGGAACAAAAGAAATGTCGATCTCCTTTGCCATGAGCTTCTCCCTGATGAAGCGGTAATGGACTTCTATGTGCTTGGTTCTCGCATGGAAAATAGAATTTGCCGCTAGATGCATGGAACTTACATTATCTCCAAATATGTGAGGTTTGGAACTCACAAGTTCCAAATATGTATACAATGCTTTTAACCATATTTCCTCTTGAGTTGCTATGGTCAAGCCTCTGTATTCTGCTTTAGTTGAAGATAAAGCAACTGTTGGTTGCTTCTTGGAACTCCATGACACTAGCTTCGAACCTGCAAATGCTAAGTAACTAGATGTACTTTTTCTATCATCCTTAGCTCCTGCCCAATCTGCATCTGAGTAGATTTTAATATCCAAATCTGAAGAATAAGGATAGAATATACCTTCGTTGATTGTACCTTTGAGATACTTAAGTACTCTCTTAGCTGCATCCATGTGTGGTCTTCTCGGTGAGTGCATGAATTGACTAAGCACTCCCACACTATATGATATGTATTCCCTTGTATGAGTAGCATATACCAAGCTACCTACCAAGCTTTGATACTCTTTAATGTCTTAAATTTTCTCATCTTCATAAACACTAAGTTTATGATTCATCTCCAAAGGTGTACCTGCAGGTTTAGTGTTCTCCATTTTGAACTTGAGAAGAAGATCCTGAATGTATCTTCTTTAAGTCAAATACATTCCTTCAGCTGTGTATATCACCTGCATACCTAGGAAATATGTGAGCTCACCTAGGTCACTGATTTTGAACTCCTCTTGCATGTGTCTCTTGATCCTTTGAATGCCATTTAGATCATCATCTGTCACAATAATATCATCTACATATACACATAGATAGATAACCTCATTGTGATCCCTTTTGATGAATAGAGAAGGATCTGAGCTGCTAGCTTTGAACCCTTGATCTTGAAGATATGTAACCAACCTGTAATTCCAAGCTCTAGGAGCTTGTTTCAATCCATACAATGCTTTCTTAATTCTGCAAACATAAGATGGATGATTAGGGTTTTCAAAATCTGGTGGTTGTGACATGTATACCTCTTCACTTATCCAACCATTTAAGAATGCATTTTTCACATCAAGTTGGAGGAGTCTCCAATTCCTTGCAGCAACTACACTTGTCAATGTCCTGATTGTAGTCATCTTTGCAACTGGTGAGAATGTTTCCTCATAGTCTATACCATGAGTTTGTGAGCATCCTTTGGCAACTAATCTTGCCTTGTACCTGCAGACTGATCCATCTGAATTTCTTTTGACTTTATATACCCATCTGCAACCAATTACCTTTTGATTCAGCGACATTGGAACCAAATCCCAAGTGTCCATCTCCTTCAATGCATCTATCTCTTCGTTCATGGCCTTTTCCCAATTAGGGGTTCCCTTTGCCTCTTCATAGGTTGAGGGTTCCTCTAAAATAGAGTCTTTTGCCAAGTAGATTGAATGCTTCGTAACGAATGTGGAGTCGTATCCATATCTTTTTGGTTGTTTCTTCTCTCTTGCTGATCTTCTAGGTGCTTGTTTGGAGCATTCTCCAACCTCTTGCATCTTTGCTTTGCCTCTTGACTTCCATAGCTTGTAATTCCTTTCTCTTTTATCTTGGTCATCGTCTGTATCACTTCTTGGATCCTAGACCTGTGTATCATGCTTGCTTCCTAATTGATAAGAGTCAGAATCAAGATCATATGGTAGTGTTACCTTTTGTTTATCTTCATCATACCAAGACCTGTGTTCTTAAACCCAACATCTCTACTTGTAGTGACTTTCTTGGTTGAAGGATTGAAGAACCTGTAACCCATCTGAGTCGACTCATATCCAATAAACACTGCCTTTGTTGCCCTTTCATCTAGCTTACCTCTTATTTGTGATGGTACATGAACATAAGCTAAACAACCAAAAACCTTGTAATGTCCAAGACTAGGTTTTCTTCCATGCCATGCTTCATAAGGAGTCATACCTTGAAGTGATTTGGATGGTAGTCAATTGACAAGGTACACAGCAGTTGAAATAGCTTCTGCCCATAGATAATGTGGCAACTTCTTCTCTTCAAGCATTGTTCGGGCTGATCCAACCAATGTCTTGTTTCTCCTCTCTGCGATTCCATTTAGTTGAGGAGAGTACCTAGTAGTCACTTCCCTTTTGATACCTTTGTCCTACAAGAACTCATCAAACTCTTTGGAGAAGTATTCTCCCCCTCCATCAGATCTCAGCTTCTTTAGTGATCTACCTGTATGATTCTCCACATATGCAAGATACTTCTTGAAGCAATCAAACACTTCATTCTTACTCTTGATAAAGTATAGAACAATCCATCTACTATGGTCTTCAATAAATGAGACATAATACCTTGATCATGCCAATGAAGGTTCTTGACTTGGTCCCCATACATCTGTATGTACTAAGTCCAATAAGTTGTTGTGGATGTAGCCTTTGTGGTTGATGGTTGTCTTTGTGCCTTCCCAATCTGACATGCATCACACATGTTGATCATGTGTTGCTTTGATATGTTCGGCAGTCCTAGAACACTTTGATCCCTGCATATATCCTTCAAGGTTCTTTCATTCACATGAGCAAGTCTCTTATGCCACACTTCAAGCTCACTTAGGGTTTGAAACCCAAAGTTGAATAGAGCTATGTTCCTGGTTTCTCCTACTTCAAAAGTAAAGAGCCTACCATGCTTCTCACCTCGAGCTATCTTCTTGAAGCCTTGACATGGATCTTCCACAAAAGCTCCATGTTGGGTGAACCTAACTTGCAAGCCTTTTTCAACTATTTGGCCTACACTTATTAGGTTTTTAGCGATAGTGGGTACATAGAGAACCTTACTTAGAATGTTTGTCTTGCCATTGGAAGCTTTGACATTACCAATCTTCTCCACATTGTGCTTCGTGTCATCCCCTGTTTGCACTTCATGTCTATGCTTTGGACTTTCCAAATCAGATAGAAGAGCAATGTTGCCTGCAACATGATTCGAACATCCTGAATCAATGTAGAACAAATGATCATCTTCTTTACCTTCTTTGTGGCTTAGATTCATAAGAAGCAATGAGTCTTCATGTGGTTGATCTTCTGAATAATTGTTGTAGTCCCTTCTATTATAGCTTCTATTGTTATTGTTGAAGTTGTATCCACCTCTGCCTCTATTGCTGCCATATCCACCTCTTCCACTTCCTTTCTGGGTCTTCCCATTGAACCAGCAATTATGAGTGGTGTGGTTGGTCTTATCGCGTATGGCACAAGGTTGAACATTCTGACCTTTGGATTTGTCTTGCTTTGGTCCTTTCTTCTTCCCTTTCCACTTGCTCTTGCTTGCGAAGTTGGCTTGAGAAGTCTCTTCTTCATCTTCTTCCTTCTTCTTGCCTTTCTGCTTCTTATCCTTCTTATCTGCATATAGAGCACTAGTTGAATTACCATGATAGGAGTTACCTTCCTTTATGCTATTGTTGGATTCTTGATTGAAGAGTTGTCCAAGAAAGATGTTGAAGTCTGGAGTTTGCACATCCATGATGAGATCATAAGCCGTCGTGAAGGATTGCCATTGCTTATCACTTCGAATGCCGTTGAGAATTTGCCTCATGATGACCTCTTCTTCAATCAGCTCTCCAATGGATGCTAACTGATCCGCAACCTCTTTGACCTTGGTAACAAACTCTGTGATGGTTTGTTTAGGTGTCTTCTTCATTTGGTTGAACTCGTTCCAAAGATGATTCTTTCTTGCTTTGGTACTAGCAGAAAAGAAAGTCTCGAGCGCATCCCAAGTCTCTTGAGATGTCTTGCATCCTCTAATATGTGGTAATAGAAAGTCAGAGATAGAGTTTAGTATGTACGACCTTGCTCGAGCATCCCTTGCACACCAAAGTGTGAGCTTATCTATCTCCTCTTGTGTAGGTCCTCCTTTGGATCTTGGAATAGGCATAGCTTCATCACTTGCTACAATTCCATAAAGATTTATACCTTGCAAATAGGAATCCATTCTGATTTTCCAAGCCACGTAGTTGTGTCGATCAAGCTTCTCGATCATTGAGGGAAAGCCGTCACCCATCTTGATCTAGCTCTGATACCACTGAAAGAACTTGGAGAAGCTTGTAGAAGGTAGAAAAGTGCATTTCGAAGCGACGAAGTTTGGTCAAGCCAACCGGCACAAGACCAGCCCTTGAGTTTATGGAGACTCAAATAGACCTTATAGGCATGCTATAAGTGCAAAGAAACACACTATGTACTTTGGAGCATCAAGGAGAATGAGTCGATACAAAACAGATAGGTTTGCGGGTCGACTAGCTCAAAAAACTTACTATCTATGGAAGAGACAATGAACTTCAAATGCCCATAGCGACCAGCGTGATTACAATTAGAAAAAATCCTTTTATGGGAGTGATACACATAGGGTTGAGTGAATGGAATGCACAAATGTGTAAAGAATAAGCAAAATATGCTATAGGAATGAATGTGACATTCACTGGTGGTACTTCTTATTTTTCAGGAATATGCAGAGATTGACCCCGAGACAGAGAAACTCAGATTTCTCCCAATCTACTGAACCAAATTCTTTGAGAATTTATAGGCATAAACTAGACACTTAATAACTTTCTAATGATTCATCTTGCACTCAATTTAGAGCTCTGCAGAGAGAGCAGCAGCCTCTGCAAGATTACTGTTGGCGAAGAAGATGATGCAGAAAATTGAAGGAGCAAGACAATGATGGTCACAAGTGTATGTATATTGCTTCCATGTAATGTACAAGTGATTCCAAGTCTTTATATAGACTCTAGGAGTGTTCCACGACTTTTAAAAGTTGAATTTGAATTCAAATGAAGGTGGGAATGGTTGTTGGAGGGAATTAATTCACTTTCCTACAATCTAGGAAAAGTGAAGATCTACTTTGATCTACTTTTAGGTGATTGATTGCTTGATTGAATGCAACTTCAACCACCAAAAATTCGTGGGATTTGGGCTCTATCTTTCTACCTTTACATGTGTAAAGCTCAAGGCTTTTACAACGGTAAATGAGCCATCAAAAATCTCTAAAAAAAATACAATAAATGAGCATATGAAAAAGATCTCTCCAACATATATTCTTTCGACGCGATAGCCTTTGATGTAGATCAAATCCACCTCAATCATAGTGTAAGCTTGATGTTCTAACAACATGGACACTAACAATAACAATCTCCCACTAAAGGCCAATATGGCCAAAGTAACTATGGGAGAAAAATAAAGAATGATAAAGAATACCTAAGTGTAAGTATACAAACTATACCTCCCACTTGATGGGCATGTTACACAGTATACAAGTGAATGTGTAAGATCAGGAATCAAGTAACCCCCATCAAGTGACAACAATGTCAAAAGCTATCCTGAGGTAGAGCTTTAGTCAAAGCATCTGCAACATTATCTCAAGTGTGAACCTTCTCAAGAATAATGTGCTCAGTGGCTAAGCAATCTCGAATGAAGTGATACCTCACTTCAATGTGCTTGGTCTTTGCATGATATACTGGATTCTTAGCCAAAGCAATGGCACTTTGACTATCACTGAGCAAACGAGGTACATGCTCAGGTAAATCCATATCACAAGCAAGACGAGAAAGCCACAACGCTTCCTTACATGCCTCACTTGCTGCAACATACTCTGCTTCTGTGGTGGAAACAACTGTACATTCTTGAAGACGAGATCTCCAAGAGATAACACCTCCAAAAAAATGAAAAATGTACCCTGATGTAGACTTATGATTGTCTACACAACCAACATAGTCAGAATCTGTGTAACCAATAATGGATGCTTTCCCTCTACCTAGGCATATAAACTTGTCCTTAGTGCCACTCAGATATCTTAAAATCATCTTGACCGCTTCCCAATGTTTCTTGCTAGGATTAGACATATATCTTCTCACAACTCCCACTGCAAATGTAATGTCTAGTCTCGTAGCTACCATAGCATACATGAGACTACCAACAACAGACTGATAGGGAATTTTGGTCATGAATTCCTTTTCCTCATCTGATTTGGGGCAATCATCCTTGCTCAATTTCACATATGTGGGTAAAGGTGTACTCAATGAATTTCCACCCTGCATATTGAACCTCTGAAGTACTTTGGATATGTACTCACTTTGAGACAATTATATGCATCTTTTACTCCTATCACGAGTAATGCGCATGCCAAGAATATGTTTGGCATCCCCCAAATCCTTCATATCAAATGTTTGACTCAACTTTTTTTTGAGAATTGACAAATCATAAGAGGACTTCCCAACAATCAACATATCATCGACATAAAGTATCAAGCATATCAAGCTTCCATCTGAGCATCTCTTTGTGTAGAGACAATGATCCTCATTACTTTGAGAATAGCCTTGAGACTTCATAAAAGCATCAAACTTTTGGTACCATTGTCTAGGGGACTGTTTAAGTCCATACAAGCTCTTCTTAAGCTTACAAACTAGACTTTCCTTGCCAGGAACTACATAACCCTCTCGTTGTTCCATATAGATCTCATCTGTACGATCTCCATGCAAGAAAGTAGTTTTCACATCCATTTGGACTAGCTCTGAGTCCTCCATTGCGACGAATCCAAGCAATATGCATAGGATAGTCATCTTGACCACTAGAGAGAAGATTTCCTCAAAATCAACACCATGTTGTTGCTTAAAACCCTTTGCAAATAGTCATGCTTTATACTTTGGAGAAGCACTATCTGATGTGAATTTCAGCTTATATACCCATTTACATGGTAAAGCTTTCCTACCCTTTGGCAAAGGTACTAAATCCCAAGTACCATTCTTGTGAATAGAATCCAACTCACTCTTCATGGCACGCTCCCACTTGGCATGATCCTCTGTTTGCATAGCCTCTTTGTAGCAAGAAGGATCACTGAAATCTATTAGCATAACAAAATCTAAACCTGGAACATATCTATCAGGTGGATGTGAGACACGTGCAGAACGTCTCAATGGTTGCTGAACAGGAACATGTGTAGACTGATCTGAATGGACATTCTCTTGAACATCCCTATGTGCAGCATTTTTATTCATGCTTACCAGAGGACTAGTATCCTCAAACACCACTCTTCTCACTTCAATCTTCTTAATGGGCTGTTTATGCATCTTAGACTCATTGAAAATGACATCACTACTTCTAATCACTGATTGTGTTTTAGGATCCCATAAGCAATATCCAAATTGTCCTTCTCGACCATATCCAAGAAAAATGCATTTCTTTGACTTATGGTCCAACTTTTATCTAAGATTCTTGGGTATATGAACATATGCTTCACACCCAAAAACTCGAAGATGATCATAATATTGTGGCTTCCCTATCCATAACTCTTATGCCACTTTCAGACCTTTGGTAGTACTAGGTGAAAGGTTAATCACATGAACTGCATTCAATACTGCTTTTGCCCAAAAGCCTTGTGAGAGGTTCGCATGATGCAACATAGAGAATACTTGATCTTGAATAGTTCTATTCATTCTCTCAGCTACACCATTCTATACTGGGCTATAAGGAGCTGTAAACTCTCTACAAACCCCTCTAGACTGACAAAAAATGCTGAATTCATATGAGGTATACTCACCCCCATTATCTGAACGTAAAGCCTTAAGCTTAGTTCCTTTTTTGGTCTCAACTGAAGCAAGCCATTTTTTGAAAGTAGGGAATACCTCATCCTTTGATTTGATAGGATATACCTAGACTTTTCTAGTAGCATCATCTATGAAAGTGACAAAGTAAAGAGAACCACCTAAGGACCTAGTGGGCATAAGACCACACACATCTTTATGAACGAGATGTAAAGGCTCAATTGAAGAGTTAATGTGCATTCTATGCACATTTCTAGTTTGCTTTCCATATTGACAATGCTCACAAAATGAAAAATCAGAGAAAGATAACACAGGTAAGTAGCCAGAACGAGAAAGATTTTCCATTCCACTACGAGATATATGGCCCAAAAGACCATGCCAAATACAAGCCATAGGCTATTCAGTAATAGCTAACAAGTGTTCTTTCTGTGATACAAATAAAGGATAAAGTGAGCCAACGTTGCTTCCTTTTGCAATAACCATATTGCCCTTTGATATGCGAAAGGACTGAGCATAGAAGACCACCTTGTAACCAAGGTCATCAAGTTGACCAACTGACATCAAACTGCATGACAACTGAGGTACATGGCATACATTATGCATAATAAATTTTGAACCATCAATGAACTGCACAACCACATCTCCAATCCCCACAACATCACACTGGTAAGAATCACCAAGTCTCACAGTACAAAGAGACTTTGTTGCATAATTAGAGAACCATTCTCTACATGATGTCACATGGAAAGAAGCGCCAGAATCTAGTAGCTAGGTGTGGGAAAGAGAATCAGCCATAAGAGCCTCAGGTGGCACATTACTATCAAGTGTCAACACATCAACATCATCAAAAATAGCATTAATTTCTTCAATCTTCACAGTCGAGGTAGATGGTGTAGGTAACTGTTTAACATGCCCATCAACATTCTATCCTTTACCTTTAGCATTCTTTAATGCATAACAGTCTTTCTTCATGTGTCCTTTCTTATGAAAATAATGGCATTCGATATCCCTTTTCCTTGATTTACTTCTACTCTTATTCCATTGACCATTCTTTTCCTTGTTCTTGCTCTTGCCACTTTGTTGATTCTTTCCTTGGTAAGAATCACGAACATTATATGCATCTCCACTCTGAGTGCCAACCATAGACTTTCTACGAATCTCCTCACTCAAGAGTGCTCCACATATGTCATCATAGACAAGTTTACCACTATGTGCACTATTGCTAATAGCTATGCAAAATGTATCCCATGATGATGGTAAGGTGCATAACAACAATATTGCTTTCATTTCATTATCCATATCCATTTTCTGAGCCTATAACTGAGAGAATATAACATCAAACTCATTTAGATGAGCAGCAACATTATTTGTGTCCTTCATACGAAGGTCATATAATTTTGTCATCAGATAGACTTTATTTGATGCCGTCTCTTTTTCATATGTATTGCATAACTTCTTCCAAAGCTCCTCTGTGGTTTCACAATCTAATACTGTAAAGTAAACATTATCTGCCAGGTGCAAGCAAATAGTAGACCTGGCCATTTCATCTAACTCATCCCAATCATCTTCATCCATGTCAGCAGGCTTCTTTGAAATTCCATTTACTGGCTTCCATTGCCTCCTTTGAATCAGCACATCTTTAATCTGATTCTTCCATAGAGCAAAGTTTGTGCCATCAAATTTTTGGATCTCAAAATGGTCTTTGCCCTGCAAGTTATAGCTCCTCCTCACTAGCACTAGACCCTGATCCATCGGATGTGCCTGAGACCTCTGATGCCATGATGGTAGAGAACTGAATGGAATGATAATGGAGCTAGAAGAGTCTGAGCACCAACGAATAAGTGTATCAAGGAGTAAATCGACCACTCCATAGTTGATAAAACCAAAAATCTAGAAAAATTTTGCCACAATATCCTCTGCAAAATGAGCGTATGACCAGTGTCAAAATATCATAAAACTGCAAGTACTGACATGTTTGCCTGCATAGTGAATCAATGACTCCACTGCATATAATCAGTTACCCAATAGAAAGCCAACTAGGCTTATCGAGCACCTATGAACAACTATCATACATCTATGGCGAGGTTGGGTAAGTCTTCCACCTGCATCACCGAAGAGACCCCGACATTTGGATGTCTCCCAGTTAAGAAAACCTCACCACGAACCTCTTTATCAAACATAGAAGGCTTTATGCAAAGAACGTAACCACTATATCAATGACCACATGGACGTACATAAGCGATATCCATAGAAGCGTACATGATGTGTATGTGCTCAATATATGCAGTAAAATGACACTAAAAGGCTGAATGCACATCCCAGAAACTAGCCAATAACACCTACAAGTGTCTGTCAACTATGATGTTTTTGGCTCAAAAAACCTGCATAAATTTGCAGTGGCTGCTCCCACAAAAACGGAAATCTTTCAAGAAACCTCTAGTTTTACGAGTGTGGCTAAAAGCACAGCCCCAAAGGTTGATATTTATTGTTGGAGAAGTACAAACAAACACTCTTCTTGATGTTCTTGGACGTGTGTGAAGAGAACTATGTGCGGAAGTACTCCAAAATGGCTCCAAAAGACACCCCAAAAATGCTTCGAAAATAGGCTTTGAAAGCAAAGAATGAAGCTTTGAGGGACCAAAACATGTTCAAAGTAATGTCAACCTTAGTCTTTCCCCTTCTTCAGACAACACAACAGTGTAGCTTAGTGGCAAGAGATTGCCATGGTTAAGCGAGCTCCAGGGAGAAGAGTACTGGGATGGGTGACCTCTCGGGAAGTACCGGGAACCTCTATATTCCTTGATCGTTGAGGTCCTCCCTCGAGTGCAGCCAACCATGACTTGGATGACAAGGTATGCCAAGGTGTATGCCTTGGTCGCCGCCTTAGTCGTAAGCCTTGGAGAAAGCTGGGGGGGGGTGCTCGCTTCGCTCGCACAAAAGGAACAAAGCTTTTGTGTCGAACTGCTCTGATACTAGTGAAGTATTTCCATGGCGATGCACCACAGTGCGCTCTCCTTCTCGAGAGCTCCACGACAATATCTTTGGAGTAGAAAATTGAGCTCCTAAGGCCGCACACAATACTCCGTACAGAAGCTACAGGATACACAGAAAAACAGAGTACACAGGGAGAATGAAGACAGACTTCTTAGGTCTTAAAACAGCAGTCGAACTTACAGTCTGTGACTGACCAGACCACTATATGTTTTATTAAAGAACATATACAAAGAAGTGTCGAGTGGCCATTAGGCCTTTCACATGGACACTCACAGTAATAGGTGTTTGTTTTTATATATTTTGATAGGTCATTTTGAAGGTTGATTGGTTTCGAGCTGAGTATAAAGGTAGTAATTCGACATTAAGAAAGGAATTATCTCGGTTTTGGGCAATTGATTCTTCCAAGGTAATGCGATCTACTAAAGAGCCATATATTCTTCCTAGGCATATTGAACAAGCATTTTTTTATAAAAACCCAGATGCTCACCCTTGGTGGAAAGTCATTCATGTTCAACCTAGAGGTAGGTCATTGTTTGAACAATTTATTGTTAGAGAGATCGAAGAAAGTCCTCTTGATGATTCACCATCAGATACTAATACATCAACATCTGAAAGAGAAATTAGAATCATTATACATGATAATGATACTAATCTTTTTGATGAAGAGGATAATACTCTACTTGTTGATTCTACTGATGATGAAGAGGAATTACCAAAAATCGATATTAATCCATCAATAGATGATGTGACTCATGAGAACACAGATTTAACAATAGAAGAAATAAATGAAATCAATAAAGATAATGAAGATGAGAATATATTGATGTCTTACAAAAATGATGGCAATAATGAAAACATATGAGCAGATTAGATAGTAAATTCTACTCTAATTATCGATCAATAACTTGAAGCTTTTGAATGGATATCAGATAATAGATTCTTCTTTACTCAACTAGAATATCGATGAATCCTACTAGAGAGATGAAATCATGTTCTTTTAAGTTAGAACATGAAGCTTGGGCGTATGCCTAATTATTTTATATATAGATTTATCTTCGATGAGCAAACTTTTGTCATGTATGTATGCATATGTGTGTGTATTCATGTGTATTATATGTATACATGTGTTATTATGCATATATATGTGTTTCATGTATATGTATGTGTGAGCATGTGTGTGGTATATGTATACATGTGTTAGTATGCATATGTGTATATATGCATATGCATTTGTGTAATATATGCAAGTGTTTATAATTGTGTATGCATGTATAAGTATACATGTGTGCATATAAGCATGTATATGTAATGTGTACATGTATATATGTATATGTGTCTATGTGTAAATGTGTACATGTACATATGTATGCATGTATATATATTTATGTGTGCATATAGGCATGTATGTGTGATGCATAATGTATCTACTCCATTTTATATTTATATATGTGTATCTACTATCTTTATATATATAATGATCCTCGTTGATTTGAGTAGCTATATATAGAGGCATAAGGTTGGGAGGAGAGACATCTCTCTAGTAGGACATCGGAGGAATAGATGCAATGTGTACATATACTTCATTCATATGGCTAAAAGGCTGAATTAGACTTTCTAAAATAGGGTTTTTAAAACCCTAATATCAAAATTAGTGTTTTTGAATTAGGATTTTTGAAATAGGATTTCTGAATTAGAATATTTATAATATGGTTTTTGAATTAGGATATGTATGTATATATATATATATATATATATATATATATATATATATATATATATATATATATATATATATAAGTATATATATGTGTGTGTATATGTATATGTATTGTTATAAAATGAGATATATATATTGTAATTTATATATTTAATATATATATATATATATATATATATATATATATATATATATATATATATATATATATATATATATATATATATATATATATATATAGGGTTTATATATATAGATATGTTTCTAAATTAGGGTTTATAAAACCCTAATATCAAAATTAGTGTTTTCGAATTAGGATTTCTGAATTAGAATATTTATAATAGGGTTTTTGAATTAGGATATATATATATATATATATATATATATATATATATATATATATATATATATATATATATATATATATATATATATATATATATATGTATGTATGTGTGTGTGTGTGTGTGTGTGTATGTGTGTGTATGTATTGTTATAAAATGAGATATATATACTGTAATTTATACATGTAAAATATATATATATATATATATATGTATATAATCATTTCAAAAGTTTGGAGTATTTATGGAATGCTTTTTTGTGGCTAGAAAAGTAATACCTATGAGACTTTCTCCTTGGACTCTTCTTCTCTAGTGCTAGATTGTGTGGGTCTTTAATGGTTCTTCTTGCTGCAATCATTTTGCTCTCTGTGCTCTTTGTCACTTGGAAAATTAGAATGAGCTCCTCTCAGTTAATTATACATAGTTAACTAGCTTGAACTAGATGAAACTAGGTTCCACCAAATTCAGCTAGGACTAGCTAAGCTTAATCAACTAGATGTAGTGAAAGTTATTTTGATGTAACTTAACCAAGTGCAACTACGTTGGATTAGCATGCCTAACCATCTCGTAGTTAGCTTAACTAGGATGGTTTTTGTCTATCCCATCAAAGTCATATTGGTGAAAGTCAATCTAGCCAACGTCAAACTATTCAAAGTCAAGATGGTCAAAGTGAAAGTGGTCAAAATCAAGTTGGTCAAGGTGCATAGGTAGTGCACAATCAATTTATTCACAATTGTTATGTTTTGCATGAAGTGGATGCAGGTTGTAGATTGTCTTTTTGTAAGTTTCAAGGGTTTTAAAGGTGTTTGGAAGGTTAAGGTGAACCCTCTCTTAGGTACACATATTGAAGAAATGAAGGCAAAAGTGAAGGTATGTGAAGGGGAAGCAATACATAAAAGTGAAAGTATGACCCCCCATTTAAAATTTTGCTTTAGTCCCAAAGTCACTACAGGACAAAATAGGGAGTCATTGGCTGTACACATTTTGAGACATTCTTGGGACATCAAAGTGAGCGCCAAGATACAGTATCAGTTAGGAGCAATGTACGCAAGTGAATAGACACTCAACTCAAGGCATATGCAGTATTCTTGGTTAGACTATGCAAGTGAGAGCATAGTTTACACTAGGTGAGAAGAGAAAGAGATATTCAAGAAGTGTGCTACACAAAGAAGAAAGTGTGAGGAAAAGTGTACAAGAAGTGTGATCTAGTGTGCACAGAGCCAGTAAGCTAGACAATCAAAGGTGGCACAAGGTACTATTGAAGAGATGTGTGTGTCAACAGAAGGTGTCCATCCCTCCTACCCTATGGAAGCTTGCGTGAAAGGTGTGCACAAGTACAAGCTCCTGGAGAAGGTGGAGGTCTGGTGCAGAGAAGATTGGCGGCATATGGAACTTTGGGTATCTTGTAACCTAGTGTGATTGTGTACTCTTTGGGATTATGCATTTCACATAGAGAGCATTTGGTTTTGTGCTATATGTCATCATTGTATTTTCTCTTTATTCTATATATAGAAGCTTTTGGTGTTTGTATCTCAATTCTTCTCCTTCTTCATTTTCCTACAAACACTCAAGTCCCTTTCTACACAAGAATTCCCCAAAAAATTTGGCACACCTGGTGGAACACAAGGAGGCTTGAGCATAGGAGAAGCAATAATTGAAAAGTGTAGAAGAAGCGTAGGGATACTGATAATGCTAGTTTGAGAGGTAATCTTTATTCTATTTGGAATTCTCTTAGCCTAAGAGGAGTATGAGCAGCTCATGAATGCAACCCGGTCTCAAACCTTGAGAGTCCCTTGCAAAGCAACAAGAAGAAAAGAAGTTTGAATATCCACTAGCACTTTATCATCAACATCATCAATAAGAAACATGGCCGCCTAGGTAGAATTGGAAATGTTACTCTCTAGATTAAATATCAAATTTCCAGCTTTCAAAGGATTAGCACAAGAAGACTGAGATGAACACATTAGGAGATTTTTGGCCTTATGTAAGACAAGGGGTCTGATGGGAAGAGAAGATGCACTTTTTATTCTTTTTCCAACCACATTAGAATGGTTAGCAAACGAATGGTTTAGTGAGTTTGTCGATAATCACTTCACTACATGGGACCTAATGAAGGAAGCATTTAAGACACAATTCCAACAAGGGAACACAACCGAAAATTGAAGAGTTAGAAAATCTAAGGCTAGGTCCTTGGGAGACCTTTCAAGAATTTTTCACCAGAGCTTAGGCATTGATGGCTAAATTACTAGACCCTCCCCATGACTTCTTCATCAAGAAGTGGCTGGCTAAACTACTTCCAATCTCAACACAATGTAAAATTAAAGAGTTAGTGTTACCTACAACAACAATTGAAGAGCTCATTAATAGATGCACAAGATTGGAGCAGATTAGGCATCAGTATGGGACAAGCTCTTCTAATTTATCATATCCTACAGAATTTGAGGACCCAATAATTCAGCTAAGGAAGGAACTTGAGAGCTTGAAAAGGAACAAACCCCACAAAGAGGAGGAAAGTGCAGTGACTCGGTTGAGGTAAGAAATTGAGGCCTTAAAGCTATAAAAAGAAGAGGAAGCCCAAGCAGAAGAGTTGGCACAACTTCGACAGGAGTTACAAGAACTCTGGGGAGGTGGCATAAAAAATGGATAGTGGTGCACCATGTGTAGCAAACGCGGTCATGTGGTAAGTGAGTGTCCACTTTTGAGTGTAACTTGCCAGTTATGCAAGAAAGTTAGTCATGAGGCTCAAGAATGTCACTCAAGAGGGATGTCTGGACAACCAACCATATTGGGGACAAGGAGTTGCTTAACTATCAACGATGTGATGGTAGCAGCCCCCAGCCAAGGTAACAATTATAACCAATGACCTAGGGATAATTTTGGAAATGGGCCTAGAAGGCCAATTATTTGTTTCATATGTGGAGAGTATGGGCACTCTCAGAGTAAATGTACTCTACTAGAAAATGCCCCCCTTGTAGGAATTTGCCAGATGACAGAGATCATTACACAAATTGTGCCCAGAAAACAAAGCATCTACATCGGGGCCCCACATCCAAATGATCTCTGTGAATAAACAAGGAGTAGTAGAAGAAGTCAATGTTGTACACCATCCACTAGAATAGTACAACTAGAAGAAATCGACTCCATGGTCATGCAGACAAGGAATAAAGGGAAGATTCAAGAAGAAACAGGCCAAGGGTCAAGTACTACTAGAAGGTACAAGGACAAGAGGGTACAAGAGAG
The DNA here is from genome assembly GCA_020310875.1 of Ceratopteris richardii. NCBI lineage: Eukaryota > Viridiplantae > Streptophyta > Polypodiopsida > Polypodiales > Pteridaceae > Ceratopteris > Ceratopteris richardii. Next base: position 17,172,449 of record CM035434.1, read on the forward strand.
CAAAGCAGACACAAATGAAGATACAAGACAAGAAAAAGAAAACTCAATTACATGTGAGGATATAAAACAAAAGGAAGATTTTATAGATACCAAGGATTTCATTGGGAATGCATACAGTTGGGCCCACAAGGAATTTGAGCAATCAAACATAAAAAATGACCTTAGAATTTAGAGCTTCAAGATTATTCAAATCAATCAAATCAGAGGTTAGTATTATTTAGTTGATAAACATAGATGCAAAATTCAGGTTTGAAATCTTGCAGATTGTCGATGAGGCCTCTTCAACCACCTTCGTGGCAAAGACTGCTATTATGAGTCAAGATAAAAGTGTAGGGGAAGCACCTCTCACAAATTATAAGATTCCATGATTGAAAGTGACTATTAAGGATACCAATTACAAGGAGTCATAGTGGATGGTAGTTCTGGCATAAATCTGATTCCCAAACATTCTATGGAGAAGCGTGGCCTTCACCCATCCAGGCCAGCCAACTTCACTATAACCGTTGCAGATCAAAGCAAAGTAAGGCCAATGGGAGTGATCCCAAGGGTTCCACTAGAAGTACAAGGAAACCTCTTCATTTTAGATTTTGTGGTGCTAATATTTTCCCAGGTAGAGGGAGGGTTTCCCCTCCTAATTGGAAGACTATGGCTAAGGCATGCTAGTGTTGTCCATGATTGGGGCAAAGACACTATGTGGGTAGAACAGAAGGGACACAAACTTAAGCAAATATATTTGGAGGAGGGTCCGAACCACCAAGGGAACACTAGCATGATGTAATCACTTGGCATTTGCATGGAACAAGAAATGGTGGACCAACTGCAATTAGAATTTGATGAGGAAGAAGAAATTCTGAATTGGCTTCAAGCAAGTAATTCTTCCTCTTCTTTTTGAGTTTTTCTAAATAATTCTTGTACAAAAGAATATTATGAAGGAAAGGAGGATAAATTTTAGGTTGATGGATTGGGGAAACCAGTAATAGACCACAGAAGGGGGAAGAAGACACCCCTCAAATGCAAGTTGGATGAGGATATCACAACCACAAGGAATGAAGCTATTGAACTTCAAGACAAGGTAAAGCATACTAGTGATGAATTTTCTTTCCCTATTCAAGAAATCCTTGCAGGATGGATACAGTACAAAGAGGAATATATTAAAATTCAGAGTACACCTGCTTATGAAAAAATGTGGGAGAAAGTTTGGGAGGAACATAGAGTTGGAGATGAACAAGTAGACACACTGGTGGATAGAACTCCATTTAAGGAAGTTCAATTAGGCAGCCAAGGGAATACTCGTCTAGTTTTAGTGGCTACTTGGTTGTGGAACTATCCTGAGCTACTTGAAAAAGTAAGATATTTCTTGATACCTTATGCAGATGTTTGCTTAGCATTACAAAGACTTAGAAGGACTGCCTGCTAGTTTCAGAGAGCATATAATTCCTCTCATTGAAGGAGCTAAACTGGTAAGAGGCAAAAGTTATAGACTAAATCCAAAGTATGCTAAGCTTGTTCATTTAGAGATACAGAAAACGGAGGATACGGGAATCATCATCCTTGTGAAACACTCGGAATGGATTTCACCAATGGTTATCGTACCAAAGAAGAATACAACCAAAATTAGGATTTGTGTGGATTTCAGAGCACTCAACAATATAACCATTCCAGATGGATTTTCCATGCCTTTTGCAGAGCAGGTCATTGAGCAAGTGGCTAGACATGTACTATATAGCTTCATGGACGGCTTTAGTGGATATAATCAAATATCCATTCATCCAGAGGATCACAAAAAGACTACTTTTATTACACCATGGGGCATATGTGCCTATGTAAAAATACCATTTGGACGTAGAAATGCTCTAGCCACCTTTAACAAGACCGTCAACCTCATTTTTGGACCCTTATTGCTGGAAACCCTTAGAATCTTCATGGATGACTTTTCTTCCTTTTCAGGCACTTACAAGGAGACTCCTTTGGATTGCTTGGATAATCACTTGAGATAGCTGCAGAATGTTTTTAAAAGGTGCAGAGCGACTAAACTAAAGTTGAACCCAAATAAGTGTCGTTTCCTCATGATAGAGGGAACTCTCACGAGACATGTAGTATCTGCTAAAGTATGGCTCCTGACCTAGATAAAATTATATCTATACTAATACTAAAGGTACCTAAACTCAAATCTCCAAAAGAAATTCAGAGCTTTTTGGGGCATACTGCGTACCAGAGGAGATTTATTAAAATGTATGAAAAGATAGTCAGGCCATTCACTAGACTTATAGGTAAAGAAGTACCCTTCAATTAGGAGGAAGAAGAGAAAAAATCTTATTAGACATTAAGGTCCAAACTGGTGATTGCACCAATTCTTATCACACCAGATTGGTCAAAGATTTTTCATGTACATGTAGATGCAAGTGCATATGCAGTGGGTGCAATTTTGACTAAACACAGTGAAGAGTACAAGCTTGAAAGACCTATTCAATATGCCAATTGAATTTTGACAAAGGCTGAAAAGAATTATAGCACCACAGAAAAGGAGGCCCTAGCAATGGTTTTTGTTGTCCAAAAGTTTCACCATTACTTGCTAGGGGTCAAATTTGTTATTATAACTGATCATCAACCACTCAAGTATTTACTAAATAAGCCACAAGCAATTGGTAGGGTATGGATGTGGATCCTTTCATTCTAGGAATTTGATTTCTCTATAGTCCATAGACTTGGAAGAGAAAATGTTATGGATGATCACCTGTCTAGGATTAACACAGATGATAAAGCAATTGGAGTGAATGATGACTTCCTAGATGCTGAATTGTTCTCTATAAGAGAAGAAGGATGGTACGATGACATCAATAATTTTCTTACAACTCGTTTGTATCCAAAAAAGGCAAGCTCGATGCAAAAGAGAGGCTGCTAATCAAGAGCATACCTTTTGCATTCATTGAAGGAAAATTATATAGATATGGTAAGGGACAACCGGCTTAGAAAGTGCATGGAGGAAGAGGTAGTAAGGAAAATCCTTTTAACGGCACATGAAGGAACACATGGTGGGCACCTTCCAAATCATATTATGAGCCAAAGAATCCTTGATGTTGGCTTATGGCAGCCTACATTATTCAGAGATGCATATGAATGGGGGAGAGCATGTGACATGTGTTAGAGGTGTGGCCCCAAGCCCACAAAGCAATGACACAACCCCTTAGTGGTTTCCACTTCATAGCAACCATTTGAGAAGTGGGGCCTAGATTTTGGAGGGCCCATCTATCTTGCATCAATCTCGAAAAGAGAAAAATATCTATTGATCACCACCGACTATGCAATAGAGTGGTCTAAAGTTGTTGCCTCTCTTGATTGCACAACACAAACAGTTGCAAATTTCATTTACCATAACATTATTTGTAGATTTGGGTGCCCTCTTGAAATTTGCACAGAGCAAGGAACTCATTTTGTGAACAAGGTTCTATATGAAATTTTTAACAGATACAAAGTTTTATATAGGACCTCTTGTGCCTATTATCCAACAGCCAATGGACATGCAGAATCCACTAATAAGGTATCGATTTCCATGTTAAGGAAGGAATGTATGTTACATCCCACTTCTTGGGGCACAACTTATCAAGGTGTCCTCTGGGCTTATAGGTTTGCTTACAAAGAAGCAACATGATACTCCCCATTCAAGTTGGTTTGTGGGGTATTGCCCATTGAACCCTTTGAATTTCTACATGGTTCACCAAAACTTGCGTTTATGCAGGGAAAGAAAGATTGTGGTATCTCTGAGAGACTTGACGCACTGCACAAAGTGGAATAGATACATCTTTATGCCGCAAAGCAATTGTTAGAGACTCAAATGAAGAGGAAGGAGGCTCATGATCAGAATCTATGGACCAATAACTTTTAAAATGGCATGTTAGTTCTTCTCCATAAACCTCAACTCCAAACACAAGTACAGGGAAAGTGGCTTCCACACTAGGAAGGACCTTACAGAATTAAAACAATGTTGAATTGGGGTATAGTGGAGTTTGAGACCTTGAAACGAGAGGTACCACCACTAGTCAACATATCAAGGCTCAAGACCTATCATTAGCAAAAGTAAAGATTTCTAGCCTGGAACTTGCAAAATCTGTCCAGGCTGTACATAGCCTTCTTGTACCAATTCTTTTTGCTTTAGTTTATTATTTTTCATCAATTTTCATGCTTTTCCTTTGCACTTTTATGCTATTTAGAAGATATTCCATAGCCCATATCATGTACATCTTGTTGGAATTTTGTGGGAATTTTTCAAAACTTTAAGAAAATTTTTCTAGAATTTTTATCATTTTTCAATGTCATTTTTCTTGATAAAATAGAAGTAAAAAAGAAATCTCTCTGTGGTCTTGAGTGGAAAAATTGGTGTAGACACTTAGATAATTTTTTGAGAAATTTTTGGGATTTTTGTGATATGTTTTGGATTTTTTGTCTATTGTCTACATATTTTCAAAAAAGAAAGCAGCCCCTCAGGCTTCTATTTCTTTATTTTACAAAAAAAACCTCTCTCTACCTACCTCTACCCTCTCTCTTTATCCTCTCTCTAGCCCCTCCCTCCTCTCTCTAATCTCTCTCTTTCTCTCTTTCCCCCCTCTCCCCCTTGCCCCCAACCCCTATTTTTTATTCTCTTTTATTTTATTTTTATTGAAGATTCCCCCCTCGGATGTTTTTAGGAAACACAAGAAATAATATAAAATATATATTTTTTATTTTTTTATTGAAATAATGCTTTTGGCTTTAGATTGTGCCTCGGGTGGCCATTTTTTTCCATGTTGAGGTCATTTTCATGTCTTTTGGCACCTCTAGATTCATTTTCTGCATTAATTTTTCCAAAATCCCAACTTTTCTCCTACTTTTGGTCAACACCCCCATGTTTTATACACATTTCTCATGTTCTTTTTACTTTGCACATGGTCCACATGGTCTATTATCACCTTATTTTCCCACATGTTTCACATTTTTCCATGTGACCCCTCTAGAACTCTCATGTTTTAGCATTTTGGCCCCATCCAAAGGCCTTTTTCATTCTCCATGCCCCTCCCTTTATACCTCCACCTAGCCCCAGCCGTACCCCTCCTTGCCCTATCCTTATCAACCCTTCAGCCCTCCCTAAACTTTCCTTCCTTCCATCTATTATCCCACATCTGCTTCTTCAATGCGAAATTTCAAGTTTTGGTTCTTCCTTGGTGATTGTTCTTGACTACTCCTAATGGACTTAGTAGCTTCTCAATTGTGCTTTTGATGTTCGTGTGCACAAGTATCAAAGTGAATCTCTCTGCTCATGGATTGGTTGTTCGCTCTCCGAGACGGAGAGCCCATTAGGTGGTGGGCAATTGTTGAGCCCATCAAAGTCAATTTGATCAAAGTCAACATGGTCAAAGTCAAACTCATCAAATTCAAGATGGTCAAAGTCAAGTTGGTCAAGGTGCATAGGTAGTGCACAATCAATTTATTCACAATGGTTATGTTTTGCAAGAAGTGGATGCAAGTTGCACATTGTCTTTCTATAAGTTTCAAGGGTTTTAAAGGTGTTAGGAAGGTTCAAGTGAATTCTCTCTTAGGTACACATATTGAAGAAATGAAGGAAAAAGTGAAGGTATGTGAAGGGGAAGCGGTATGTAAAAGTGAAAGTATGGCCCCCCATTTAAAATTTTGTTTTAGTCCTAAAGTCACTACAAGACAAAATAGGGAGTCGTTGGTTGTACACATTTTGAGATATTCTTGGGATATCAAAGTGAGCACCAAGATACACTATCAGTTAGGAGCAACGTACATAAGTGAATCGACACTCAACTCAAGGCATATGCATTATTCTTGGTTAGACTAAGAAAGTGAGAGCATAGTGTACACTAGGTGAGAAGAACAAGAGACATTCAAGTAGTGTGCGATGCAGAGAAGAAAGTGTGAGGCAAAGTGTGCAAGAAGTGTGATCTAGTGCACAAAGAAGGAGTGCAGAGAGCTAGTAAGCTAGACAATCAAAGGTGACACAAGGTACCATTGAACAGGGGTGCGTATCGGCAGAAGGTGTCCATCCCTCCTACCCTATGGAAGCTTGAGTGAAAGGTATGCACAAGTGCAAGCTCCTAGAGAAGGTGGAGGTCTGGTGCATAGAAGATTGGCGGCATAAGGAACTTTGGGTAGCCTGTAACCTTGTGTGATTGTGTACTCTTTGGGGTTACACATTCCGTATAGAGAGCATTTGGTTTTGTGCTATACATCATCATTGTATTTTCTCTTTATAATCTATATACTGAAGTTTCTAGTGTCTGTATCTTACTTCTTCTCCTTCTTCATTCTTCCACAAACACTCAAGTCCCTTTCTGCACAAGAATCCCCCAACATTTTCTAATAAACTTGATCATATAATTTAGTTCAATTTGAACCAAAACAAGATTTTTTTTGGCATCATTTGTTAGATTTATTTAGATGACCATGATCTACCATTGGTCTATCTACAATTGGTTGAGGACCCTTGAAGGGTCAAGGCCAGAGCTCGAGGGACTCAAGGACCTAGCACGAGTGTTTGAGTTTATTCCAACTCCTCAAGTGGCCATATTAGGGGCCAATCGAAAAGGAGGACCCAAGGTTTTGAAATCAAGTTAGAAACTCCACCAAACTCAATCAAATTCAAATCTCATCAATCACCTATCGAAAAGTGCACCTACACTGTTTGGTGGGTGGTTAGCTAGTTTTTGGAAACATAAAACTCTATATAAGCACCAACGTGCCTTTTTTTCTTCCGTTGTATGCATTCTACAAGTTTACCACTTAGTTTAGTGAAGTCGTGAACTCTAGAAAGCAGCCCCCTTGCTTGGTTACCTCATTTTCTCATGACTTCGCTCGTCTCTATCTAGAGGTGTAGTTAGGCTTTTCCAAATCTGATTGTACCAGATTGCAAAGCATTATTTTCTCTCTCATTCTACTCATTTTCATTGATTTCAAGCTTCATTTGGCCTTTCATATAGTGCCGTGAAGTTTGCAAAAGCTTCAAGTTCTTTGACTAATTGAGTTGTGAGAAATTGCCAACTTTGTGAAGCTATATCTCTACACATAGACAGAGAATGTTGCAAACAGGTAACCTATCTTGCAGAGGATGGTCCTCTCAGCTGGAATATCGATTCGGGATGATTTAAAGCTTTTTTGGTAGCTCTCAACAATTAAGATGTTACAAATAGGCTACAAGATCCTTGATAAAGTTATTGCTAATAGAATTTCTTGTCACTTAAAAAATTGGATCAATGAAGATAAAAAAGGATTCATCAAGTGGAGTTCCATCCTCAAGGCTATCATTGATGTTTGGGAAGGTCTCGTCTTCATCGAAGAGTCCGCTCAAGACCTCTTCCTTAAGATTGACTTTGACAAAGCATAACTTGAGTGGGACTTCATTCTCCAATCTCTAAAAGACTTGGGCTATAATAAAAAATTAATTAATATGATCTCAACATTGTTTAGAAATGCATTGTTATTGATGGTCTAAACTGCCTTGTTAAACATCACGTTGTCAGAGGGTGGAGCAGTCGAGGTTGGATCAGGCCCTGATGTGTGTGTGCATCATGTTGCTCTTGTCTAATGGACGGGTTTCTCGCACTCATCACCTCTTCTTGGAGAACGGTAAGATGGGGGCTCACTACGTAGAGTGACCATGCTATTCATGAGTGCTTTAAGCTTAGCTTCTTGCTTTCCTCAATCATATTCTTGGGTTTGCAGATAATTCAACCTCATATGTCTGAGCTCCATAGAAAAGAGTGTTGGGGATGTAAGGATCATGTGACCTTACCCCTATATTCCTATATATACATCATATATAGAGCATAGAGATCATTATGTGGGTTTCGAGGCTCCCACACATATGTGCGCGTCTCTCCTCTCTCTCTCTCCATCTTCTCCTTCCTCCTCTTGTTCTGCACACCAAAGCCCTTCATTGGTATCAGAGATTTTTGAAGGCTTGTGTGCAAGAATCTTCAATGGAAGCTTAGGTCACAAGAGGTGATTGTGAAGGTCGGCACCTCTTGATAGCTGCTCGGTATTTCAGCCATAACTCGAGCTAGGAAGCTCGGATTGATGCATTTTAAAGTTTGTACATAGAAAACACAAAGAGCTACAACTTCACAAAAGGGCATATGACCTCGTTCGGAGTTCTAAAGCATCGAAATTTTGAAAAACATAGAATAATGTCGAAGACAAATCTACAATCACTTGGATAGTAGTCAATTTTTGGGTTGTTACTTGTGTTTTACAAGTCTGATTCATGCGATTCAACTTGTTATGCGTAGCTTGGAAAAGAGATTACAAGTTGTAGAAGAGCACAAATCCAGATTCTGAATGCTAGGTCACCAAAATTGCAAAATACAGAGCAGTAGTGCTACAGGTGAAGGTGAAATTAAGAACAGATATTTATTTTGTGTATATCCTGAGATACACACCTCCAATTGAGGCATTCTATATATATTTACAAAGCCACAACTTCAAATTGAGAGGTTAGCACCTCTAAAATAGCAAAACACAGAGCATCATATTTTCACCTTAAGAACCCTAATTACTTTTGGAGGTTCATTTTGTTGTGGAACTTCTTCGAGATATATTTTTTGGTGTGGGAGCTCTTATTTTTAGAGCTTGAAGGCATCATCCATGTATGATCAATGTGGTAGCTCCTCCGTATGAGACTAGAGCATAATCTTGTCACACGTTTGGCATGTGAGATGACCTTATGGTATACCCTTTTTGAGGTTTATGTTCATTTTGTTGTGGAACTTCTTCGAGAGAGATTTTTTTGTGTGTGAGCTCTTATTTTTAGAGCTTGAAGGCATTATCCATGTATGATCACAGAGCATAATCTTGTCACATGTTTGGCATGTGAGATGAAATTGTGGTATACCCTTTTTGAGGTTTATGTCATCACGAGTTTGATCATAGCATTGTTAGTGGATGTATAGTGGCATTGTGGTCTATATCTTGTTTGTGCCACTTGGTTATGGATTTACTTGTCGGTTGCACATAATTTTATGAGAGTTGATTCTGGATCTTGGTTAGTACTTGTATCTTTTGTTTCCTTTGTAGGTACATGATCCAAATTGGAGCCTCAGTTGCACACTTATTTGTCATCTTGATTGGCTATTCTATTAGCATATGTTCATTGATTTGATATTGTGGATGGCGATTCCCACATGGTTTATTTGGTTCATAGTCCATTTTACAGAGGAGACACTGTTGAAATTTTGATAGCTTTTATGCTAGAAGAGAACTCTAGTGGAGCTTGGAGCTTGGAGCTTGTGCGATAGCTTTGGATCATTTCTTATCTCCATTCACTTGGACTTGGTCACAGGTTGTGAGTGATAGGTTGGACCATCTTGCAGGATTCATTCTTGAGTGGGAGGTGTATCGCCATTGTATTGGTGTGTATTGCCATCAATTTTTTGACATGTGCATTTGCCATTATCTTTGGTTGGATCAGTGACAAGTGGTGATAGGTTAGTCATTATTCTTTTGTTATTGGTTATCTTGTTTGATTGCTTAGTTTACAAGGATACTCTGTCGAATTTTTCCTAGGATTTTTTCACATCTACTTAGTCACTTTGGAGACTTGGTGAGCATGCTTATGCTCATGATTTTATGCGCATGCTAGATACATGGTTATGTGAAAGGTGCTTCACATGGTTTTCTTCTCCAATGAGACATTTGTGATGTGAGTTATGCATATGGATATGCACGTGTGATCTTATTGGTGATAGAGTAGTGTTTCTAGTCTCTTGTTACATTGCTAGTCTCTTGGATTGCCAACATCGTGTCTTGTCAGTTTGATGGCACTGACTTTTCGAGATGGAAAGCTCCGATGTGGCGTACACTGGTTCGTGCAGGGTTACACATGTATGTGCATAGAGATGCGCAAAGGCCTCGTGACATGCGTGACCATGTATGGATGGATATGGATGCATTGGCCAGCTTCACTATCGGATTACAACTTGTGGATTCTATATATGAGTCTTTGATGTATGAGCAGATGAGTAGTGCATTATGGAAGAGACTACATGATATGTATGTGATTCCATTGACTCATGTGAGACGTAGATCACATCAATAGCTTTGATGTTGGCACTATGATCATGAGGGCCATACTCGACGATGTTGTTTCAAAGGGATGTGATGACAACGTCAGAGATATGCACATGATGCAGGTTAGGTAGTGGTTTTAGGAGAGTCTATGGCAGTTGATTATGCTAGTGATGGTGATATCACTTTCTCCTATGATTCATCTCAGATTCCTCTTGTTCATTGGATAGCCCACATATGGCTTGGTTGCTTGATGCATTAGGCCGTTTTCATGTTACACCACATCACGAGTGGTTTTATCAATTCTCAGGTGAGAGTCATGGATGTGTGCACTTGGTTGATGGTACAACATATGACATTGAGGTCGCAAGAGATGTATGCCTTTTGTTACCTAGTGAAGCATCAATTATACTCAGACATGTAGGCTATGTGCCTTCATTCCCTATGAGCTTGATTTCAGTTGGCCAATTACAAGAGAGAAGATGTTATGCATTCCTTGGAGAGCATCATTTTCAGTTGCAGTTGGGATAGGTTATCCTTGTCAGAGGTGCTAGGGTTGGCCACATGTATCGACTGCAGGTACTCCATGTGAAAGACAATCTCATCTCAGTGGGATTTCAGCCTTATGTGCAATGTGAGAACTTATGGTCACGTTGACCCTTAAGTGCGAGATTGTTGGGGATGTAAGGTGTTGGAGATAGATGTCTGCGGAAGCACGCGAACAGCACAAGGAGGAAGAAGAAGCTTGGAGCACAAACACACAATACTGAATGTATTATTAGAGAATGTACAAAGATAAGTAGCCCATTAGGGAAATAGGCGTATATACAAGCCGAGGGAAAAAAACCTCCTAAAGAGGGAAAAAAGTGCCCTGGCAGTCCTAGTGTGTTCACACACATTACTACCTAAATATATCAACAAATCCCCCCTGGGAGTGATGCGGTGAACAAGGAGCTGGCACTCATGTATAAGGAAGTGCCAAGCTATGTGGAAATCACTCCACAAAAGGAAGTAAGCCCAAAGCTTTGCGGAAAGCTTCAAACTTCTCCCTAGGCAGAGCCTTCGTGAAAAGGTCTGCTATGTTCTCCTGCGTGGGCGCATATGCCAAGCTGATCTCCCCAGCAGAGAACCTCTCCCTGACATAGTGATAATGCACCTCAATGTGCTTAGTGCGAGCATGGAACACAGGGTTCCTCGCAACTGCCAATGTGCTCTGACTGTTAGTGAAGATGGTGGTCGCAGAAGACTCGCCAACACCCAAATCAGCCATAAGGCGTCTGAGCCACACACACTCAACAGTCGCTGTGAAAGCTGCCCTATACTCAGCCTCACAACTGGAAGTGGCCACAGTAGGCTGCTTCTTGCTCAACCAAGATATACATGAGCTACCAAGCATGAAGCAAAAACCACTAGTGGAAACACGAGTGTCATAGCAACCAGCCCAATCTGAGTCAGAAAAAGCATGCAAATCTGGCGGTAGTGATCCCCCCTTGGGATAAAACAACCCAAGTAGCCGAGTACCACTCAAGTAGCGAAAGATGCGCTTAACCGCCTTCCAATGCGTGACTCCTGGGCAATGCATAAACCTGCTCATCTGTGAGACAGCAAACTGAATATCTAGCCGAGTAATGCATAAGTAAATCAAGCATCCAACAGCCTGCTGATAGAGAACAGCATCAAATGCATCTCTAGCATCATGAAGACTCAATCGTAAACCTGTCTCCATAGGAGTGGCAATAGGCTTACAGTCTTCAAGGCCAAAACGCTGCAATAATGTGTCAATATATTTTGTTTGACACAAAGCCATTCCACCATCAACTTGCATAAATTGAATGCCCAAATAGTGATGCAAATACCCCAAATCAGACATCTCAAATGACGCATGCAAATCAGCCTTGAAATCAGCAATATGCTTCTCAATAGGACCAGTGAGCAGCATGTCATCAACATCGACAACAATGATCAGAAGCACATCATTAGCACGCTTAACATATAAGGTGCTTTCAGTTGGACTGTTCTCAAAACCATGTGCAACCAGATAGGCATGTATCTTCTCATACCAAGCACGTGGTGCTTGCTTTAAACCATATAATGCCTTCTTTAACCTGCACACCTGGTTTTCATGCCCTTTCTGCACAAAGCCACGGGGCTGAAAAACATACACTTCTTCATGCAAGTCACCATTCAAAAATGCTGTTTTAATGTCCAACTGATGTACATTCCAACCATGATGGGCTGCAAGTGCACAAATGCTCTGAACACTAGTCATACGGCATGTAGGTGCAAAGGTCTCATCAAAATCAATGCCTCTTTCCTGCGCATAACCCTTTGCAACAAGCCTAGCCTTATACCTCTCAACTGTACCATCAGGTTTACGCTTCAGCTTGTATACCCACTTAGTGCCAATGGCCTTCTTGCCAGGAGGCAAGTCACATAAAGGCCATGTACCATTCTTCATTATAGCATCATATTCAGATTGCATAGCAGCCATCCAATTTTCTGAATTCTGTGCTTCATCAAAAGAAACAAGTTCATTCTCATCACAGAGACTAGACACAACCATAACATAGCAATCTGATGCAAAGGAGGCACTATGAGAGCGTGAACGAGTACGATATGACAAAGGTGCATCTAATTTGCTGTCACGCAAAGTCTGCACCAGCCATTTTGGCATAGTTTTTGCCTGCTCAATATCAGCTCTCTCATCAACAAGTGCATCATGTAAATCTGCATCAGAAATAGAATGATCTGCATCATCATATGAAACCTGCAAAGGCTGAGAAGTTGCCTCATTAGGACTAGCACTAGACTATCCACCTGTAAAAAGAGGCATCAAAGTATCATACATGTCTTTGGAGCTAACAAATGTCTCCTTAGTACATGAAAGCAATGGCTGAATAGCATCTTACACAAAGACAACATCACGGCTAACCAGAATGCGTTTAGTCTATGGATGATACAGACGATAGCCTTTACTTTCAGAACTGTACCCAACAAAAATACATTTTACTGCCTTATCATCCAATTTTCTGCGATGTTGTTCAGGCACTAGTGCATATGCGAAACAACCAAAAACACGCAGATGAGCAACAGATGGCTTGCGGTCATTCCAAGCCTCATATGGAGTGATAGACTTTAGCACTTTAGTGGGACACCTGTTAAGTACATATGCTGCACACATGACAGCCTCAAGCCAGAAACTATGAGGTAAAGCCTGACTCTTGACCATGCACCTCGCCATCTCCATGAGTGACCTGTTCTTTCGTTCAGCAACTTCATTTTGTTGAGGTGTATACGGCACTGTAGACTGGTGTTTTATCCCACGTTCAACCAGAAATGCATTAAAATCAGAAGACATATATTCCCCCCCTCGATCAGAACGGAGGGTGCCCATTTTACATGCTGACAGATTTTCAGCCAAAACCAAAAACTGTTTGAAGCACATGAACACTTCGGACTTTGCTTTGAGTGGATATACCCATGCATGCCTGGAAAAATCATCAATGAAAGTCACGAAGTAAAGGTAATTTCCAAAAGAGGGTGTCTGCATAGGACCACAGACATCACTATGTACAAGTTGCAATTTCTGGGTAGCCCGAACTAAACCATCTTTTGGAAAGGATGAACGCTACATTTTGCCCAAAATACAACCCTCACAAACATGTTTTCCAGGTGCCTCAAGTTTGGGCAAAGAGGACACCATTTCAGATTTCTGCAGGCGTAGCAAACTAGCAAAATTCAGATGTCCAAATTGTGCATACCAAAGCTTTGCATCTGACATAGCCTGAGAATCATGAACTGCACATGCCAAATCATTCATAGATCTTTCATAGTCTATGAGCTTACACAACCCACGATATAAAATGCCAGAAGAAATAATCACATCGCCATTTGATAGATCATGAACTGTACATCTGTCATCAACAAATTTCACAACCAAGCCAATCTTGGCTAATGCAGAAACTGATAACAGGTTCTTTTTGATCCCTGGCACAAATAAAGAATCTGACAAAGTGAAAAAACTACCATCAGTAGTAGTCAAAATGATCTTACCAACTCCCATAACAGGATAAGAGGAGGGGTTGGCGCATGTAACAGTATTCCCTATAGGGGCAGGCTCGAGTGAAGAGAAGAAACTGCGCTGCGAGGTAATATATTTGGTCGCCCCACTGTCAAAATACTGGCAAACATCTGAGTCTACTACAGACATGCACTGCTCATGAGAAGATGGGTCAAAACTGCATACAGTAGTAAACGCCCATTCTTCTTCCTGCACAAGATTTGCATACTCTATTTTTGGTGTAGAGGCCTCTGCAACAACCATTCCAGCCTATTTCTTCTTTGCCTCTTTAGCAGCCAGTTTTGGACAGTTCTTTATGATATGATCATTCCCTTTACAGTACTTACAAAACAATTTCTGCTTTTCTGATTTCTTCTCATCTTTATCTTCCTTCTTCGAATATGCAGAATTAGCAGATTTCTGCTTACTAGTTGAAGAGCTCCATTTTCCTTTGCCCTTCTGACTAGCCAGGAAAGCTTGATCTGCAACTCGCATAATGGACCTGTTCTGCCTGGATTGATCTTCCTGCAATAGAACAGAGACTAACTCCTCAAATGATAAGGCATTCAGATTACCTTTCATCATCAACCGAAGAGTAGAAGCAAAACTCTGATATGAATCAGGAAGACCATTCAGAACCATCTGCACAAGTGAGCTATCTGGTATAACCTCATCAGCAGAAATCAATTGTTCCTTCAAATCTTTGATCTTCGTTAGGAAACTGTCCATAGAATCACCTTCATTCATGTGCTCACTCTCCAATTGTTTTCGGAGGTAAGCAACACAAGGCTCATTCCTAGCTTGGTACAATGTGGTAAGTGTATCCCAAGCATCCCTAGCTGTTCTGCAAGAGCGAATATGAGGAATAATGGCACGTTTGACAGACAAAGCTATCAATGCATGTGCCTGGGAATCTCTGCCATCCCAACGAATCTGCTCTGCAGTAGGTGCAATAGAAACAGCAGCACGAACAGGAATCTGCGGAATATCATCTTCGACACCATCTTCATGAGCTCCAACACCTGTATTTGCAGTACCTGTTGTTACAGGTGTAACAGGACATCTTTCAACACCCTGCACAATGTTCCACAGTCCTTTTGCAACCGATACATGTTGCATCATATAAGCCCATAATGGGTAGTTGGTACCATCCAACTTATCCTCAACAGCCAACATACGGAATACATCACTGCTTTCAGCCATGGCCGGTGACTAAAATAGCTTGATGCAAAAAATCGATTGTATCTCAAAAAGTCAAGTGAACGGAACTGCCCAGATGAGTTCTGCTAGACCTGTAGCAGACTTCGAGACGCTTAAACTGGCGAACAGAAACTAGTATATACCTTTGGCACAAAAAGGTGAAATAGCCTGCACAAGCACTGCGATAGTGCATTCGGAGGCCGAAACGAGCTTAGATCGTGATTTCGACACCACACAGCGAAGCTATTTTGATCTCGAAAACACCCTGAGTATGCTCACCAAAATTCATACGATTCCGAGACTGCAAACGGAGGAGTGTCGACGGCGCCCTAGATGAAGCGACGACCTGCTCTGATACCAATTGTTGGAGATAGATGTCTGCAGAAGCACGCGAACAGCACAAGGAGGAAGAAGAAGCTTGGAGCACAAACACACAATACTGAATGTATTACTAGAGAATGTACAAAGATAAGTAGCCCATTAGGGTAATAGGCGTATATACAAGCCGGGGGAAAAAAACCTCCTAAAGAGGGAAAAAAGTGCCCCGACGGTCCTAGTGTGTTCACACACATCACTACCTAAATATATCATTATAAGGATCATGTGAGCTTACCCCTATATTCATATATATACATCATATATAGAGCATTGCTCAAGCATGATCATTATGTGGGTTTCGAGGCTTCCACACATTTGTGCGTGTCTCTCCTCTCCTCTCCTCTCCTCTCCTCTCTCTCTCTCTCTCTCTCTCTCTCTCTCTCTCCCTCCATCTTCTCCTTCCTCCTCTTGTTCTGCACACCAAATCCCTTCAAAGAGCCATTGAGGTCCTTTTCCTTCCTTCAAATTACTTCCTCCATCAACTTGATTATAGTTGAAGAATCTTTGTCCTTGTCTGTTAACCTGATAATTCAAACTTCCTTGACCAGGATGAGTTGGTGATACATTATAATTACTACCCTTACTATTACCTACATCATTCGTACAAATGGTATGTACATATAGTGAATGTTACCAAGGACTAGTATGCACTGCATCAGGTTATCCTTGATTAGCAACCACCACTTTATTTCAAATATTGTATATACATTGTTCCATAATATGGTTCACTAGATTACATGTGACATAGTAAACTTGAGTTAGCACACAATTGGCGGCTACATGTCCCGCATTCCTACATTTCATACAATACATTTGACAAAAGGAGTATGTAACGCCCATCATCGATGGTTTTTAGTAAAGTTGCAACCTCCGAATTTCGTTGCAAGAATGGATTAGCTACCTTTGAATTGTGGTCCAATTTTTTAGCCGCATCAATAATTTGATCCAACTTCCATGTACCATCCAAATCATAGAGGAAAATTCTCTCCTTTAGCATATTATTATGACGATCCATGAACCAAGCTCTCACCACATCATTCGAAGTTCGTTCAGTTTCTCGTATTCTACAAAATCATGACTCTGATGCCATGTTTGTGTCGATAAATAATACACCCAAAGAGTCCATTGGTGTATATGAGACATCCCATGCTCTATGATCAAAAGAACTACAACCACCTCTATGTAATGGACCATGATTGCAACCCATAAGACTTAAACATGGCCACACACTACCTCCATCCCTCAATCTATCCTTCCTCGGCACACCTCCACAATTCTCCATGACTTTGGATGACATTGTACAAGATTTGTTACAAATCTTTGATGATCAATTGTAGTCGACTTCAATTATATTCACTTCTAATCCATTTTCTTTATTCTTTGTGACCACTTCTCCTTTGTTCCTCACCTTTCCATTTCCCCACATGTCTTCTCTAGTAGGTCCATCCACATCTATCTTGTCTTTACATGTTCCCCTCCATGACATGTTTGATCACATGGGTCCACCTGTATCTTGTCACATCATAGTTCACATCATATTTAAAGTCACAACCATTGAATCTTGAACAACATTAGCAATTGAAACTTCCCCACCAATCACCACTTCTCAACCCCTCCACCTTCCCCAACCCAAGCACCTACACCACCAATCTCAATTCCTTTCCACTTTGCACAACTCATTCAACCCTCTTAATTTATGCATACAAATCTTGTCTTCACATCAACCTCATTGAGCATGAAGTCCACCCTACAAGAGATGTTTAATTATCTAATCCAAGTTAGAGATGAATACCAAGAATTAGGTATATTTAGTCCAAAAATTCATGAGTAAATGATCATGCTGCGGAGTCAAGTTAACTCTCTTGGAGAATGCTTTCTTAAATTATTGCTATACAACCCTCAAGGAATCACATACCACATTTGAGACTCAAAACCATACAAGGAATCAAGAAGAAACCAAAGACTTGAAGACAAACTACCGGCCATAATTGAATGCGATATGAAGTTGTCCAAAAACATGATCTTATTAAATAGACCTCTAGCCATTGCACAAGAAGCCTACATACTTAGAATGCTTGGCTAGCTACCACCAAATGTCAACTTGGCTAACTTGATCATTTCAACCATGCATGTACCCAAGGCATCCAAATCATCGTCCTCAAGATAAGAATGTTGTTATATTCTAGATATGTACATGACTAGAGAAAAAAGAATTTCCTTGCTTGGGGGATAACCAAGGCCAAACTCCATGGATCCTATGGTTGGTTGCATATTCATTATATATATATATATATATATATATATATATATATATATATATATATATATATATATATATATATATATATATATATATATATATATATATATATATATATATATATATATATATATATATATATA